>CM056059.1:161177156-161777156 GCA_029574335.1 Rana kukunoris
AAAAAATAACTAGCTACCAGCGGCACCAGCGAAAATTAATGGGGACAGTGGTATCAGAAAAATGATCGCTTAGTGGACGCTGGTGCAATAGGGGGTGAAAGAGTTAACTCTAAGGGCAATCAGGGGTTAAAAACTTTATTTGAAAAATGTATGGGGGTACCTAACGCTATAAAAACCTGGCGGGCGAACCTCAAAAAATAACTAGCTACCTAGCGCCACCAGCGACAAATTAAATACAGTGATCAGAAAAATGATCGCTTAGTGACGCTGGCAATAGGAGGTGAAAGGGTTAACAGGGGCAAAAAGGTTAAAAACTTTATTGGAAAACCTAACGCTTAAAACCTTATTAAAAAATGGCGGTGGCGGGGCTCATAACTGTAAAGCGACAGGACATATAGGATCAGCGCAACGTGATGTTGGCAATAGGGGGGGGAAAGGGTTTAAACTCTAGGGGCAATCAGGGGTTAAATGCCATTGGAAACTGAATGGGATACCTAATTTTTCCCTGATTGCGGGTGTAACTTAGTGTCACTGGTGTTTTTCTGATCGCTAGTACGTGTGATGGGGTATTATTTTTTAAGGTTCGCCGCCATGTTTTTTATAGCGTTAGGTACCCCCTACATTTTCTAACGCTATGAAAACATGGCGGCGAACCATAAAAAATAACTAGCTAGCTACCTAGCGGCACCGCGCGGCACTAATACAGCGATCAGAAAAACGATCGCTTAGTTACGCTGGCAAAAGGGGGGTGAAAGGGTTAACTAGGGGTGATCAAGGGGTTAAAAGCTTTATTGGGGAGGGTAGGGGGCTACCCTGGACCTAACACTAACTGCCTGACACTAACTGCCTGTCACACTGACACTAAATGCAGTGATCAGTAAATAAATGATCACTGCTATTTAGTGACACTGACAGGGGGTCTGGGGGGGGGTGATCGGGGGGGGGGGGGGGGGGGGGGGGGGGATGTTGTGTGCCTATGTGTACAGGTGGTCAGTGTGGTGCTTGGTGCTACTCACTGTGTGATGTCTTCTCTCCTCCGCCGGACGAAAAATACCGCTGGGAGGGAGAGGTGACATCACTTCCTCCTCTGCCTGTGTTTACAGTTCAGGCAGAGGGAGGAATCGGATAGGCTGGGAGCGATCCGGAGGGGTCGGACAAAAACAAACAGCCGCGCCCCCTCGTCCCAGATCGCTCCCAGACACTTAGCGACCACCGCGCGCAGGGCGGAGGGGGTCTCGATCGGACCCCCGACCCGCTAGAAGGCAGGGACGTACACATGTACGCCCATCTGCCTGTACGTGCCATTCTGTGGGACGTACATAGTCGTGCGGCGGTCCTTAAGTGGTTAACTGACAATTGCGCGGTCAGGCGACGTGGCTCCCAAACAAAATTGGCGTTCTTTTTTTTTCCACAAATAGAGCTTTCTTTTGGTGGTATTTGATCACCTCTGCAGTTTTTATTTTTTGCGCTATAAAACAAAAATAGAGCGACAATTTAAAAAAAATAATATATATATATATATATATATATAAATATATATTATATTTTACTTTTTGCTATAATTAATATATCCCCAAAAATATATTAAAAATATTTTTTTCCCCAGTTTAGGCCGATACGTATTCTTCTACATAATTTTTGTTAAAAAAAAAGGAATAAGCGTTTAATTGGTTTGCGAAAAAGTTATAGCGTTTACAAAATAGGGGATAGATTTATGGCATTTTATTAATATATATTTTTTTTTTTACTAGTAATGGGGGCGATATGCGATTTTTATCGATATTGCGACCTTATGGCGGACACATTGGACACTTTTGACACATTTTTGGGACCATTGGCATTTTTATAGCGATCAGTGCTATAAAAATGCACTGATTACTGTAAACATGTCATTGGCTGGGAAGGGGTTATTACTAGGGGGCATTCAACTGGTTAATTATGTTCCCTGACACAATGTCAGGGGACTGACTAGGGGAAGTGACTGTTCATACATTGCATGAACAGGCGATCATTCATTTCTCCCCCCCTGACAGGACCTGGACCCGCCGGGCACTCGCATCTGCACCAGGGGCGAGCAGGGGGCGCTCACGCCCTAGTGGCTGCAATGCAAAATCATGTTATATTACGTGATTTTGCGCAGTCCAGCCGACCTGCCGACGTAAAACTACGGTGGGTGGTCGGCAAGACGTTAACCACTTAAGGACCTTAAAGATCTACTGATGAAGGCCAATGAGAGGCTGACACGCGTTTAGAAAGGAGGAGTCTTATCTGTGATGAGCTGGTGATTTAACACATGCTGTTTTTATTGCTATTTCTTGTAAGGCTGCATTCACATCTGAGCGTTTTGTCGCCTGAAGCGCGATGCTCAAAGACGCTAGAGGGGAAAAATAACATTATTCTCTATGGAGATGGTTCACATCTCCAACGCAAACCGCTGTACGCCGATGAAACGCAGAACGCCTGAATTTCAAACAAGTCACGGACCCTTTTTTAACGTGCGTATCGGGCGGCTTGGGCTTTTTTCATAGCCGACAATGACCTGTACAAAACCACGGTTTAAAAACGACGCAATTTGTCGCGGCAAATCGTGGTAAAAAACACCGCAAATCGCCTACGCCTAGGTGTGAATGTAGCCCAAGTGTAACTTTTTAGGGAGCCGTTTTTTAATAAATTCAAAAGCAGAAAACACTTTGGTACTTGTGTTTTTTGTTTCATGTCCTTAACCCTGGATAAGTGGAATTGATTATTAAAAAGCGAATGGAGGAAGGTGGTGTTTGGAGACAATTTATACGTTGATTACCCACACAGAGGTGCAGTCTGGAGACTGTAGGATTTACTACCATTGGTAAAGTTGACTGATCGTGGTGGACACAAGGCGTGATCTGTCTATGAGTTTTATACTCATCTTTGAGGTGAGCAGGCATTTTAGCAGGTGGTAATGTGCACTGAATATTGGATCCATTTAAATAGGATTTTTCACGGCGGTGACAGCTTTGGAAACCTACACATGAACTGTTTTTTTATAATTTATTAAGGAATGTTTAATTACTTGTTTATATAAGATTTATAGATACGCAAAAAATTCATATTGTAGTTGGTGTGGTGTATCACTATAAGTGGGCAGCAGCTGTGTAGACACTTTGGCCCGGATTCACAGAGATGGGCGCATATTTACGCTGGCGTAGCGCACACATAGTACGTAACGCCGGCGCAGCGTGGAGAGGCAGGCACTGAATTCAGCAAGCCATTGCTCCCAACTCTGCGCCGGCGTAGCGTACATTTCGAAGGCGCAGGCTGGCGTATGTAGGTGGAAGTGGGCTGGAAGTGAGCATGATCCATGCTAATGAAGCCTGACCCCATGCAAATGATGGGCCCGGCGCCAGACAAGTACTTAAAACGAACTGCGCATGCGTCGAGACGTGGACGTATCCCCGTGCGCATGCGCACAACCACGTCAGAACAACGCCTGATCACTGTGTACGGCGTTAACATAACCTACGCCCAGTCAGACCCACGTCCTACGTAAAATACGTAGGCTTGAGTTCCCTGGTGCAGACCTTTTCATGTCTGGTGTTGACTTACACCTCCTTTATGGGGAATAACTTTACGCCGGACGGAAAACTTATGCGCGTTGCGTAGAGCCTGCGCCAAGCGCACGTACGTTTGTGAATTTGGCGTATTTCCCTAATTTGCATATTTGAATGGCTAATCAATGGGAGCAGCAACATGCGTCCAGAAGAAGAATGCGCCCCACGTTAAGTAAGATACGTCGGCGTAGGGTGGCCAGTTTTTAGGCGTATATTGGTTTGTGACTCAGGCGCACAGATACGCTGGCGCACATTTGCACTTACGTTGGCGTAACTTGATTTACGCCGGTGCAAGTGCTTTGTGAATCCGGCCCTTTGTGGGTTAGTTTTGTTGTGTGTTTCCTCACGTCATTATAGGAGTAATTTATTAGTATTGTGGCGCTGATTGTTTTTCTCACAATTTACTTTAGTACCAGGCCTATTTTTCAAACTCCGTCGTCTTTTTTTTTTTTTTTGCTAGAAAATTACCCAAATATTATATATATTTTTTCAGACACCCTAGAGAATAAAAATGGCGGTCTTTGTAATACTTTATGTCACACCGTATTTGTGCAGCGGTCTTACAAGTGCAATTTTTGGGAAGAAATACACTTTTTTGAAAAAAAAATAAGACAACAGTAAAGTTGGCCCTTTTTTTTTATATTGTGAAAGATAATGTTACGCCGAGTAAATTGATATCCAACATGTCACCCTTCAAAATTGCGCCCCGCTCGTGAAATGGCGACAAACTTTTACCCTTAAAAATCTCCATAGGCTACATTTAAAAATTTCTACAGGTTACCAGTTTAGAGTTACAGAGGAGGTCTAGAGCTAGAATTAATGCTTTTGCTCTAATGATCGCGGTGATACCTCACATGTGTGGTTTGAACGCCGGTTTCATATGCAGCCGCCGCGCTGCGACTTATGTATGTGTTCGCTTCTGCTGTTTTTTTTTTTGTTGCTATATAAACAAAAAACAAACCTAGGAAGAAAAGAGATCCGGGTGCTTAATCCTAAAGTGAGAGGATTCTGGACCGATTGTATCTCCACCTTTGGGAAGGTCGATGGCAGAGACTGTACCAAGGTTCCGTGTGACGCCCTGGCTGCTAGGACTAGTGACAGAGGCCTATCCAGGGGAACACTACCCACTCTGGCTAGAGTGATGATGAGTGTTTATGTCTGGAAGCAGGAGTGCTTCTGATCAAGTTCTACACCTGAACCCACTACCTATACCCTATTTCACCTCTTCAATCGATTGTTCGTTCTTTTACCACGTTCGGTAAATAAAGCAAAGAAAAAAGAACGCAACGTGTGGACATTGACTCTGTTTCAGCTCTCATCTGGCACCCTAGACGGCGAAGGAATAGAGGTAACATGCCACCCAAAACTATCCAGCAGCTCCTTTGGGGGTAGTGCTACATGTTTATTAAAGGGGTTGTAAAGGAAAAAAATGTTTCCCTAAATAGCTTCCTTTACCTTAGTGCAGTTCTCCTTCATTTACCTCATCCTTCCATTTTGCTTTTAAATGTCCTTATTTCTTTTGAGAAATGCTCACTTCCTGTTCTTTTGTCTGTAACTCCACACCGGAATGCAAGGCTTTCTCCCTGGTGTGGAGAAAGCCTCTTGAGGGGGGAGGGGGCGAGCAGGAGAGTCAGGACACTCTCTACTTTGCAGATAGAGAAAGGAGCTGTGTGTTAGTGGGCGTCCTGACCCTCCTGCTCGCCCCCTTCCCCCTCAAGAGGCTTTCTCCACACCAGGGAGAAAGTTTTGCATTACTGTGTGGAGTTACAGACAGAAGAACAGGAAGTGAGGTTTTCTCAGAAGAAATAAACCTCATTTAAAAGCAAAATGGAAGGATGAGGTAAGTGAAGGAGGACTGCAAAGTAAAGGAAGCTATTTAGGGAAAACATTTTTTTCCTTTACAACCCTTTTAATTGGTTTATGTCAAACTTAAAAGTGTCTACAAACTATTCGATATATACAGGAATTTTTATAGTAGGACTTATAATGGGACTGTGATAGCGTGGCAGACAATCTGACACTGGGTGGGAACTGACTAACTGACATCACCAGTAGTGTTGAGCGGAATACGCCATATTCGATTTCGCGATATTGCGCAAATATATAGAAGAATATATTCGCGAATATTCGCTAATATCGAATATTCGTGATATTTTATCCAAAAAAATTTTTGCGAAATTTCGCTAATGCGAAAATGATTGCGAAATTCTCATAAACTGAGATCATTTCCTGTATTACTAAACTAATATGCACTAAACACTAACTCTACACTAACTCTACTTAAAAGAAAGGAGAATAAGGGGGCAAAAGAAGGACGGAGAAGATAATCGCGCAATATTTCTATTGCGCGATTATCTTCTCTGCCCTTCTTTTGCATCAGAGCCAATCAGAATAACTCGAATATTCGGCATAAGGAATATCACGCAATATTCCTTTTGCCGAATATTCGAGTTATTCTGATTGGCTCTGATGCAAAAGAAGGGCGCATCAAAGCCAATCAGAATAACTCGAATATTCGGCAAAAGGAATATTGCGCGATTATCTTCTCCGCCCTTCTTTTGCATCAGAGCCAATCAGAATAACTTGAATATTCGGCAAAAGGAATATCGCGCAATATTCCTTTTGCCGAATATTCAAGTTATTCTGATTGGCTCTGATGCAAAAGAAGGGCCGAGTAGCTGATGCGATTCTTTTATGTAAACATAAAAGAATCGCATCAGCTACTCGGCCCAGGGTCTCTCTCTAATCATACCAGCAATGCTTTTAGACGTCGATGGAGATCACTAGGATGTGATCTGTTTTACAAATAAATTTGAAAAAAATACGAATATTCGCCATAGCGAATATTCGCCGCAATATTCGAGTTATTCGCGAATACTCGAATATGCAATATTCGTAGCGAATATTCGCAATGCGAATATTCGTGAGCAACACTAATCACCAGTGACACCAATTGTCACATACCTTGTGGCAGACCCTAACATGCAGATGGAGGCCTCTCGTACAGCCCTGTTGTCTGTATGCTTGCAGAGATGAGTAGCAGGTGCATCACCAGATTTGGGCCAGATAGAAGGGGTAAATATAGGTTTCCATGGGCTATCAATTGATCGCAGAGGTCCTATACCTGTACTCCATAATACCGCTTTAGATATGCTATGAGTTTTCATTGACTTGCATCTTGTGGCTCTTTCTTACAGTTATCTCTGCTCTTTAAGCTCTATCATTTTTAATCACATAGTGTGATATTCAATAACACTGATGCGCTAATTGGAGCGACACCATTACCTGCACTCCTTATGTGATTCCATTCATTGTTATACATTGTTTTGGCATGTTTATCTACGCTCAGCTTTGAGCCTGGAAACAGGATTAGGAGGTTATTGCGGTAATGGTTTTCCAGTGAATCATCTGCTCTACCATGAGCCTGGACCCTGTTGTTTTTAAGTTATGACAACGTTGTAATTTTCAGTGTTGGGTGGTGGTGTTTAAGGCATTTTCTGCTGTTTTCTAATTTTGTTCTTTTTAATAAAGTATCATTTTTAATTATTACCATTTGTGTACTTCATCTTTGTGGTTCTTCCCCCACTGTTTATTAGAACAACAGGTGGCAGCAGGAGCAACAGACTCTGAGCTGGAAAGGCAGCAGTTGCTTGGCAAACAGCAGGCTGATCGCAGGGGCAGGAAGACTGGCAGCAAGCAGATGGTGAAGAATCAGCAGGAACCAGGCAGTATGCAGACCAGGACACATGAACAACTGGTCAGCAACAGACGGTCAGATACAGGAATAGACGGCAGGCAAAGAATAGTCAGGATACAGGCAGAGGTCAGCAACACAAGATCAGGCAGATGAGCAAGAGGTAGGGCAGGTAGCGTTCAAGCATGGTCAGGACAAACCGGATCAATCACAGACATCAAACAGATGCAGGAACATGCAGCAGTTGCTTGGCAGACAGCAAGCTGAGGTAGAGCAGAGTCTAGAGCAGGGGTGCCCAACCTTTTGAAGAGCGAGGGCCACTTATATTAACTGGTCGCGGGCCACAATGAGCGGAGCGGGTGGATGGCATGTCCGTGTCTGCTAATATAGAGAGGACACTGCCCACGATACTTTTTAGCAGATTGTATTGGAGGTAGAACACAAGTCGGTTTATGTCTGCCACTCCTTAGAGGTGATTGGAGGTCCCAATTGGTCAGACTGACCATGTTGATTAAGTTTGCATGTGCAGCGCTATACAAGTTTTCATTCTTTCATGTCAAAGGGGTCCAAAGCTGCTTTCACACTGATACGCTGCAGTTTACCCGCACCACGGGTGCAACGCAGTGTACCTTTTGGCTTCCCTATACTTTGCAGTAGACTTCTATTATATTCTGCAGGTTTGGTGCACTTTCAGAAAACTCACCAAACTCGCAGGTGATTACCGAAGTCTATGACTCAGTGCAGGAAACCTACAGGTAAACTGCTCTGCATCTGCGGATTCGTTTGAAAGCAGCTCAGTAACCACTGTAGAACAGATATGTCCATATATACAGTGTGATTTTAGTAATAAACTGACCTTTAATAACAGTATTCTATTTCATCCCAGAGCAGGAGATCGCGGGCCACATCAGAGGGCTCCGCGGGCCATATGTGGCCCCCGGGCCACTGGTTTGGCACCCCTGGTCTAGAGCCAAGCCAAGGTCAGGGCAGGTAGAATTCAAGCGTGGTCAGGACAATCCCGGTCAATCACAGGAGTCAAACTGATGCAGGAACATGCAGCAGTTGCTTGGCAGACAGCAAGCTAAGGTAGAGCAGAGTCTAGAGACAAGCTAAGGTCAGGACAGGTAGCGTCGAAGAGTGGTCAGGACAAACTGGGTCAATCACAGAAGTCAAACTGATGCAGGAACATGCAGCAGTTGATTTTTCAGACAGCAAGCTGAGGTAGAGCATAGTCTAGAGACAAGCCAAGGTCAGGTCAGGCAGCGTTCAAGCTTGATCAGGACAAACCGGGACAATCACAGAAGTCAAACAGATGCAGGAACATACAGCTTGACAAACAGCAACCTGAGGTAGAGCAAAGTCTACAGACAAGCCAAGGTCAGGTAGCGTTCAAACCTGGTCAATCACAAAAGTAATACATGAACAAACATGGGTAACAGCTACAGCTCAGGCATCATTAGCTAGCACAACTGATACAGTTTAAATAATCCCATTAGCGCCAATGTTAGCAAAGGGTGTGTGCACAGTTGTGCGCGCATATGTGCACGTCTATGCACAGCCGAGCAAACACCTGTAAGTCTGCACCTGCACATTTGTGTGCACCTTGAGCCTTCATCTGGACTATGAGCAGTGCCTTCCTGACACTAATTAAGTGATAATATTATACACTGTCACTGTGCTAATGACACTGGCTGGGAAAAGGTTAATATCTAGGGGCGATCAAAAGGTTAATGTGCTTAACAATGTGTAATGTGTGCTGCTTTTTATTAATCAATGTGGATATGTTTTCTCTCTGCTTTGCAGGGATAAAACACAGTTACAGCCCTGCTTTCTGTACAGAGAGAGCCCTGTCTGAATAATGGGTGCAGCTGCAGGCATCATTCAGATATCGGCCCAGATTCACGTACCCGGGCGCATCTTTGTGCAGGTGTAGCGTATTTTCTTTACGCTATGCCGCCGCAACTTAGAGAGGCAGTATTCACAAAGCACTTGCTCTGTAAGTTGCGGCGGCGTAGCGTAAATAAATTGGCCGGCGTAAGCCTGCCTAATTCAAAGTAGGAAGGAGGTGGGCAGGATCTATTTAAATTAAGCGTGACCCCATGCTAATGAATGGCCGGTCGAACTGGGCATGCGCGCGCATACTCAGAATCAGAATCACGTTGCATCTACTCCCTAAGACACGTTGGCGCAATGCCTACGATGATGTGAACGTAACCATTGCCAAGCCCTATTTACATACTACGTAAACGGCGTACGCAATGTAAAATTCGACGGCGTCGTTCCCTGGCCCATGCCTTTGCATTAGCTGCGCCTCATATAGCAGGGGTAACTTTAAGCCTTACGCAAATCGCGTATATGAAGCGGCCAGGCGCATCTACGTTCGTGAATCGGCGTATCTTACTCATTTGCATATTTATAATGGGAATGCCAAATGCGTCCAGCGTAACTATGCGCCCACGATACGCCGGCGTAGGTAAGTTACGTCGGACGGCTGAAGCCATGTTTTTCGGCGTATCTCGCTTTGTGAATCGGCGTAAAGATACAATGGCGCACATTTGAAATTACGGTGGTGTATCTTTTGATACGCCGGCGTAAAGCCTTTGTGAATCCGGATCATCATTCTTTTCTGCAAAGTAAAAACAATCATTCAGCCGCTTGATTGTTTTTACAGGTGGCGGGAGGGGACGGTACTTCTGTGGAAGTTTACCATAGAGCTGACAGAGGACCAGATGGTCCCCAGCTATCTCTATGACCTTTGGAGGCCGGACGAAATGTCATAACGTCACTTCCTAAACTGGCAGATGTAAACACTGCCATGTTTTTAGCTGAAAAGGCTGAGATAGTTTTTTTTATTTTTATTTTTTTTATGTAGCGCCCCCCCCCCCTCTATTTGGTGGGGCATTACGCTAAAGTTAGTGGGGAATGGGAGAGTTAAGTTGCTCCCACTCACAAATTGGTTAAGTTTAGGCAGCTGTCAGTTTAGAACTGCTTTCTAGGCCAGTCTGCATGCTAGGGGAGGTGTTTTTACCCCTGGGTGACAGTTGGCGCTGGAAGGGGTTCTGACGGACCCACTTTCTCCCAGCAGCCAATCAGAGGAGGATTACCCTCTGGACATGCTGGCCGGAGGGTATATCCGTGGCAGACGCCTGAGAGTGAGACGTTCTATGCGGGGCCCGCGTTCCAGGTGCGGCATCCACCTTCAGGGTGCGCGCATCCATGGGCCCCGCCATCGAGGCCTGCCTGGCCGAAAATCACGATTTGAAATCACGACATTTTAGGTATCTACAGTATTTACCCAGCGTAACACCATCTTTCACATTATACAAAAATATTGGGCTAACTTTAGTGGGTTTTAAAAAAAATAAAATTCTGAAACATTTTTTTTTTTTGCGTTTAATAAATTGCTGTGCAAATACAGTGTGACATTAAAAGTTGCAATGACCGCTTTTTATTCCCTAGAGTCTCTGCTAAAATATATATACCGTATATGCTCGAGTATAAGCCAAGTTTTTCAGCACATTTTTTTGTGCTGAAAATCAGCTTATACTCAAGTCACCTTTTTGCGCATCAGTAGTTTCTCCAGGGGGAAATTGGGGACCCGGTATCGGCCAATTGTAGGTCTCCTGGACCCGGATCTTGGCACACATGTAGCACCATTACTTCTGTACAAGTGTCTGGGGGACCTACGGCTGGGAAGCACCGTTTTTTCAAACCCGGACACCCCTTCCATAAAGGCATGGGCAGAGTGAGGCATGGGCACAGTGAGGCATGCAGATGGACACCCTAGGCTTAAACTCGAGTCTATAAGTCTTCCCCAGTAAAATTAGGTGCCTCGGCTTATACTTGAGTATATATATATATATATATATATATATATATATATATATATATATATATATATATATATATATATATTGTGATGGTTTGGATCTGTCTTGCCTGATGGATGGCTGGTTTTTCACCATATGTTGGAGAGACAGACACATTGATTGCACAGCTGTGTGGTCAGCTTTTTAAGTCTGACCTGAACAGCATTCAGAGCCCCACCCACAGACAGGAAGTCTGGTTCTGGGAGCCAGGTGTGAGCTCCCAGTTGGAGACAGTAGGTCTCCAGAAGTCTGAGGCTGTAGGAGACAGCCAGAATGGTGACTGCAAGAGGCAGAGCTGTAGATGCTGAAGGGAAGCGTCTATGTTGAGGATTTCGCTGGTCTGGGAGACCAGGAAAACGTGCAGAAGTATTACTGCAGAAGTACTGCTACAGAGAGCCAGGTGGCTTGGTATTTTCTGTTACACGTGTAAGCCAGGAGGCTGAAGGTACCATTTTGTATGGACTGTGAAAACCCCTGTATATTTTTCTGTTGGATGCAATAAAAACGTGTTTACTTTTACTATTTTCGGCTTGAAGACCAGTGACTGTGCAACTCTACATTTATCGCTAATCTTGCGACTTTATCACAAGTGGTGGCAGCAGTGGGATGTTCGTTGTTGTACCGGCCAATTTACAGTTACAGTGGCCTTAAAAGGTACAGGACCCGGAAAACGGAAAAAAGTAAGTTCATATATGAACTGTTTGTGTGCTTGAGACAGCACAATCTGTGTGTGCAGCTGAGAGTTTGCATGAAGTGAAAAGCAACTTGCTTTAAAGTGACAGTGCTTCATTTTTGCTGGACGGTGCAAAAGTTTGGTGGAGTGACTGTGAAGATGATGCAAGGATTTGAGCCTGCTGGAGAGTATCGCAGACTGTGTTTTTGCTAAACCAACTCCTGTTAAAGGGGAAGTGCATGTGGTTGCCCCTGGCAACGCTGGTGCAGGCAGGCCAGCTGTTTATATGCAAAAGTCCTAAGTTTGAAAGAGTTCCAGACCCATGCATACCAAAAACAGTGAGTAAAAAGAAACTGGGCGTTTTTGCAGCAATGCTGTGTCGCAGCCAGGCGAACTGCATTGCACAAGAGGTCAATTGATGGACTGTGTTGCATACAGGTGCTGTACCTGTGGAAGGGAGCTCAGCGTGGCCTGAGAAGAAGTATCCACTTGGGAAATCGCTGATTCAAGTGGAATCGCAAAGAGTGAAAGTCGGCATGTGAAAGTGTGCTGTTTGCAAGTCCTGGAGACAGTACGCCAAAGTTTTCCTGTGTTAAGAAGGAACTGTGTCAAAAAACGTTGTTGGCCTGATTGCAGAAATGGCGCGGTCAAAACGCAAAAAGGAAGCAATGTTTGCTGAAATGAGAGTTGGTGTTGTCCCTAGCAACACAGCTGAAATGAATGCACAGGTGATTGCAAGTGTGGAGAAGCCAGCTATCAAGGTGCAAAGTGTGAAGAAACATGTGCGTTGTTTGCGGTGCAGTGAGTGGGGGCATGAAGTTTCCAAATGCCTTTTGTCGCAAGCTTCAGCAAAGCAGATGGGTGCAGTTGCCCATAGCAACATCTATGATGTCAGATCAGTGGGCCACAAGACAAGAGTATTACCGACAGAGGATCATCGCAAGTTGAAATCAACAAAGCTTCAAGGATCGCAAAGTCGCTGCGTTTGGGAGAATCGCCGAGCACCGTGCCTGGAATGTGGTCAGCTGGGGCACGGCATATTTTCTTGCCCTAGATTTTAGGGTACAGCTGGAGAGGGTGGTAAACAGTGGGAGTTGCCTACTGTGACTTCATCCTGTGGCCACCAGGGGGAGTTGGCCAGTAAAAATGCAGCTGAAAGACAACGCCCTCAAATAAAGATAGAGTTACCTGCTTCAAGATATGGTAAGACTGTTGCAATTTGTGATTCAAGTGAAGTAGCGATGTGTCTGGGGAGGAGATCTGCAGAAGGTGTAAAGATGGACTTGCTGCAGTGTGCTACTCTGATCAGTGGGAGAGACACACGTTAAAACCCTCCTTGCAGCAAGATCAAAGACTGAAAGTGATATGTGGACTTTGTGTGCACCTAAGGTAGTCCAGCAGAGTGATGAGAGAGATGTGTTAGGGGTGACCAAAACAGATGGCGTGTCATGTTCCCTAGCGATAGAGACAGGTGCTGCAGAGTTGCCAAGGGAAACTGCTATGGAGCCTGTAATGGTAAGGCAAATGGTTTCCCCGGACAACTGTGAAGCCACCCTAGTGGGCAAAATAATTCCTTTAGAGAGGAAGGTTAATGTGCTGAGTCGCATGCAGAGTGCCATGCGTTCTGACAAAAGTCAATCTGATAGAGATTATAAAGCTGCTATGTTTATGAATACTGATGATGTTGATGATACATGTATTTATGGTGATGTGATGCTTAACCACTTTAGGATCCCCGCACGCACATATACGGCCACAGAATGGCACGTACAGGCACAAGGGCGTAAATTTACGTCCCCGCCTAAGTGCGGTTCGGGGGTCCCATCGGGACCCCCTCTGCGGCGTGCGGGGGTCCCCCTGGCTCCGGGAGCGATCCGGGACGAGCGAGCGGGCGGATGTCGGCGTTTACCCGCCCCCCCCCCGCGATCGCTCCCAGCCAATGCGCGCGCTCCCAGTCTCCTGTCACTTCCTCCTCCTGTCACTTCCTCCTCCTGTGTAAACACAGGAAGGGGGAAGTGATGTAATCTCCCATCGCAGCGGTATTTCCAACCGCTGCGATGGGAGAAACTCCTAACAGTAAGTGTGCACCAACATTACACTGACACACACTCACATAGGCATACTACTTAACCCCTTGCGATCTGACCCCCCACCCCCCCTGTCACAGTGTCACTGAATGCAGTGATCTAATCACTGCATTTAGTGTCAGTGTGACAGGCAGTGTAAAATCAGTTAGTGTTAGGTTCAGGATAGCCCCCCCCCACCCCCCCTAATAAAGTTTTAACCCCCTGATCACCGCCCTAGTTAACCCTTTCACTCCCTATTGCCAGCGTCACTAAGCGATCATTTTTCTGATCGCTGTATTAGTGTCGCTGTTCCCGCTAGGTAGCTATTTTTTTTTATCGCAATTTTTTTTTTTTACTAAAGACATGTGGCTAAATAAATTTTGGCCTAAATGTTTGACTAAAATTTAGTTTATTTGATTTTTTTTTTAACAAAAAGTAAAAAATAGTGTTTTTTTTTCAAAAATGTCGCTCTATTTTTGTATATAGCGCAAAAAATAAAAATCGCAGAGGTGATCAAATACCACCAAAAGAAAGCTCTATTTGTGGGAAGAAAAGGACGCAAATTTTGTTTGGGAGCCACGTCGCACGACCGCGCAATTGTCAGTTAAAGCGACGCAGTGCCGAATCGCAAAAACACCTTGGGTCATTTACCAGCGTATTGGTCCGGGTCTTAAGTGGTTAATGAGCTAGGGCTGATCGCTAAGCAGGTTGTGCGATTTCCCTTAGCAACAGTAGGTAAGGTTGCAGAGGTGTCCTTAGAAACCTCCAGGGAGCTCTGTGTGTTGGAGCCAGAGGTTGCCGGGGACAACTGTGGTGCCGCTCTGATAGATAAGAGGGTACTTGACCTTGGTGATAAGAAAAATGGTAAAACTAAAATGTCTGAATTTGCTTGTAATGATAATGTGTTACTACAGTCTGTCACTGCTGACAGAAAAAGTCCTCATGAGTTTAATGAAGCGCCACACAGTGGTCAAGTTATGTTATTGCAGCCTGCTGTGTTTAAAATTGTGTTTGCGGTGGACATAAATTCTGCTATGCAAAATGGAGAGACTGCAGAGCCGGTAGACACGGGTGCGTTGGCTTTTGCAGAAGTTAACCCTCTCCAGTTGGAAGGATCTGAAAAGGGCGCATACATAGCAGAGGTTTTATCCTCAGCAAAAGAGATGAGGAATGTTGAGCTTCAGAATGATATGGTAATGGATAGCGATTTGGAATCGCTCAGTGTTGCTGAAAATGAGAGGATGAGTGTCGCACATGCGATTTACAGTGCTCAAGGAAAGCCACAAGTTTTGTCAGTTACCTCTGAGGTAGAGGTCTCTTTAAGTGACTTAGCCTCTCATGCCTTAGCAAATGAGCCCCTCCACATCGTTGGTAAAGGAAAAGTTCCTAAAGTTCTGTGCTTAGATGTGGCGTGTCTAGAAATAACTCAGATGTTGTTGGAATTGGTAAAAATATTTCCAATGTACACCTGCGTGTATCCACAGCAGAGGAGCGACATGGTACTGCATAGTACCAATCGGTGGACACAGGTGTTGCTGGCATTAAGCAATATTGATGAAAATTGGTTGCTCTACTGCTGGTTCATTTTGTGGAAAGTTGTCTCAGGCCGCGTACACACGAGGGGATATGTCCGCTGAAACCGGTCGGATGGACCGTTTCAGCAGACATCTCCGCTCGTGTGTATGGGCTAGCGGACAGATTTGTCCACCCGACAGATTTCAAAGCAAGCTTTGAAATCTGTCCGCTGCAAACCTGTCCGTCGGATATGTCCGCTGGTTAGTACACAAAACCATCGGACCAAAAACCGCGCATGCTCAGACACAAGTAGGGGACGGGAGCGCTCGTTCAGGTAAACCTCGTGTTTGTTTGTGAGTTGGCACATTCGTCATTTTACCTATCTATAGTGTATCGTTTATTGCCTTTCTTCGTTCTCTTTGCTAGAATCAAGCTGTTCTATTGCTGATGCTATTTATATAGACTGAGTTGTCCCAATATAGCAAAGTTTGATTGTATTATATCGCGTTGTCTTTTTGTAATTATTTTGTTGCTGCATCTCCTAATTGTTTGGAGCTTTCCTCCACATGACTCATTTTATTTTTTTAACTTTAATGTTCTTCTACTATATTTTTACGTTCTCATCTGCTGTTTATTTTGTGCTTGCATTATTTATTTCTATTTTTGTTTGTTTTCAAAGCTGCATTTTTTATTTTGTTGGCACCTTTTTTTACAATTTTTTTTTGTTTTTTTCACCTTTTTTTTACAATGCATTTTTTGATTTTTTCATTGGCAAATGATGTAAATTTTTGGTCTTTTGGGGTTTCCATGGGTTACCAAGTTGTCACTCCAAACCTAACCCACCCAGGAGTTTGTGTCCTTACAAAATTCCACCTTGTATTTGTAGAAGGTTTGGGGCATAATCACCACAGTAGAAAACACAATAGACAAGGTTTTAACGTAAATACAAAAAGCCCATTTATTTTGGCAAAAATATAAATTAGAAGAAACATGATCTGCACCACTTGATCAGATAGCAACCTACATGCAGACTTGTGCATTCCACAAAATGATGAAGGATAAAATGAACAATCTCAGGAGACACAAAACAAATAAAATCTGAATCAGCAGCACATGAGCAAACAAACCCAAGCTGTGGTACTCCAACAAGCTCACATTTTAGAATAATGAACTGGAAGGCAGGTAATCACCTTCTCTTCTTACTTCCAGCCTTCTTTCCTGGCTGCCTTGCAGCGGAACGTCCACGGGCCCATCCATGGCCCCTTGCAGGTGCAGATGATGTGGCAGCAGGAGGCAGAAGATCGGGAGCAGGCTGGGCTGGGTCACTCAGGTCTGTGTCCGGGTCAGCATGCCCCTGTGCATCCAAAAAATGACCTCATTTATCAAGTCCTTAGCCAGGTCCCTTTGATCCTCCTCCGCTCGGCTCAGTTCATGAGCCACCGAGGCACTGAAGGCTTCTGTGGGTTGAGGGGGGCCCTCATTATTTCTGCAGCCTCCCTCATCATTTTGAGGCTCTCCTCCTCCTCTCTGCCTCATCCGCCTCTTTTGGCCTGGTCGCCTCATCTGGAGGGGGGGGACCTGGCTTATGGTGCTGAGCCTGGGGACATGCTGACTTCCACTCGGCCCAGCCTCCTCCTGGCTGCCACTCACCCCTTCCCCCTGGCTGACATGGTCCTCAGGAGCTGCCACCTCCTGGCTGGCCTCTTCCTGTATCAAACAAAGGGACATGTTGTAATATTTTGCTCAATCAAGCACACACACACATTATTTGGCTCTAGACTCATTTTTTTTTCTTTCATTTAAATAGACCTGCCTGTCCTTCAGACCCCTCAGTTGGCATCCCTGAGATCCCTAGTTTTATGCACACGCCCTTTTTTGTTGGTCCAAACGTTATAGAATTTTAACAATAGTAACTCAAGAATCAACACACAAATTAGCAGCTCAAAAATAGTTTGGAAACTACTATACCTCACTGAAGATCGCCAGATCTGGGTCCATGTCAGCCAGGCCCTCCTCTGGCTCTGCAGGGGCGTGGGGATCCTGGGAAGTTCCGCTGCAAGGAAGCGTGGGAGGAAGGCTGGAAGGAAGATTGGAAAGTGATGGCCGGCCCTCCAGTTCATCATCCAAAAATGCAAGCTCGCGGAAGTACCACAGCCTGGGCTCCTTTTGCGCATGTGCTGCTGATCCAGATATTTGGCTTTGAAGCTCTTTATATACTTTGCGATAGGTGCTCCTGAGATTGCTCATTTTATCCTTCACCATGTTTGCTGTGCAGGATGGAACCCACGTCTGCATGTAGGTTGCTATCTCTTGTAGAGTGTCTGCTCTCAGTTTCTTATTTGGGTAGCCTGGGTGCCTGGTATCCCATAGATTAGGCTTTTCTCTATAGCTTTCAATTAATTTAAGAGTGTTGTCTTGAATGGCCAACTGGTCCATCTCTCGTTATTTTTATAGGTTAAGATTAATGCTCTAGAATATACAAAGCAAAACATTTTTTAACACACATGAAAAAGGGCTCAGCTTTCTCATTTTCTGAATATGTATGTGTACAATCATTGTGGAACTAGTATACAAACACATTGGGGGTTATTTACTAAAGAAAAATTAACTTTAGCACTGCAAAAGCACTTGAAAGTACACTGCCTGAAAGTGCACTTGGAAATGCAATCGCTGTAGCCCCGGAAGGGGACATGCAAGAAAAAAAATATATTCTATTTTAGCCTCCACCTAATTGGTTGATAAAATAAGCAGAGCTTCCCTTCATTTCAGATCTTCCCCTCCACATCTATGGAGCAGTGGCGGCCCGCCCATAGGGGCGCCCGGGCCGCGCCGCCGCCCCCCTCCCCTCCTGTAGGAAAAAATAATAAAAATCTTTTTTTTTTTTTTTTGGCCCCTTTAAGAAATACACAAAAAAAAAAATATATATATATTTATTTAATGCACTCTGATTGAGCGCCGGCCACCACTGCCCTATGAAGCGCCGTGTCACTGCAATCTAGACATGGCGCTTCATTTGCGGGCTTCTAGATTTCCTATGGGCGCATTGGAAAGCGCTGATATGCTTCCCGTTCCTCTCTATGGGTGCCAGGTGCATTACTACTTTGACTTCCGGCGGCATTTCGCAAAACGGAAGTGACGTCAGGCTGCAGGCTTTCTGAAGTTTACACTGCCCCGAGCGGAGCTGGCGCTGGTAAGGTAAGCCAGCCAAGTGAAGCCACATGATTATTTTTTGTATTTTTTCTTTGATTGATCGCCCCATTAGGTCATCAGCCTGATCCACCCATCCACCTCAGAGCCTGTCATTGTATTTAGACTGCTGGGACTTGTAGTTCTCCATCTTCTCCTGGGGCTCATGGAGAAGATGGAGATTGGAGAACTACAAGTCCCAGCAGGTTATACATACAATAAGGCTCTGAGGTGGATGGGTGTGGATTGCATGCACCTATCAATCCGGAGGGGGGGGGGCAGGATCAGATAACACTATCTGATCCTGCCCCCCCCCGGATTGATAGGTGCATGCAATCCACACCCATCCACCTCGGAGCCTGTTATTGTAGTTAGACTGCTGGGACTTGTAGTTCTCCAATCTCCATCTTCTCCATGAGCCCCAGGAGAAGATGGAGAACTACAAGTCCCAGCATGTTATACATACAATAAGGCTCTGAGGTGGATGGGTGTGGATTGCATGCACCTATCAATCCAGAGGGGGGGGGGCGGATCAGATAACTCTATCTGATCCTGCCCCCCCCCCCCCGGATTGGTAGGTGCATGCAATCTACACCCATCCACCTCAGAGCCTGTTATTGTATGTATAACCTGCTGGGACTTGTAGTTCTCCAATCTCAATCTTCTCCATGAGCCCCAGGAGAAGATGGAGAACTACAAGTCCCAGCAGGTTATACATACAATAAGGCTCTGAGGTGGATGGGTGTGGATTGCATGCACCTATCAATCCCAGGGGTGGGGGGGCAGGATCAGATAACACCACACATGGGCAGTGGATCGCCCACTTAAAGAATTATCAATCTGAAGGGAAAAGGGTATTTATGTGGTGTTATCTGATCCTCCCCCACCCGCTCATAGGAGTTTGTGCTTGGGCTCTGTGTATGTGTTAAATTTTAAATTACATAATGACAACATTGATTTTTGTGGTGTTTGGAGGTTTTAAATGGACTGGTTTTGCCTTTTTTCAATCTGTTTTACGTACAATTAATCCTATGTATTTTGATAGCATACTGTCTGGGGTCACTGTATACCAATCTTTTGGAATCTGCCCACTTGTTTGGGAAATTGTCTTTCTGGTATGTTGATCCACACATGGCCTTGTAAAATGACAGATTCAATATAAGTCCTCCGGAGATTCCCCTTCATTAGGGTGAGTCACCTAATCTGATCATGTAATAGATATATGCTTATTTGCCTTGAACTGCATACATGTGTGCTTGGTTGCATTGGACACCCATCCACCTAGGAGCCTTATATTATAACATGTTGGGACTTGTAGTTCTCCATCTTCTCCTGGGGCTCAGGTGCATGCAATCCACCATCTATGGGACTACAATTACCAGCAGTGAGAAAAACTGGACAAAGATGGTGGATAGCATGCACCTGAGCCCCAGGAGAAGATGGAGATCTACAAGGAGGATGAGTGGTCATGCCTTGTTTTTTTAATGCTGGGACTTGTAGTAGTGTTGTACTGGAGCCTGGAGGAGTGTGTCTGTCTGCCCTGCCACCCTGTGTTAGTCTGGGGGGGGGGGGGTTGATTGCTGTGTCCATCACCCCCCTGACATGTGTATAGTGTAGCACTGTAGCTGACCTGATTTGGGGGGGGGGGTGCAGAATGCTGATATGTGCTATGTACAGGTTGCTGATATGTGCTATGTACAGGTTGCAGAATGCAGATATGTGCTATTTACAGGTTGTAGATATGTGCTATGTACAGGGTGCAGATATGTGCTATTTACAGGTTGTAGATATATGTGCTATGTACAGGGTGCTATGTAAGCTATTTACAGGTTGTAGATATGTGCTATGTACAGGGTGCAGATATGTGCATATATCTAGATATGCAGGTGCAGATATGTGCTATGTACAGGCGTTGTATATGTGTATGTACAGGGTGCAGATATTGTGCTATTTACAGGTTGCAGAATACAGATACAGCGGACAAAGTAGGTGGATTATATAAGGGGTGTGGTTTACAAGAAGTGGGAGGAGTCAATCGTGGAGGGGGGGGTCTTGCGCCCCCCCATCCTAAAACTTCACCAGCCGCCACTGGCTATGGAGAGAATGCCCTTTCCAAGTCCACTTGCAGTGCAAACTGCATTTTCCTTTAGTAAAATAACCCCCAATGTGTCCTGCTGATACAATGCTGGCCAGCTCCACTCCATTGTTGTGCAATTCATTTTTGGAACATGCAGACCCTTTGGTAACATGAAAAAATACATGCCATCTCTAATCATCCATCCACATTTAAAATTTAAACCAAAAATGAAGCCACTAGTTATTGTGTAGATATCATGCCCCCACACCAGCATTGAGGAGCTAATAACAACCTAATTACCTCTGTCCAAATATACAGAACAATACATGCATGATGTGAATCCACAAGACAAAAATAAAAAGAGGTCGAGCATTGTCATATATATATGTAGTATGATGTGTTCAAACATTTTTGGCCCAAACTTGCATTGGTGGCCCCAAGCTACCTAAATAGCGCAAACGCTCCTAACAACATTCCAAACCCCCACCCCCACATGGGGTTTCAAAGTTGAGACGCCTCTGCTGATCCCATGTTGTAATTTACCTTCGTGTCTGTAGCTCCTCGCGTACGCTCGATTATTAATCTCCGCGTAACCGACGTAATCACGTCGATATCCTTATATAGGCCACGCAAAGCTATACCGCCTCCCTCTTCGTTCGCAATGTCTCCGCCCGCTTTAAACCCCCCATTTCAACATCCAGGGCCTCATATTGCAAGTTACCGGCATATGTGTATGTCATCGTTTTAACACGCGCGTAAGCTCCGCGTAACCACGATGTATTCATCCGCGCATGCGTGAAACGCCGCCTTCGTCCACGCCCATGACGGAACTTTTCCTCTTTTCCACGCCCCTTATCAGTGTGAAACGAAAAGATGGCCATGTCCCACGAGCGAGCATTACCCTCTCATGAGGATCAGGAAGGGACACAACCAGGAACGTCCCGCTCAAGGAGCAAACGGTACAAGGCCAACGAATATGAGTTTGGAGGAGATGGTGGAGATGGTACACATCCTGCGCAGGAGAAGGATTATGAATGGGGCCCATTAAGGCCCCATCGAAAGCACCCCGAACGCGGTGCGGCCACCAAATTATGGAAGAGGCTTAAGGTGGCAAGATCTGACAAATCTTTGGGGTAGCAGGCAGGTCCAAAGAGCAGCTTACGCAAGCGCTGGTCCGATTTAAAGTTGCGTGAGCCACACCAGTTTCGGAAGATAAAGAAAATCCTGGATAAAAGTAGGTATTATT
Organism: Rana kukunoris; assembly: GCA_029574335.1. NCBI lineage: Eukaryota > Metazoa > Chordata > Amphibia > Anura > Ranidae > Rana > Rana kukunoris. The sequence continues at coordinate 161,199,070 of CM056059.1, forward strand.
TTTTTGTGGGGGGGGGGGGGGGGGGGGGGTGCAATGTGGGATGGGTATGTGTTTGTTATGCATTGTGTAGATATGCATGTTTGCTAAGAATGTTTTGTACTTTGGAATATTTGCCTGTAATCCTAAAAAAAAAAAAAACACACAAAAAAATAAAGTTCACACTCGTTCGAAACATCGTTCAAAATCACCTCGTTTCATCCAATAACTAGGTCTCCTAAGGAACAGCACAAAACCAGGACATGGCATGGCATTTTATATGATTAATGTTACACATTTTTGATCAAATTATGTTGAAAAATCCCTAAATTATGATGTAAAACACCAACAGGATTCATTCACATTCCCAACAGATAATAAAACAGCTGGAATTCACATCTCCTCACATCAGAGCACCTGTGTCTCCCCCATAAATGAGATTCATTTTTTAACAGTCTGTGACACCTATTTTTGTGGGCATCCATGCATGCAGCACTGACCACCAGACTGACCATCGACCACTGCCCGAGGCCCGCCCCATCCCCAGGGGGCCCCATCAGAGATGCCAGGCTCATTTAAAACCAGGACATTATGTACAAATCTTCTAATTTTGCTCAACACCACCTCCCTCAATGTCCCCGCCTACCATGCTTTTGATGTGAAACTACTGACTGAGATTGTAGCTGCCCCGCCTCTATACTGCCACCTGGCTTAGTGGGGCATTTGTAAGCCTGGGGGCCCCTAATATTCTATTGCCCGGAGGACCCATGAGTTGTCAGTCCGCCCCTGCTTCCATGTGTGTCCCCCTACGCTAAGGGTAAATTTTAGCACACAGGAGCAATTCGTCATTAGACAAACAAAGTTATAAGTTTGGTGTGCGGAAGACAATAATCCAAAAGTTTAAAACACACTTTGACACAATGACACATGATTATGATTTCTTAATGCCCTCCCAATAATCTGTGTGCTGATAAGTATACCTTTTGTTTTCTGATATTTCTAGGGGAAAGAACAGGACAGAAATTTGAGGAGGCAAGGAGGCCCAAACTCTCTCATAAGAAAAAAAATCTAGCCATGTGGAGGAGGAGGACATTGTAGAAGAAGGAGTGGTGGAAGGGAGAGATGAGGAAGACGAAAATGTGGAAGGAGTTGGTGAAGAAGAAGGAGGAGTTGGTGAAGAAGGAGGAGGATTGGTGAAGAAGGAGGAGGAGTTGGTGGAGAAGGAGGAGGAGTTGGTGAAGAAGGAGGAGGAGTTGGTGAAGAAGGAGGAGGAGTTGGTGAAGAAGGAGGAGGAGTTGGTGAAGAAGGAGGAGGAGTTGGTGAAGAAGGAGGAGGAGTTGGTGAAGAAGGAGGAGGAGTTGGTGAAGAAGGAGGAGGAGTTGGTGAAGAAGGAGGAGTTATTGAAGAAGGATTGATTGTGGAAGAAGGCGAAGTTGTGGATGATGGAGAGGTGGAGATTAGTAGCACAACAGGTCAGTGTCACCGCAGCTTCACACAGGGAGAAAGAGGTGTAGATACGCCTGCACATTACTAATGTAATTTATTTTTTATTTTTATAGGGGATGAAGATGCTGCAAGCACATCCAGTAGTCCACCTTTTTCACGTGCAAGTGCACAAATTGTCATCCAACAAATTATGGAGTGTAGCACAGAGATGGATAATATGAGGCAAAGAATGCTTGTAATTGAACAAAATTTCAAAAATATTATTGATATGATGGGCCGTATCAAAGACTAAATCCCCCTGCCCCGCCCCCCCCCCCATCACCCATCCGTCTTGAAAACCAACAGAAAGGTATTTGAAAAATATGAAGATGCACACACAGTGTGTCCACATGTGCTATCTGCCATCACAGGTTATGGATTGTCTTTGCTTTGTGGGTACACCCCCTTCCTCCCTTCTCAAGCAGGTAAGAGGGAAGGGTTTGCACCCACAAACCACATACATTGATCACTCATGATGCCAGATAGCACATGTGGACATTTGTCATGTGAGGTCTGGATCTAATCAGCATTTTTGGCCCTCTCACTCACACACAAGAATGTGTGCATCTTCCAAGTTTGGTGTGTTCCGGGGTGACATTGGGAGACTGTTGTAGTAATGACCTTGTTGTACTTAGTATTTTTTGTGGTTTTGTAAAATATTTTATATTTTTTCGAAAAAGAAAGTTTTGTAGAATCCATAGTTTAAAAAAAAAAAAAAAAAAAAATTACAAAAAAAATGTTTTTACTCCAAAAATTTTACATGGTCGCAAACCAAAAAATGTTTGAATAAAAATTTTGTACGCTAACATGAGTGGCTTGTTTATATATGCTCAATACCCAGTTTGGAGATGAGTGACTTGTAACTACAGCCATAAACCCGGTTTTAAGTACACACTAGCGTTTAGTTCTTACCGCTGCAAATCGCTATATCAGCCTCACTTCTGCATAAAAGCCATTATTCTTCCAACACCAGCTTGTTCAGTTATTCCAGATTTTAGAAATGCTGGAAGCTCATTGGTTTGTGTGCAGAAGTGACCCTTCTATTGTGGACTTAAAAGTGGGGTATGGCTGTAATGTACAATTGTGGTTATTTACTAAAACATGACAACTACATTTGGCACTAGAAGTGCACTAGTTTCATAACCAAGAAGACAGAGAAAAATAGAAAAAGCAATAATGACAAACAACTGTATATAGAGTCCAATGGTCAAATTATTTATATATTTTGTAATATTTCTTTCTTTTGGGGGCCGAATTAGAAAGAAATATGATCTGGCATAGCTATGGCCCCCCGACCCATGAAGTACTCAACATATTTGTCGCGTACCTCACGAGCAGATTGGGTGACCGAGCCAGCGCGACCAGTGTCCAGCCCAGGAAGGGTATCTGAGGGTAGTCCTGCCTCAGCACCGATGTTGGGTAGGTACGTCTGGGAATGCCTGCGTAAAAAATTATGCAATATGCAACAGGCAAAAACAACATGGTTCAATTTATATTCCGCCATATTTATCGCTGTCAGGAACAGGCGGAACGGCTGGCGAGTATCCCAAAGGCATTCTCGACTACCCTCCGGGCCCTGGCTAGCCTAAAATTGAACACCCTCCTCTCCGGGGTAAGAGTCCTCTGGAGAAAAGGCCGCATGAGGTGAGGTCCAAGCCCGAAAGCTTCGTCCGCTAAAAAAAACAAACGGAAGTCCTTCCACATTGTCTTCATCCGGTGGCAGTTCAAGACCACCAGTTTGTAGACGCCTGTAAAATTCGGTCCGCGCGAACACTCCCCCATCAGACAGCCGGCCGTTCTTCCCACGTCCACATACAAAAATTCGTAGTGTGCCGACACCACCGCCATCAACACGATACTATGAAAACCTTTGTAGTTAAAATAGTAGGACCCCGAACGGGGTGGTGGCACTATGCGGACGTGTTTCCCATCCATTGCTCCTCCGCAGTTCGGAAAATCACAACGCAGGCAAATTGGGAAGCCACAGTCTGCCATTCCTGTGGCGTGGAGGGAAACTGTGGGGACAAAAAAAAAAAAATATTAGTACTTAGGCACATAAACATTGCAAACACAATACAAAAACCATACTTGTGCACCATCACACAGTATTAACAATTTTTTTTTATTATTGGGGTGGAGTTGTGGCCACTAAAAAATCCCAGTTATTATCACACTCCCCACCCCTCTGATGGGGCAACATTTTAGGGGGGGTTGGGGTTGAACTACAATGCAGCAAAGAAAAAGATGCCACACACACCAACAAAAAAAAAGGCTAGGTGTGTTTGTCCCTAGGATAGCATGCTGGACAGGTTAAATAGTGATGCAAGGAAAAAATATGTAGGTAGGCCAACAAAAAGAACATGGAAAGCTTATCAACATGCATGCATGGGGAGAAAAGGCAACATTCAACACTCATCAGCATGGAAAAATCATGGTCATTATAGGGAACTAATGCCAAAAAAAAAAAAATGCTACCATTTATAAAGACAGAGAATGTGAGCTTCAGGAAAGAGGAAACTTACCTTCAGATACTCCTCCTGCATGACTTGTATGACAGCAGAACACGTCTCCGGTATGATGATCCCAAGCGCCTGGGGAGAGATGCCTGTTGAGAACTTGAGGTCCTGCAGGCTCCTCCCAGTCGCCAGGTAGCGCAACGTGGCAATAAGCCTCTGCTCGGCCGTGATCGCTTGGCGCATCACAGTGTCCTGCCTCGTGATATAGGGGGACAGAAGATCCAGCAGACGGTTGAAAACGGGGTCCGTCATACGGAGAAAGTTCCTGAAGTCATCAGGATTATTCTCCTGGATTTCCCTAAGCAGAGGCATATGAGAGAATCGGTCACGCTGGCGCAACCAATTCTTGGCCCAGGAACTCCTCCTCCCCCTGTTCCTGGCCAAACGTCTGGAATAATTATAACATCCAGAAGCAAGCCCATATCCAGCACGAACTCTAGCAAAGTTACGCTGCTGCTCCATAATGGCTTCAAACTGGCCGGCTGGTCAGTCAAGAACACACTCAAACAGAAAGCACCCCCTAATCCAGCAAGACCTGCAAAGTACGCTCGACAAACAGATACCCGCGGACAGAACGCCACTGCAAAGCAGAAACGACCTGACAGCCAGCACTGACTGCCAAATACGCACCCACAAGCACACACTGAACCCGAGAATACGACCTGTAAAGCGCGGAGACCGAAAAGCGCGAATCGGCTCTAACCAAACCTTTGCTAACACGTTACTAGCAAAAGAGGAACAGAGGGCGGCGCCGTAAGCTTTGGTCTTCCCCTTTATAGTGACGTCGTACGTGGTTTACGTGCACCTGTTCTGGTCCGGGGAGATTTCTATCCGATCGTGTGTACGCACAGCAGACCAACAGACAGATTTGCTGCGTCGGCTGGAAACGGTCGGGCCGACACATTTGAAAAAAATCTGTCCCCTCGTGTGTACGCGGCCTCACAGTTCTCTTTGAGAGTGCTTCCAGCAGCGGTTGTGTGCAGAAGGCGCTCAGGGGAATTGTTGGAGAAATCAGAAATAATAGACAAAGTGGAAGTCTCTCCGTCTGCTGATGTGATGGAGTCCATTCCTACTGGTGCGGTCCGAGGTACGGCTGAGCAGTGGTTGGTACATGGCGCGCGCACTGTCTCACCCTCTAGACCTCATGAAAAGGAAGGGCTCGGAATGGACGTGACAGTAGTGGGAATTCAGTCCATCACTCACAGAGAGGTGCAGTTTAAGGTACCCGGAGACACTTTGATAGGAAATAACAGTAGTGGTAACTGTAATGAAAAAGTGTATGGGAAGCACTGTAGAGTACTTTTGGACAACTCTGAGCTATTGGTTGAGGTACCAATGGATACAGAAATGGTTAAAGACATTGGTGTGGAAAAATGTGCATTGGTAGGACAATTGCTATTGACGTGTTGGACAACAGGGGGCAATGTGAAACTGCGGGACTGTCCCATAGGGAGTAACTGCTTGACTGTAGGTGGTCCCTCCATAGACACTGTCCTAACAAACACGGGGACAAGAGGTCCCAATGACAACGTTGAGTTGAATAACCCTTTGTGGAACATTGCTGGTGAGGTTAAACAGAAGGATGTGGTGTTGACCTCAGATGGTTTGGTTTGCCACGGGTAGCAACAGAGGGGTTAGTGAACCTGAGAAACAAATGTTGTTGGTTAATGTTGCATCAGGTAGTGAGAGTGGTCAGTCCCTGACAGACCCAGTGGAAGTAGGTCCCCAACAGGCCCAGGAGTGTAGGTCCGTGGAGGGAAAAGAGGGATCCTGAGGCCAGAAGGTAGAAGGGATAGATCAGTGTTTTTCAACTCCAGTCCTCAAGGCACACCAACAGGTCATGTTTTCAGGCTTTCCATTATTTTGCACAGGTGATTTGATCAGTTTCATTGCCTTAGTAATCACCACAGCCATTTCATCTGAGGGAAATCCTGAAAACTTGACTTGTTGGTGTGCCTTGAGGACTGGAGTTGAAAAACACTGGGATAGATGTATTAGTGAGAGCCCATGGTTTAGGAAGAAGTGCTGGTGGAAGCACACCCGGAAGAAGATATGGGTAGAGTGCCCATTTAGAGGAAAGGTTGGGCAGATTAGGACTCCTGCTGCTCATAGTTGGCACCAAGGCGCCACGGTGAAGTGTTGGTGGAAACATACCCGGAAAAAATGGGCCTGTGCAGCCAATGGTTGGCACAGAGGTGACCCATTTGTGATGATGGGTCTATGTGTTCCTCCCTCGGTTCGAAACAAAGGGGGAGGGTATGTGATGGTTTGGATCTGTCTTGCCTGATGGATGGCTGGTTTTCGCCATATGTTGGAGAGACAGACACATTGATTGCACAGCTGCGTGGTCAGCTTTTTAAGTCTGACCTGAACAGCATTCAGAGCCCCACCCACAGACAGGAAATCTGGTTCTGGGAGCCAGGTGTGAGCTCCCAGTTGGAGACAGCAGGTCTCCAGAAGTCTGAGGCTGTAGGAGACAGCCAGAACGGTGACTGCAAGAGGCAGAGCTGTAGATGCTGAAGGGAAGCGTCTATGTTGAGATTTCGCTGGTCTGGGAGACCAGGAAAACGTGCAGAAGTATTGCTGCAGAAGTACTGCTACAGAGAGCCAGGTGGCTTGGTATTTTCTGTTACACGTGTAAGCCAGGAGGCTTAAGGTCCCATTTTGTATGGACTGTGAAAACCCCTGTATATTTTTCTGTTGGATGCAATAAAAACGTGTTTACTTTTACTATTTTCGGCTTGAAGACCAGTGACTGTGCAACTCTACATTTATCGCTAATCTTGTGACTTTATCACAATATATATATATATATATATATATATATATATATATATATATATATATATATACACATATATACACACACACACACACAGTGCCTTGCGAAAGTATTTGGCCCCCTTGAACTTTGCGACCTTTTGCCACATTTCAGGCTTCAAACATAAAGATATAAAACTGTGAAGAATCAACAAGTGGGACACAATCATGAAGTGGAACGAATTTTTTTGATATTTCAAACTTGTTTAACAAATAAATTGAAAAATTGGGCGTGCAAAATTATTCAGCCCCCTAAGTTAATACTTTGTAGCGCCACCTTTTGCTGCGAAGTCGCTTGGGTATGTCTATCAGTTTTGCACATCGAGAGACTGAAATTTTTGCCCATTCCTCCTTGCAAAACAGCTCGAGCTCAGTGAGGTTGGATGGAGTGTGTTTTGTGAACAGCAATTTTCAGTTCTTTCCACAGATTCTCGATTGGATTCAGGTCTGGACTTTCACTTGGCCATTCTAACACCTGGATATGTTTATTTGTGAACCATTCCATTGTAGATTTTGCTTTATTTTTGGATCATTGTCTTGTTGGAAGACAAATCTCCGTCCCAGTCTCAGGTCTTTTGCAGACTCCATCAGGTTTTCTTCCAGAATGATCCTGTATTTGGCTCCATCAATCTTCCATCAATTTTAACTATCTTCCCTGTCCCCGCTGAAGAAAAGCAGCCCAAACCATGATGCTGCCACCACCATGTTTCACAGTGGGATGGTGTGTTCAGGGTGATGAGCTGTGTTGCTTTTACGCCAAACATAAAGTTTGCATTGTTGCCAAAAAGTTGGATTTTTTTTTTTTACATTAGTTTTTTTTTTTTTTTTATTTGGAAAAAAATAAAAATCAGAGTACAAAATACAGCCAGAATACAGATAACACAAATCAAGACATATCAGTATATACTCTGAAAAAAATAAAAAAAAATAAGCTACTTTTATATCTTGTAACACAAGATAGCAAAGGGAAACATCACAACCTAGGATATTACCCACTACGAAAGAGAAAGGGAGAGAAAGAGAAAGAGAAAGAGAGAAAAAAAAAGACGAAAGACACTGTGCACAAACAGCTCATCTACAATCCTGTATACCAATGGAAGTGAACAAGAGAAATCAAAAATACAACCACAATCTCATCTCATGTCTATTTGTGAGTATTGATCTGAATATCTGAACGCCACCCAAGTGTGACCATGTCTGCTTAAATTTTTCGACGATTCCCTGGCAATGGCTACAGTTTCCTCCATTTGGTGGATATTCTCTATGGAGCTAAACCACTCTGGAATGGAAGGGATATCCTTCGATTTCCAGTGCCTGGGAATTAAGACTTTCGCTTTTTTTTTCACATTCAGCAGATGTCTTATCAGTGATTTTTTTATGATACTGCATAGAGCAATCCGCAATATGGAGTAGACAACATGCTGGAGAGAGGAGATTGTGGTATCCGTAATGACCTTGATCACCTCACTCACCCTATCCCAGAAGGGTCTCAACGACATTCCCACCAGATGTGAAAATAGACCCCTGGTCTTGCTCACATCTCTGAATCTGAAATCTGCGGTCCAGTTTTTAAATTTTATCTGAGTATGAAAAGCTTATCATTCCTGAAATCTTGTGCCAGTGGAGCACTTATGGGCAAAAATACAGGCACGTTTCCATTGCTTATCAGTGAAGCTTGTTTTCATCGCTTTTTCCCATTGTACTCGTATTCCGGAGGATGCCCCCCCCCCTATCTAGTTGGAGCCATGAGTACGTAAGGGAGGTAGCTCTAGGTATCGAGCTCCAGCCAAACAAGTTTGTTCAAAGGGAGTTATTGGTCTAAACAACTGTTTTTTGGTCTGGGAAACCTGTGTGTAATTATGCAGCTGGCGGTAGGTCCAAATGAAAGAGAGCTCTGAGGATTCAATTCTCGTTTCAGTAACTCAAAATGTTTTAGGGTTTTGCCTCTACACAGTGTATCAATAGAAGAGGCATCGATTTATCAGTAGGAGCAGAAATGTGCAGGTTCATCCCAGGCAGAAAATCCGGTTGCGGGTAATGGAAGTAAGCGGTCCAGGAGATGAGGAGAGTTTATGGTGTTTCGTCATCGTATGGAACACTTTAAGCCTAGTCCCCACCAAGGGAGGCTGCTGCACATTTTGCGGCAGTTTTACCCAGGGAATCCAAGGTAAGAATTTAAGGTGAAGTGTGGTGGATGCTTCCTCCAATGTGACCCAATCCTTCTGCTCCTTATGGCAATTCCAATCCATAATTCTGGCTAAGTGTATTCCAGAATGGTAAAGTTTAAAATCGGGTAAACCTATACCTCCCTCTTCCTTAGGTTTTATAAGCGTATCAAACTTTATCCTAGGTGTTTGCCCTTTCCAAATAAAAGTGCGTAAAATAGCCTGAAGTTGTTTGAAAAAGGAACCTGGGAGTGAAATGGTAAGGTGTGGAAGTGGTATAGGATTCTGGGTAAGATTACCATCTTCAGAATAGCAGCTCTGCCAAACCAGGAGAAGGTCTAGAGGTCCAACCTTTAAGCTCTACTTGAATTTTTTTAGCAAAAGGAGAAAATTAATATTATATATATCTCCGAATTTGGGCGCAAGTTTAATTCCTAGATATGTAATAGATGACGTTACCCACTTAAACGAGCCAGAAGAGCGTGCACTCTAAGAGTTCAGCTGACAGTGTGAGATTGAGAGCTTCTGACTTAGAATAGTTTAATTTTCATATTGGAAATATAACCAAATATTTTAAAAGCTACAGAGAGCTTCGGAATTGAGACCTGAGGCTGTGTTAAAAAAAATAGAAGAAGATCATCCGCGTATGCCGCTATTTTAAAGTTGTGTTGACCTATCTGGAAGCCTTGTATATCAAGATTTGCGTTTACTGTGCGAATAAAAGGTTCTAGAGATAAAATAAATAAGAGGGGAAAGAGGGCAACCCTGTCTTGTACCATTCATTATTTATGTCCACTGCTTCTGAGAGGGTGCCATTAATTTTAAGCTGTGCCCGAGGTTTATGATATAAGGCCGATATCCACGCCATCATGTTCGCTCCCAACCCAATATGTCTGCAGATAGCAAACATATAGTCCCCAGGCAACACAGATCGAAGCCTTCTCCGCATCAGTTGACAGGAGAAGGCCCTCAATTCCCTGGGTGTTTGCGTAATGAATCAGATTAAGGGCTTTTATAACATTATCCCGGGCTTCCCTCCCTGGCATAAAACCCGCCTGTTCTGGCCTATAAGTTTGGGGAGAAAAGTTGTCAGTCTAGATGCCAATACTTTCGCCAATATTTTTAGGTCCAAATTCAGCAATGAAATCGGCCTATAACTTGTATACTCAGTAGGGTCTTTTGCTGGTTTAGGGATCAATGTTACATATGCCGTCGTAAAGGAGCTCGACATTAATGAAGAGGTTCGAATATATGTTTCCAGGCAACGGAGTAGGGGAGCTTTCAGAATGTCTATAAAAGTTTTTTGTAATAATGGGCCGTGAACCCATCTGGGCCTGGGCCTTACCCGGTTTTGAGATCTAATTGCCAAAATAAGTTCTTCTTCTGAAATCGGCGATTCCAAAGAGTCGCTCTCAGCTGAAGATAAAGTAGGCATCACATCTCCATAATATACCTCGCAGAACGGATTCTCTATTTCCTTAAAGCTCTACTGGTTTATGTGTCGGGGGGAGATTATAGAGCTTAGTATAAAACGTATGGAATTGTGATGCAATCTGATCTGTTTTTTGTATAAGTTGACCCTTGGAAGTCTTAATAGAAGAAATAGAATGTGCATGAGAAATAGTTTTGGAGTGTCTTTGCAAGGAATATGCCACATTTATCTCCATGTTGATAATGAAAGCCTTTCTTGAAATAGAGAATTCGTTTCGCTTTAAGATTAAGTAAAGAGTTAAGTTTTTCTCGCATCTTTGACAGTTCCAACAAGTGCGCCTCCAAATATGACTGTTTATGTTGGCTTTCCAATGAGGCGATTTTTTCCGCTAATGTCAGAGTAACTTTTTCAGCTTCTCTTTTCTTAAGAGAGCCAAGGCGCATAAGTTCGCCATGTAGGACGCACTTGTGAGCCTCCCAGATCGTCAGTGGTGACATATCCTCTGTAGTATTAAACTGAAAATATAATTTAAGCGCCTCATGGATTTGTTGGCAAGTAGATGGGTCTGTCAATAAGGTGGAGTTCAACCGCCAGCTGCATGGTCTAGGGAGCCTATCTGATTGTAAAAGAGAAATCGATACCGGGCAATGATCCGATAGGATTGTTTGCTGCCTGGGCAAAGCTAGATCACGTTGTGAAATAAATACATCGTCAATGCGAGAGTGTTTTTTGTGTAGCGGAGAATAATATGTATAATCTCTGCCCAATGGGTATACCAGGCGCCAAGCATCCACCAAGGCCAAAGAGTTTAGCTGTGATTTGATTTTCTGTATAATAGAATATGAAATGCTGGATTTGAAATTAGAGATGTCCTGTAGGGGTGACAGTGGTATATTAAAATCCCCACCTAAGATAATACAGCCAGTGGCAAAACCCTTTAATTCGTCTATTAAAGTGACGGCAAAATGCAAGATGGCCTGAATTAGGGAAATAGACATTTGCCAGGGTGATCTCTCTATTATGCCACATACCCTTAAGAAACAAGAATCGCCCCATAGGGTCCTTGTATTGTTGAGATACTTTAAAATGTGCATGTTTATGTAGCAAAATAGACACGCCTTTGGAGTTAGAGCTAGGTTTGCCGCATGGTATGCCTGAGGGAAGTGTCTGTCAAATAATCTAGGTATCGAAGAGGATTGGAAATGGGTCTCCTGGATAAACACAAAAGCTGGTTGGGCTTTTTTTAGTTCTCTTAGAAGTGATACCCTCTTTTCCGGGATATTAAGGCCCCTTAGATTATGAGAGATCAGGGTGGGGTGTTTGCCTAATGAATGATAAGCCATTTCAGCACAGTGTCAAGAAAGAGAGAGAGAGGAAAAAAAAAAAAAAAAAAAAAGAGTCTCCTGAATAAACAGGCTAGACATATACAATATAACCGATCAAGCACTCCTCTACCACTGGAGAGGGGCTCCTCCTATTGTGTCTACCCAGGGGTACACTGCCAGAAGAAAAAATAGCCCGGTGAAGCACCCGGGATAGACAGTGTGGGGTACGTGGGAAAAACCTGTGAAATGGTCAGAGAAGAAAATAAATTTATTACGTTAAATGACAGAAAAAGCAGCTACTCACACCCGCAGCCTAGAGGAAAAAGAAAACAAAATACATATTTATAAAACATTGACCCGTAAATGTATCAGGACTTGCATGAATCCGAGGAAAAAAAAAAAAAGGTGAGAGGAGACCCCCAAGAAAGCAAGAATTTCATCATTCCTCAAGTGTAGGGAGTAATCCAATAATACTGTACAATATGCACATAATTACAGGCCATCACTCTTCATGCATGATTGAGGGGAGAAAAAAAAAAAAAAATGTCAAAAAAATATGTCATAGAAAGAATGTCAAAAATAAACATAAATGCACAGCAACATCCTGACACTCTTTGCTCACCAAAAAAAAAAAAGGTTTTTTTGATCATTCCAAAAGTGTAGGGAGCAATCAGATAACATTATACAATATGCATATAATTACAGGCCATCACTCTTCATGCATGATTGAGAGAAAAAAAAAAAAAAAGTTGGATTTTGGTTTCATCTGACCAGAGCACCTTCTTCCACATGTTTGGTGTGTCTCCCAGGTGGCTTGTGGCAAACTTTAAACAACACTTTTTATGGATATCTTTAAGAAATGGCTTTCTTCTTGCCACTCTTCCATAAAGGCCAGATTTGTGCAGTATACGACTGATTGTTGTCCTATGGACAGAGTCTCCCACCTCAGCTGTTGATCTCTGCAGTTCATCCAGAGTGATCATGAGCCTCTTGGCTGCATCTCTGATCAGTCTTCTCCTTGTATGAGCTGAAAGTTTAGAGGGACGGCCAGGTCTTCGTAGATTTGCAGTGGTCTGATACTCCTATTTCAATATTATCGCTTGGACAGTGCTCCTTCGGATGTTTAAAGCTTGGGAAATCTTTTTGTATCCAGATCAGGCATTAAACTTCTCCACAACAGTATCTTGGACCTGCCTGGTGTGTCCTTGTTCTTCATGATGCTCTCTGCACTTTAAACGGACCTCTGAGACTATGACAGTGCAGGTGCATTTATACAGAGACTTGATTACACACAGGTGGATTCTATTTATCATCATTAGTCATTTAGGTCAACATTGGATCATTCAGAGATCCTCACTGAACTTTTGGAGAGAGTTTGCTGCACTCAAAGTAAAGGGGCTGAATAATTTTGCACGCCCAATTTTTCAGTTTTTTTATTTGTTAAAATTTGAAATATCCAATAAATTTCCTTCCACTTCATAATTGTGTCCCACTTGTTGTTGATTCTTCACAAAAAAATACAGTTTTATATCTTTATGTTTGAAGCCTGAAATGTGTCAAAAGGTCGCAAAGTTCAAGGGGGCCGAATACTTTCACAAGGCACTTATATATATATATATATATATATATATATATATATCTTGGGGTTCTATTTTATTTTCTATCAAAAAAAAAATATATTAATCCCGGAAGTTGGGGACTTGGCACACATGTAGCCCCACTCTTCCTTTACAAGTGTGCAAAGTTTGTTCTCCGGGGGATCTACAACCGGGGAGCACAGATTTTTCAAATTTGGGCACCCCTTCTATAGACTCCCATGTTAAACGTCAGTCTAGTCATGGACAGAGTGAGGCATGGACAGAGTGAGGCATGGACAGAGTGAGGCATGGACAGAGTGAGGCATGGACAGAGTGAGGCATGGACAGAGTGAGGCATGGACAGAGTGAGGCATGGGCACAGTGAGGCACAGTGAGGCATGCAGATGGACACCCTAGGCTTATACTCGAGTCAATACGTTTTCCATTTTGGTAAAATTGGGTGCCTTGGCTTATATTCAAGTGGGCTTATACTCGAGTATATACTGTGTGTGTGTGTGTGTGTGTGTGTATACACACACACATATATATATATATATATATATATATATATATATATATATATATATATATTTTGTTTGGGGGTTCTTTTTCATTTTCTAGCAAAAAATATATTTTTTTACATATAAAAGAGAGAGAAATGTCAGAATTGGCATGAACGGCAAACTGTTAAGCATTAAAGCGCTACGTAGGCTGCAAGCTTCTGATAAAAATGAATAATTAATGCAGCTACCACGTCTAACATACAACATTTTTGTATTTGAATTTCGAAAGACTTTAAGCACATAACTTCCCGCCATCTGTCTTGCCAGGTTCACCCATTTAGAATCTTCCAACGCGGAATAAACCACCACCGAGTTTCACGATTTCCGCTCAGAAAAATAGATTAGAGTGCAAATCTATGGCCTTTGGCAGGCGTGCCTCTGTGAATGTAAACAGATTAAAGGCCAAATTAACCGTTTTAGGATTGAACGCGCGGTCTCGCCTCAGCCGTTACTCGTGACAGAGCTCCAATCCTCTTTTTTTTTTCCCTTTAAGGCCTGACCTTGTATTAATGACAGATCCCCCAATAGCTGGTGTAAAAATATATGCAATCCTTCTTTAACACGCTGTCAGCAGATTACTAATGACCAGACGAGCGGCAAGGTCCTTTTGCATTCCCTCAGCGTCCCTCTCATGCTGATAATTAACATACTAATAAAAGAAACTAAAAAAATCGCACATCAGATCTCACAGCCGGGGTGTGAAAAAATCTACTTTTTTTTTTTACATATAAGAACGAGTTCTGAGGCCTGCAAAGTATATTTGGAATATCTTTTAATTCAGACATGAATAAATAATGATTTTACTGTCAAAGATGAAAAATGGTGTCTAGAATTAAAGGCTGGACTTATTTTTAAAGGAAGTTATTAGAAAGCTAATTTTTTGAGTTAATAAAACTTTTACAATTTTATTGTGAGCCTTACTGGGCTTGCATGTCTTTGTATTTATTTATTGTCCCCAGGGCCCCCGGATGGCATCCCCCTTTTTTTTTTTCGTCAGCACCCAAAGCCCCCCCGCCCCCGACATCTAAGGGGCCTTGTGGTCCCCAGGGGCCCAAATGGCACCTCCCTTTCTTTTTTTTTCGGCAGCACCCAAAGCCTTAATTCGTGGTTGCAGACCCCCCAGCTTCTCGATTCGCAGCGCCCCCCCCCCATTCTCAAGTTGCGACACTCTGCCCCGCTTCTCATCTCAGTTTGCATCACCCCCGCTTCTCAACTTGCGACACTCCTCCCCGCTACTCAATTTGCGGCGGCAGTACCCCCTATTCTCTGCTCCAGGGGGCCCATGCCTGAAGCTGTGTAAGGGGCCCCAAAATTCCTGATGGCAGGCCTGGGTCTAAGACTGGGATACCATTAAATTTCATGTGCGTGTAAAGGGCAGGTGTCCCAATACTTTTGACAATATAGTGTATGTGTTGAGCCTCATACACACGATCGGACTTCCATCAGACAAAACTGTGGAATTTTGTCCGAAAGGCGTTGGCCATGAACTTGTTCTGCATACAGACAGCAAAACTTTTTCAGCCAACATACATGAAAATTGTTTATTTTTCAGCTCTTTAGCACTACCCTTTAGGCAACTTTTGCTAATGTTGTCTGATGGTTAGCATTGGTTCAGAGCATGCGCGTTTGTATTTTGGATTTTAGCTCCGACGGACTTGTGTACGTTTGTTGTCGGACAATTTGAGAGCATGGCTATCCAACATTTGTTGTCAGAAATTCTGACAATTGTCCGATGGAGCGTACAGTCAGATTATCCGACAAAACCCTTCCATCACACAATCGTTGTCAAAATATTTTTCTCGTGTGTAAGGGCCTATAGACTTACCCGGGACAGAGGCTTTTGGAGGGGACTGAATGCTAGCCTCTTGCCTACTGATTATGGGCCCTGGCATTTGAGGGAGGAAAAAGGACATTATTAACCACTTAAGACCCAGACCTTTAGGCAGCTAAAGGACCCAGCCAGGTTTTGCGATTCGGGACTGCGTCGTTTTAACAGACAATTGCGCGGTCGTGCGATGTGGCTCCCAAACAAAATTGGCGCTATAAACAAAAATAGAGTGCCAATTTTGCTATCATAAATATCCCCCAAAAATATACAAAAAAAATCGTTTCTTTCCTCAGTTTAGGCCGATACGTATTCTTCTACCTATTTTTGAAAAAAAAAAAAAAAAAAAAAAAAAAAAATCGCAATAAGCGTTTATCGGTTGGTTTCCACAAAATGTATAGCGTTTACAAAATAGGGGATAGTTTTAATGCATTTTTATAATTTTTTATTTTTTTACTACTAATGGCAGCGATCAGCGATTTTTTTATTTTTTTTCGTGACTGCAAAATTATGGCAGACACTTCTGACAATTTTGACACATTTTTGGGACCATTATCATTTTCACAGCAAAAAATGCATTTAAAATGCATTGTTTTTTGTAAAAATGACAATTGCAGTTTGGGAGTTAACCACAAGGGGGCGCTGAATGGCTTATGTGTGACCTAATGTGTGTTTACAACTGTAGGGTGGTGTGGCTGTAGGTGTGACGTCATCGATTGTGTATCCCTATAAAAAAGGGATCACACGATTGAGGACGCCGCCACAGTGACGAATGGGGAAGCCGTGTTTACACACGGCTCTCCCCGTTCTTCAGCTCCGGGGACTGATCGTGGGACTCCAGCGGCGATCGCGTCCGCAGGTCCCGGTCACGGAGCTTCGGACCGGGTCGCAGGATAGCTGGGAACGGCTGGGCACTAGCACAGGACACACCTGTACGTGCATGTGCCCAGCCGTGCCATTCTGCCGACGTATATGTGCAGGAGGCGGTCCTTAAGAGGTTAAGGAGGCCATGTTGGTCTCTGCCAGCTTGGGACTCAGATGAAAGATGTACAGTGCAAAACTATTCACCCCCTTGATTTTTTACCTATTTTGTTACATTACAGCCTTTAGATCAATGTTTTTTTAATCTGAATTATATGTGATGGATCAGAACACAATAGTCTAAATTGGTGAAGTAAAATTAGAATATATATATATATATATATATATATATATATATATATATACATACATATACATACACACACACACACACAGTAAAACTATTTTTCAGAAATAAAAAAATGATAACTGGCATGTGTGTATGTATTCGCCCCCTTTGTTATGAAGCCCATAAAAAGCTCTGGTGCCACCAATTACCTTCAGAAGTCACATAATTAGTGAAATGATGTCCACCTGTGTGCAATCTAAGTGTCACATGATCTGTCATTACATAGACACACCTTTTTTGAAAGGCCCCAGAGGCTGCAACACCTAAGCAAGAGGCACCACTAACCACACACTGCCATGAAAACCAAGAAACTCTCCAAACAAGTAAGGGACAATGCTGTTGAGAAGTACAAGTCAGGGTTCGGTCATAAAAAAAATATCCAAATCTTTGATGATCCCTGGGAGCCCCATCTTTCATAACCAAATGGAAAGAACATGGCACAACAGCAAACCTGCCAAGAGACGGCCGTGCACCAAAACTCACGGACCGGGCAAGGAGGGCTTTAATCAGAGAGGAGCACAGAGACCTAAGGTAACCCTGGAGGAGCTGCAGAGTTCCACAGCAAAGACTGGGGTATCTGTACATAGGACGACAATAAGCTGTACACTCCATAGAGTTGGGCTTTATGGCAGAGTGGCCAGAAGAAAGTCATTCACTTTCAGCAAAAAACAAAATGGCACATTTTGAGTTTGCAAAAAGGGATGTGGGAGACTCCCAAAATGTATGGAAGAAGGTGCTCTGGTCTGATGAGACTAAAATTGAACTTGTTGGCCATCAAAGAAAATGTTATGCTTGGCGCAAAACCCAACACATCACCCAAAGAACACCAGCCCCACTGTGAAACACGGTGGTGGCAGCATCATGCTGTGGGGATGTTTTTCAGCAGTCGGGACTGGGAAACTGGTCAGAGTTGAGGGAAAGATGGATGGTGCTAAATACAGGGATAATCTTGAGCAAAACCTGTACCACTCTGTGTGTGACGTGAGGCTAGGATGGAGGTTCACCTTCCAGCAGGACAATGACCCCAAACACACTGCTAAAGCAACACTTGAGTGGTTTAAGGCAAAACATGTAAATGTGTTCGAATGGCCTAGTCAAAGCCCAGACCTCAATCCAATAGGAAATCTGTGGTCAGACTTAAAGAAAAAATCATCTTCAAACAGTCCATGTTAATTCCAGGTTGTGAGGCAACAAAACACGAAAAATGCCAAGAGGGTGAATACTTTTGCAAGGCACTGTATGTGAAAGGAACGCTGGTTAATGAGATCTGAAAAGCCCTGAGTCTCCTGTTGTCTACAAGTCTGAAGGGTCTTTCACCCATTGTTAATGGTGTGTCATGGTCTTACCTCCTTTGCAGCCATCTCATCACTGTCTTGTGCTGGCGGCCATCTTGCTTCCTGTGCTTCTTGTAACTTCCTACATCCTGAGGCTCCTCCTTCCCACTGGGAGGAGCTGGATGCTCAGCTCATATATAACACAGCTGCTGCAGTAGTCCATTGCTTGGTCCTTGTCTCACTAGCCTCCTGTGACCTTGCTGCTGTTTGGATCACTGACCTGGCTCCTACGGACGTTCCTTCTGGTGCCTAATCCCTGGCTTCGTCTCACCACCCTTTGGCTACTACTCCGGCTTGGCTGACTTCCATCCCTGGCTTTTGACCCTGGCTTCGGCGGAAGAAAACAAAAGCCGGCCAGCTTAGATGAATGCCCGTTCTTCTTGGATAGTCACGTAGTTGCGTCAGCACGTCACCTTCCCGACGTACGTTTCGTCACACATTTGACGTCGTCTAGGGGCCCATAGACGACGTCAAATGTGTGACGAAACGTACGTCGGGAAGGTGACGTGCTGACGCAACTACGTGACGATCCAAGAGGAACGGGCGTTCATCTAAGCCGGCCGGCTTTTGTTTTCTTATTGCCCGTTTAGCGAGATGTTTTGTAAGTGTAATCTTCATTAAATTGTTAGCCTTTTATTACATACTTCACTATGTGGGCCCCCTTTTTTCATGTTATATTATCACCGCTGACGTGTTATTGAGAGGATTAGTCATCCAGCTAGCAGTGTCATCACTCAAGGCCCAGGCTAAGGGTATTTTAGCCATAGGAAGATCAATTTTGGCTTCTGGTAAGCCTCCAATTTATGTGGGTGATACGGTGGTGGTGTTAATAGTGTCACATTCAAACTGTGTTGACATACTTCACCATGTGAGTTTTTCTTTTTGTTCCTGCCTGTTATTTTTGGAGCTCCTTACAACCACACTTGCTGAGGATCCCTTAAATGCCCGGGCTAGGGTTTATAGCCGCAAGCCCATTGAGCTTGCCTTCTGGTAAGCCTCCATCCATTTTTTGGTGTATTTCTGGTGACGGGTGTTATTTTCCTTTTTGGACTTCACTGACCACTTTACACATAATCAACATCCAATTAAGGACTTGATTTAAACCTGTTTTGTGAAATAACGAACTACCTTCATTGTCTACATTGTTATAATTTTTTCATACTCGTACTGAGTCCTCAACAGACTTTGTATCCTAATATTCACCTTTGAATTTTTTCCTAGTTAGGTCACTCATATTAATAATTTTTATTTACTTATTTGTTATTTTTCTCACAGCGCAACTTCACATTTTTTGCATTTACTTTTGTGTGTGTGTATAACACCTCAGCTGTTGCAGCTCCTTTGTTGTTTATTTACATATTTAGCGCGGTAATTTTTCCCTTTTCCTATTTACCCGGTTCCAAGAACGTCAGGGCGGATGCCTTAACACGTCAGTACTCCGAGCTGTCCAGGGAGGAATCGATACCGACTCCGGTCATACCTCCAAATCTGATTTTGGCCGCCATCCACACCAGCTTGACTTCTCCCCTTGGGGAGCAAATTCTGGTGGCTCAACCTGGTGCTCCCGCTGGGAGACCTAACGGCAAATGCTTCGTGCCTGAGGAGTTGCATACCCGGCTGTTGCGAACATACCATAACTCCAAGACCGCTGGGCATCCTGGAAAGAATCGGCTGTCCTGGGCTGTCTCTCGTTTGTTCTGGTGGCCTTCTCTATGCTCCGACATTGCCGCATATGTAGTGGCATGTTCTGTTTGTGCCCAGAACAAGTCCCCTCGGCACCTTCCGTTGGGACTTCTACAACCCATTACCACTGGGGAGCGCCCATGGTCACACCTGGGGTTGGACTTCATTGTGGACCTTCCTGCGTCCCGAGGGCATACGGTCATTCTCATGATTGTGGATCGGTTCTCCAAGATGTGCCACTGTGTTCCACTTAAGAAATTGCCCACTGCGCAGGAATTGGCCACGGTATTCGCCAGGGAGGTCTTCCGGTTGCACGGTTTGCCCAAGGAGATTGTTTCGGATCGGGGAAGTCAGTTTGTGTCCAGGTTCTGGCACGCCTTTTGCTCCCAGTTGGGGATTAGTCTCCTTCTCCTCGGCTTACCACCCTCAGTCCAATGGGGCCGCAGAGCGATCCAATCAGGCTCTGGAGCAGTTCCTTCATTGCTATGTCTCCGATCACCAGGACAATTGGGTTGACCTTCTGCCATGGGCTGAGTTTGCCAGGAACACGGCGGTTAACTCTTCCTCTGGGACGTCTCCCTTCATGGCCAATTATGGGTTTCAACCTGCCGTGTTACCGGAGTCATTCTCTCCCCAAGATATTCCGGCTGTAGAGGACCACCTTTTGTCTCTACATGGTGCTAATTAACACACCTATTGTCTCCTATAAAACTATTGGGGGATGTGTTTATACTTGTAATAATTGTATTGTACTTTGTGAGCTTGGGGCCGGAAAGTCTGGCCTGAAGTGGGGATTAATCATAACATTGTCCAGCTGGCTAGTTATCCACTTAGCTTAATGTTTAAAGCAGTGGCGATGGTGTTTTTTTGTTTGGGGGAGCTGCAAACGACCACCCCCGTGGCACCTCAAACCCCCCTGTTGTTTGCCGGCACTTACCTCATTGGCATCGGGTATAGGGCGGGCACATTGTGGATCAGCAGGCACATTGGGCAGGGCGACAGGCTTCAGCAGGCATCTGGCAGCATCTCCTGTGTCCTCTTCTTTTTTCAGATTGTGGCGGCTTCTGCCGTGCATCTGCTCCCCTCCTCCTAGGCATCCAATAGGGTCGCCTGACCTTTCAGCCAATCAGGAAACGGGTAACAGACCCGCGATTCTGGGTTTGTTTAGACCTCCAGCTCACCCTATTTTGAAGCCTATTAGAGCCCCTGGGTCTAATCAGGTGCTTAAAAAAACGACCCCCGCCGCTGTAATTCAGGCTCCCAGCGTCCTGAAAGTGGCCGGACAACTGAATAGGTGGTGGCCGTGGCAGCCGTGGATAGATTCATGCCATGCATGAATGTATCCAAGATACATATAGCGGGTGGCATGGATAGAGGGGGCTACGCCCGTGCGCCCTTAATGGATGGGTCGCCCCTGGTTTATAGTACATGTTGGTTGTTTAGCTATGGTAACTATATTCCTGTGTACAGTTTGTATTGTTAGGGTAATATGATCAGGAAGAGGGATGTCCTCCTGTGGGGTATATATTCTTTGTGAGTTTGTCAAATAAGAGTTCCAGTTTTGCAGCTAAATTAGTCCTGCCTAGTTCTGGGTTGCATCAGGTGGCGTTTTTTCCAACTTCATCATTAAAACGACGTTGACCACACACCATTGTTTTTAAAAAATGCTCTAGCAAAGCCCGGTGACGTACGACACATACGACGGCACTATAAAGGGGAAGTTCCATTCGCCTTTGGGCTGCTTTAGCTGATTCCGTGTTAGTAAAAGACGATTCGCGCTTTTCTGTCTGTTACAGCGTGATGAATGTGCTTACTCCATTATGAACGGTAGTTTTACCAGAACGAGCGCTCCCGTCTCATAACTTGCTTCTGAGCATGCGCAGGTTTTTCACACCGTTTTAGCCCACACACGATCATTTTTTACAACCTGAAAAACGACATAGTTTAAAACGTCGTTTTAAAGCATGTTCGAAAAAAAAAAATTGGGTTGTTTTTCAGAACCCGAAAAATTATGTGAAGCCCACACACGATCATTAGTTCTTCTCGGAACTATTGGAATTAACGAAAACCTGTTAAACAAATTTTTACAAACATAACAAATGAATAATAATAAGACCTTTTTATTCATTTGTTTTGTTCCATGTGTTTAGATGCGGCATTCGTTATTTCGGATAATTCATAACTTCAGATAAATTTGTATTTGTTACGTTTACTAATAGCCAATTTGAAAGGAAATTCTAATACCTATAATTTAATAGTTAGTTATTCTTAGTTAATCAGTTATTTCAAATTTTGGGATTTTCTTTCTTTTTTGGGATTTACAAATTTACAAATTCATGAATTTACAACATTTTGTATTTTCGAATTTGCAAAATTCCGAATTTACTAATTGTGACAGACCCACCCGGACAGAGGCTTTTGAAGGGGACTGAATGCTAGCCTCTTGCCTTGCGATGATGGGCCCTGGCATTTGGGGAACGGTGCTCTTTGTGAGCTGTATGCCATATTAGAGTGACTGATTCATACTGTTGGGACATACCAGATGCTAATGCTGTCACCTCCAGCCATCTGTCTGTTCTCTATGCTAATTGACCCTGCTATTGTGTGAAGATGTCATGTTTTATTCTACTTATGATGTATATTGTATAGCAGGTGAGCGAGGAGACGTGACGTCTACCCTGAAAGGTCATATATATGAGTCGCCTAGTCTGGATAAATGATTAGTTAATATGCTTCAATGTTCTGGTTACCTCCTCTTCAAACTGTATAGAAGGTTGTATTCTGGGTTCTATTAAACACTCCGGCCCGGATTCACAAAGCCTTACACAGATGTATCTCGAGATACGCCGTCGTAAGTACAAATGTGCGCCGTCGTATTTGTGCGTCGATTCCCAAAGCTAGATACGTAGAAAAATAGGCTTCAGCCGCCCGACGTAACTTGCCTACGCCGGCGTATCGTGGGTGCATAGTTACGCTGGACGCATCTGGCGTTCCCATTTTAAATATGCAAATGAGTAAGATATGCCGATTCACAAACGTACTTGCGCCCGGCGCATGTTTTAAGCGATTCGCGCAAGGGTTACGTCTGGCGTAAAGTTATTCCTTATATAGGAGGCGCAACTCATGCAAAGGTATGGACCAGGGAACGAACACCGTAGAATTTTACGTAATTTACGCCATTTACGTAGTACGTGAATAGGGCTGGGCGTAGGTTACGTTCACGTCGTAGGCAGTGTTTCGACATGATTGTGAGCATGCGCACTGGGATGCATCCACGTTACGATGCATGCGCAGTTCAATTTAAGTACTTGTTTGAAGCTCAGCCCATCATTTGCATGGGGTCACGCTTCATTTAAATGTATCACGCCCACTTCCAGCCCACTTCCACCTACTTTGACTTACGTTGGCTTGCGCCGACGAATATACACTGCGCCAGCGCAACATTGGGAGCATTTGCTTTGTGAATTCCATGCTTCCCTCTCTGCATTGCGCCGGCATAGCGTAAAGAAGATAGGCTACGCCCGCATAAAGATATGTGAATCTACCCCTCCATGTTTAGCAGACAAACAAGTCTCGTCTCGTTGTGTGCTTGTGAGCAGCTGGAATATCTGATATCTATATCCAGACTGATAGGAAGCAGTATATGACAGAAGCACTCAAGCGGAGTGTGGGACATTCCGTTACACTAATTGCGTTTAACGAATGACCCCAAAAAAAATCAAAAAGAATGAAACTAAAAATTTTTTCGGCAGTGCACATGTCTAATAAGCAGATCACCTTTCTGCCTGTGTCCTGAACAATCAGCGGGTGCTGGTGGACATCATGTCCGCAGGACCTGCTGTGTAGAATGACAGCGGGCGCGAGCCTCTGGCAGCGTGCACTTGTGCCCGATACCCGGAAATGCAGGATCACGTATATATACATGATCCTGCGCCCTGTAGCAGTAAAAGTGCTATAGCGCAATCAGCAAGTGGTTAAACATGGCTGAGACTGGAGAAGAGGACAACAATAGCAACAATAGCACACAAAGTAGCAAACAAATGATAGAATTCACAGGATGCGATTTTGGTGATTGACAGGTGTGAAAAACAGTAGGAAAAAAAAAAAAAAAAAAAAAAACACCACTAATGCCTTGTTCACCCGATTGAAATTTACGATGAAAAAAAACAGACATAATTTTCACATCGGATATTCGTGTGTGGGCCCCATCTGACTTTTTTCCATCGGAGTTTAGAAATAGAACATCGGATTTTATCCCATTGGACATTTTGATCGTGTGTACAAGTCAAACACACATCTATGTCCCCGGGAAGGTTTTATTTTCTTGCATGATACAAGACAGTATCTGTGGATTAGGATTTGTGGCGGCAGCTGCAAATATTACGCGGAAGGCCCGGGCCGGTCGCGTTAACAGATCTTTTGCTTCAAGAGTGCAAAAAATTAAATGAACACTGTTTTGCTAAAGTGTAATTCATCGTTCTCTTCCCGCACATCGAATATTCATCGCCTACGCCAAATTCAAGGCGTCCAACAGTTTTCTCTTTGCTAAGAGTCACCAAAATATTTACCTCTGTCGCTGCCGCCTCGTTGAGTGATTATTGTCGGGGAGCCGTTTTTAATCAA
This sequence comes from Rana kukunoris, assembly GCA_029574335.1. Taxonomy (NCBI): domain Eukaryota; kingdom Metazoa; phylum Chordata; class Amphibia; order Anura; family Ranidae; genus Rana; species Rana kukunoris. The sequence continues at coordinate 161,223,604 of CM056059.1, forward strand.
ATTGTCTGCGTCTTCTGACACAGATGGTTTTTCTTTGTATATTAAACTCTCCACTGTACACTGACTGCCAAACAATTGCGAATGTATCACTTTTATTGTCTAAAGCTTATCGCTGTCTCCGAGGCTTTAAGAGTTCATACAGCTGGCAAGGAGAGCGAACGAAAATAGGGGATGTTTACCGGGACATAGAAAGTGTTGACGTTTCGGCAAAAAATAATGGCTTCCTTCCAAAAAAAAAAAAGAATGTTTCCAAGCGTAAAATATCTGTAACACATGGATTGTAATTAACGCCTTCCTGCCTGGCTTAGTACAATGGGCGGGAAAACTGTTGTCACATGACATTATCCTAGAATACGCCTCGCTCAGTGGTGCGATCTGTCATTTGGACACAGCTGATGACTGATTACTGTATCGTCCCGCTGCCAATACCATGTGATCTCTGTGTCCAACCACATTAGATCACATGACCATTACATACAATGGATGGCTTCCTTCCATGCCAGCCTGGTGGGGTAGTGGTTAGCACTTTCGCCTAGCAGCAAACGGGTAGCTGGTTTGCATCCAGACCACGACATCATCTGCCTGGCGTTTGCATGTTATCCCTGATACCTTTCAACCCTACTCTTTCATTGTTTTAAATTATTTTTACATAAAAACTTTTACATACTTTACAAAAACATTTATGAAATTACAAACCATTCTCAAATACACATAAGTACATAAAAAAAAAAACCTTAGTTAGACTTACCGGTAACGGTATTTCTACGAGTCTTTCAGGACAGCACTTGGAGAGAGCGCAGCTCCACCCACTTTCCGAGGAAACACTGCAGTCACTTTAAATTCCGCCCACTTCCACCATGACCTCAGTTGTTAACGAGTACCTCCGGACATGCTGAAATTAGATAAGCAAAACATAGCAACTATACACGTTAGTATTTATACATCGTCCTTTAAAAAACAAAGGGAGGGTTATCGGTGCTGTCCTGAAAGACTCGTAGAAATACCGTTACCGGTAAGTCTAACTAAGGTTTTCTCACCTCGTCTTTCAGGACAGCACTTGGAGATGATAACCGAGTACTTACTCTAGGGTGGGACCACCGCTTGCAGGACCTTCCTGCCAAACGATTGCTCCGCTGCTGAGAGCAAATCCATTCTGTAGTGGCGAGTGAATGTGGAAAAACTCGTCCACGTGGCTGCCTTGCAGATATGTTCTGGTGAAGCCCCAGCTCGTTCCGCCCAGGATGTTGCCACTGCCCTTGTTGAATGAGCCACCACTCCAGTGGGAGGTTCCATATCCATAGCCTTGTAAGCTTCATGAATAGCCATACGAAGCCACCTGGCCAAGGTGCTCTTAGAGGCTCTATAGCCCTTCCGAGACCCCGAGAACAGCACAAAAAGAGAATTGTCCTTTCTAAATTCGCTAGAGATCTCCAGATAATGTACTAAACATCTTCTAACATCTAGGGTATGAAAATCCTTTTCTTTCGGACCCGATGGAACTGGACAGAATGTAGGTAGAACTATCTCCTGTGTTCTATGAAATGCTGATGCTACTTTTGGTAAAAAGCCCGGATCCTTAATACAACCCTATCTGGAAAGATACTCAAAAACGGTTCAGTAATAGATAGTGCTTGGAGTTCACTGACTCTCCTAGCAGAAGTGATTGCTACTAGCAACACCAGCTTCAACGTCCAAAACTTAAGTGAGGCTTCTACTGGAGGTTCGAAGGGTCTTTTTGTCAGAACAACCGATAAATCCCATTTGGGAAAAAACTTAAAAGGTACCGGCCTAGCCCTGGCTAAAGCCCTAAAAAACCTAATTATATAAGGATCCAGAGATAACCTCTTCTCTAGAAAAACAGAAAGTGCAGCAACCTGAGATTTTAGGGTGCTGGCTGCCAGACCCTTGTCCATCCCATCCTGCAAAAATTCCAGGACTGAAAAATTATTTAAAGGAAGACTACCCTTGGACTCACACCAAGAATTAAAAACTTTCCAAGTTTTAAAGTAAATGGCCCTGGTAACTTGTTTTCTACTACTAAGTAAAGTGTTAACTAAACGCTTGGATAACCCTTTACCTCTTAGGATTTGTTTCTCAGTAGCCAACCCGCAAGCTTCAGGTGATGTGCGTTTGGATGAATAAGGGGACCCTGGAACAGTAAGTCCCTCCTGACTGGTAGTAGCCAGTGAGCCTCTATCGCTAGGTCCAACAGGCCTGAAAACCAGGGCCTCTTGGGCCAAAATGGGGCTACTAAGATTAGCGTTGTTCTTTCCTCCCGCAGTTTCTTGAGAACCAATGGTATCATCTGAACCGGGGGAAAGGCGTAACACAAACGGAAGGACCAACGCTGAGCTAGCGCATCTAGTCCTTCCGCTTGGTCCAACCTGTTGAGGGAGAAAAACCGCGGGACCTTTGCATTGGCTTGAGACGCAAATAAGTCTATCTGGGGAGTTCCCCACCTGTCTACCATCTCTTGAAAGACTTCTTGGTTTAAACTCCATTCGGACTCCAGAACCCTCTTCCTGCTTAAAAAGTCCGCAAGATGGTTCAGGTTGCCCTTCAGGTGCACCGCAGTCAGGGACGCCACATTTTCCTCTGCCCAGTACAGGATTTGTAAAGCCAGGCCTAAAAGACACTTGCTTCTCGTGCCCCCCTGCTTTGAAATATATGCCACTGCTGTGGCATTGTCCGATAGGATTTGGACGTGTTGTCCTCGGACAAACTGGCTGAAGGCCCCTAGCCCAGAAAAATGGCTCTTAGCTCCCTCCAGTTGGAGGACCTCCTGGAATCCTCCCTGGACCATGATCCCTGGGTCATCTGACCCTCGAGATGGGCGCCCCACCCCCACGAACTTGCGTCCGTCGTAAGGGTCCTTGTTGTGGGGAAGGACCACAACAGACCCAGACTCAGGTTTGTTCGAGTCCTCCACCACCACAACCTCCTTTTTACCTGAGATGGAATCCTGAACTGCTTTTCCAGCGACTCCCCGAAAGTCCAGTTTCGTAGGATTGCCTGCTGAAGATCTCTTGCGTGGAGGCGGGCCCACTGGACTGCTGGTATAGAAGCGGTGAGCAGACCTAGGGTGGACATTGCTGTCCTGACGGTCACTGGCAGGTTTGTCTGTACTGCCTTTACCACCCCTTGTATCTTGATCATCTTTTCCTCTGACAGGAAAATCTTTCCCTGGACCGAGTCTATGGAATAACCCAAAAAAACTATCACCTGAGATGGAACCAAGTTTGATTTTTTCAGGTTTAGGACCCAGCCCAGATCCTCCAGATGGGTCTGAGTCCTCCTCAGGTCTCTGAACAACCGATCCTCTGATTTGGCAAACAGAAGGAGCTCGTCCAGATATGGGACAAGAGACACCCCCTCCAGTCTGAGAGGTGCTATTGCCTCCGCCACGACCTTCGTGAAAACCCTGGGGGAGGAGGAGAGGCCGAAGGGGAGGGCTCTGAACTGGAAGTAATTCACCCCCTTCTCTGTTCTTAAAGCTAGTCGTAGATAGCGTTGTGATGAGGCTCTTATTGGGATATGCAGATATGCATCCCTCAGATCTATTGAGGCCAGAAAGCATCCTGCTGGAAGCAGCTTTCTTACCGAATAGATGGAGTCCATCCGGAATTTTTTGTACCGAATGGACTTGTTTAGAATTTTTAAGTTCAGGATTAATCTGAACCTTCCTGACGACTTCCTCACTAAAAACACGTGAGAGTAACACCCTAGACCTTCCTCTTGCTGTGGTACGGGAGTGATCACCTTTTGTTGAAGGAACTCCTCTATCAAGGACATCATTGCCAGAGCTTTTTCCCCCTCCCGGGACAACTCGGTTATGTAGAAACGAGACGGTGGATTCTCCGAAAATTCCAGAGCGTATCCCTCAGAGATAACTTTCAGAACAAACGCACTGGAAGTTGCCTCTTTCCACTGAGGAAGAAACAACTGAAGACGTCCTCCCACCGCCGGGAGGATGTCATTGTGATTTTGCGGGTTGGCTGGGGGAACGAAATAGTACCCCAGGCTTCCCTCGTCCCCTTTGGGGCTGCCAGGACTTTCCCCCTCTTTGCGTCTGTTTCGAACTTTGGGGCTGTCCAAAAGAACGAAAATTCTTTTTGTTTTGTGGAACTACTTTCTTCACTGGCAAAGCTTTTTTCCTGTCCGCTGTCCTCTCTAGAACTGCCTCTAGACCAGAACCAAAAACCAGGTCACCCTCAAAAGGCAGGCCACACAGCTTAATCTTTGAAGCTGCATCCCCTGACCAAGTTTTAACCCATAAGGCTCTCCTGGCCGAATTAATTAGGGCCGAGGAACGAGCCGACATCCTTACCGACTCTGCTGATGCATCTGCAATGTAACTCAAAGCGTTCCCCAGAACCGGAAGAGAGTCTGCGAGAAGTCCCTGCCTCAATATGGGCTTTTAGCTTGTCCAGCCAATGCTCCAGGTTCCTGGCTACTACCGTAGACGCCATAGCAGGTTTGAGGTTGGCTAGTGTTGAATCCCAAGCTTTTTTCAAAAGCGTCTCAGCCCTTTTGTCCATGGTATCCTTCAAGGTACCCATGTCCTCAAAGGCCAAGTCTGTGTTCCGTGAGACTTTAGAAAAGGCTGCATCAAGCTTGGGTTTTTTATTCCAGACTTGTGCTTCGTCTTCCTCAAAAGGAAATCTCCTTTTTAAAGATTTAGAAAAGAAGGGGGCCCTCTCAGGGTCCCTCCATTCCCTTTTGATAGCATCAGACAACACTTTGTGTACTGGAAAGGTTCTGTGCTTAATCTCATCTAAGCCCTGGTACATCTTGTCGTGTAACGACAACTGGGTCTTATCCTCTTTAATATTAAGGGTAGCATGTATCTGTTTCAGGAGATCTACCTCCTCTAATGACAGTTTGTAGCGAGATGAGGATGCATCTTTCTCCTCATCCTCCTCTGCTTCAGACCCTGAAACCACACTCCTAGGCTCCTCGTCCTCAGACTCACTAACTACCCCCCCTTGGGTACTAGTGGAAGCTCTAGGGGCTGATTGAAAGATCGGACGTTTGTCTAGGTAGGAACGGAAAGATTGAAACGTTTCCTGTAGTTCCTTCCTGAAGGAGGAAATATCTCCTTGGGCTGCTCAGAGGGTGTACTAGCAGAGGCTTCCTCTGTAATTACTGCAGCAATGCAGGCTTTGCATAAGGGTTTAACCCATGAACCCCTGAGGGACGTTTTGCAAATGGCACACTTCTTCTTAGGTGGGGGCAATGCAACATTAAGTTTTTCTTTGCACTTCTGAAAAACACAAAAAACAAACAACCCAATGCTTAACTTTGTGTATCAGACAACAACCCCATTGACACCAACAGCAGTGAACAAAACAGACAAAATCCCATCACCGCTGTGTAAAACATAAAAGCATTACTCCCAAAGACATAACTAGGGAAAGAAATGCTGCAGGCTCCCCTCCCCCTAGAGGGGCAACAGGAGGGACACATACAGATCCCAGGCAACATGGAAACCGCCGTCTCCTACCTGGGCCGGGCTGGTGCTTGTGGCTCCTGCTCCCGCCACCACTGCTGATTCCTCTTGTGGCTCCATTCTCCTTCAGAGTGCAGCAGCCGTCCGATCGTTTTAAAATTCCCGGCAAACTCGTCGTCACGAGACCCGGAAATGCACCGCCAAGGCCGCCTCCCCTCCTGCGCTCCAGCAGCTGGAACCGGAAGCTGCCGCGCGCCGCCGAAAGCTCTTCCCCCCCGGAAATGACGTCGCCCGCCACCCGGAACGGAACTTCGTGAACCCGGAAGAGGCACCTGACCTCTTCCATCAGCCCACGCTGTCCGCCTATGGGAGAAGAAAACCTCCAGCGGCCTCTGCCCTCGCCGGACTCGAGGAGGGGAAAGCACCGAAGCACCCCCCACCCGTCAGGGGGGGTGCTGGGTCTGCCTGTGAGTACCAATAACCGCCGCCGGTATGCCCCAGCCACCTCCACCTGGAGAGAGTACAGCACACCCCTGGTTCCCTGCAGCGCTTCCACCATGGCCGGAGGAAACACAACAACTGAGGTCATGGTGGAAGTGGGCGGAATTTAAAGTGACTGCAGTGTTTCCTGGGAAAGTGGGTGGAGCTGCGCTCTCTCCAAGTGCTGTCCTGAAAGACGAGGTGAGAAAAATACAATAATACATGTATGGGTACATAGGGTCTATCCTGTAAAACATGCGCCTAAAGTAGATCCGTCTATGCCATAGCGCATTCTCTTTTATCTTCCAAAATCTTTCAGAAACATAGGGATCAGAAGGGCAAATCCCAGGCAACCCACCCCCCCCCAAAAAAAATACAAAAAACAGCTCTACTCTTTCATTGAATACAGTTATGTTGCTAGCTGTGATTGGTCACAGTGATCACATAGTACAGACATGGTCCATACCGCCCAACTTTTTGAGATGGGAATGAGGGACACCTATCAGCAAAAGTATGCAGGCATAGGACATACACCCGTGCCACGCCCCTTTAAAAAGGAGAATTGTACGAAAAATAAGATTGGTTAAACCCACACATGCTTTTTTACCACTACTATGCCTTTATATTGGCTTTTGGAACTTACAAATGCAGCAATTTAGAAATCAGATGAAAGGTTTAGCACTGGGAACACTTTTTGAAAGATAAAAAGTGCATTTTATATACAACTCTATAGATCAGACCAAAATGAGGGGAACATGAGGAGGAATGAGGGACAGAGGGACATTGTTCCAAATCAGGGACAGTTGGGAGGTATGAGGATCAATCACAGCCCGTCTGTACCATGTGATTAGCTTTGGCCAATCACAGCTTATCACAACAAAACACACTGAATGAACGGTTGCATTCAGTAAAAATGGTTGCTTATACCAGCAATAATTCCAGCGCAAAACTTCCTTTGTAAGGCGCCGTACACACGGCCGAGGTTCTCGCTGAAAATCAGCGAGAACCTCGCTGGAATGCACATTCCAGCGAGGACCTCGGCCGTGTGTACGGTCTCAGCGAGCTTCCCGTCGGGAAGCCCGTCGAGCCGAAATAGAGAGCTCGCTCTCTATTTCCTCGACGGCCCGCCTGGAAGAATGGCTGGTTGCCATTCCCGACGGGCGGGTCACCGAATTCGACGGCCGGGAGAGAACCTCGACGGGCGGAACGATGTGTTCTGCCCGTCGAGGTTCTCTGCCGTGTGTACGGCGCCTAACTCTAAACTAGTAACCTGTACAAAAAAATGGAAAGCGTCGCCTGTGGAGATTTTTATGTAACGTTGTTTTTTGTCATTCAATAAACGTGAACGACTTTAACCACTTCAGCCCCGGAAGGCTTTACCCCCTTCACGACCTGGCCATTTTTTGTAATACGGCACTGCGTTACTTTAACTGACAATTGCGCGGTCGTGCGAGGCTGTATCAAACAAAATTGGCGTCTTTTTTTCCCACAAATAGAGATTTCTTTTGGTGGTATTTGATCAACTCTGCGGTTTTAATTTTTTGCGCTATAAAAACAAAAAAAAAAATAGGGAAAAAAAACTATTTTTTTTAAATTTGTGCTAAAAGACATTCAATAAAAAAATGTAAAAAAAAAAATCGAATTTCTTCATAAATTCTGCTACATGTGTATTCTGTGTCAGTGGGATGAATGGTGTCAGTGGGATGAATGTTGCCCCATTCTTGGTGTCAGTGGAAGGAATAATGCCCTAATATTGGTGCCATTCTTGGAGTGGGTAGGAGGAATGGTGCCCCATTGTGGGTGTCAGCGGAAGAAATAGGGTTCTAATGTTGGTGTCAGTGGGAGAAATGGTGCTCCATTATTGGTGTCAGTGAGAGGAATAGTGCCCCATCATTGTTTTTTTTTTAAAATATGTTTTTATTGAGGAAGTTACATATCAGAGTAAATACAAAAACAGGACGTATGAACATTTTTGAGGACATTCATGGTAGAAGAACAGTATATGGAGGGGTCATCAAAGAAAAGCAAAGGGGAGGGCATAAGCTTAGGGGTACATGTAGTAGATGGAATAGTCCTTCCAAAAAGAGGGGGGGGGGGGTAGGGGAGGAGGAAGGGATGGTTAGAGATCGTCAGTCCCGCGAGGGATCCTGGTAAAGAAAGGACATTTTCTCAAAGTTCAATCTCTCCGTGGGAGTAAAAGTGTGCAACAGAAAGGGATTCCATAGGTGGTAGAAGCGATTCTTGCTCCGTTCGTGGGTCAGGTCCGTGTTGAGCCTGTCCTTGTACAAAAGCTGCTATCATTGGTTTTAGTGGAATGCATGGTGCCCCATTCTTTGTGTCAGTGGAAAGAATAGTGTCCTAATGTTGGTGTCATTTTATACTATATAACTTGACGTTTATTTTACTAATTTTGGCAAATCATTGAGACACATACATTTATGTTTACAGCTGATATCTATCAAGTCTATCAAGTCACCTACTGAGACAATTGGGACCTTTACCCATGCCATGTCTGCCACCTGATGTCCTCCCTGGGGGTATCTGTGTCTGTTTTCTCCCCCTCAGCTCCCGTGCATCACTTTGGCTGCTGCCGTCCATTTGGGGGTTCAGCAATGGAGACACTGGCTTTGTTCATTGGTAAGTATTGGGCCAGTTTGTTCTGGCCCATTCTGCCATTGTTCTTGCATTTACCACTGTGACATCTCTTTATCTATTTAGATACATCCCATCCGCATCCACCCCTGATGAGCGAGCAATGATCTCGCCAAACGTGCGTCGGGTTCTCTGATGCGTGCATTTGTATATATTGCATTGTATAACGTTTGTATCAATTTGAATTACTCTTTATTATGTGAAAATACATTGGCTGAGTTACTATGCTGTATTTTTCATGTATGTACATCTATTTTAATAAAAATGTATACTGTTACTATTTTTGTTACTCAGTGGCAAACTGTGACCACCTTATTTAAAGTCCCAAGGGTGACTTTTTTTCTGCATATGCATACAGGGATGGAGGTGCATCACCGGTGACCGCAGACCTTTTATTTTTAATGTTGGTGCCCCATTGCTGGAGTCAGTAGCTGGAACGGTGCCCTATTGGTGTTGTCAGTGGAAGGAATAATGCCCTGATTTTGGGGTCAGAGGGAGAAATGGTACCTCATTGTTGAAGTCAGTAGGAGGAATGGTGCCATATTGGCATCAGTGGGAGGAATAGTGCCCCATCATTGGTGTCAGTGTGAGGAATAGTGCCCCATCATTTGTATCAGTGGAAGGAATAGTGCCCCATCATTAGTGTCAGTGTAAGGAATAGTGCCCCATCATTTGGTGTCAGTGGGAGGAATAGTGTGTGGGGAAGAGTGCCCGTGGTCCAGAATTTGGAGACCGCTGCTCAGAACGAGTGTAATGCCGCGTACACACGATCACTTTTTGTGATGAAAAAAATGACGTTTTATGTGACGAAACAAAGCGACGTTTTTCAAACTTCATTTTCCAAAACGACGTTGCATACACACCATCGTTTTTCCAAAATGCTCTAGCAAAGCGTGGTGACGTACACCACGTTCGACGGCACTCTGTTCCATTGAAGCTCCGTCTCATAACTTGCTTCTGAGCATGCACGGGTTTAAAAACGTCGTTTTCAACATCGTTTTGCCCACACACCATCACTTTTTATGACACAAAAAATTACATTTTGAAAAACGACACAAAAAATTTAAGCATGTTCGAATTTTTCTTTGCTTGTTTTTTTGAAGACATAAAACAACGTTTTGCCCACACACGGTGATTTTAAATGATGTTTTTGAAAACGTTGTTTTTTTTTTCATCACAAAAAGTGATCGTGTGTACGCGGCATTATAGTGATAAATCAGTATAAAGGAAAAGCAGTGGTGACCCCTCAATTTTTAGGTTTTTTATGGTCAGGTCATTAGGGGTGTGGTAGGGATGTGGATTTTGCCTACATAATCTGTGCCTCGTTGTGTCCCTCCATCCAATCTCAGACAGTTGGGTGGGACGCCACAAGGCCGGCATTTATCGTTTCCAATCCCTCTATTTCTTTTATTGACATTCTTCCACCTCTCACTTCACAATAACGGAATGTAGATGTTCAGAAAGGATTTTATAAAGGGACTCAGAACATCTGCTAGTCTTCTTTTTATAGTAATGCATAATTTGGTCAATCGTTTCACTTATTTAATGTGTAGCAGCTACACACATCATGACAATGTGTGAGAAATAATATTAATATCTCAATCCTCGCTAACAAGTAATGTTGCTTTCGTGTTAATTAATGCCCTTTACCATGCGATAATTAATGTTTCATTTGGGGGTTTTCCTGGCTCCAAAAGAAAGTTGGAAAGATCACAGCATTCTGTGATAAAACATATAGTGCAGTGGTCTCCAAACTGCGGCCCAGGGGCCAGATGTGGCCCTTTGCTTGCCTTTATCTGGCCCTCGGGGCAGTGTTCCTGTCATACAAGACATTATTCCTCTTACTGACACCAATGATGGGGCACTATTCCTCCCACTGATGACAATGATGGGATACTTGTCCTCCAACTGACACCAAACAATGGGGCACTATTCCACCCACTGATATCAACAATGGGGCACTATTCTTCCCACTGATAACAATGGGGCACTATTCCTCCCATTGACACCAATGATGTGGAACTATTCCTCCCACTGACACCAACAATGGGGTACTATTTCTCCCACTACCAATGATGGGGCACTATTCCTCCCACTGACGCCAATGATGGGACACTATTCCTCCCACTGACGCCAATGATGGGACACTATTCCTCCCACTGACACCGATGATGGGACACTATATCTCCCACTGACACCAATGATTAGAGCCGTGGGCTCTAGCAGGCTTCCAAAAGGGTAAGCAACGGGCGCAACGCTGTGTGTTCGCTGCATACTTAGTAAGCTTCCCTAACACTGACCCGCCTCTCAGACAATCAGGTTGCCAGGTATGTTACTGGTCACCTGATTGGCTGAAATGACAGGCGCTGTGATTGGACGCTGCATATCAGGCGTCCAATCATAGCAGAGACAGGAAGAGGGGACAGAAGATTAGAAGACATCGAGGAACGAGGAGCGTGGAGGACCGTGACCAGGGCTTCACTGAGACAGGTAAATGCCAGGCGGAGGATGCACAGTGGCAACATTTGATGGGCACAGTCAGGGGCGTACCTAGAGCATTTGGCACCTGGGGCGGATCCTATATCTGGCACCCCCCACGGTGAAATGTAAAAACACCCCACTGCGTCCCCTGCATCCTTCAATATCTCTTTGTCACTACTGTGTACCCCCCTCTCCACAACTGCACCTCTAGACCCCCTTTACATTACACAGCACCTCACAGCTCTGGACCCCTTTACATTATACAGCACCCACAGCTCTGGACCCCTTTACATTACACAGCACCCTGCACCTCTGGACCCCTTTACATTACACAGCACCCTGCATCACTGGACCCCTTTACATTACACAGCACCCTGCACCTCTGGACCCCTTTACATTACACAGCCCCCCTTTACATTACACAGCACCCTGCACCACGGGACCCTTTTTACATTACACAGCACCCCGCACCTCTGGACCCCTTTACATTACACAGCACCCTGCACCTCTGGGCCCCTTTACATTACACAGCACCCTGCACCTCTGGGCCCCTTTACATTACACAGCACCCTGCATCACGGGACCCCTTTTACATCACACAGCACCATGGGACCCTTTTACATGTCACAGCACCCTGCATCACGGGATCCCTTTTACATCAAACAGGACACCCTACACCTCTGGTCTCCTTTACATTACACAGCACCCTACACCTCTGGACCCCTTTACATTAGACTGCACCTCTGGCCCCTTTTACATTACACAGCACCCTGCACCTCTGGACCGCTTTACATTACACAGCACCCTGCACCCCCTTTACATTACACTGCACTTCTGGACCCCTTTACATTACACAGCACCCTACACCTCTGGACCCCCTTACATTACACAGCACCCCTTTACATTAGACTGCACCTCTGGACCCCTTTACATTACACAGCACCCTGCACCTCTGGACCCCTTTATATTACACCGCACCCTGCACCTCTGGACCCCTTTACATTACACCGCACCTCTGGACCCCTTTACATTACACAGCACCCTGCACCCTTTTACAGTACACAGCACCCTACACCTCTGGACCCCTTTACATTACACAGCACCTCACACCTCTGGACCCCTTTACATTACACAGCACCCTGCACCTCTGGCCCCTTTTACATTATACAGCACCCTGCATCACTATACCCCTTTACATTACACAGCACCTCTGGACAGTGCAGACCCCTCCCTACATTACAGAACACCCCCCCTACAATACAGACCCAACAACAATACAGAACCCCCCTCCCCCCACACACAATACAGACCCACCCCTACAATCCATACCCCCCTACAATACAGAACCCCCCCACAATACAGAACTCCCTATACAGATACCACCCCTACAATACAGAACCCCCTCCTCATATACAGAACCCCCCTACAATACAGAAGCCCCCCTACAATACAGAACCCCCTCCTCATATACAGAACCCCCTATACAGATACCATCCCCCTACCCTACAATACAGAACCCCCCTCATATACAGAACCCCCCCCCCACACACACACACACACACAATACAGAACCCCCCTCATATACAGAACCCCCCTATACAGAGCACCCCCTCATATACAGAACCCCTCCACAATACAGAACCCCCCCCCCCGACAATACAGAACCCCCTATACAGATACCACCCCTTACAATACAGAACCCCCCTACAATACAGAACCCCCTCCTCATATACAGAACCCCCCTATACAGTGTGATAAAGTCGCAAAATTAGCGATGAATGTAGAGTTGCACAGTCACTGGTCTTCAAGCAGAAATAGCAAAAAAACACGGTTTTATTGTATCCAACAGAAAAATATACAGGGGTTTTCACAGTCCATAAAAAATGGTACCTTCAGCCTCCTGGCTTACACGTATAACGGAAAATACCGAGCCACCTGGCTATCTTTAGCAGTAGCACCACACTGCTCAGGCTCCCTCGTGAAGCCTTCCTGACTCCTGTCAGCCACCCCAGACTCAGGCCTCTGGGTATTATAGTGCAGCCTGCACTCTCCAGCTTCTCTAGCTTCTCCAGCTAATTTAGTGCACACCTGCACTCTCAGGGTTCTCCCTTCCAGACCTGGACTCCTCGGGAGGGTGGAGCCCTGAATGCTGTTCAGGTCAGACTTAAAAAGCTGACCACACAGCTGTGCAATCAATGTGTCTGTCTCTCCAACATATGGCGAAAACCAGCCATCCATCAGGCAAGACAGATCCAAACCATCACAACAGATACCACCCCCCTACAATACAGAACCCCCCTCATATATAGAACCCCCCACAATGCAGAACCCCCCTACAGTTCAGACCCCTACAATACAGAACCCCCTCCTCATATACAGAACCCCCCTATACAGATACCACCCCCTACCCTACAAAACAGAACCCGCCCTCATATACAGAACCACCCAAAAATACAGAACCCCCCTCATACACAGAACCCCCCTCATATACAGAACCCCCCCACACACAATACAGAACCCCCTATACAGAGCACACCCCCACAATACAGAACCCCCCTATACAGAACCCCCCCTCATATACAGAACCCCCCTATACAGAGCACACCCCCACAATACAGAACCCCTCCTCATATACAGAACCCCCCTATACAGAGCACACCCCCACAATTCAGAACTCCCCCCCTCATATACAGAACCCCCCCCCCCCTATACAGAGCACCCCCCATAATACAGAACCCCCCCCTCATATACAGAACCCCCCTATACAGAGCACCCACCCACAATACAGAACCCCCCACAATACAGAACCCTCTCTCATATACAGAACCCCCCCTATACAGAGCACCCCCCCACAATACAGAACCTCCCCCATACAGAGCACCCCCCCCTCATATACAGAACCCCCCATATACAGAGCACCCCCCACAATATAGAACCCCCCCATACAGAGCACCCCCCACAATACAGAACCCCCCCATACAGAGCACCCCCCCCACAATACAGAACCCCCTATACAGAGCACCCCCCACAATACAGATCCCCACCCTCATATACAGAACCACCCCCCTATACAGAGCACCCCCACAATACAGACCCCCCCCCCCATATACAGAAGCCCCCTTGCTGCTGATGTAATGATTAGTGCGCGGTGTGTTACACACAGCAGAGAACGGAGGAGGGGGAGGCGGCCACAGCTTCGCTGCTTCGTCTGTGACTGCCGGACTGTCAGTCACAGACGATAGTATCGGAGCCGCGGCGGAGCACACCCCCACAATAGTATCGGCCCACCTGACACCCCCCCAGTGTGTGGCACCCGGTGCGGTACGCCCCCCCGCCCCCTGCTTAGTCCGCCAGTGGGCACAGTAGCGGCAGTTGATGGGCACACTGGCAGCAGTTGATGGGCACAGTAGCGGCAGTTGATGGGCACACTGGCAGCAAATGATGGGCACATTGGCGGCAATTGATGGGCACAGTGGCGGCAATTGATGGGCACAGTGGCGGCAATTGATGGGCACAGTGGCTGTGTTTTTTTTTTAATGGGCACAGTGGCTATGTTTGATGGCACAGTGGTGGAAATTGATGGCACAGTGGCTGTGTTTGATAGGCACAATGGCAGCAGTTTATGGCACAGTGGCAGCAATTTATGGGCACAGTGGCTGTGTTTGATGGGCACAGTGGCTGCAATTGATGTTTTTTTTTTCAGTCTGGTTGCGCCCCCAAAAAAATGTGAGCACAAGCCGCCACTGGATTCAAGGAAGAGAAAGCCAGAGGCTGAGCAAAGGAGAGGGGGAAAAAGAAGAAGAGGAGACCTAGAATTCACAATAATGTCAGAGTAGACAAACTTGCCAAGTGTGGGAAAAAGCAGAACCTGAACATAATGTGTGAATGGTTCCCAGGTCTGTTTAAAGAATGTCTGTTTATCATTTATCACGCCACCTTCTCATGATCCAAAACAATTTATGCTGCATGAAACAGTAGGAGTCTGCCACGTACCTGCTATGGTGATTTTAGGGGATTATGGTGAAAAAATCTTTTCATAGGGCATGTTGAGCCCTCTGGGAGATTGTTCGGCAGAGCCACAGGCCCAAGCCCAGGCCTAGGGCAGCACTTTGCAGGGGGCCAGCACGGAAAGAGTCCCCGTCGACTTGCGCTACACTGTTAGTGTAACGCAAGCTGCTTCTAATTTTGAATGTCCTATCATCCTGGACAACAAACCTTCCTCACTGTGCTATATGTTTTCTGCTGCACCATTGGCATTGTTATATCTTCTTACTCCTCTCCATAACATTTGCAAAATCTCTGATTTATCTGTTCCCTCCAGTTACGCTTCTCCCACAATTCTTTCAGATAGTCAAGAGGGAAGGAAAGCCAGTGTTTTTGGTCGCCCCGTCTTCACCCGGCTTCACCCAGGAGACCCTGGTATGCAGAAATCGTAAGGATGGCAGTAGGAAGACCTTGGGTTCTCTCACTACGCACGGACCTACTATCCTGTCTTACAAAGTCTAAATTTGATGGTTTGGCTGTTATGACCCTCATTCTGAGGAAACATGGGCTCTCAGGTCCAGTCCTATCCACTCTCGATAATGCTAGAAAGCCGGCCTCCAGGCTCATCTACTACAGAATCTGGGAGGCATATGTTTCCTGGTGGTAGTAGGATTCTTGGATTCTTGATTCTTCTTCAGTTGGGCTTAAATATGAAGTTGGCCTTGAGCAGTGATGTATTTAGGTTTTGTGCTGCCCTAGGCCTGACTAAAATTGTGCACCCCTAATTTAAATATGACCCACCCCTTCCTGTCAAGGCCACACCCCTTGCTGTTAAAGACCTGCCCTTCCCTTACCCTCTACTTTAGGCACAAAATTCTGATAATTTTATGGAGAGTACTAAATAGATATAACCATTCCAATAGTACAGCAGAAAATATGTAGCACAGTGAGGAAGGTTTGTGGTCCAGGATGATAGGACAGTCAAAATTAGAAGCTCCGCCCCCCCTTCAGTTGTGGGATGCTTGCCTCTCTGCCCAGTCCGCCCCATAAGACTGGTGCTACACTAACAGTGCTACACTAATAGTGCAAGCCGGCAGGGACTCTTTCTGTGCTGCCCCCCTGCAACATGCTGCCCTAGGCCTAGGCCTAGGCCAGGATACAGCCCTGGCCTTGAGCACTATCAAGGGCCAGATCACGGCCTTGTCGGTATTCTTTCAAAAACTGCTTGCCTCTCATTCCCTGTCCGGGCCTTTGTTCAGGGAGCACTACGCTTGAATTAGCCGGTTAAGTCTCTCGTGTGCCCATGGGATTTGAATTTGGTATTATCTGTTTTACAGAAGCTACATTTTGAACCATTACCCCATGCATCTTTAAGTCTTTTGACAAAGAAACTGTTTTTTCTCGTAGCCATATCCGTAGGGTTGCGAGGTCTTACCATCTAGTGAGCAAGCACCTACAGTGCTTTGAAAAAGTATTCATACCCCTTGAAATTGTCTAAATTTAGTCATGTTACAACCAAAAATCTATTATATTGGGATATTATGTGATAGACCAACACAAAGTGGCACATAATTGTGAAGTGGAAGGAAAATGATGAATAGTTTTCATTTTTTTTTACAAATAAATATCTGAAAGTGTTTACTCTGATACCCCTACCTAAAATCTTGTGTAACCAATTGCCTTCAGAAGTCACCTAATTAGTAAATAGAGTCTACCTGTGTGTAATTTTAATCTCAGTATAAATACAGCTGTTCTGTGAAGCCCTCAGAGTTTTGTTAGAGAACCTTAGTGAACAAACAGCATCCTGGATGCCAAGGAACACACCAGACAGATCAGGGATAAAGTTGTGGAGAAGTATAAAGCAGGGTTAGGTTATAAAAAAATATCCCAAGCTTTGAACATCTCACGGAGCTCTGTTCAATCTATCAACCCGAAAATGGAAAGAGTAGGGCACAACTACAAACCTACCAAGACATGGCCTTCCACCTAAACTGAAAGGCTGGGCAAGGTGAACACTAACCAGAGAAGCAGCCAAGAGGTCCATGGTAACTTTGGATGAGCTGCAGAGATCCACAGCTCAGGTGGGAGAATCTGTCCACAGGACAACTATTAGTTGTTCTCTCCACAAATCTGCACTTTATGGAAGAGTGGCAAGAAGAAAGCCACAAGAAGTCAATTTGCAGTTTGAAAGAAGCCATGTTGGGGACACAGCAAACATGTAGAAGAAGGTGCACTGGTCAGATGAGACCAAAATTAAACTTTTTGGCCTAAAAGCAAATTGCTATGTGTGTCAGAAAACTAACACTGTACATCACCCTGAACACACCACCCCCACCATGAAACATGGTGGTGGCAGCATCATGTTGTGGGGATGCTTTTCTTCAGCAGGGACAGGGAAGCTGGTCTGAGTTGATGGTAAGATGGATGGAGCCAAATACCAGGCAATCTTAGAAGAAAAGCTGTTATGCCATGTACACACGATCGGAAATTCTGACAACAAATGTTCGATGTGAGCTTTTGGTCAGAAATTCTGACCGTGTGTAGGCTCCATCGGACATTTTCTGTCGGAATTTCTGACAACATTTGTGTGACTGTGTGTATGCAACACAAGTTTGAGAAAACATTCCGTCGGAAAAAAATCCACGTTTTTTGTTGTCAGAATTTCCGATCGTGTGTATGCGGCATTAGAGTCTGGAAAAGACTTGAGACAGGGTTGGAGATTCACCTTCCAGCTAGACAACCACCATAAACATACAGCCAGAGCTACAATCGAATGGTTTAGATCAAAGCATATGCATGTGTTAGAATGGCCCAGTCACAGTCCAGACCTAAATTCAATTGAGAATCTGTGGCAAGACTTGCAAATTGCTGGACATTCTTCATCCAATCTGACAGAGATGGAGCAAATGTCTAGATGTGCAAAGCTGGTTTAATACTTGCACCTGTAATTGCAGCAAAAGGCGATTCTACAAAGTATTGACTCAGGGGGGCGCTATACAAATGTACTAGGGCTGTTACTGATCAAAATGTTTGTGTTCGATTAATCGATTTTTTTTTAATCGATTAATCGACTAAATTTGATTAACCGCTTGCCGACCAGCCGCCGCAGTTATACGGCGGCAGGTCGGCACTCCTGCGCGAGAGCCCGTAGCTCTACGTCGCCACACAGCTTTCGTTCCTGTCAGCGGGGGAAACGCTGATTTTCTGTTCATACAATGTATGGACGGAAGATCAGTGATTTCCCCTAGTAAGTCCACCCCCCCATACAGTTAGAACACAAATAGGAACACACTTAACCCCTTCCCCGCCCCCTAGTGTTAACCCCTTCACTGCCAATGGCATTTTTATAGTAATACAATGCATTTTTATAGCATTGATCGCTAAAAAAATGCCAATGGTCCCAAAAATTTGTCAAAAGTGTCCGCCATAAGGTCGCAGTACTGAAAAAAAACGCTGATCGCCGCCATTACCAGTAAAAAAAAAAAATAATAAAAATGCCATAAAACTACCCTCTATAATTGTAAACGCTATAACTTTTGCGCAAACCAATCAATAAACGCTAATTACGATTTTTTTTAAGAAAAATATGTAGAAGAATACGTATCGGCCTAAACTGAGGAAAAAAAAAGTTTTTAGATATATTTTTGGGGGATATTTATTACAGAAAAAAGTAAAAAATATTGCATTTTTTTTAAATAGTCGCTCTATTTTTGTTTATAGCGCAAAAAATAAAAACCGCAGAGATGATCAAATACCACCAAAAGAAAGCTCTATTTGTGGGGAAAAAAAGGACGCCAATTTAGTTTGGGAGCCACGTTGCACAACCGCGCAATTGTCAGTTAAATCGACGCAGTGCCGAATCGCAAAAAGTGCTCTGGTCGTTGGGCAGCAATATGGTCCGGGGCTAAAGTGGTTAATTATAACACACATACAGATCCAACTACTTTTAGCTGATCTCCTTGCAGACTGATTCCCAGTGCAGCTGCCAACAACTGGAAAAATGGATAGCAGGATACAAAAAACACACAAAGGCAGCGCTCGATGGGAATAGCATTAAAACGTTTATAGTCTTCAAGTAGGTAACAAAATAAATATTGCACTGGAGATAAAATCGATGTAGCTACATAACTGTAAAAATGGTGCGAGTAATACCAAACGGTAGCAAAAGCAGTCATAAAAACATGTAGCTAAGTATGATACTGGTATAAAAACGTGTACAATGATACCACTGCTGAATCCAGATAAGGAGGGGTTAACATCAGACCGTCGGCATGTAGATGTCCCATGATAGGGAACTATCACAACTCCCAGTGGATGGCTGTAGAATCCCAGGTTGATAGAGGGAAGTGTAACAGCCCTTGCGTGTGGCAGATAGTAAGGTCCCGCCGTCATGCAGATATAAAGGCACAGCAAAGGAGCCCTTTAGATGGACACGGCAAGCCCCGCCGGTGTCAATGACGTTACCAGATCTCTGACGGAACTCCCTGAAGGCCCAGAATCCGGCGGAGAGGTGAGTACCAATCAAAAGAATTTTATTCGATCAAAAAGATTTTGATCAATTAAAAAAATTAAAGATTAATCGATTAATTAAAAGACATACACTTTTACACACAGTTAGGGGTACTCCTCTTAGGCTTGTCATAGAGGGGAGGGGGTAGGGGACAAGGAACAACCAACGGGAACTGAACACTTGTACATTAAGACTACAGATAAACATTAGTGATGAGCGGAATACGCCATATTCGATTTCGCGATATTTCGCGAATATTTCGAAGAATATTCGCGAATATTCGTTAATATCGAATATTCGTAATATATAAAAAAAAAAAATTGCGAATTTTCGCCAATGCGAATTTTCGCTAATGCGAATTTTCGCTAATGCGAAATTTCGCGTTTTTTTTTTTTTTTTTTTTTATAAAATATCACGAATATTCGATATTTACGAATATTCGGTATATTTTATAAAAAAAAAAAAGCGAAATTTCACATATGCGGTCGCGAATATTCGTAAATATCGAATATTCGTGATATTTTATAAAAAAAAAAAAAAAAATTGCGAAATTTTGCTATTGCGAAATTTCGCCATTGCGAAATTCGCGAATGCGAAATTGATTGCGAATTTTTTTTGCGAATTTTTTGCGAAATTTGAAAAATACGAATATTCGAGATAGCGAATATTCGCCGCGATATTCGAGATATTCGCGAATACTCGAATATGCAATATTCGTAGCGAATATTCGCAATGCGAATATTCGTGAGCAACACTAATAAACATAAAGGGATTATGGTAAGCAGGCAGCCTCTCAATACACATCCCCTGCGGAGAGATGTCTCCAGTCCAGACCATTGTCTATGTGCCATTTACCAACAAAATTAGACACAGCAACAAGAGGGGGGGATGGGGGAGAAGGGATGTAGCATTACATTATCTCAATGCCAGCTTGTCCCCAGGTTTCCAGTCTCTTCTGGGCCATAATCTGTGGTTAACAGGCCAGCCCATAGTCCCTTCCATAACACACAGTGACAGTGGGTTCTGTCACAGTGGATTTGGAAATTTTATGAAATCAGATTTCAGATTTTATTTTCCAGAATTGCTATTTTTTTTTAAGTGTTGTTAACGACATTTAGCACACCTAAGCAGTAGACATCTAATATTAACAGAGCTTCTACATCAGAATGAAGTGTAGGTTTAAGAACTCCAAGATTTTTATCCATGGGGAGAGAGAATTCACTACCATTCGTAGCTGATTGAATAGTTAACCTCCTAGAAAGCAAGGAGTGTTTTCCTGATAGGAGTAGTTGACCTCTGAGGTTGCAAGGTCCTACCATCTGGTGACTGAGTGTTCGATGGTGGTTGGTGTTTTCATAAATATTGAAGGATTTTACTTTCACTGGCTGCCTCTTAAGAAAGAAAAAATTGGACATTTTACAAAATCAGATGAAGTTTTTACTGTATTTTCCAGCGCTGCAATTTATTTTTGAAGTGTCCTTGACAAGGTGCAGGACACAGAAGCAGTAGACATCCAATGTTAACCACTTAAGACCCGGACCAATACGCTGGCAAATGACCCAAGGGGTTTTTGCGATTCGGCACTGCGTCGCTTTAACAGACAAGTGCGCGGTCGTGCGACGTGGCTCCCAAACAAAATTTGCGTCCTTTTTTTCCCACAAATAGAGCTTTCTTTTGGTGGTATTTGATCACCTCTGCGGTTTTTATTTTTTGCGCTATAAACAAAAATAGAGCGACAATTTAAAAAAAAATGCAATATTTTTTACTTTTTGCTATAATAAATATCCCCCAAAAATATATAAAAAACATTTTTTTTCCTCAGTTTAGGCCGATACGTATTCTTCTACGTATTTTTGGTAAAAAAAATCGCAATAAGCGTTTATCGGTTGGTTTTCGCAAAATTTATAGCGTTTACAAAATAAGGGATAGTTTTATTGCATTTTTATTAATTATTTTTTTTTTTACTACTAATAGCGGCGATCATCGATTTTTTTCGTGACTGCGACAATATGGCGGACACTTCGGACAATTTTTACACATTTTTGGGACAATTGTCATTTTCACAGCAAAAAATGCATTTAAATTGCATTGTTTACTGTGGAAATGACAGTTGCAGTTTGGGAGTTAACCACAGGTGGCGCTGTAGGGAATGTGTACCTAATGTGTGTGTTTACTACTGTAGGGGGGTGTGGCTGTAGGTGTGACGTCATCGATCGCGTCCCCCTATTACAGGGATGACGCGATCGATGCTCCGGCCACAGAGAAGCACGGGGAAGCCGTTCTTCCGCTCCAGGGACGGATCGCTGCACTGCAGCGGCAATCGGGTCCGCGAATCCCGCGGTCCCGGTCCTGGAGCTTCGGACCGGGGCGCGCCCGCGACCCACGGCTGGGTACTATAACCAACGTATATATACGTTGATGTGCCCAGCCGTGCCATTCTGCCGACGTAAATCTGCAGGAGGCGGTCCTTAAGTGGTTAATAGAGGTCCTACATCAGATTGAAGAGTAGGTTTAGGATCTAATATAGGTAAAAGATCTATACATAAAGTACACCACACTACGTGCTTATAAATAATGGTTTTAATATATATTATTTGCCTTCGTGACAGACATATCCAGATTTATTTTTTCTCTGTTGCCGTTAAAATATAGTATCTGTGAAATCTCAAACCATTTATTTTACATGCCAGCCATTATACAAACCGACTGTTGAAATTGGCTTTCATCTTCCAGAAGTGTCAGCTTGTTCTATAGTGTGAAATTGCACCTACTTTACTTCTCTCTCCTGTCATAATGGGAGTAATATCTGTAATGTTTCGCTCCATCATTATTTCACATCGTGCTTTCTCCAATGTGGGATTATGAGACATTTGCACTTATTTTCCTGCTCAATTAAAAATATTTATGACGAGTTATTTTGGTGGCGTGGAAATAGCTAAAGCTAAGTTTGTGAGAAGATGAAAAGTAGGTTAAAAGGATGCAAAATGAGAAAATGAAACTCAAATCATCTCGTGGCTGGCAGGAATAATGGGCCTCCTTTTTGATGTTTTTTTTTCTGCAATTTTTTTAAATTCAAAAATATTATTGTGTGCTGTAAAAAAAGGTGTAACACACACACACCATCTGCCTACTCACTGGTATGGCAAAATAAAATACTGGATGACTATGGAGTTGCCAGCTGTTTTTTCTCGATGACTGTCTTGTCTTTTGATGGATGGGAAGACACCACAGCTTGGGCAGATTGCGACTTCCAGTTTTTACCTGAACTCCACTGCTCTGAGAGATGCATAGTTACATAGTTACATAGTTACATAGTTAGTCAGGTTGAAAAAAGACACAAGTCCATCCAGTTCAACCATAAAAAAAATAAAAAAAAATAAAACAAAGTAAAACACAGTACATCCTCCCATACACCCAACTCCATACCCACAGTTGATCCAGAGGAAGGCAAAAAACCCCAGCAGAGCGATGATCCAATTTGCTACCGGAGGGGAAAAAATTCCTTCCTGATCCCCCGAAAGGCAATCGGATTTACCCCGGATCAACTTTACCTACAAAACTTAGTACTCAGTTATATTATGTGCATTTAGGAAAGAATCCAGGCCTCTCTTAAAGCAATCTACTGAGCTGGCCAGAACCACCTCTGGAGGGAGTCTGTTCCACATTTTCACAGCTCTTACTGTGAAGAAACCTTTCCGTATTTGGAGGTGAAATCTCTTTTCCTCCAGACGTAAAGAGTGCCCCCTTGTCCTCAGTGTTGACCTTAAAGTGAATAACTCAACACCAAGTTCACTATATGGACCTCTTATGTATTTGTACATGTTGATCATATCCCCCCTTATTCTCCTCTTCTCAAGAGTGAATAAATTCAGTTCTTCTAATCTTTCCTCATAGCTGAGCTCCTCCATGCCTCTTATCAGTTTGGTTGCCCTTCTCTGCACTTTCTCCAGTTCTCCGATATCCTTTTTGAGAACTGGTGCCCAAAACTGGACTGCATATTCCAGATGAGGTCTTACTAATGATTTGTACAGGGGCAAAATGATATCTCTATCTCTGGAGTCCATACCTCTCTTAATACAAGAAAGGACTTTGCTCGCTTTGGAAACCGCAGCTTGGCATTGCATGCCATTATTGAGCTTATGATCAACTAAAACCCCCAGATCCTTCTCCACTACAGATCCCCCCAGTTGTACTCCCCCTAGCATGTATGATGCATGAATATTCTTAGCCCCCAAGTGCATAACTTTACATTTATCAACATTAAACCTCATCTGCCACTTAGTCGCCCAATTAGACAGAGCATTGAGGTCGGCTTGTAAATTGGAGACATCCTGCAAGGACATTATTCCACTGCATAGCTTGGTGTCATCTGCAAAAACAGAAATGTTACTTTTGATCTCAGACCCAATATCATTTATAAATATATTGAAAAGTAAGGGACCCAACACTGAACCTTGGGGTACACCGCTGATAACCTTGGACCATTCAGAGTAAGAATCATTAACCACAACTCTCTGAATTCTGTCTTTCAGCCAGTTTTCTATCCATTTACAAACTGATATATCCAATCCTGTAGACCTTACCTTACACATGAGCCGTGTGTGGGGAACTGTATCGAACGCTTTTGCAAAATCCAAGTATACCACGTCCACTGCCACGCCTCTGTCCAGGGTTTTACTTACCTCTTCATAAAAGGAAATCAGGTTTGTCTGACAACTTCTGTCCTTCATGAATCCATGCTGTCTGCTGCTTAAATAGTTTGTTTCCAGCAAGAACTCATCCATGTGGTCTTTTATTAAACGTTCCAGTATCTTTCCAACTATAGAAGTTAAACTAACAGGTCTATAGTTACTAGGTAAAGACTTTGTTCCCTTTTTAAATATGGGCACCATGCATCATTTTGTTTGAATCAAAAATATTTTCCCTTGTATGTTTTCACACACTCACGCTCCTAAACAGGGGCAGAAAATTAGGCTTTAGCCAGTGGTGGTTGTGCCACAACACTGCAACCCCTTACAGATACTCTGGTTGAGTGCAGGAACGAGCCCTGCTGCAAAATATTACAGCAAAAATTGAACTGCATGCTCTGTTAAACAGAGGCAGAAAATTTGGGCTTTAGGCACTGGTGCTTGTGCTACAACACTGCAAGCCCTCAAAGATACTCCAGTTGAGCACAGAAAACACGCCCTGGGGCAAAATATTACAGCAACAATTGTAATTACATGCTCCTTATAAACATGGGCAGAAAAATTGGGCTTTAGCCAGTGGTGGTGGTGCCACAACACAGCAACCTCTCACAGATACTCTAGTTGAGTGCAGGAATGAGCCCTGCTGCAAAATATTACAGCAACATTTTTTATTGCACGCCCCTGTTAAACAGGGGCAGAAAAATTGGGCTTTAGCCAGTGGTGATGGTGCCACAACACTGCAACCCCTTACAGATACTCCAGCTGAGTGCAGGAACGAGCCCTGCTGCAAAATATTACAGCAAAAATTGTAATTACATGCCCCTGTTAAACAGGGGCAGAAAAATTGGGCTTTAGGCACATTGAGGAGGAATAGGATAGTCACTAAGCATAACAGGATAGTCACTCAGCATTAGCATAGGCAGTCTTGAAAGGATCTCACATTCATAAAAAAATGAATCGGTTACATCAGCATCAGGTCCTTGGTAGCTGGTGATCCAAGACTGATTTTTATGAAGGTGAGCCGATCAACTGAGTCAGTGGACAGGCGCACTCTGTGATCGATTACAAAGCCTCCAACAGCACTGAATGTGCGTTCCGAAAGAACACTGGATGCAGGACAGGCCAGTAGATCAGTTGCATACTGTGCAAGCTCTGGCCAGTGATCCATCCTCAAGACCTTGTAAGCTAGTGGATTTTCGGTTTGAAAGGTCTCTAAGTCTGATCTTGCCCTTAGGTATTCCTTCATGCAAATTAGATGCTGGCGATGGTTGCTGGATGAGGCGGTTCATGGGCAGGTTGCATTGCTTCTAAAGGTCAGCCAGCCGAGCACTGTCATTAAATGACTGGCGGAAATGCCCACAGACTTTCCTGGCCTGCCTCAGGACATCCTGTAAGCCCGGATACCTGCTCAAGAACCGATGCACCACCAAATAAAGGACATGAGCCAAACAGGGAACATAGATTAAGTGTCCCTGTTGGAGGAAGGCGAGGAGGTTGGTGCCATTGTTGCAAATCACCATTCCTGGCTGAAGCTGCCATAACGTCAACCACATCTGAGTCTGCCTCTGCAGAGCTGACAGAATCTCTGCCCCAGTGTGGCTCATGTCCCCTATGTAGACCAACTCAAGCACCGCATGGCATATTTTTGCCGGGGAGCAGAGAAGTCGGAAGAAGACCCCCGGAGCTGACTAGAAAATTATTTTAAAAACCTGTGTAATGTGTTCATTTTTTTGACACTTTTCCTCCAGGTGAATGGGTAGGAGTACGATTTACCCCCATTCTCATTCACATAGGGTGGGGGGCGGGATCTGTGGGCCCCCCAGCTCAGGAGGAGGCTTGTCCACCCCCCTTTCCTGACCTGGTGCTCAGATAAGGATCTGGTATGGATTTTGAGGGGACCCCACATTGTTTTTTCAGGGTGGGGGTTCCCCTTAAAATCCATACCAGACCAAAGGGCCCGGTATGCTCATGAAGGGGAACCCATGCTGTTTTTTGGGATCAAAGTTGCGTCCCTGCTCATTGAAGTAGTACTTCAAGTTGTGGGGCAAAGTCGTATCCACTGTCGTATGACTGTCTTGTTAAAATTGCGGCCATGAATCGTGGCAAATTTGCTGTAAAATCGCATTACTGTGAAGTCGCACAAGTGTGAAAGGGGCCTACATTTTGTCTATATGTATATATATATCTGAGCATTGATTGTTTAAGTTTGTTTTGAATATTAAAAGTGTGTTAAAATTTGTTTTAAATCTATGGTGCTCTGCTCAGATACAGTTTAGTTCCATTTTAGGTACAGTAAGATGTTAACAAAATTTGAAAAAATATATAATTACTGTACTTCCTAAAGTATTTGACCTTAAAGATGGAAAAGCCCCAAAAACAGTTACAAAATAATAACCTTATACAAATAATCCTTCCAAAAAGTAAGTGCTTAAACGCTAAAAAAAGGTCAAATGAACATAAGCACTTACATTGTGTGCAGAATGAGCCATACATTTAGGGAAAACAGCAATGCTTAGCACAGATTAGAGGATACATACAATTCCATAGTCTGTATTTAGCCAGGTACAGAAAGTTGGGTGCATTGTGTTTAACGGTGCATATAAAGGTTAGCCAAGTAATCATAAAACCTTTGCGTCAGCAATCCGCCTCCACCAGAGAAAAGCAAATGTTTTGCTAGATGGCTCATTCTCTTTCCTGCTTTATGGGGACTCGTTGCTCCAAGGTCTAATGTCCCCTCAGAGGCCAAAATTACAGTCTTTTATCATTAAATGATTTATAAAGATTGTAGGTGTAGTAGCTGTATATTATCTGGAAGCTGCAAATGGCCTTTTTTTCTCTCTACATAGCGGCAAAAAATAGTCCAGCTACTGTACTGACATACGGTCTTCTTCGAGTAAATAAACAGTTGATTAACCACTTAAGCCCCAGACCATTTTGCAGCTAAAGGACCAGGCCCCTTTTTGCGATTCAACACTGCGTCGCTTTAACTGACAATAATGTGTGTTTCTTACTGTAGGGGGGGCGTGGCTGGCTGTGTGACGTCACTGATCGTTTTTTGAGCTGTAGAAAAATCAGTACATGTTCATTTCAATTGTTTTTATTGTTTTTTCCAAGATGATAGGAATACAAATTTGACACCCCAAAGGCAGGAGAGCACCTCCAGAGGCCAGGAGTGGGGTAACTAAAAAGGGGGGGCGAAGATTTTTTTTACCACCAGTCACTTACAGACTCTCCAGATCAATGTCTAGCTTCACAGTAGACATGTGCAATTTGTTTCTTTCCAAATTCGTTTTTCGAAAAGTACCAAATTTCGAAAGAATGAAAATCCGAAAATTCGAAAGAATGGCAATCTAAAAATAACAACGAAAATTAGAAAATTAGAAAATCCAAAAGAACAAAAAATGTTGGATAATTTATATAATAATTAAATTATTATTAATTGTAATAATCATTGTTATATATTTGTTTATTATTATTATTTATTATTATTAATAATAATAATAATAATAATAATAATAATAAAAATAATGATAACTATAATAATAGTTATAATAGTATTAAATTATAGATATTGGATTTTCCTTTCAAATTTGGCTGTTAGTGAATGTAACAAATTATTATTCATTATTAGGGGTTTTATATTATTATTATTATAATAAAGCTATAATAATTAGAAACTATTAAAATTATAGGTATTGAAATTTCCTTTTTAAATGTGGCTGCCTTTTAGTGAACGTAACGAATTTATCCGAATCTATGTGTTTCCGAAATAACAAATACCGGATCTATATGTACAGTACCAATTAGATTTTTTTTTAATTTACAAACTTATTCAAACTAAGGAATTTTGATCATAACAAATGATCCAGAAAACGAAAAAAAAAACAAAAAAACAAAAGGAATAAAATGAAAATTAAAGAAAAATGTATTTTTAGGCAGTGCACCTGTTTACTTCACAGTGTCAGAACCTTTAACCTGACCTGGGAGAATAGGTCTCAACTGTCCCTAAATTTAAGGAACTGTCCCTGATTTGGAAGTCCTCTGTCCCTCTTTCCTACTCATTTGTCCCTCATTCTGGTCTGATCGATATAGCTGTATTCCCAAATTTCAGTGCGTCCTACTAAGTTACCAGGCCCTTTTGAGGGACAAGCCTTTTTTCCGACTCTCTCCAGCAATGGACCTCCCCTGGGTTTTCTCCTTGGCACAGCTTCCTCCAGGCCAGGCAGGACAGCTTCAGGTCCACTTCTGCACACGTTAGGCCACGAAAACAAGCCAATTTGCCTAACAACAGAGCTTTATCCAGCAAAAAGAGCAGATTACCTGGCTGAAATATGTATTCCCTTCCCCCAGCATGCACCAGTGGCCTAAACTTCCTACTGGAACGGCTGAAGAAAATATAAATATTGATAACTTAGTTTTTGTTTGTAAAATCTTATACACTGCTCAAAAAAATTAAAGGAACAGTTTGAAAACATATCAGATCTCAACGGGCAAAAATCTCATGCTGGATATCTATACTGATATGGATGGTGTAATGTGTTAGGAATGAAAGGACGGCACATCATTTGATGGAAATGAAAATTATCCACCTACAGAGGGCTAAATTCAAAGACACCCCAAAAATCAAAGTGAAAAAATTATGCAGCAAGCTAGTTCATTTTGCTGAAATTTCATTGCAACAACTCAAAATAGTCCTTTGTAGTTTGTATGGCACCCCAAGTGCTTGTATGCATGACTGACAACATCAGGGCATGCTCCTAATGAGACGACGGATGGTGTCCTGGGGTATTTCCTCCCAGATCTGGACCAGAGCATCACTGAGCTCCTGAAAAGACTGAGGTGCAACCTGGCGGCACCGGATGGACCGAAACATAATGTCCCAGAGGTGTTCTTTTGGATTTAGGTCAGGTGAGGATGGGGGCCATTCAATGGTATCAATTTCTTCATTCTCCAGGAACTGGCTGCATGCTCTCAACACATGAGGCCGGGCATTCTCATGCACCAGGAGGAACCCAGGACCCACTGCCCCAGCGTAGGGTCTGACAATGGGTCCAAGGATTTTATCACAATACCTAATGGCAGCCAGGGTGCCATTGATCGGCTGCTTTCCTGGCCACAAAGGGCCAGGTAAACAGAGAGGAGCAACCAGAAGTGACAAAATTCTCGTCGCTTCCAGTTTCTGGGGTCACAGAAAGAAAGGAACAAAGACAGTTCATACAGCTGTCGCCACTGGTTAGAGTGCTCCTGGGCTCATCGATCAGACAGTAGAGCCGGGGGAAAGCGGCTGTGGCAGCAGGAGGGGGCCGGATGGGCTCAGGCAAATTGGCGGATTACCGTATATACTCGAGTATAAGCCGACCCGAATATAAGCCAGGACACCTAATTTTACCACAAAAAAATGGGAAAACTTATTGACTCGAGTCTAAACCTAGGGTGTCCATCTGCATGCCTCACTTTAACTCACTGTGTCCATCTGAAATAACAAATAACGGATGGACAGCCGCACACCGGAAAACTCTTGAGTTGTCTTTATTAAAAAAGCATAAGCAGGCACCACAGATAGACAGCAAGAATCAAAAAACAGGCGACGCGTTTCACACTTGGTTAGTGCTTATTCATGGCCATCTGCATGCCTCACTGTGTCCATGCCTCACTGTGTCCATGACTAGACTGATGTTTAACATTGATGTCTATGGAAGGGGTGCCGGCTTTGAAAAATCTATGCTCCCCCGGTCGTAGGTCCCCCAGACAACAAACTTTGCACACTTGTAGAGGAGAAATGATCCGAGTCTAGGGGACCTACGACCGGCCGGTACCGAGTCCCCAAAGTCACCAGAGAAATGACAGTTTAACATGGGAGTCTATGGAAGGGGTGACCGGCTTTGAAAAATTGTTGCTCCCCAGCCGGTACCGGGTCCCCAAAGTCCGGGAGATCAGGCGCAAAAAGGTGATTTGAGTATAAGCAGAGGGGGACATTTTCAGCACAAAAAAATGTGCTGAAAAACTCGGCCTATACTCGAGTATATACAGTAATTGCCAGTCCCCTTAAAAACCCATTAAAAAGGTGATTTGAGTATAAGCAGAGGGGGACATTTTCAGCACAAAAAAATGTGCTGAAAAACTCGGCCTATACTCGAGTATATACAGTAATTGCCAGTCCCCTTAAAAACCCATTAAAAAGGTGATTTGAGTATAAGCAGAGGGGGACATTTTCAGCACAAAAAAATGTGCTGAAAAACTCGGCCTATACTCGAGTATATACAGTAATTGCCAGTCCCCTTAAAAACCTTCACAGAAGATCACAAGACCAAAGCCTAGACAAATAGCCATGTGAAGTCATTGGTTATCTGTGCATGGGCCCTTTTCCACAACATTGGAAACATTCCTGGTTTTGGCATTGGATCAGTGGATGGTTTCCCAGCATATCTGTGCTTTTGTCTTACAGCTTAAAATATGTTATGATCGTTCTAGTTAAACACATCCCCGCTGTCTACTCTTGCTGAATTCTTAAGGAATGACCTTCGCCATCACCTAGAAATACATTATTGCATCTCACAGTAAATTATTTGAACATTTTTTTTTACAGTTCTTTTGAATTATTCCTCTGAAACTGTTGAGAAAAGTTAGATGTTTCTTGTAGGCATAACAAGATCCATGTCTTCCCTCTACATGACCTGCTAGAACAAGCCTGAATCATGCATTTTGTTGAGTCACCAAACGAAGACGACCATCTGAATTAATAGCAGACTTTTATTAACATAATTGGAGCTGAGTTCTTCCTAATGAATATTTCAACACATGTAAAAACGCAATTATATCCCAGGAAACCACATTCAGGTTCTCTATTGGAGAAGTTTTATGAAACCTGTGTTGCCATGAGTAGGATTTGGAAATCAAGGTGAACATTGTTATCTCTTTTCTTTGCCCGAAAACGTCATTGATGTCCGTGACCTCTCACAGAGAGAAAAGATTACCATGGTAATTTCAGATGCAGTTTAAAGGGACATTCCAGGGCAATTGCATCACACAATGGACTGTCGTTCAGGGCCAGATCTTAGTAATTTCAGATGCAATTTAAAGGAAAATACTGGGCAAAGTCAATTACATACTGGGCTGTCTTTCAAGGCCAGATCTAGGTGGTGGTGGGGTGAGCTGAGCCCCCCATTTCATTCATGACCCCCAGGGTCAGTGACTAGGGATGAGCCGAACACCCACCGGTTCAGTTCGCAGCAGAACATGCGAACAGGCAAGAAATTTGTTCGAACACGCGAACACTGTTAAAGTCTATGGGACACGAACGTAAAAAATCAAAATTGCTCATTTTAAAAGTTAATATGCAAGTTATTGTCATAAAAGTGTTTGGGGACCCGGGTCCTGCCCCAGGGGACATGAATCAATCCAAAAAAAGTTTTAAAAACTAACGTTAGTTAGTGATTTTAATAATGCTTAAAGTGAAACAATGGAAGTGAAATTTTCCTTTAAATTTCGTACCTGGGGGTGTGTATAGTATGCCTGTAAAGTGGCACATTTTTCCTGTGTTTAGAACGGTCCCTGAACCCCGAGCCAATATAAAAAACTGCATGGAGGTCCCCCCAAATTCCATATCAGGCCCTTCAGGTCTGGTATGAATATTAAGGGGAACCTTGCGCCATTTTTTTAAAATGGTGTAGGGGCCCCCTCAAAATCCATACAAGACCTTTCAGGAAGCATTATTAAAATCACAGCTCCCGAAAAAACGTCAGTTTTTAAAAATGTACATTGATACATGTCCCCTGGGGCAGGACCTGGTCCCCAAATGCTTTTTATGACAATAACTTGCATATTATTAAAGGGGAGTTCCACCCACAATTTCACTTTTTAAATACAAATACCCCATGTAATACACAAGCTTAATGTATTCTAGTAAAGTTAGTCTGTAAACTAAGGTATGTTTTGTTAGGTTGTTACAGAATTTAGTTTATAATCTAGAAATAGACCGTGGCCATCTTAAGTGTGGGCAACATGAAGCCAGACTGTATGACTTCCTGGATTTCCTGGATTTCAGCATATCTCGCACATGCTCAGTGCTGCACAAGCAATGTAATAGGTTTCAGTCAGGTTTGCAAGGACTACTGGGAAACATGATGCCTATCCCAGAAACCCTTGCAAATAGCCTTGTGACTTAATAGCCTAGGCTAATGAGGAGGAAGTAATGAAGGACTACAAAATAAAGGTATTTACACGCAACAAAATAAATAAAAATTATCCATTTTGAACACTATGAGATTAGGGAATGCAGCACAGACAAACATAAAAAAATGGGTGGAACTCCACTTTAACCTTTTAAAATTAGCACTTTTGATTTCTCTTTCGAATTTGCCGCGAACACCCCAAATTGTTTGCTATTCGACGAACAGGCGAACACCTGATGTTAGAGTCAAACTTATGTTCGACTGGAACATCGGCTCATCCCTACAAGTGACCTTGGTGAGAGGCTGGAGAGCACTGTTAAGTCTAATGCCGCGTACACACGATCATTTTTTGTGATGAAAAAAAAACGACGTTTTCTGTGAAGTAAAAAACGACGTTTTTGAAACGTCACTTTTCAAAGACGATGTTGCATACACTCCATCGTTTTTTTCACAAAAAGCGAGGTTACGTTCACCACTCTTTTCCATTGAAGCTCGCTTCATAACTAGCTTCTGGGCATGCGCGGGTTGAAAAACGTTGTTTTAAACGACGTTTTTGCTACACACGGTGACTTTTTGTGAAACAAAAAACGACGTTTTGAAAAACGACACAAAAAATTCAAGCATGTTGGAATTTTTTTTTGGTTGTTTTTTTTAAGACAAAAAACGACGTTTTGCCCACACACAATCAATTTTAAATGACGTTTTAAAAAACAACGTTTTTTTTCATCGCAAAAAACGACCGTGTGTACGCGGCATTAGTAATGAAGAGTTATCATGGGCTCACGATGCCCTTCCCCCAACTGCTACACAACATAATTTGTTTCCATTTAATGGGAGAGATTCTGATGTGAAGGGGAGCTCTGGTGTGATGGGAGGGGGGTCTGGTGTGAAGAGAGGCCCCTCGGGTGAAGGGCTATAGTGTAAAGGGAAACTCTGATGTTTAGGGAACACTGAGAGGACTCTAATGTGTAGAGGGGATTGAAGCTTATTACTTTGATCTGCAGGTGAACGGAACAGACTAGATACAAAAGGAACAATGTTACAATGGGGTTCATTTACTAAAGGCAAATAGACTGAGCACCTTGCAAGTGCAGTTGCCCAAGAGCTTAGTAAATGAGATGAAGTTCTGCTGACTTCCATCTTCCAATCATGTGCAAGCAGTTACTCGAGAGCAGGAAGATCAACAAACTACGAGGATGCTCACCAGCGCCCTTGAAGTTCACTGAGAACTACAGTATGAAAGAATGAGTAGGAATAGTATGAAACGCGTCATCTGTTTCATACTATTCCTACTATTCCGATTTGTAGTGCTGCTGTGATTTTACAATAAAGGCAACTTTTCGTTTTGAGTGCGGCTGTCCAGAAAGATATTTTCTTTTTCTGCCTTGCTTGATGCATTGCCTGCACCTGGGGGTTTCTGTGAGGAGGATCATTACGAGCACACACCTTGCCTGGAGTGGCTACCCTTCCTTCCTTATTCATCAGCAGTGGCGTATCTAGGGTATGGCAGCCATGGCAAGTGCCATGGGCACCATATGAAGGGGCACTGTTGAGTGGCTGGGCAGCAAGGCACTTACCAGGGTCTGTGGATCTCTTCTTCCCTCCTCCCGAGCATAGCAGGATCTCCTTTTCAGCACCTTTGCTAATGGACAATGGGAGTGCTATCCCTGCTGCGTTCAGCCACAGCCCTCTCCTGTTCTCCCTGGCTCTCCCATTCCATCTGGTCCCGCACAAAGAAGAAGGAGGAACATCAGTTTCTCGCTCTCCTCTGTGAAAACGGAGGCCTTAAGTGGTGAAGATTTCCTTGGAGGGCAGAGGAGGGATCAGGAGTCTAAAAAAACCCTAGATTTCTCCATAAAGAGAATATGTCACTACCCAAGGTATCACAAGGGATGATAAATATCACACATTTTGTTAGCTGTTTAGGTTATCTGAAAGATGGGTTTCCAATGTTTCGACAGGGGCGCAGTTTCAGTGCTTGCCATAGGTGCAATTTTCACTAGATACGCCTCTGTTCATCAGATCTCTCCATAGGATACAGCGGCGCTGCACAAGCTCCTCTCCGCTCAGTGAGCAGAGAGGGACTTGTCATCCGCCTGCTCTGCGGATCTCCGGCTGAGCTGGCGGACTCCGTAGCGGAGTCCGCCTCGTGTGAAAGAGGCCTTAGTGTACCAGTTGAGCAAGCGCTACACGCTTATTATCCACTTTAGCCCCGGGCCTGTTTTTCAGATTCGGTGTTTACGAGACTAAAACATTTTTTTTTTGCTATAAAATTACTTAAAACCCCCAAACATTATATATATATTTTTTCTAACACTCTAGAGAATAAAATGGCAGTCATTGCAATACTTTTTGTTACACCGTATTTGCGCAGCGGTCTTACAAGCGCACTTTTTTTGGAAAAAATTCACTTTTTTAAATAAAAAAATAAGACAACAATAAATTTGGCCCAATTTTTTTACATATTGTGAAAGATAATGTTACGCCGAGTAAAATGATACCCAACATGTCACGCTTAAAAATTGCGCCCGCTCGTGGCATGGCGTCAAACTTTTACCCTTAAAAATCTCGATAGGCGATGTTTAAAAAATTCTACAGGTTGCATTTTTTGAGATACAGAGGAGGTCTAGGGCTAGAATTATTGCTCTCGCTCTAACGATCGCGGCGATACCTCACTTGTGTGGTTTGAACACCGTTTTCATATGCGGGCGCTACTCGCATATGCGTTGGCTTCTGCGCGCGAGCTCGTCGTAAAGGGGCGATTTAAAATTTATTTATTTTTGTTTTCGGATTTATTTGTATTAATTTTACCAATTTTTAACACTAAAATAAAAAAAAATAAAAAATTATCACTTTTATTCCTATTACAAGGAATGTAAACATCCCTTGTAATAGAAAAAAGCATGACAGGTCCTCTTAAATAGGAGATCTGGGGTCAAAAATACCTCAGATCTCATATTTAGGCTAAAATGCAAAAAAAAATAAAATAATTTTAAATGTCATTTTTCAAATGACATTTAAAAAAAAATGTCTCTTTAAGACGCTGTTTGGAACTGACGTTTGACGTCACTTCCGCCCAGCAGAGCTACGGGGATGGACGAGGGAAATTTTTTCCCTCACTCGCATCCCCGCTGAACAGACGAGCGCACCCGATCGCCTCCGCCGCTACCGACGGCTCCGGTAAGCGGCGGAGAGCGCGGGAGCGCAGCGGGAGGGGGGGGGACGCTCGTCCGCCACCGATAACAGCGATCTCGCGCCGATTCCGCCGCGGAGACCGCCATTATCGTTTACCTGACCGCCCACAGAAGAGATGGATATCTCGGTTGTGGCAGCAGCTGCTGCCGTTACCGAGATATCCATCTTCAAAGTGCCGACGTATACCTGCGGTGGGCGGTCGGGAAGTGGTTAATATAATTGTTTATGGTCATTTTATTTTTCAAGTGCATTTTTACGATCATCGTTTATTTTATTTTTTTCACTGTTTTTGGACACTTCGTTGTCATTGTAGTCCACTACAGCATTTCCGCAGCATTGCAGCTTATACTGTATTTTGATTTATCCTTTTATTGCTATATATTGATTTTATAGTGTACCTGTCACAAATAGTAGTTGTGAAGTGGAAGGAAAATAATAAATGGTTTTCACTTTTTTTTAAATATCTGAAAAGTGTGTGTGTGGGGGGGGGGGGGGGGCATTTGTATGGAGCCCCCCAAAGTCAATACTTTGAAGAACCGTCTTTCGCTGCAAGTCTTTTTGGGGATGTCTCTACCAGCTTTGCACATCTAGAGAGGGACATTTTTGCCCATTCTTCTTTGCAGAATATCTCAAGCTCTGTCAGATTGGATGGAGAGCGTCTGTGATCAGCAATTTTCAAGTCTTGCCACAGATTCTCAATGTGATTTAGGTCTGGACTGTGACTGGGCCATTCTAACACATGAATATGCTTTAATGTAAACCATTCCATTGTAGCTCTGGCTGTATGTTTAGGGTCGTTGTCCTGCTGGAAGGTGAACCTCAGCCCCAGTCTCAAGTCTTTTGCAGACTCTAACAGGTTTTCTTCTAAGATTGTCCTGTATTTGTCTCCATCCATCTTCCCATCAACTCTGACCAGCTTCCCTGTCCCTGCTGAAGAAAATCATCCCCACCACATGATATTGCCACCACCATGTTTCCAGGGCCGGTGCAAGTTTTTTTTTTACACCCTAGGCGAAACCTGATTTTGCCCCCCCCCCCCCCCCATTGACTCCACCCCTGGCTCCACTCCCTTTGCCCTGTCCTGTATACCCCATCTTTTTAATAAAGTGCCCATCAATGAAGCC
Source organism: Rana kukunoris (assembly GCA_029574335.1). Taxonomy (NCBI): domain Eukaryota; kingdom Metazoa; phylum Chordata; class Amphibia; order Anura; family Ranidae; genus Rana; species Rana kukunoris. Next base: position 161,260,338 of record CM056059.1, read on the forward strand.
TTACCAGCGCCCATCAAATGCAGCTTTACCAGCATCCATTAATGAATGTTTGCATCCTTCTATTCATTTGGGATTGGGGAACAGACACAGTCCTTCCCCACCCATGCACCTCTAACACTATGTGCAAATGGATTGGAGACTGCTTGCTGCTGCTGAGACTTAGTTGCTTGCTGCAGAGAGAAGAGAGTAGAAACATCAGTGGCCGGGCACCCTAGGCAGCAGTGCGCCCTAGGCGGCTTCCTAGTTTGACTAGTGGTAGCACCGGCCCTGATTACATGCCAATGACACAAGACTCCAGGTTGCCTATGACTGCCATCATACACATAGTCATCTTTATCACATGCCAATGCTACATGACATTAGGGCACCTATCACAGCCAGCTATATCTAATGGTGATGCTACCAGACACTGGAATACCTACCTCTACCATCCTTATCACATGGCAACGCTATCAGACTCCAGGGTACCTACCAATTACATCTTACACATAGTCATCCCTGTTATGTGCCAAAGCTAAAGGACATTAGGTTATCTGTCACTGCCAGCTATATCACATGGAAATGCTACCAAATACTGGGGTACCTACCAGTGACACCATACACATGGTCATTCTCATCACATGCTAGTACTAAAAGATATTAGGGTACTTACCACTGTCACCTGCATCACTATAAGACAGAGTCCCCCCAGTCCATACTATATATACATAGCAGTATATGATATCACTGAGCTCCCCTGTCAGGCTGATGTCTTGATCTTCTAATACTCAGGGATATATTTTCTAAAGTTTCCTTTTCTGATGTTCCTAACTTCCTGTACATGTAATAGCAGTCTCTGGCCATCTCTTGTGAGATCTAATCTAAGCCTTATATTCCTTTTAGTGCCCAGGCACACGGGGCTGCCAGGACAGCACTCACCTCCAGCTCACAGGGGATTATGTCAGTGGACGGAATCCTGATGCTGGCTCTGGGATCTCAGTGCTCTCCAGTGAGTGGCTGAGCTGTGTGTAGGGTCTTTGTACAGTACACACATGGGCTGGGAGGAGGGAAGAGCGCTGTGTGTCTGTCTGTCACACAGACATTTTCCACAGGCCTCTTCCACTCGCTATCTCTAAAACTCCCTCCAACAGCTGTTGCAGTTCCTGCTCAGTGCCCGTTCACCAGCTACCCAAATGTAATGGTGGCCCCACTCCCATCATACAGCGGGATAGAGAGCAAGGAACTGACAAGCTCTTAGTACTGCATGGCGCCCCCTTGACAGCGGCATCACTACTGAACAAGGCACTGACCAATCCCCCGGCCTCCATTCCTCCTGGTGGAACATAGGTAGGGAAGCCAGTGACAGTGGCTGCGCTCTAGGCAGCAGTGCGCTCTAGGCGGCTGCCTACTTCGCCTAGTGGTAGTGGCGGCACTGCATGTTTTACAGTGAGGATAGTGTGTTCAGGGTGATGTGCAGTGTTATTTTTCTGCCACACATAGCGTTTTTCTTTTAGGCCAAAAATGTTGGTCTCATGTGGCCAGAGCACCTTCTTCCACATGTCTGCTGTGTCCCCTCCCCCACATGGCTTCTCATAAACTTCAAACAGGACTTCTTATGTCATTCTTTCACCAGTGACTTTGTCACTCTTCCATAAAGGGCAGATTTGTGGAGAGCACCACTAATAGTTGTCCTGTAGACAGATTCTCCCACCTGAGCTGTGAATCTCTCCAGCTCCTCCAGAGTTACCATGGGCCTCTTGGCTGCTTCTCTGATAAATGCTCTCCTTGCCCTGCCCGGTCAGTTTAGGTGGACGGCCATGTCTTGGTAGGTTTGCAGTTGTGGCATACTCAGATGATGGATTGAACAGTGCTCCGTGAGATGTTCAAAGCTTGGGATATTTTTTATAACCTAACCCCGCTTTATACTTCTCCACACTTTTATCCCTGACCTGTCTGCTGTGTTCCTTGGCTTTCATGATGCTGTTTGTTCACTAAGGTTCTCTAACAAACCTCTCAGGGCTTCACAGAACAGCTGCATTTATACTGAGAATCACAGCTCTGTGATTTCCCGGAGCCGTGTGACGTCACTCCCACGCATTGCGCTCGAGAGCCGCCATTTACGGCACAGGCTGGGGAAGAAACTGCACTTACTTTCGTTTCTTCCCCATGCATGCACCGTTAACATTTTCGGCAGACTGCAAGTGAAATATCTCCTAAGACGTTTAGGAGATATTTCCACTACCTATTGGTAAGCCTTATTCTAGGCTTACCTATAGGTAGAAGTAGTCAAAAGGGTTTACAACCACTTTAAGTGGTTAATAACCTTGGACTCTAATGCCGCGTACACACAATCAGAAATTCATGGATTTTTTTCTAAAGAATGTTGGCTCAAACTTGTGTTGCATACACACGGTCACACAAAATTCCGACCGTCAAGAACGCAGTGACGTACAACGCTACAACGAGCCAAGAACAATTAAGTTCAGTGATCCCGAGCATGCGTCAAATTGTTTTTTTTTGCATGTCGGAATTGCATACAGACGATCGGAATTTCCGACAAGAAAAGTTCTTGTCGGAAATTCCGATCGTCTGTATGCAATTCCGACATGCAAAAATTGAGAACAAGCTCTCAAATTTTTGCTGTCGGAAATTCCTTACAGAAAAAGTCAGATGGAGCCTACACATGGTCGGAATTTCCAACCAAAAGCTCACATCCGACTTTTCTTGTTGGAAATTCCGACTGTGTGTACGCGGCATTAGACATTTGTTTGGTGGTCCCATTGCATTGCCTGTATCAGTCTGCTGCAGGGAGGAGGGAGCATGTCCTCAGTCTCCCATCACACAGTGCTCAGTGCCTAGCCTAGGAAGTAGATGGTGACCTTGGATGATGCTTGAGCAAAGATAGCGCCGCCTACAGAAGAGTAAAAGCAGATGAGGAGGCAGGGCTTTTTTTCTCAGAGAATAGGTGCAGGAACTTCTTCCTTCCAAGTAACACTCGACTCCACCCCCTACCCACCTCCGAGCACTGTTCCTTTGTTCCACCCCTTACCCACCTCCCCGTGCCACCCCTTTTAGAGAATTCAGAAACAAGTATCATTTTGTGGTTGAATTTGTATGGAATTTGTTAATGATAATAAGAAAGGCAGTAAAATAGATCTAGCAACAATGGACACCCCTGTGACAATAGCTCCACCCCAGCAACAACAGACTTCCAATGGCCAGCATCAATAGATCCTTGAGAAAGACATTCTCTGGCACAACACCAGAGCAACCTAAACTGCCGTTGATCCGAATTATGAAAAGCAAGCAGAAAGACAAGAACAAACTACTTGCTTCTGTGTCCAAGTGTAAAGAGACCGAACACTTTTATTGCCACAGCTTTATAGACAGAATGACATCATTCACATGAGCACATTTGATTGGCTTAGTCCATATAAGGGTCTCTTCCTGTGACGTCCGTTCTTGCCATGCTGCACTCGTTTCAAAGTCTTTGGGGGCCATCTTTCTTCATTCGATGGAGGGGTTTTTTGGAGTAAAGAGTACAATGGAGTGGTTTGGAGACATCTGTTTTCACTCTTATTTCCCGGGCCGAGATTTAAATCTATAATCTGTTACTTAATTTAAGGAAAATAATATTGTAGTATATACTCACACACACAGGGCTTTTTTTCTGGGGGAACTTGGTGGAACTCAGTTCCACCACCTTTGGCTCAGACCCTTTGGTGCCCGCTCACCACAATCACTTGTGAACACAGAAGTCTGGTTTCTGTGTTTACAAGTGACTGCTTTGTAACCCCCTGAACTCTGCACACTGTATGTAATGCAATTCTGGTATTTAATGCCCCTTTAAGACCCTTCTACAGTTTGTGAAATCTGAACGGGTCGTGGTTGAGTTCCTGCACCTATTTTCTGAGAAAAAAAGCTCTGCACACACATATATATATTTATCAAGAAATAAAATAAATAAAACAATATAAAAAAGGAAAAACAACATTTGAGTAGTTTTAGTAAAAAGTAGCATAACACAAAATAATCATTTTATTTTAACTCCACCACACCCTCCAGCAGCCAGCAGATCGCTTCTAGCAACGATTGACCCCCTGAAACATAAGACGCAACCCCATCGACAATAGATCCCCCACCAGCAACAATAGACCCCCTCTGCAAAAATAGGTCCCCTCCAGCAACAATAGTGTAGCGCTCGCATGGCTCTGGTGATGTGTCTAGGGTGAACAATGAATACAATAGCAATAAAGGAATGTCCGCAAATAGGAAGTCTCTTTTATAGGTGCTCTTTATTACTCTGCCGGGTAAAAACAGTCAACAGGTGAGGGAAGTATAGAAGAAAGGTTTTGAAGGAGAGCAGCAGACTCAGGCTTTGGATATTGAAGCAATTAAAATTGTCTGCCAACAAATGTGTGTTGTCGGATTATCCGATCGTGTGTACATAAGTCCACTGGGCAAAACTCCAAAGTACAAACATGCATGCAGAAGCAATGCTCACCATAACACATAACATTAGCAGACGTTGCCCACAGGGTGGTGCTAAAGAGCTGAAAAAATGCATAGTTTTGTGTTTGTTGGCTGACAATTCTTTGGCTTTCGTATGCAGGACAATTTTCACGGCAAATGCCCTTCGGACAAAAGTCCTACACTTTGTCCACGAAAAATCCGATTGTGTGTACGAGGCTTTACACCGACACATTACTTAGCATGCTGCACTTAACAAGAATAATATATCTTACGCTAGGTCAGCTTTAACAAATAAAATAAAGTCCTCCCACTCCCCAGTAAATAATCTGGTAATTTTAGCGAGTAACATTTATTTGACACTGCGCCTGGAGCAATAACAATCAATCCAGAGAGAGTGTAGGTGTATCATGGGATTCCCAATAAAATCCTTGTGCAATTATATTCTCGATCCGTTTTTATTTTCAGACAATAAGCTAATCAGCGAGCTGCCTTGTTTGTTTTCGTTGGAACGAGGCGGAGAGAATACCAATGTTGTGAATCAGGCATGTCTTTAATCTGGGAAGACAAAGGCATGTAATTGTCTGCTTGCTTGAATGATATTCCGGTTATTGCTTGTTGAATTTGCATATTAAAACCGCACGTGGCGGGGGAATCTATAGAAATGAGGGTGCGGGCTGTCATAAATGGGGCCGTGATACACGGAGCTAGTTTCTTTTTTATTCCGAGAGGCAAAAATATGGCGAGAGATAATAATTTACCGTTTCACAAGATTTATTCATGACTTATATTAACGTGTTTGAAGGTGAAGTCTGGTGAAACGTTAAACTGTTGCTTTTAAAAAAAAATATTTGGGAGACAAAGGCCGCCTGCTAAATGTCTCCGGTTTTTATGGTGCTGCTTGTTTTCTAAAGCTGTTGGCATTGCTATCTATACATCCTCCTACTCAGGACTGAAGTGTGTGGAAATGGAGAAGTTCCTTCATTTCGTTGCTGTCCTCCCTCCGAGCCCACTGACTTGACACAGGGCAGCCATCACAGATTTTGGGGCCCCATACACAGCTTTAGGCAGGGCCCCCCTGGAGCAGAGAACCAGGGCGGGGGCTGTATTGACGGGAAAAAAAAAGGTGTAATCTCTTCTTACAGGTGTAATGCAAAAAATAATTAAATAATTAATTAAATATATTAAAAAAAAAACGGGAGGGGGACCAGCCGAGCCTGTAAGGGGTTACTGTTAAAGTGGAGGTCCACCCTAAAAATATACTTCACATCAATAGGTTCCCTTTAATCTAAAAAAAAAAAAAAATGTACTTCCCTGCAAATAGCTGTTACTAGGCAGATTTCCTAAACTGCCTAGTTTCTGGTCCGCAGTGGATCCACTTCCCTTCATAACTCGCCTGGACTAAAGTACCCGATACCGGGTGCCCAAAGTCCGGACAAAAAACTTTGCACACTTGTAGAGGAAGTGTGGGGCTACATGTATGACAAGCTTGGGGACCCAACCGATAACGGGTCCCCAAAGTCCGGGAGATCAGGCGCAAAAAGGTGGCTAGAGTATAAGCTGAGGGGGGCATTTTCAGCACAAAAAAATGTGCTGAAAAACTTGGCTTATACTCGAGTATATAGAGTAATCTGTTTTGGCTTTGGTTTCCTAGCTTCAGCCCCTGCTCCTTGGGCCTCCTCCTCCAAGACCCCCCTCTTCACCGCCATGGGTGGGGCACCAGTGCGACCTCTCATGGGCCTGAAGTTTGGTCCCCACACTCACAGCTGGGGTTGTTTCCATCTCACCCTCTTGCCCGCCTTTACGTGGGGCCCATGGGTTGTCGCCGGAGACACGGGGTCCTCGGTCGGTTCTTGAACCCAACATATAGGGAGCCTTTCTTCCCCCAGCCATTAATGGGTAAATATACTTACCTTTATAAATATTATAACCATTGTAGACATTCAAATTTGGAGAGTGCTCTTATTTGTTGAATTTCTTTATCTATACAATGTATTTTCCTTTAGAGCATTCCTTTCTCACCCCCTGAAGAAGACCACAATGATAAGGTCGAAACGCGTTTTTTTTTTTTTAGTTTTACGTCTATACAAGATTATCATGGTATGTCACAGTATATGTATCCTTACGGATGAAATAATATGTTTTTTTTTTTTTTTGTAATTTGTACATGTTATGATTCTGTGCTGTGCCATGCCAAGCTGACCAAACTTGCACCACAATGCACCTGTGCGAGATCGGCAGGTGCATACTGGGTATCCAGCATGCACAGAATCCAGGAAGAAGGACACTGTGGCTTCAGATGCCCACACTACAGATGGCTGCGCTGTGCAGGAACTTCACAAGTAAGAAAACAATGCTGCACAGATAACTGGGCAAAACAGCATGCCTTTGTTACATTGCACGAAGCTTGAGTATTCTAGGGGTATTTAGTCATATTTAGGCTGGAACTCTGCTTTAAGTCAGATATTATTTCAGATTTTCGAATTTTTAAATTTACGAATTTTTACATTTACGAATTTTTACATTTACGAATTTACGAATATTCAGAAAAATGTGTTAAAAAGATTTTCGTTAATTCGGATATTCAAATGAATTTGTTAAAATTAATTAAAAAACATATTCAGAACAAAAATATGATTAAAATTCCTACCACCGTCTCTAAGTGCCATTGATGCGTACCAATAGCCGTGAAGAAGGGGGAGACAGTTTGTATACTCTTGATTCTCAATAAACAATTGATATCCTTATGTCAGGTCATCAATTCGGACACCAGGTGCTCCTCCTTTTTATTGATAGAGCCCCCGATCAGTGTTGCCAACCTACCAGATTGAAATTGACTGGCACTACACCCGAAATTTACTGGCACAGCCACGTTTTTACTGGCATTTCACAAAAGTTACTAAATTAAATTTTTAGGTGCAAATTTCCGTATTTAGGCTACAAACAAGTACGCTAGGCAAATAGCAATGTGATTTAAGGTAGATATGAAGGTAAAAAAACATATTTTTGTTATTTTCGATATAATAAGGGCAAATTATTTAGTCACATCACCCCCTGCCTCCATCCACCTGTGCAGTGCCAAAATCTCCCCCTGCCTCCAATCTCCCTCTGCCTCCAATCTCCCTCTGCCTCCAATCTCCCCCTGCCTCCAATCCCCCTCTGCCTCCAATCTCCCCCAGGCCTCCTGCCTCCAATCACCAGCTGCCTTCATCGTCCCCTCCCTCTATCTCCCTCTTCGGTGCCACCAACAACCCCGGCCTCTATTCCCCATCCTCTGCGGTGCCACCAACACCCTCTGCCTCCAATCACCCCCTGCCTCCATTGTCCCCTGCCTCCATCCCCCTCTGCGGTGCCACCAACAACCCCGGCCTCCATCCCCCACCCTCTGCAGGGCCACCATCCCCCTCTGCGGTGCCACCAACACCCCCTGCCTCCAATCTCCCCCTGCCTCCATTGCCCCCTGCCTTCAGTTCCAAGCCGAACCGATCTAGGCTATTTTTACTGGCACATTCCCCCAACCACAGACATTTACGAACGGGGGGAAAAAGTGCCCGTTTTTACGAACTGTCTGTAAAAATACAGAGGGTTGGCAAAACTGCCCCCAATGAAAGAAGATGCTTTAAACTCCCGAAACATGTTGGATTTTTATGACATAAGAATCGGAATAAATTTCGAGTCTGGACTAAATATGTCCTGTTTTGGGTGTGTTCCTCCAAAACACTAAATAAATAAAAAAAATTGCCTTTCTCTGGCACTATCAGACTTCAGTTCTTCTCCACAAATCAAGATTTCTTCTACTTGTTCAATCACTCAATAAAAAATGTGGTGGTTTCACCTCTAGAGAAAGGGCACGCAACCGCAAATAGTGAAGCAAACACCACCGCGCGCCAGGCTAATTCTTCAGCCGAATATATTTCGTTCTTGAGGAGTGAAAAAAAAAAATTGCGAGGGAGAAGCATTATTTTCACCCAACCATGAAATTAACATTTAATTAAGCCAAAATGGAATCTGAATTTCATTTTATTCCTATTAACTGAATAGGGTGCTTCATTATTCTTGTATGCATCTACAAAAGAGTAGTTGAACCAGGTTCATAAATCCTGCTATAAGGGCGTAATTATTTAGTTCCCCAACTCAATATGACCATTTCTCACGCAGATAATTCTTGAAGCAGAAATTGATGGCCTCCCACTTATCATTGCAATTACAGTTTTGAGGCAAGTTCTATTCACTGCCAAAAAAAAAAAAAGGATCTTTAGGAACACACCAGCCAAACAGGTCCACGGCATTAAGACAACTCTTCGTTATTTAAAAAAATGTAATTAAAAAATTTACTATATTACCTGTCTTTGGATGTTGTAGCTGTATTTGTTTTCCTTTATTTAGGATTTATTTTCCATTTATGTTTATCTGGTGTTCCTGCCAATAAAGCACGTACTCTCCTAGGCAGTGGCGGCCCATCCATAAAGGGTGCAGGGGCCCCCCTAATCCATGCGCCAGGCCCTTAATCATGCAGGGTGCCAGACGCCCCATTTTTTTTTTTAGAATCATGTGATTATTACTTGAACACTCTAGTAGTAATATATAAAAAGTTGATGTCTTCCTTAATCACTTCAATATCAGCAATTGTCGTATGACGTCCAGGGCCGCCATCAGGAATTATGGGACCCCTTTACACAGCTCCAGGCATGGGCCCCCTGGAGCATAAAACCGGGGGGCTGCTGCCGCCTCAAATTGAGAAGCGGGATGTCTGGGGACCTCTAATAAAAAATAAAATAAAAAAATATATAAAAAATTAATTACTTTTTTTTTATAAAAAAAAGGGGGGTTGCCATCCGGGGCCCTGGGGACCTCTGGGCCCTTTAATAAAAACAAAAAATAAATAGAAAATAAATTTAAAAAAAAGGGGGGTTGCCATCTCCGGGGACCTCCAGGCCCCTAGGGACCTCTGGGCCCTTTAATAAAAAGAAAAAAAGAAATAAAAAATATAAAAAAAATTAAAAAACATTTTTAAGGGGGGGTTGCCCACCATGTCCCATGGGTGTCGATGTGCGTGTCTGGCGGCCGCGATGTCCACCAAGTTCCCGCGATCGGCATTTACAGAGACAGGGACATGGATCTCTATGTGTACACATATAGATCCACATCCTGTCAGGTTGAGGAGACCGATGGGGTGTCCCTTGTACATAGGGACACCGATCGGTCACCTCCCCCAGTCAGTTCCCTCCCCCCACAGTTAGAATCACTCCCTAGGAAACACATTCAATCCCTTTATCGCCCCCTAGTGTTAACCCCCTCCCTGCCAGTCACATTTATACAGTGATCAGTGCATATTTATAGCTGTATAGATGTGAATGGTCCCAAAATAGTGTCAAAATTGTCCGAACTGTCCACCGCAATATCACAGTCCTGACAAAAGTTGCAGATAACCACCATTACTAGTAAAAAAAATTTAAAAAAAATCATAAATTTATCCCCTATTTTGTAGGCGCTATAACTTATAACGTATACGCTTATTGCATTTTTTTTTTTTTTTACCAAAAATATGTAAAAGAATACGTATCGGCCTAAACTGATAATTGTCTGTCTTTTTTTGTTTATAGCGAAAAAAATTAAAACCGCAGACATGATCAAATGCCACCAAAATAAATCTATTTGTGGGGAAAAAAGGATATCGATTATGTTTGGGAGCCACAACGCATGACCGTGCAATTATCATTCAAAGCATGACAGTGCTGAAAGCTGAAAATTGGCCTGGGTAGGAAGGGGGTAAAAATGGCTGGTATTGAAGTGGTTAAACACAAGTTTAAATACATTAGAGGGCCCCACGGCAGTTCTTATCAAGGTGCTGTGGTCCCCATCAGTTTCTACCTGAACCTGTATTTTCATGTTTTCCTGATGCATGCTTGGAGCAGATGAGGATTGTTCGATGCTCCAATATATGATCTCCCCTTTTTTTTTATCTTACTTGTTTTCTAAAAAACAATAAACACTTTTGAAACAGAAGCAGGTGATTAAAACCAGAGGCTCTAATTGGCTTCAAAAAAGGGTGGGCTCAGGGGGCAGAGCACTACGCCATGAGTCCACCCAGTTGTGTGACAATGGCGAAATAATATTCGCTATTGTCTTCCTGATTTTCCTACTGGCCAATCAGGAAGCCGGTCCTGAGACTTGATGGGCCAGGGAGTCTTAGGACTCCCTGGGCCAATCGTATCTCTGCACACACTTGCTGTCCAGCCGGGAACAGAAGCAATGGTCAGTCTGTCTAACGCCGGGGGGGGGGGGGGGGGTGCTTGCGGCAATCACCACCTTATTGTCTGCCTTCTGTCTCCTGTGGGGAGTGTCTGGTATTAGTTTGCTGCCCCCCCACCAAATATTTAGCACCAGCCGCCACTGGTCCTAGGGTGACAATGCTCATTCACTGTCACTCTTAGCTGCTCTTCTGATTTAGACTGCTTGAATTGCATAGTGCAGAGGTCTCCAAAACTGAGGCCTACAGACCACATCTGGGCAACTACAAGATTTTATTTGGCCCTCCACTCGGGTCACTGGTGTATCTTTCCATTGCACAGCATGAGGGCTCAGGTCAGTAGAAGCTGCCCATGGTCTCTACTCCTTCACCACCCTCCCACACAGTCTCCAGTGCAGCTTACCTTACCATCATGTTCACAGCAAATTACAAGCTTGTCCCTGCATTTACAGGAGGCTGGAACCTCCTCTGCCCAGGCCTACATTGCATCCACATTCCACCTTGCTTCTACAGCATGATGTAAGACTTACAATAGTAAGAGGGCTCTGATAGGAACCCTGATGCAAGAGGGGACTCTGATGGAGACCCTGATGTAGGAGGAGGGAATATAAAGAAGGTTCTGATGTAAAGGGGGACTCTAAAGAGGGTTTTGATGTAAGGGGGACTTTGATGGGGACCCTAATGTAAGAGGGAACTCTGTTGGGGGCCCTAATGGGGGTGGACTCTAAAGAAGGTTCTAATGTAAGAGGGGCTCTGATGGGGACCCTAATGTACGAGGAGGCTCTGATGGGCCCTGATGTAGGGGGGGGGGGGCTCTAAAGAGAGTTCTCATGTAAGGGAGGCTCTCATGGGGACCTTTATATAAGGGGGATTGTGATGGGGGTCCTTGATGTAAGGGAGGGCTCTAAAAAGGGTTATGGTGTAAGGGGGACTCTGATGGGGGCCCTGATGTAGGGGGAGACACTCTGAAGAGGATTCTAATGTAAGAGGGACTCTCATGGGGATCTTGATGTAGAGAGGAACTCTTTTGGGGACCCATATGTAGGGAAGAGACTAAAGAGAGGGTTCTGATGCAAGGGGGGACTCTGATGGGGACACTGAAGTGAGAGGAGGTTCTGATGGGGGGCCCCCGATGTAGGAGGAGAGACTCTAAAGTTGATGTAAGGGTGGCTCTAATGAGTACCATGATTAAGGGTGGACTCTTATAGGGATCCTGATGTAGGGAAGGGACTATAAACAGGATTTGGATGTAAGGGGGGCTCTGATGAGGATCCTGATGTAAAGAGGAACTGATGAAAGAGTGGCTCTGATGGAGACACTGATGTAAGAGGAGGCTCTGATAGGGGCCTCGGGTGTAGGGGCAGGGACTCTAAAGAGGGTTCCGATGTAAGGCGGCACTGATGGGTACTCTGATGTAGAAAGGGACTCTTTTGGGGACCCTGATGTAGGGAAAAGACTATAGAGAGGGTTCTGATGTAAGGAGGCTCTGATGGGGACACTGATGTATGAGGAGGCTCTGATGGGGCCTCGATGTAGGAGGAGAAACTCTAAAGAGGATTCTGATGTAAGGGGGCTCTTATAAGTACCCTGATGTAGGGAAGGGACTATAGAGAGGGTTTGGGATGTAGGGGGGCACTGATGGGGACCCTGATGCAAGAGGAGGCTTTGATGGGGGCTTGATGTAGGGGGAGGGACTCTCTAAAGAAGGTTCTAATGTAAGGGAGGTTGTGATGTATGGAGGGGCTCTAATGGGGACCCTGATGTAGGGAAGGTTCTGATGTAAGGGGGGCTCTGATGTAGGGACTCTAAAGAGGACTTATATTTATTGGGCTCTGATAGTGACTCAGATGTGAGAGAGACTTTGATGGGGAACTTGATATAATAAAAAAAATATACATTTTTTGGCCCTTAAATATTTTTAAAATATACAATGTGACCCTAGTACAAAAAAATGCGGAGGCCCCCAGCATAGCGGGTGGGATTTGTTTTCTAATTCACAGAAGGTAGCTGAGAAAGCTAATAATATTTTTGGATATTTTAGGGAGTTTTATGATCCAAGATTATTAACAGGATCAACAGGCATTTTTTTGAAGCTCCCAAAAATGTACCCAACTTGAAAGAAAAAAAAATAAAGCTCTTGTCTGCAATATAATACATTTTTGTTCTTGGCTTTAAATATACTTTAAAATAATTTAATTGCATAAGGAAAGGAGTAAGTGAAAGATTATCTATATCCAACACATCATATAGTTGTCTCTTAAAGGTCAAGGAGTGAACGGTGTAGGAAGATAAGTGATAATAAGTCTTTTTTTCTTTTTCTTTCTTTTTCATCTCTACCTTAAAATAAGTGATGTGATAAAAATAACAATGAACCGTTGCGTTGATCCTGGTAACTAAATGGTTTAATTGAAATTCTCACCTCCATATAGCACAATTTTCCTGACGCATTCATGGCAGCACACACTGGGTTGTGACTCCGCCCCCACAACCTGACAGGATTGGTTAGCTATAAATTTGAAGGGGAGACGCCCCGCACCATTCTCTTTTTTTATCCTCACCTGACAAGATTGGACGAACAAGCAAGAAGCATGCCTCTTACCGCAAATCGCCCCAGCAGGTTCAGCCTCTCCTGTTTGGAAGTCCCTCCTGTACAGTCTCTAAATGAGCTTTATGGTGGGAACCCCGTTCTGGTGGTCTCAGGGGCTCTGGAATTATACTGCCATCTGTAGCAAGCTTTAAAGAAGCTTCAAATCTCGCAGTGGCCCCCACTTTCGCTCTGTCTTTCCTTCCAGTGCAGTGTGTGCTTCCAGGTATTTGTATCATTACATTTACCACCTAAGGTTAGTCCGTTTTGTACCTTTGTCTGCCTGTTGTTTTTTTCTCAGCTCTGCTGAGCCCTGTGGTTCCTCTGACACCTCATATTCTCGGGGTCACCGCTGCGTACCTCTTGGCGCTCTGCGCATGCGCGCAGCTCAGTGATGACGCCGCCTGCCTCCTCTGCCCACTTCCAAAATGGCGCCGGGCGAGCGGGATGCTTCTGCGCATGCGCGCGTCATTAAAAAAGAAGGAAAAAAGAAACAGTCCTATTGCTCTGTAGTTCTGGCTGCAGCCCTGCTGCTCTGCTCTACTCAGAGTGAAGATTGCACCAGGTGTGTGCAGGCATGTCCCAGATCAGCCTGGGCTAATTGATTACACACACAAAAAAAAAAGGAACAAATGGGATAGAAGATATAATACATTTATATATTAATTTATAACATACCATAGGAGAAAGTGTATCCATAATTAAACAATTAATATAATCCAAAAAAAAAAAAACGATAGATATATGTATATAAAATTACTATATTAATTTAATAAATAGAAATGTTGGGGGGGAACATATTGTAATGTTTTCCCTTCTCTCTTTTTTTTTCCCACCTTTTCGGGCTGTCTCTCTGCTATCCTCATGGGGGCCACTGCCCTCGCAGACCACCATCAGCTGACCAGGTATAGAGGCCGTCCAGAAGGTGGTAAGTAGAGGGGAGAAAAAAGAGAGCCTGGCCACTGACGCTACAGTTTTGGTAGCCCTATCGGGTCAAGAGACGCAAGTTTGCAGCACAGAGGGAGATTCTAGCAATGCTTCCGGCAGAAGGCGCAAGAAGTCGCTCAAGGTTACCCTCTTGATTTCTTCAATCAAGGCATAGCCGCTCGCGTCACAGCACTCCCGTCATAGTCGGTCCCACCGCAGACGATTACCTTCATCCCAGACAGAGCTATCTTACCCGCACCACAGCAAATGTTTGCCAAATATGCGGGGCGCCAGCCTTGCCAGGGGAATTGGCCTGCCGCTCGTGCTTCATTGAAGTAACCAAGGATTCAGAGGCCAGAGTAGATACTGAGCTCCTAGGAGAATCGCCACAGGGATCATATGTGGGCGATCCTTCCCCAAGCACATCGCCCGGCCGTTACGCCAGGCTGCAGTAACCCTCTCTAAGAATGAGTCGTGTGAGCAGGCGTCGGACTGTCTCTTTTTGGTTGAACCATTTGCCCATTCAGTCAAGAAAGCGATCGGCTGGGAGGAGGTTATGGCAGAACTTCTGAAGGTTCAGAAATATTTCCCGGTGCTGAAAAGGGGGTCTAGAATCATTTCCCTTCATCGAAGAGCTGGAAAACCTCATAAAGCATAAGTGGGGGGGATCGCATAAGCGGCCCAGTATGAGCAACAAGTTTGCAGATTGTTCCCCTTGTGGGAGTCTAAGATCGATTCTTTGATCAATGCAACTATGGTCGATTCATCTTTAATGCGACTCCCTAGAGAGGTTTCTCTACCGATTGAAGACGCAGTTACCTTCCGGGACGCTCTTGATCGTAAAATCAATATAGAACTGAAGAAAGCCTGCTCCACGACAGGAGACGCTTGTAGGCCGGCTATCACCACAGCGGCAGTCGCTAAAACTATTGCTGTTCCATTCTAGAAGGAGAAGGAGAAGATATTCTCCTCCCTGCAGGAAAATTAAGTTGGCTTACGGCTCCTGAGGGGGCGACTTCATGGCATGGGTAGAGCCTTATGACTGAGACCCTGGATAGCGAAGGCAGCGTTAAAATGAACTGGTGCAAAATTCCATATGGCGGCTCAAGTGTATTCGGCACAAAGATGGACTCGGCCATCTCCAAGGTTACCGGGGGAAAGTCCGGGCTGATTCCCTCCGATAGGAAACCAGAACCCCAGAAGGGCCCCGCTTACAGGCGTGATCTTCCTGTCAAGTACAGGGATGTTAGATCCTACCGCCCCGGCAGGGAATTTAGGAGGGACTGGAAGACTCGACCCTCCTTCATGTAGATACAGTAAGCCAATCACAGCTGGGGAACAGCAGAAGTCCTTTTTGGGGGTCAGTCTGCCCACCCAGCTCAGGTGAGCACCAGACTCAAGAGATTCGCTCGGATATGGGCAACTCGTATAACAGATCCATGAACACTATCCTCTATCAAGACCGGTCACAATTGGAAATTCATGGGCACATTACCAGGGAACACATTCCAGCCTACCAAGTACTTCCGCACCAGAAAGGGAGGGGGTTTTATTCCCCTTTATTTCTGGTACAAAAAATAAAAAAATAAAAGGGGATCTACGTCCAGTCTTGGACCTAAAGAAGTTCAACAGACGATCAAAATAGAGGCCCTTGTCAGTGGACGTGGGAGACTGGATACTATCTCTAGATTTTTCGGATGTTTACCTTCACATCCCAGTTCATCTTATCTTCCAGAGGTCCCTTCGGTTCTCAATCGATCAATCCCATTTCCAATTTTGGTGCCCCCCATTCGGCATCGCCTCAGCACCCAGAGCATTCGGCAAGTCAGGGTGTTCCTAGGGGCAGAATAAAATACCAGGTTGTACCGGGTGCAACTCCCTCAAGAGAGGCTGAAGCCCTTGCTCCAGAAGTTACAGAGTTCCATGTCAGCATCCATACCCTTGATACAGTGGCCCCTGTGGCACATGCAAGTCTTACAGAACTCCTTTCTCAGGCAGTGGAATAGAACGTCAATACTCCAAACCATTCACATCCCGAACTGGGTAAAGCAATTAGTATGGTGGTGGACACACCCGTCCGACCTCGGAGTCCATTCCAAAAGTTCCCCCAAGTCCATAAGTAGTAACATCGGACGCCAGCCAGGGGTGATGGGGTCCACACTATCTAGACTGAGTAGCCCAAGGACAGTGGCATTTTCGGGCTCAGGGCATAGTGTCAAATATTTTAGAGCTCAGAGCAGCCTTTCAGGCCCTCCTGGCCATTGCGCCTCTTCTAGAGAGGAAGAGTGTCCTGATCAGGATGGACAACGAGTAGCGGTGTCATGTATCCAGAGACAGTTGGGCATCAAGAGTTGCACGCTTCAGGAGTAAGTTCGCCCATAATGGAAGGGGCACAAGTGCACCTGTTAGATCTGTGGGGAGTATACGTCCCAGCAACACAGAATTCGTTGGCCAACTACCTAAGCCGAGAGACACTTTCAAACAACGAACGGTCCCTGAACCAACAGGTATTCTCCATTCTTACGAAAACTTGTGGAGTACCAGAAGTCGACCTAGCGGCCACGCCAAAGAACTCCAAGTGTCAATGGTTCCTGTCCAGAGCCCACTTTCCATTACCTGAAGGGACAAACTGCCTAGTTCTTCCATGGAGCTGCGAGCTAGGGTACATTTTTCTTCCAACTTCTCGGATTACAAGATTCCTGTCCCGACTTCGGAAGTCCTCAGCCACGGTTATTGTACTAATACCGTTCCGGCTGGAGAGGCCATGGTTTACGACCCTGCTACAACTAGGTACGCGGCCTCCAATACATCTTCCAGTAACCTGGGATCTCATACATCAGAGGCAATTCTTCCATCCAGCCCAGAGAAGCTGCATTTGCCAGCTTTGAAGCTGAGAGGGCTAGGTTAGGGGAACTAGGATACTCTCAGGAGGTAATATCAACCTTAGTACAAGCTCTAAGGAGCTCCACTGATGTCACCTATACTAGGATCTGGGAGAGGTTCGTGTCATCGCAGCAAAGAGATTGGAATCCCATCTCAAATTCTTGAATTTCTTCAGTCAGGGCTTAACAAGGGCCTGGGCTTGGGTACCCTGAAGGTGCAAGTATCTGCCCTTTCAGCCATGACGGGTACTAGATGGGCTCTTCATCATCCGGTCACTCTGTTCCTCAGGGCCTACGTAAGATCAGACCACCTAGGAGGCCAGCCTTTCCAACAGGGGATCTCTGTGTAGTACTCGAGGCCCTGTCCAATCCACCTTTTTCTCCATTCAACTTAGTCTCACCGTGGAACCTAGCTCTGAAGATGGCTTCCCGTATTGCTATCACCTCAGTTAAGAGGGCGTCGGAGATACAAGCACTTATGGCTATGGAACCCCTATTTAGTGTTCTTCCCTGACAGAGTGGTTCTGAAGCCCTCAGACCATTTTTATCCAAGGGTAACTTCCTCCTTTCATTATAACCAGGACATCGTCCTTCCGTCTTTTACTAATGAGAGGGGCGAGTCCCATGACTAGGATGTCAAGTCTACCATCTCCAGTTACGTCACAGCTACATCTCAGGAAGACGGATTCTCTCTTGATTATCCCACACGGGAGCAGACGAGGTCAGCCAGCTACCTCCCGTACCATTACCTCTTGGTTGTTAAAGCTATCAAAGAGACCTATTCCATCCAGCAACTTACGACTCCTAGAGGGCATTAGGGCTCATTCGACAGGGGCAGAGGCCACTTCTTGGGCAGCATATTGCGGGACTTCACCGGATACCATAGGCAGAGCAGCAACTTGGTCTTCCCAACACATCTTCATTTCTCACTACAGAGTGAATTCTGCTCTCCTGGCTACCGTCGACTTCGGCAGATCTGTTCTTAGAGCCAATTCCTCAGCGCTATAAAGAATAAATATTACTGTTTTCTTGCACCCTCCCGACTGGCGAGTTATTTCCCAGTGTGTGCTGCCATGAATGCGTCAGGAAAACGGAAAATTGTATACTCACCTTTCCGTAATTTTCCTTTCCTGACGCATCTTCATGGCAGCACACAGATGCCCACCCTGCTGTTTTATGATGATATATACAGAGAATGGTGCGGGGCGTCTCCCCTTCAAATTTATAGCTAACCAATCCTGTCAGGTTGTGGGGGCAGAGTCACAACCCAGTGTGTGCTGCCATGAAGATGCGTCAGGAAAGGAAAATTACGGAAAGGTGAGTATACAATTTTCCGTTTTTCAAGTGCACGCCAAGCCCAAAACTTTTTTCTTGTTTTGGTAGAGTGAGGAAAAATTACATATATAGTTACATAGTAGGTGAGGTTGAAAAAAAAACACATGTCTATCAAGTCCAACCTATGTGTGTGATTATATGTCAGTATTACATAATTTTTTTTAAACTATCGATGCTCCCCGCTGAGACCACCGCCTGTGGAAGGGAATTTCACGTCCTTGACACTCTAAAAAATAGAGCACGTTCGAATTTTTTTTTGCCCGTTTTTGAGAACCCGAAAAATGCCCTGAAGCCCACACACGATTCTTTTTGCGGGTTGTAAAAAATTAAGTCTTTTTTTAATGTCATTAAAAATGATCGTGTGTGAGCTTCAGAGCATTTTTCAGGTCTGAAAAACGGGCAAAAAAAAAAATCGAACATGCCCTATTTTTACGACGTTTTTAACTTTGTCGTTTTTCGGGTTGTAAAAAATGGTCGTTTGTAGGCTTTAACGACGTGAAAAATCCACGCATGTTTAGAAGCAAGTTATGAGATGGGAGTGCTCATTCTGGTAAAACTAGCATTCGTAATGGAGTAAGCACATTCATCACGCTTTAACAGACAGAAAAGCGCGAATCGTCTTTTACTAACACAAAATCAGCTAAAGCAGCCCAAAGGGTGGCGCCATGTGAATGGAACTTCCCCTTTATAGTGCCGTTGTGCGTGTTGTACGTCACTGCGCTTTTCTAGAGCATTTTTTTCACGATCGTATGTAGGCAAGGTCGTTTTAATGATCGGGTGAAAAAAACATTGTTTTTTCTAGAGCCTGAAAAACGTCATTTTTTAGAACCCGAAAAACGATCGCGTGTACGCGGTATTACAGTAAAGAACCCTCTATTTAGTTTAAGGTAAACCTCTTTTCTTTTAATTTTAATGAGTGGCCACGTGTCTTGTTAAATTCCCTTCCGCTAAAAACTTTTATCCCTATTGTGGGGTCACCACTCCAGTAAGGTATTTGTAAATTGAAATCATATCCCCTCTCAAGCATCTCTTCTCCAGAGAGAATAAGTTCTGTGCTCGGTAGACATGTGCACACTGAAATATTTTGTTTCAGAATTCTGTTTTTGTCCAAAAACAGAATTTATTTAGTTACTCCCAAAATTTGTTTTTATTTATTTTGTTTTGTTTAAAAATGCATTCGTCTGAAAATCCGAATGAATTAAGGTTGAATCTGTCATTGAAGGCTTATGGTGTCTGTCGAATGTTCTAAGAAGATTCGAAGGAGCAGCTAAACTGTACGACGCCGCAATCAAACATTTCCAGGGGAATGTTCCGCCTACAAGCTATAGAAGAATTCTAATGTTGTATGACACTAGTAATAATTATATTTATAAATTATTATTACTAGTCAACCAACATTCGAATTCTTCTATAGCCTATGAGCCGAGCATTTGACCGGAATTGTACGATTGCAGCGTCGTACAGTTTCCATTGAATCTTCTTAGAACTTTCGACAGACACCATAAGCCTTCAATGACAGATTCCACGTTTGTATGTTTTTCGCTGCTTCGTCAAATCTTCGTCGTTCATGTTGAATGGTCTACCCCAACACTGTCTCTATAATGTCAAATCTTTTCTCCTTATGTTAAATCTTTCCTCTCTATGTAGAATAATCTTGGAAGGACTAATAGAGTTAAGGTTAGGCACATTCGACCACAGATTCGATAGATACAGATTGCTATTGTCAGCGTCATGTCGAATCTCCTATCTATATCGAACTGTTGTAGCAACAAAAATAAAGCATTTTTTTTTGTTGGATCTTTCGGATTTCGGATTCTGCACATTCATTTTTCGTTTGATAAAACGAGAATGAAAATACCCCAAATTCGGACGAAAACGAATGCACGTGTCTAGTGCTCACAACCTTTTCTCATAACTAATATCCTCCAGACCCTTTATTAGCTTTGTTGCCCTTCTTTGTACTCGCTCCATTTCCAGTACATCATTCCTCAGGATGGGCGCCCAGAACTGGACGGCATACTCCAGGTACGGCCCGACCAGAGTCTTGTAGAGCGGGAGAATTATCGATTTATCTCTGGAGTTGATCACCTTTTTAATACATGCCAATATTCTGTTTGCTTTGTTAGCAGCAGCTTGGCATTGCATGCCATTGCTGAGCCTCTCATCTACTAGGATCCCCAGGTCCTTTTCCATCCTAGATTCCCCCAGAGGTTCTCCTCCATGTGTATAGATTGCATTCATATTTTTGCCACCCAAATGCATTATTTTACATTTTTCTACATTAAACCTAATTTGCGATATAGTTGCCAACCCCATTAATTTGTGTGATGGATGTTTTGTCTTCTGATGCATATAGATGAATCCAAAGAAAACAATCACCAAAATAATATGGGGGAACAAAATATTTCAGTGTGCACATGTCTAGCGATCAATGCTATAAAAATGCACTGATTACTGTGTAAATGTGACTGGCAGTGAAGGGGTTAATCACTAGGGGGCGAGGAAGGGGTTAAAGAAACACTAAAGGTTCGTTTTTTATTAGATCAATTGATTGCTGTAAGCTAGAGCATTTAAATATCACTTACCTCGTTTTTCCTTTTGAACTCCAAAATACAGTAATCCAGGTTTGAAAATGCCATTTCCTATCTCTCCTCTTCTTGCTTTCCACCAGCATCTGAGCGTTTTGCATTGTGGAAAGCAGAATGTGCTCACCCCCTCCCTATGACTATAGCCCTGCATGAAGATGCTCTCTTATCCCTCACAGGCATGGAGGCTAAGCCTAATGAGAACTGTAGTTCCCATTAAGCCGTGATGTAGCAAGAATGGATGCACACCGCAAACCAGGAAGTCAGTGAGAATAACGATTCAGAAGTGACAGAGGTGAATAAAACGGCTCGATTTCAACAGGTATCAAACTAGTTATAATGCAAAACATTACTTTTTACTTTATAAGCTACTGTCAGACTTTAATTTAATAGGAAAATATTTTTGTCTTTACAACCCCTTTTAAGTGTGACCTAGGGAGTGATTCTGACTGTTAGGGGGCGTGGCTTACTGTGACACGTGACTGATCACTGTTCCCGATGACAGGGAGCAGAAGATCAGTGTCCTGTCATTAGGCAGAATGGGGAAATGCTTGTTTACACTGACATCCCCCGTTCTTCAGCTCCGTGACACACGATCTCGGGACACCGACGGACATCACATGATCACGGCGGTGACAAATTTAAAGTGATGTATATTTATGTTGATTTGCCTGTCCGTGACATTTTGCCGGCGTAAAAGTGCGCGACCCGGTCCTTAAGTGGTTAGTCACTGAAGCCTGATGCCGCGTACACACCATCGTTTTTCTTGTCGTTCAAAAACCCGTTGTTTTTCACAACGTGATTTCTTTCCAGCCTGACTTACTTACACATGTTCATGCAAAAAAACGTCTGACCAAAGAGCGGTGACGTACAACAAGTACGACGGGACTATAAAGGGGAAGTTTCTTTCAAATGGCGCCACCCTTTGGGCTGCTTTTGCCGATCCTCGTGTTAGTAAAAGTTTGTTAAGAGACGTTTCGCGCTTTTCAGTCTTTGTGCTTTTCAGTCAGTTACAGTGTGACAAATGTGCTATCTCCATTCTGAACGCTAGATTTACCAGACCGAGCGCTCCTGTCTCATAACTTGGTTCTGAGCATGCGTGTTTTTCCCCTAGGAAAAGCCTACACATGACCGTTTTTCGTGACGAGAAAAAGACTGATGTAAAACACCACGAGAAAAAAGAGCTGGTTTAAAAAAATTTGCGGGCACTTTTTTTGCTCGAGAAAACTGTTAGGGTGCATACATGCAGTTTTCTCATCGTGAAAAATGGTTGTGTGTATAAGGCATAAAAGGAAAATGTGGTGGGAGTCTGGAGACAAGATGGGAGAGCTGTCATCACAGGTTGGAACCATTTAAAAAAAATATCAAACAACAGCAAAAAGGATAAAGGGGAAAAAAGAAACAAACAAACAAAAAAACAACAACGGAGCATCGAGGTGAGGAACGATGAAGTGATAATTGGAGGAGCACCCAAGCTAAACAATGTTCTCTAGGAAAACATATGTTCACAAGCATACTGTTACAGTTAGATCTTTTAGGGAAAAAAAAGACACAAAAAAAAAGAAGTAGGTCGATAACATTTTATAATACTAACGCCTTTAACCACAAGTGCCTAATACGTACATTTAAAAGGCCTTGAACTTGGTTATTGTTTTTTTTTTTCAGCTGGGATTTGGTTGTCATGAAAGTGATCCTGCCAGCTGTATATTTGCTGGATCACTTTTATAGTACCAATAAGATACCATACCGGTACCTTATACCAGTGCACCTGATTACGCTGTACATTGTCCCCTCTCAGATGATTCTCAGCAGGGCTGTATGTATAGAAATTCCACGCCACCCATGCCGACTGTGCAGTCCACTGTAACAAATCCCCACCTCCTCCTCATCACGGAGGGACGGGGAGAAGGCGGAACTTTGTTACAGTGGATGGCGCAGACTTCCTATACATACAGCCCTGCTGAGAATCAGGAGGGGACACTGTACAGCGTAATCAGGTTTCCTTCACTCCTCATTAGGGATGAGCCAAACACCCCCCCCGTTTGGTTCACACCAGAACCTTCCAAGCTACCGAACGTTCGCTCGAACATTTAGAACCCCATTTAGAACCCCATTGACATCTATGGGACTCGAACGTTCGAATTTAAAAGTGCTTATTTTAAAGCCTAATATGCAAGTTATTGTCGTAAAACGTCTGAGAACTCGGGTCTTGCCCCAGGGAACATGTATCAATAGAAAAAAAGTTTTAAAAACGTTTTTTCATTGTTACATGTTCCCTTGGGCAAGACCCGGGTTCTCAAAGACGTTTTCACAGGCAAACTATAGACACCCAGCAGGTACAATATTTGAAGTCATTTTTCCTTTTTTTATTTTCTTATTTAAGCATCATTAAAATCACTGCTCTTGAATCACGAGCAGTGATTTTAATGATGCTTAAATAAAAAAAATAAAAAAATTAAAAATTCCTTTAAATATTGTACCTTCTGGGTGTCTATAGTTTGCCCGTGAAAACGTCTTTAAATAGCACAATCACCTGCCTGCCAGTAAATTAGGAAGAAATTATCTAGCTAAACTATACAGTGTATAAATATATGTACAACACCTGGGATGTATATATATCCTCTACACACTGTAACATTAACTGACTAGCCTGCCTGTCTGCCTGCTCTATCTACCTGCAAAAAATGACACTCTCTCTGTCTCTCTCTAACACACTACATAAGGCCGACCTGCAGGTGGCTTTTTATAGTGTGGGGCGTGTACTAAACCCCCAAGCCATAATTGGCCAAAGCTACCCTGGCTTTGGCCAATTACGGCCCTCTGTACTGACGGCGCTGGGATTGGCCAAGCATGCGGGTCATAGTGCATGCTTGGCCAATCATAAGCCAGCAATGCTGCAGTGAATTATGGGCCGTGGCGTGTCACTCAAATTTGGCGTGAACAACCCGTTTTGTTCGTATTTCGACGAACGATCGAACATACGATGTTCGAGTCGAACATGAGTTTGACTCGAATACGAAGCTCATCCCTACTCCTCATCAAGACTGACACGGCCGAGGGGGCTTTTTCAGCACAAAAAAAAATGTGCTGAAAAACTCGGCTTATACTCGAGAATATACGGTAACTAGAAACTAAACACAAATTTCACATTGCAATCTTGCTGGTTAAGGACATGCCGTGCTGTACGAAGATGGTGGACCACATGAATTAGATTAAATGGAGGACCACAAAATGTACAGTTCTAGAAAATATGATAAAACAACACATCCAATCATACAAATTGAATGTGTCAAAACAAAAGGTCATATAAAATCCCTCAAATTAGCATGTAGATATGGGGCAATGTTTTTCGTCAATGAAGGAGCAATGTCTTGTTTATCAAGCCGGTGATGGAGCAACTCGTGGAAGCTGGACTCACCCCAGTGCTGAAAGTGGTCGGAGCTAAGAACATTTCTCCTGCAACATTCATCAATGACATCTTCCACATGAAGTCGCTTATTAAACTAGCGTACACCGCCGAGTACACGTGTCACTGCAAGTGGGACCTAAATATATAGCCAATCAATGCCTTGAAAAAAAATTGATCAATGCGTTTTAAAAACCCTGCTGGGATGACAAACACCCTCAATTAATACTTGATATTGCTTATAACATCTTCATAGAACTTACCACAGCTATATATAAAAGCCGAAGTTCATTAAACGAACATTATATGCTATGAAGGTCTACAAATGGATCACCTGTCACATGCGTTGTATAGCAGCGAGATGATAGCTGGCGGTTTATGAATCCCCGGGGAGTCACCTATAACACATGCTTTGCCTCAAGCTGTTACATTGCCGCGTCTAGATACACTGAAGGAATCATCAAGCCTTCCCTTTGTGTATTTCATTTTTATTGTGATATAAAAATATAGATTTGTAAAGTGCTTCATACGGAAGACTGTAACTCAGCAGCGGCTCCACAAATCTCGTAAGATGTCGCTCGTTGCTTTCAGGACGTTGGACCATCAATTCAAGGCAATACAATATTTTGCTAATTAAACTGCACCTGGCAAATAGATTATGAAAGCATATAAATAGGGATGAAAATTAAATCTATCATACGGGAGGAGGCATCTTAGCGTTGTGCCGCAGAAATCGCTTTTAATTTGCCGTGCCGTGGTGGAGTCATTACTTAAACACGCACTGTGGTGACTCTTGAAAGACAAAATATGTCCTGAGGCTGAGACAACCCATAAACATTAGTTCAATGCTCCCTTTGGAATCTTTAGGCGACCACTAGAGTTGGGGGACCGGTTCGAACCGAGCAAAAGTTCAGCGCGAACATCGCCTGTTCAGCTCAGTTTTTATTATTTAACCACTTGCTTACTGGGCACATATACCCCCTTCCTGCCCAGGCGAAATTTCAGCTTCCAGCACTGCTTTGATTTAACTTACAATTGCGCGGTTGTGCGATGTGGCTCCCAAACAAAATTGACGTCCTTTTTTCCCACAAATAGAGATTTATTTTGGTGGTATTTGATCACCTCTGCGTTTTGTATTTTTTGTGCTATAAACAAAAAAATTGTGTCAATTTTGAAAAAAAACACAATGGCCCAGATTCACAAAGCACTTACGCCGACGTAAGTGCAAATGTGCGCCCGACAAACCAACATAAGCCTAAAAAATGGCCACCCTAAGCCGACGTAGCTTACTTACCCTGGCGTAGCGTGGGCGTACTTTTCGTCTGGATGCTTGTTGCTGCTCCCATTGATTAGGCATTCAAATATGCAAATGAGGGAAATAAGGCGATTCACGAATGTACGTCCGCCCGACGCATGCTGCGTGAGGTGCGCGTAAATTGTACGTCCAGCTTAAAGTTATTCCCCATAGATGAGGCGCAACCCGGCAACAGACATGCAAAAGTCTGCCCCACAGAATACAAGCAGGCGTATTGGGCGTACGTTACGTTCACGGCATACATGGTGATCCGGCGTAGCTAAGGCAGTTGTGCCGGCGTAGTTGTGAGCATGCGCATAAGGATGCAGTTTCATGCGTCCACGTCACGGCTATGTCACGGCGCATGCGCAGTTCGTGATACGCCAGGCGTAAAACACTGCACCATGCTCGGACTATAATTTGCATGGGGTCACGCCCACTTCCACCTACGCCGGTCTGCGCCTTCGAAAAATACGCCACGCCGACACAGCGTTGGGAGCAATAGCTTGCTGAATACAGTGCATGCCTCTCTGCGCAGCACCGGCGTGGCATACGGCATTTGCGTTACGGGGGAGTAATGTGCGCCCAACTCTCTGTGAATCTGGGCCAATTTTTTTTACCTTTTGCTATAATAAATATCAAATTTTTAAAAATATATATATATATTTTTTCTCCGTTTAGACCGACATATATTGTTCTACCTATTTTTGTTTAAAAAAATCAAAAAAATCGCAATAAGCGTATAGTGACTGGTTTGCGCAAAAGTTATAGCGCCTACAAAATAGGGGACATAATTATGATTTTTTATTTATTTATTTTTTTACTAGTAATGGCGGCGATCTGTGTTTTTTATTGGAACTGCAACATTATGGCGGACACATGAGACACTTTTGACACATTTTTGGGACCATTTACATTTATACAGCGAACAGTGCTATAAATATGCACTGATTATTGTATAAATTTGACTGGCAGGGAAGGGGTTAACACTAGGGAGCGGGAAAGGGGTTAAATGCGTAACCTGGAAGTGATTCTTACTGTGGGGGGAGGGGACTGTTCGGGGGAGGTGACCGATCTGTGTCCCTATGTACAAGGGACACAGCATCGGTCTCCCCTCCCTGACAAGACGTGGATCTCTGTGTTTACACACAGAGATCCACGGTCCTGCTCAGTAACTGGGCATCGCACGCTAATCGTGTTCACAGTAACATGGCGTAAAAGATGAGGACGTCATATGACGTCCTGTCAGAACAATAGAACTATCAATTGACGGCGGCCGGTAGTGTATAGAAATAAAGAAATTGTCAAGAACTGCCTCTGTGTTTTTATTGCTTTTTTGACATATTTTTTTGTGAAAGCAAAGGGATACTTTGTACCCCATACTCATTCACAAAAGGGAAGGTGGTATCTGGGGGCCCCCTTATTATAGGGGGCTTTCAGATTCCGATAAGCCCCCTGCCTGCAGACCCCCACATCTACAGTCCAGGGTTGTGGGGATGAGGTCCTCCTCCACATGATAAGCATCAACATCAACTTGTGGGGATGATGCCTGTAGCTGCAAGCATCACCCCGGGATCACTGCTCAAAGTCCAGGACAATATATGACATCCTAAGGGCAGGAAGTAAAGTAGAACCCCAACCAAATGTAGAGTAGGGATCGGTTAGAACCTCTATTGAGACTTATAAGGCGGCGTACACACGAGGGGATATGTCCGCTGAAAACGGTCCGATGGACCGTTTCAGCAGACATCTCCGCTCGTGTGTATGGGCTAGCGGACAGATTTCTCCACCCGACAGATTTCAAAGCAAGCTTTGAAATCTATCCGGTGGGAATCTGTCCGCCCGACATGTCTGCTGGTTAGTACACTTACCAGCAGACATGTCGGCCCCCACCGCCGCCGCGCCGCTGCCGAATGGATTCGGCGCATGCGCGGAAGTGTTTTACTTCCTGGTGCGGTGACGTGGCGGTGACGCGGCGGCGTCAACGTCACCGCCGCGTCACCGCGCCGTCCGGCGGCGGGGAATTTGATCCGATGGTGTGTACACGCCATCGGATCAAACTCCCGATCGGACATATCCGATGGAAATGGTCCGCGGACCGTTTTCATCGGATATGTCCGATCGTGTGTACGCCGCCTGACAGACGTAGTGAGTCAGTCAACAGTAAGACGGTAAGAGGATTTATAGATTTTTACTTCTATACTTGACAGCAGATGAGAATAGAGTATCCTCAGGTAACACGTAACGCCTTAGAACATCAAGACAGTTTGGTATACAATAAGCTTTATAGTAAGCCTTTCAGCAGAAAGTTTATGATATTAACTTTTTCTTACTTGCTCAAGTGGGAATTGGACTGAGTGTCTCTCTGTAACAGGCGCTCCACGCGCCTGTTCCTTTCTGTAATGCGTTCCATGCTAAAAACGCATTACGGCGACCGTGCAATGACGTCATCGCGAGGCGCCCTGTGCATTCCACCGCGGAACGCAGAAGTGCGCCGCACTATATGGCGCTTCTTTCAAATAACTGGCCAATGTATTACAGCTGTCGGATACCTCTCTCCTGCCTATAAAGGCATTCACCTGATACACAGACAGCGTTCTATTATTGTCAGCCGTAGCTCGGCCACGCTACAGATACTGGTACCGTCGTTCCCCATGCTGCAACCCCGGTCTGGACAACAACTACTACTTTGGTGCTGTTGCACCTACTGCAACACTGAGCCATTGCTGGGGACAACATTTGAGGCCTTCCTGCTAAACACCCTACACCACGAAATCCCTATTTCCTACACTGAAACCTGCAAATGGATAAGTAGCTATTGTATCATTTGTAGTGCTATAGGAAGATCTGCTGCTTATGTTCCATCTAATGCAATTGCTGTTACTTAATATGCCTTGTGGATATCAACATACAATTTGGGATATACTGTTGTGCTAAGGACTGTTTGCTAAGGAATACCTTAAAGGGTCAGCTACCCTCAAATTACCTGAGCTATATTGCCTCCTATATGCAACTATAATTATCTGGGCTACATTGCCTCCTATATGCAACTACTATTACCTGAGCTATATTGCCTCTTATACGCAACTACTAGTTGTCACTAAAACTCCTATTTACTACAAGCTTGACATAAGTACAAATCGCTTATAGGCCTTGTCCTAATTTGTTGAACATATTCGCTCTAACTTTTCTATGCTAAGGGTTGATGGTATTTCATACCAACTCCCTTAGTGGTCTAATACATCGCTATATGCCCAAAGTGATATGATGTAGAGAACCCCCAAACTCCTATTTGTGTGGAGTGACGCCTGGGGTCCCGTACTGATAATCACTCGCATATAGAGGTGTATTGGAATCTTGATCTTTAAAGTATATTGTATAATTTTAAACATTAAGCTCTGGTCGCATGTTGTAATGCATCCACCCTTAGTAGCTCAATCCCTTTCTTTATGTGACAGATGATGTAGAGATCCCCCAAACTCCTGTTTGTGTGGAGTGATGCCTGGGGCCCAATACTGAGTTCTCACATAAAGAAGTGCATTGAAACCCTTGCTAACCGCAGTTGTGGTTCACTCTGTTCACCAGTGCTGTTACTCTCTCACACTTGAAATTGGAAAGACATTCTGATTGAGATGATTCCTATTATTGCAGATAGGACCTCTATATATAGAACCTTGTCGGGATAGTAGAT
This sequence comes from Rana kukunoris, assembly GCA_029574335.1. Classification (NCBI taxonomy): domain Eukaryota; kingdom Metazoa; phylum Chordata; class Amphibia; order Anura; family Ranidae; genus Rana; species Rana kukunoris. Next base: position 161,289,741 of record CM056059.1, read on the forward strand.
AAAATAGAAGACAGAATAGACCTGATCAGCAGCTCTCTTGTCAGAGGGGGGGTCGGTGCTCATAATCATAACATTGATTATTAGCGCAGCCCCCATCAGAGGTGCAAATCGACAATCTGTGACCATCAAAGTGCCAATCAATGCCCATCAGTAACACCTGTCAGTGCCCTTCACAGGTGTCAATCAGTGCCCATCAGTTATTCCTGTCAGTACCCCCCTTATCAGTGCTGCTTATCAGTGCCATTTTTTAGTGCCCATCAGTGCCACCAATAAGTGCCACCAATCAGTGCCACCTATCAGTGCTGCCTATCAGTGCCCCCTTTTAGTGCCCATCAGTGCAGCCTATCAGTGCCCATCAGTGCCACTTATCGGTGCCAATCATGCTGCATATCATATCATATGTGCTGCATATTTATTTAGTCTGTGCCCATCAGTGCTGCATATCAGTGCCACCTATCGGTGCCCATCAATTCTACATATTAGTGCCTCCTCATCAGTGCCCATCAATGCCTATCAGTGCTGCCTCATCAGTGTCAATTAGTGCAGGCTCATCAGTGTCTGTCAAGGAAAGGACAAAACAACATTTTACAATGTAACAACAGAAACTAAGAAAAAACTTTTTTTTTTCCAAAATGTTGGACTTTTTTAGTTTAGCAAAAAATAAAAAACCCAGTGGTGATCAAATACCACCAAACGAAAGCTCTCTATTTGTGGGAAGAAAATTATAAAAATGTAATTTGGGTACAGTGTTGTATAACCGCGCAATTGTCATCCAAATTGTGACAGCACTGCAAGCTGAAAATTGTCCTGGGCAGGAAGGGGGGGAAGTGTCTGGTATTGAAGTGGTTGAAGCAGCTTCTGAAACCCTTAGGAGCTATTCAAAGCCTATTGTACCCTTACGAAACTAAGGAAGACACTTTGGGCCAGATTCAGAAAGCCGCACGCAAAGTTGCGGCGGCGTAACTTTTCTTATTTACATTAAGCGGCCGCAACTTAACACGCAAGTGCTGTATTCACAAAGCACTTGAGTGTTAAGTTGCTGCGGCGTAGCGTAAATTGGGCGGCCTTAGAAAAATCCCAGTGCGCATGCTCCGAATTATGACGGTGTTTTCGACGTGAAAGTAATTGACGTAAATCCCCATTCACGGACGAGTTACGCAAATGACATAAAAAAATTCAAATTTCCCGCGGTCACGATGTCCATACTTAACATAGGAATGCGCCTGCTTTGGGCAGCTTTATCTTTACGCCGGGAAAACCCTTACGTAAACAGCGTAAGGTGACTGCGTCGGGCCTGCGTACGTTTGTGAATTGGCGTATCTCGCTGATTTACATATTCTCTGCGTAAATCAGCGAGAACGCCCCCAGCGGCCATTTTAAAATTGCAGTTAAGATCCGACGGTGTAATACAATTACGCCTGTCAGATCTTTGCTGCAAACTGGCTTATCTTGTTTTCTGCATACAGAAAAACAGATAAGCCAGCGCAAAGTGTGAGTTATGCTGGCGTATCACTGATACACCGGCATAACTCTTTCTGAATCTGGCCCTTTAAATTTAGATTTCACTCCAATGTGATTTACCACAATTGTCAAATTTCCCTGAAATCTCAATTTCCCCCCAAATTTTAGAAATTCTGCTCATTGCTAATCGCTAATAACGAAGACAATCAACCCTGCCCCTCCGCAATGCAATGCTTCCTGCCAATTGTGACGCCCAAACACATTCAGGATAGGCAAAGTACAGGTTCCCTTTAACCGCTTAAGATCCGGACCATTATGCAGGTTAAGGACCTTGCCTCTTTTTGTGATTCGGCACTGCGTCGCTTTAACTGACAATTGCGCGGTCGTGCGACGTGGCTCCCAAACAAAATTGGCGTCCTTTTTTTCCCACAAATAGAGATTTCTTTTGGTGGTATTTGATCACCTCTGCAGTTTTAATTTTTTTGCGCTATAAACAAGATTTTTTACTTTTTGCTATAATAAATATCCCCCAAAAAGATATAAAAAACGTTGTTTTTCCTCAGTTTAGGCCGATACGTGTTCTTCTACATGTTAGTGTAGAAGAATATAGAGCAAGTAAGTGTTTATCGATTGGTTTGCGCAAAATGTATAGGGTTTACAAAATAGGGGATATTTTATGGCATTTTTTTTTCTACTACTAATGGCAGCGATTAGAATTTTTTTCGTGACTGCGATATTATGGCGGACACATCGGACAATTTTGACACATTTTTGGGACCATTGTCATTTTTACAGCGAAATGTGCCATAAAAATGCACTGATTACTGTGAAAATTACAATTATAGTTTAGGAGTTAACCAATAGTGGGCGCTGAAGGGGTTAAGTGTGACCTCATATGTTTTTCTAACTGTAGGGGGGTGGGGCTGGATGTGTGATGTCAGTGATCGTCTTTCCCTATATCAGGGAACAGACGATCACTGACATTGCCACAATGAAGAACAAGGAAGGTGTGTTTACACTCACCTCTCCCCGTTCTTCAGCTCCGGTGACCGATCACAGGACACCAGCGGCGATCGGGTCTGCGGGTCCTGCGGGCACGGTCACAGAGCTTCGGACCGGTTCACCCACACGGCTGGGCCTTAAAGAGGACGTACAAGTACGTGCTCGTGCCCAGCCGTGCCATTCTGCCGACGTATATCGGCGTGAAGGGGTCCTTAAGTGGTTAAGTGGATTTTTTTTTTGTTTATTTTGTTCCGTATGATTGATTGTGCTGTTTGAGTTTGTGTTTATCAGTTTAGGGTACGTTGTGAATGTTGCAACATTTTTGAATGATTAAGAATATATGAGGCTTGTCAACAAGTCATTTGTCAAAGATGTGATACAGGCACGCAACATTTTTCTCTTCTTCGGATTATGAAATGTTCTTTAGTCATTTCAACAATTTAGATGAAACATTCCACAAATGTGAGTGAGCGATACCGCAAGTCATCCATTTCGGTACCAGGAGTGACATTTTATGTGGCGATGATAAAGTTTTATCTTGTACGGGAACCGGCTACAGGCTCTCAGTAACTTTGAATATAACCGTGCTAGAGCTCAGTCTAAATCTAATGCCGCGTACACACGACCGTTTTTCGGGGTTGTAAAAAATGATCGTGTGTGGGCTCCAGAGCATGTTTCACAATGCAAAACATAGCCATTAAAAATTTCGAACATGCTGTAATTTTTCACGTTGTTTTTAACGTCGCACAAAATGGTCGTGTGTGGGCTTTAACGACGTGAAAAAACCTGCACATGCTCAGAAGCAAGTTATGAGACGGGAGCGCTTATTCTGGTAAAACTAGCAATCGTAACCGAGTAAGCACACTCAGATGGTCACCAGTCATCTCTATGACTGTCGAAGGCCCCGGTGCGATGTTCTGACGTCATGCCCGGTACCCGGAAGTAAACAAAGCCGCAAGCGCGGCTGTCGGCCTGAGATCAGTGAATTTTTTTCACAATCTCTTGCTTGTAAGCCTGGAGAAGAGATGTGGGGTCTTATTGACAATAAGACTCCACATCTCTCCACAAAGAGGACCTGTCACAGTGATTCCTATTACAAGGGATGTTTACATTTCTTGTAATAGGAATAAAAGTGATAAAAAAAAATTAAAAAAGTGTACAAATAAAAAAATGAAGTAAAAAAAAATTAAAACATTTTTTTTTTTAAATGCCCCTGTCTCTGGTAGCTCGCGCACTGAAGCGAACACGCATGCAAGTCCATCCCACATATGTAAACACCGTTCACACCCCACATGTGAGGTATCGTCGCGCGCGCTGGAGTGCGTGCAACAATTCTAACACTAGACCTCTAGCACTAGACTTATGCCGCGTACACACGGTCGTTTTTTGTGATGAAAAAAAACGACGTTTTCTGTGAAGTAAAAAACGACGTTTTTGAAACGTCACTTTTTAAAGACGTTGTTGCATACACACCATCGTTTTTTCACAAAAAGCGAGGTTACGTTCACCACTCTTTTCCATTGAAGCTCGCTTCATACTGTTTTGTTATTTTTTAATTCATGAAACGTTTTATTCCCCCCCAAAAAAAGCGTTTGAAAAATGATTGCGCAAATACCGTGCAAGAAAAAAAAGTTGCAATGACCACCATTTTATTATATAATGTTTGGGGGTTCTGATTAATTTTCTAGCAAAAAAATTGAGATTTTTACATGAAGGAGAGAAGTGCCAGAATAGGTCCGGTTGTCAGGTCCTGTCATGCTTTTTTTTTATTACTAGGGATGTTTACATTCATTGTAATAGGAATAAAAGTGATCCAAAAATGTGGATGTGGTAAAAATAAAAAGTTAAATAAATAAGAAGGGCTAGGAGCAGCAAAGAGGGACCTAAGAAGAGGAGGATCCGGGCTGATATTAGCGTTGTGGTTTGTCAAGCACAATAGTTTGCCATGCTCAATAAAAACAAGAAAGAAAATATTTATTTTATCATTCTTGGCTGTTGAAAAACGGTTTCAATTCCCAGTACAATATGACACAAAAGTACTCCTAAAATATTTTCCCATTTTTTTTTTTCTGCCATAGACGTGGGCTTTGTGTCCAGATGGGTCTCCGAGAATCTTTGCAATAAACAAATGTGTTTTGTGAAGAAGCTCTTGTTTGGAAGCACATTGTTCCCTCAATCAATATATTGAAGCAGAAAGAGAAGGCTCACGTCCAGTAGAGCCCTTCTGATTCCAGTGATTTCATATTTGAATACAGCTATTGACAGATCTAATAAGATGTTTCAGAACTCTGCAGTAAATAAATGGGACCTGGATAGTATTTGAGAATGCGCTGTTGGAGGACAAACGCTTTTATCTAATGTTGCTTCTCCGCAGCTGAGCACCTGGAATACACTCAACAAAAATTCCATTCCCCCCCCTGGAAAAATTTAGAGTTGATTTAAAAAAAAAAAAGTTTTAGAAACATAAAGTGGACGAAGCTCAGGAATGCATAAAAACATAATAATATTCATTAACCACTTCAATACCGGGCACTTGTACCCCTTACCTGCCCAGGCCTGGTACCCATATGACACTTTTAGCATTTTTTTTCATACAAATAGAGCTTTATTTTGGTGGTATTTAATCGCCACTTATTATTTTTTGCTAAAAATCTTTAAAAAATACCAAAAATAGTTAACATTTTGCAAACAGATAATTTTTCTCCCTCACTGATATGCACTGATAGGCTGCACTGATGGACACCGATAGGCTGCACGGATGAACACAGATGGGCAGCACTGATGGACACTTATGGGCAGCACTGATGGACACGGATAGGCAGCACTGATGAACACAGATGGGCAGCACTGATGAACACAGATGGGCAGCACTGATGAACACAGATGGGCAGCACTGATGGACACGGATGGGCAGCACTGATGAACACAGATGGGCAGCACTGATAGACACTGATAGGCAGCACTGATGAACACAGATGGGCAGCACTGATGAACACAGATGGGCAGTAATGATTAACACTGATAGACTGTACCGATGAACACAGATGGGCAGCACTGATGGACACTTATGGGCAGCACTGATGGACACTGATAGGCAGCACTGATGAACACAGATGGGCAGCTCTGATGGACACTGATGGGCAGCACTGATGAACACAGATGGGCAGCACTGATGAACACAGATGGGCAGCACTGATGAACACAGATGGGCAGCACTGATGGACACATATGGGTAGCACTGATGAACACAGGTGGGCAGCACTGACGAACACAGATGGGCAGCACTGATGGACACTGAGAGGATGCACTGATGAACCCAGATGGGCAGCACTGATGAACCCAGGTGGGCAGCACTGATGGACACTGATAGGCAGCACTGATGAACACATATGGTCAGCATTGATGGACACTGATTGGCAGCACTGATGGACACAGATGGGCAGCACTGATGGACACAGATGGGTAGCACTGATGAACACAGGTGGGCAGCACTGATGAACACAGATGGGCAGCACTGATGGACACTGAGAGGATGCACTGATGAACACAGATGGGCAGCACTGATGAACCCAGATGGGCAGCACTGATGAACCCAGATGGGCAGCACTGATGAACCCAGATGGGCAGCACTGATGAACCCAGATGGGCAGCACTGATGGACACTGATAGGCAGCACTGATGAACACATATGGTCAGCATTGATGGACACTGATTGGCAGCACTGATGAACACAGATGGGCAGCACTGGTGGACACTGATAGGCTGCACTTATGGACACTAATAGGCTGCACTTATGGACACTGATAGGCACCACTGATGAACACATATGGGCAGCACTAATGAACACAGATGGACAGCACTGATGGACACTGATGGGCAGCACTGATGGACACAAATGGGCAGCACTGATGGACACAGATGGGCAGCACTCATGGACACAGATGGGCAGCACTCATGGACACAGATGGGCAGCACTCATGGACACTGATAGGCTGCACTGATGAACACGTTTTTCCCATATAAACTCTTATGCCGCGTACACACGACCGTTTTTCGGGTTGTAAACATTTTTCGTTTTCAATGGTCTAGAAAAACCGCGGTGACGTACAACTCGTACGACGGCACTATAAAGGGGAAGTTTCATTCGGATTTTCAGTCTTCGTGCTTTTCTGTCTGTTACAGCGTGATGAATGTGCTATCTCCATTACAAACACCAGTTTTACCAGAACGAGCACTCCCGTCTCATAACTTTCTTATGAGCATGCGCGTTTTTTTCACGTTCTTAAAGCCCACACACACGACCATTTAGGACGACGTTAAAAACTACGTGAAAAATTAGAGCGTTTTCGAAATTTTTAATGCCCATTTTTAATGTCATGAAAAATGCTCTGGAGCCCACACACGATCGTTTTTTAATGACATTTTAATGACATTGTATGCGGCATTACAGAGAGAATTTTCCTTCCCAGGGGTAGATTTCCTCTCACTTCCTGTTGTCTTCTACCGTTTGTAAGTCAGGTGTTTGTAAGTAGGGGACCGCCTGTACTGGGAAATCATTAAAGTTTATGTGCGTGTAAAGGCAGGTGTCCTAGTACCTTTGACAAAATGGTGTGCAGTATCTCACAAAAGTGAGTACACCCTCATATATTTGTTATAAAGACAAAAATTCACCCAAGCTCTTCTGCGTGTTTGTAGGATGATGAGCTGAATATCGGTGCTCAGGCCATTGTGTCCCATACATCAAAATTGCAAAAAGAATGCCGGAAACTTGATTGCGTCTTCTTAAATCTATATTGAGCACAAACAGCAGTGCGACATCAAAACTCTGACATGTTTCGGCAAAAGCCTTCCTCATAGCATGTTTTTGTTATACCTTTTCATGTGACAACACTGAAGAAATGACACTTTGCTATAATGTGCAGGTGAGGGAGAGGAATGTGGAGGGTCTAACATTGGGCACTATGTACAGGAGAAGAGTGCAAAGGGTACAGCAAAAGGCACAATGTACAGGAGAGGAGTGTGGAGGGTATGACAGTGGGCATCATGTACAGGAGAGAAGCATGGAGGGTACGACAGTGGGCAGTATGTACAGGAGAGAAGTGTATGACAGCAGGCACCATGTACAGGAGAGGAGTGTGGAGGGTATGACTGTGGGCAGTATGTACAGGAGAGGAGTGTGGAGGGTATGACAGTGGGCAGTATGTACAGGAGAGAAGCGTGGAGGGTACGACAGTGGGCAGTATGAACAGGAGAGAAGTGTATGACAGCAGGCACTATGTACAGGAGAGGAGTGTGGAGGGTATGACAGTGGGCAGTATGTACAGGAGAGGAGTGTGGATGGTATGATAGTGGGCACTATGTATAGGAGAGGAGTGTGGAGGGTATGACAGTGGGCAGTAAGTACATGAGAGGAGTGTGGATGGTATAATAGTGGGCACTATGTATAGGAGAGGAGTGTGGAGGGTATGACAGTGAGCAGTATGTACAGGAGAGAAGCGTGGAGGGTACGACAGTGGGCAGTATGAACAGGAGAGAAGTGTATGACAGCAGGCACTATGTACAGGAGAGGAGTGTGGAGGGTATGACAGTGGGCAGTATGTACAGGAGAGGAGTGTGGATGGTATGATAGTGGGCACTATGTATAGGAGAGGAGTGTGGAGGGTATGACAGTGGGCAGTAAGTACATGAGAGGAGTGTGGATGGTATAATAGTGGGCACTATGTATAGGAGAGGAGTGTGGAGGGTATGACAGTGAGCAGTATGTACAGGAGAGGAGTGTGGAGGGTATGACAGTGGGCAGTATGTACAGGAGAGAAGCGTGGAGGGTACGACAGTGGGCAGTATGAACAGGAGAGAAGTGTATGACAGCAGGCACTATGTACAGGAGAGGAGTGTGGAGGGTATGACAGTGGGCAGTATGTACAGGAGAGGAGTGTGGATGGTATGATAGTGGGCACTATGTATAGGAGAGGAGTGTGGAGGGTATGACAGTGGGCAGTAAGTACATGAGAGGAGTGTGGATGGTATAATAGTGGGCACTATGTATAGGAGAGGAGTGTGGAGGGTATGACAGTGAGCAGTATGTACAGGAGAGGAGTGTGGAGGGTGCGACAGTGGGCACTATGTACAGGAGAGGAATGTGGAGGGTCTAACAGTGGGCACTATGTACAGGAGAGAAGTGTGGAGGGTATAACAGTGGGCAGTATGTACAGGAGAGAAGTGTATTACAGCAGGTACTATGTACAGGAGAGGAGTGTGAAGGGTATGACAGTGGGCAGTATGTACAGGAGAGGAGTGTGAAGGGTATGACAGTGGGCAGTATGTACAGGAGAAGTGTGGGGGTATGACAGAGGGTAGTATGTACCAGAGAGAAGTGTGGAGGGTATGATGGGGCAGTATGTACAGGAGAGGAGTGTGGAGGGTATGACAGTGGGCAGTATATACAGGAGAGGAATGGGGACGGTATGATAGTGGGCACTATGTATAGGAGAGGAGTTTGGAGGGTGCGACAGTGGGCACAATGTACAGGAGGGAAGTGTATAACAGCAGGCACAATGTACAGGAGTACAGGAGAGGAGTGTACAATGTACAGGAGAGGAGTGTGGGGGGTATGACAATGGGCGCTCTGTATAGAAGAGGAGTGTATGAAAGTGGTCACTATGTACAGGAGAAGAGTGTGGAGGGTATGACAGTGGGCACTATGTATAAGAGAGAAGTGTGGAGAGTATGACAGTGGGCACTATGTACAGGGGAGGAGTGTAGAGAGTATGACAGTGAGCACTATGTACAGGAGTGGAGTGATGTTTAGGGACTGCGTAGTGGTTAAGCGGGTCATACATTGATTGAAATTACACCAATTATGCAGAGACCAGCCATAGTCGATCTATGTATGGGCTAGCTGGTTTTACACAAGTCAATCTATTAATTGACTTGAGTACAACCAGCCTGTTTTTCCCAAAACAATCAGTGCTGCCAGCTATAGATAGCAACACTGATCATTGTACTCACTGGCAGAACACAATAACACTACAGGAGTGATTCCCCCATCTACAGGTCAGCAGGTGAGAGGGTGTGTGGGGACAGGCTGGGGAGAGATACCAGTCAGTGGCTGGGTAGGCACTGGCTAGTATCGGAGCCAGATACACACAGGTTACATACGTCGCGATCGTTAGAGCGAGAGCAATAATTCTAGCACTAGACCTCCTCTGTAACTCTAAACATGTAACCTAAACATTTTTTAAAGCATCGCTTAGGACAGGGGTCTCCAAACTGCGGCCCGAGGGCCAGATGTGGCCCTTTGCTAGACTTTATGCGGCCCTTGGGGCACTATTCCTCCACCTGATATGAGGCACTATTCCTTCCACTGACACCAACAAGGGGGCACTATTTCTTCTACTGATATCAAAGATGGGATACTATTCCTCCTATTGATAGGGGCCCTACTCCTCCTTCTACTGACCACAAACCCTAAGGCCACATTTTTTCTTACTGGTGCTGGGACCGGCACATTTTCTGCACCCACTGACCACAATCCGGCCCTTTCTAAAGTTTGAAGGACAATGAAGTGGCCCTTTGTTTGAAAAGTTTGGAGACCCCTGGCTTAGGATACCAAAAAAAATCGTGCTAACTTTAGTGTTTTTTTTTTTAATGAATTAAAAAAAAAAAGTTTGAAAAATTGCTGCGCAAATACAGTACCGTGCTAGAGCTGCACAATTAATCGTTAAAAAATTGTGATCTCGATTCAATCCTCCTGACATCTCCAATGGAGAGACTTTCAGCTGTCATTTTCCCTCCCCGGTGTCATGTGACTCATTAATGTTACAAGGTCTCAGGTGTGAATGGGGAGCAGATGTGTTAAATTTGGTGCTATCGCTCTCACTCTCTCATGCTGGTCACTGGACATTTAACATGGCACCTCATGGAAAAGATCTGAAAAAAATAATTGTTGCTCTACATCAGGGGTCTCAAACTCAAATTACCTGAGGGCCACAGGACAAGTTTTCATATCCCATGGGGGGCCGCATACAAACTTTCAAACTTCAAAAACAACAGTACTGGTGTCAGCGAACGTATTATTAACCCCCAGCACTGGTGTGAGCGGACGCATTATTACCCCCAGCACTGGTGTCAGTGGATGCATTATTAACCCTGACCACTGCACACCAACCACTACACTGCACACCGACCACTACACAGCACACTGACCACTACACAACACACTGACCACTACACACTGACCACTACACTGCACACTACACTGACCACTGAACACTACACACTGACCACTACACTACACATTCACCACTACACTACACAATGACCACTACACTGCACACTGACCACTACACTGCACACTGACCACTACACTACACACTGACCACTACACTGCACACTCACTACTTCACTGCACACTGACCACTACACTACACACTGACCACTACACTGACCACTCACCATCAGGGCACAGCACATCAGGTCACAGAGCCCAGCACATCAGGGTACAGCACACATCAGGGTACAGGGCACAGCGCACATCAGGGTACAGAGCCCAGCACATCAGGGTACAGGGCACAGCACATCAGAGCACAGCACAACAGGCCACATCAGGGTACAGGGCATGGCACATCAGGACAAGGGGCATAGCACATCAGGACAGGGCACATGGCACATTAGGGTACAGGGCACAGGACATAGCACATCAGGGTACAGAGCCCAGCACATCAGGGTACAGAGCCCAGCACATCAGGGTACATGGGGCACATCAGAGCACATGGGGCACAATCGGGGCACATCAGGGTACATGCGGCACATCAGCCACATCAGGGTACATGGGGCACATCAGGGCACATCAGGGTACATGCGGCACATCAGAGCACATGGGGCACAATCAGGGTACATGGGGCGCATCAGAGCACATGGGGCACATCAGGGTACATGGGGCGCATTAAGGCACATCAGGGTGCATGGGGCACATTAAGCCACATCAGGGTGCATGGGGCACATTAAGGCACATCAGGGTGCATGGGCCCCTTTAAAGCGGAGCTCCAGACGCAAAAAAATTTTTTTTTAAAGTCAGCAGCTACTAACAGTGTAGCTGCTGACTTTAAATAAGGACACTTACCTGTCCTAGGCGCCCGCGCTGATGGCCCCCCCGATGCCGGTCCCGCGATCGCTCCGAGTCCCGCGCCGCCATTCACACTATGGGAAACAGGCAGGGAAGCCGTACGGCTTCACTGCCCGTTTCCTACTGTGCCTGCGCAAGTCTCACGCTGGCTTGTGAATGGGCGCGCTGCTCTCTGAGAACACACACAGTTCCCAGAAAGCAGCGTGCCCCATTCATAAGGAGAAGGACAAGAAGAAATCGGACTGCGGTGCAGGTGAGGCAGATTACGGACTTCCACATAGCAACAGCTATTTCGGGTGAGTATTTTTTTTTTTCAGGTTTTTTTTTTTTAATTTTTTTAAACAACATGGCAAAATGTTGTTTTCCTGGGTGGAGCTCCGCTTTAAGGCACATCATGGTGCATTGGGCACATCCACGGTACATGGGGCACAATCAGGGTACATGGGGCACATGAGGGCACAATCAGGGTACATGGGGCACAATCAGGGTACATGGGGCACATGGGGGCACAATCAGGGTACATTGGGCACATGGGGGCACACTTAGGGTACATCGGGCACATGGGGGCACAATCAGGGTACATGGGGCACAATCAGGATACAATCAAGGTACATGGGGCACATGGGGGCACATTCAGGGTACATGAGGCACATTCAGGGCACATGTCAGTATTTACTTGTTGTCTTTTTTCTTTACATGCAGAGTAGAGCAGGAAGCGTATGTCATAAGTTCACTTCCCTGTCTCACGCTGCGGCTGCTCGTCGCCCCCCCGGTGGCCCCCCCTCTCTTCTCGTCCATCCCAGGTGATATCACAAGCAAATGTGATTGGACGAGAAGAGAGGGGGGGCGCCGGGGGGTGGGGAGCAGCCACAGCGCGAGACAAGTGAACTTATGACAGAGACGCTTCCTGCGCTACTCTGCAGTTGAAGGAAATCTACTCCCCCCACTTCCGCAGAACCCCCCCGCCCTGCCTGCGGGCCATTTTTAACCGGTCCGTGTGCCGCAAATGGCCCACGGGCCGGTAATTTGAGACCACTGCTCTACATAAAGATGGCCTAGGCTATAAGAAGATTGCCAAGACCCTGAAACTGTGACAGGTCACCTGAAGCCAGGTGTGCACCGCTAAGGCAGTGGACCTTACGGCTGACTGCTGCGGATGGAACTCTGGGTGGTTAAGGAAGACAGGTCCACTGGAGATGGAGCATAGGATTCCCCAGGGTGCGGAGTCTAAGAGCCAGCGGGTGTTCACCAGAGCCTCTAGTGGTGAGGATGGAATGGGCTGCAAGTGGCTCCAGGTCGCGGCCCCCAGAGTCTCCCAGCTCACGTTTACAGTAGGCTACAAGAGGATAGAGAGGAAGCAGCAGACCAGGACAAACATAGAACACGCCAAAGGTCAGGGTCACAAGCAGGCAGGGATAGTCGAGGACAAGCCTAGATCAGTAAAACAGAGACAGACGTAAAGCACACGGCAAGCAGGAAACCAAACACACAATAGCTAACAAACAATGTGGATCAGCACAGCTGGCTTGCAGTGCACAGGTTAATATAGAGTTCCCTGATAGGGCCTGGGGTGGAGCCATGCTTAAAGGAGAGATTAGTTAAGCAGCCACGTGAGAGTGGCTGGCCTCTAAAGCAGGACACATAGAGGAGAGGTAAGCTGACAGACAAACATTACTGTATAACCATGACAAACTGAGCTGCAACACGGTGGCCAAGACCATACAGCGGTTTACCAGGACAGGTTCCACTAAGAACAGGTCTCGCCATGGCTGACCAAAGAAGTTAAGTGCATGTGCTTAGTGTCATATCCAGAGGTTGTCTTTGGGAAATAGAGGTATGAGTGCTGCCAGCATTGCTGCAGAGTTTGAAGGGGTGGGAGGTCAGCCTGTCAGTGCTCAGACTATACGCCGCACACTGCATCAAATTGGTTTGCAAGCTGTACACTCACTACTTTACATTGTAGCAAAGTGTAATTTCTTCAGTGTTGTCGCATGAAAATATATAATAAAATATTTACAAAAATGTGAGAGGTGTACTCACTTTTGTGAGATACTGTATATATAATTTAGTTGTGGTAATACGGTAATACAAAAAGGAGTAAAAAAAAGAAAACCTGTATACCCATTCTATCCTTATGAGGAAAATGTAAATCGATATCCCAGCTACTTAATACTTTGGTCTTTTGTCCAAGCTCAACAAAACGACAGAGAAGCGGCTCAAAAAACATGCAGAAGGGAGCCTAATACATTGCAGCTGATATCGTCCTGCACCCCAATTTATCCTTAAGGCTTCAGAATTGGATTTCGGTGAACTCTGTAAAGCGCAGACACGCGAAGGAGTAAAATCAATGCGCCGAGCAGCTGGATGTTTAGACTGGAAAGTCAGAGCGAGCGGTCAATGGGTGAAGGGTCACTTATTACTTCCAGGATAGAATGGAAAAGACAAGAGGTGCCACTGTATTACTCTCTAATGATAGCTGTGTGTGGTAAAGCATGGACCCCGGGCTGCCTGTTTCAAGCATTATTTTTTAAACCTTTCCGAATGTTATTTTTTTTTTTCGAAATAGAAGTAAGTGTTGATACCCCAGCAAGAAAAGAAAGAAAATACATTTTAAAGCATTAGAAAAACCTCACAGAAGTGTGAGGGGAGGTTCCTTTTAAGAGGAGCCTGAGCCAATGAAGACCCTCATTAAGGCCTCATTAATTTGCAGTCGTATTCAGGCAGTTGCGTATAACAGCCTTTTATTTGAAGGCAAAAAAATGAGTTCAGATGCCAACGATTTCCAGGTTTCAGGCACCAAATGCAGCTAAACCGCGGCTAAACGTGTCTAAACACGTAAAAAAAAACCTTAAAAATCTCAAAAATGATGGCAAATGATAAAAAACTATAAAAAAAATATTTTAAAACATTGTAATTGCTTGCAATGATTCATAGACCGTTTATATACACTAATGCGCTCTTGATCCAATCCAGTACACCACTAGCATTGCTGTTATCCAAAGTATAATTGGAATTTGACCGATATGTTGTTAGATTTGAACAAGTATCTTGTGGCAAGTGGACAATTCAGATCTTGTGGCAGGTGACGTGGCAAAGGACAATCCACAACATGTGGTAGGTGATGTGGCAAGTGACAATCCACAACGTGTGGCAGGTGACGTGGCAAGTGGACAATCCACAACTTGTGGCAGGTGACCTGGCAAGTGGACAATCCACACATTTTGACAGGTGACCTGGCAAGTGGACAATCCACTACTTGTGGCAGGTGACCTGGCAAGTGGACAATTCACTACTTGTGACAGGTGACCTGGCAAGTGGACAATCCACAACTTGTGGCAGGTGACCTGGCAAGTGGACAATCCACAACTTGTGGCAAGTGACAATCCAAAACATGTGGCAGGGGATGTGGCAAGTGGACAATCCACAACTTGTGGCAGGTGACCTGACAAGTGGACAATCCACAACTTGTGATAGGTGACCTGGCAAGTGGACAATCCCTAACGTGTGGCAAGTGGACAATCCGCAACTTGTGGCAGATGAAGTGGCAAGTGGCCAATCAACAACTTGTGGCAGGTGAGCGTCCCATGTACATGGAGCCTAACACTCAATGGGGGCACCCAAGGGATTCTCAAGGGCAAGGCATACCTGATGTTCCTGCAGGCAAGAACAGAATGTAGAGGCGTGAGAGGAGACAGGTAAAGAGAAAGTCTCAGAGTCTGAAACACCAAGTGCAGAAGTAGTGGAGGAATTATCAGAAGGATGCACCATTGAGGACCAATCTCTCCCACAGGTGGTTCTCCCACAGGTACATGGGGCACATGGGGGCACATTCAGGGTACATGGGGCACATTCAGGGCACATGTCAGTGTTTACTTGTTGTCTCTCCCACAGGTGGTTCCCTTTACAAGAAGCCAGTGAGGGCACTCAAGACGGCATAGCGTACCTGAGTTCATAAATGAAGCGCCAAAATATGTGCATGCAGGCAGCAGCAGAATGTAGAGTGTTGGGGAGCCAGAGAAAAGAAGAATGTAGAGGAGCCAGAAGAGACAGGCATCAGAAAAATAGAGGACCATTCTCCCTCATAGTTGGTACTGATTCTCTTTAAAAGGAGCCAATTAAGGCATTCATTAACAACTGGTTAGGGCACTCAAGGGTCTCTTAAGGACCAGGTTTACCTGAGGTGCCTGCAGAGTGGAGAAAAATGTGAAGAAACCAGAGAAGATAGGTAAAAAGAAAGTCACACAGAGTCCAAAACACTAAGTGCAGAAGCAGTGGAGGAACCATCAGAAGGATGCACCATTGAGGACCAATCTCCCCTACAGGTGGCCCCCTTTAAAAGGAGCCAGTCAGGGCATTCATTGACACTCAGTGATGGTACTCAATGGACACTCAAGGGCATGGCTCACCTGAGTTCATAAATTACGTTCTGGTGTATGTGCCTGCAGTCAGGAGCAAAATGTAAAATATGACAGGCAGAGATAGAAATCACAGAGTCTGAGACACTAATGCCCCTTACACACGTGCGGAATTTCCGACGGGAAAAGTTCCCATCGGAAATCCAGAGGGGAAAGCCGAGAACCTGCTGGGTCAGTCTTTCCCCCTATGCATGAAAGGCTTTCCCATAGGAAAACTGCCAAAAACTGCCGGGCAAAAGTCCACCGGCTTTCCCGGTGGGAAAAAAGAGAGCTGGTTCTCTTTTTTTGTCTGGCAGTTTTTGGGTAGTTTTCCAGGTCGGAAAAACCGGCAGAGTTCCCAACCGTCCGTATTTTTACGGAGAGTTCGTAAGAACGGGCACTTTTTTCCCCCGTTCGTAAATGTCTGTAGTTGCGGGAATGTGCCAGTAAAAATAGCCGAGATGGAGATTGGAGGCAGGGGGTGTTAGTGGCAGGGGGAGATTGGAGGCAGGGGGTGTGAGTGGCACCGCAGAGGGGGATGGAGGCAGGGGGTGATTGGAGGCAGGGGGCCTGGGGGAGATTGGAAGATTGGAGGCAGAGGGAGATTGGAGGCAGAGGGAGATTGTGGCACCGCAGAGGGGGATGGAGGCAGGGGGTGTTGGTGGCAGAGGGGGATGGAGGAAGGGAGTGATGCGACTAAATAATTTGCCCTTAATATATTGACCAAAAAAAAAATTTTTTTACCTTAATATCTACCTTAAATCACATTGCTATTTGCCTAGCATACTTGTTTGTAGCCTAAATACTGAAATTTGCTGGTAGGGCGGCGATCTTGAAGATGGCTGTCCTCCCGCGACTATTGTACCTTTTTAGGACACTTCCGATTAGGATCCCGCAGAAATTTTTTAACATTTTGCAATCTGCCCTACTGCAATTCCTATGGCACCATAAAAAAACCGAGAATCAAACTCTCACTGCTTACTAGGCCAAAGGATCGAGGGGGGATGGGTCTACCAAATTTCTACAATTACTACCTAGCATCACACCTGACCAGAGTGATTGACTGGCACTGTCATAGCTCCTCTAAGGATTGGGTCTCACTCGAAGACTCTATAAATCAGTCTCGATTGAGGTTCTCCCCTTGGACGTCCTGGAAGAATCTGACAGCTAACCTTAAGGGACACCCCCTGACTGGCACCACTCTCAGCCTGTTCCATAAAATAGCCGATAAGACTGATCTGACTTCGACCTTTGGACCTTTGTCCCCAGTGAAAGATAACCCTGACTTTCCACCAGGTCTTGGGAATGGCACCCTTTCGACACCAGAGGATAGGCGCCCACTTGTGATGGGAGACTGCTTTAGAGGGGGACAATTCAAAACCTTCCTTACTATCAGAGACGACAATGACCTTCCGAGACTCCGCTGGTGGACATATTTCCAGGTCCGTAGTTATGCTACCAACACATCCAGAGCACCTGACTTTTCTAGAACACAGACAGATTTAGAGACCGTGTGCATTGAGGGCTCCCAATGCAACAAGGCGACGTCACTTGCTTATGCTTGGTTACAAAATTCCTGTATTGATAATGTAAACAGATTTCGCCAGGCCTGGTCCCGTGCACTGCGTATGGATATTACCGACGCTCAGTGGACCACAGCTTGCAAACTGGCACACAAGTGCTCAATTAGCACCAAGATGCAGGAAACCTCGTACAAGCTTTTGACGCATTGGTACGCCACACCTGATAAACTAAAAAGATGGTACCCAGACTGCTCTGATCTTTGTTGGCGATGTGGTGAAGAAACGGGGACCCTTGTTCATATATGGTGGGAGTGTAGGATTCTGAGTCCCTTCTGGAACAAGGTTAGGGAGGTGGTGAGGCAGATCACGGAGACTAAACTTGACCTCTCTGCAGCATGTTGTCTGCTACATATCACTAACTCCTCATTTAAACGATACCAACAATCTTTGACAAAGCATTTATTGAATGCGGCCAAATCCTTAATACCTCTCAGATGGAAGAGTGTCACTCCCCCGTCCATACAGGACTGGCTGAGAAAGGTCTCGGAGGTCTGTTACATGGAAGACACCCTTGCTCAGACTACGGAGGACGCTGAGAGGTATCTTGATACGTGGTCTCCGTGGTTTGTCTTTAAATTCTCAAATGTATTTGACTCACTGATGTGTTAAGCACTAGAGAAGATGAACTGTGATACTGGTACCTGTCCGTCTGCTGTATATGGTCATGACTGGGATATGGCTGGACCCACCTGATGATAAAATAACATCGTACGTCATCTCCCCCCCTTTTCCTTCATAGCTTCTCTTTCTCTTTTCTTTTCTGTATCTTTTAAACTGTTTGTTGCTCTTACCTACAGTTGTTTGCAGTCAAGGCGGTTGTATAATGGTTTACTACACTGCAGATGGTTGTGCTGATATGTTCTGTATTACTGTATTGACTTAATGTACCAAATCTGCTGCACGCCATGTGTTCCTCGAGACGTAACATGCGAAGATAGAGATGTCTAGAGATGTGAACCTCTACGGCTGTTGAATTTGAACCCTTTTAATTTGACTGTTAAGTACAAGGCTATGTGTAATGTGCCCACGCTTTGCTCTGTACTACACCATTATCTTTAATAAACCTTTGATGTTAAAAAAAAAAAAAAAAAAAAAAAAATTTGCACCTAAAAATGTAATTTTTTAACTTTTGTGAAATGCCAGTAAAAACGTGGCTGCCCCAGTACATTTTGGATGTTGTGCCAGTAAATTTCACTCTGGTAGGTTGGCAACACTGAAAACCGGCCATGTGTACGAGGCATGCTGCACCACAGAGGGATAAAAAAGGGGTGTGATCCCTTGTGCTACCAAGTTAACTAAATAAATAATTAAATACACCAAAAAAATAATAAAAGATGCTGCTGGATCTAAAGTGTACAAGTGCACAAGAATTGGATATGAATAAATAATGATCAGCGCAACTTCCCAATTTCCTAAAACTCAATCATATAACTCAAATAGTGTTTAATAATAAAGATGTAAATAAAACCTCCAAGCTTTTCCACAATCCAAAAGCGCTGGTTTTTCTAAAGTGGTGCAAAACCAAAAAAACTTTGGGTTAAGCTCAGGACTCTGTGCAGGCCAGTCAAGTTCCTCCACCCCAAACTTGCTCATCCAATGCTTTTATGGACCTTGCTTTGTGCACTGGTCCAAATCATTTGGTGGAGGGGGGATTATGGTGTGGAGTTGTTTTTCAGGGATTGGGCTTGACCCCTTAGTTCCCGTGAAGGAAACTCTTAAGGCGTCAGCATACCAAGACATTTTGGACAATTTCATGCTCCCAACTTTGTGGGAACAGTTTGGGGACGGCCCCTTCCTGTTCCAACATGATTGCACACCAGTGAACAAAGCAAGATCCATAAAGACATGGATGAGCGAGTTTGGAGTGGAGGAACTTGACTGGCCTGTACAGAGTCTTGACCTTAAGGCCCCATGCAGACGAGAAGCAAATGCAAACACATCTAAACTCACGTTTTCAAAAGCAAAAACCGGCGTTTAAAACGCCCATTTTTGCGGCGAATTTTGCGGCGTTTTGACGCGTTTTACCGCATTTGCGGCTATCAGCGTTTATAGCACAGACATTGTAGACCCTCCCAAAGCTCTGAAAGCTATATATTTTTAACTATTTCTGCCATTTTCAACAGAGAGAGCAGCAGCAGCAGACTTTCATATGCAGACTTGCATACTTTCATTTAATTCTTCTTTTTTTAAATGGATCCCATATTGAATATATGCCAAGAAATTGTCCATACGTTGCTCTTGCTGAGGCTTCAACGCTGTCGCAAACTACAGGAGAGATCCGTTGGCAGAGCTCGTCACTATTGGACCCATCCGTTGGTAGCACATAGATTTTCAGTTGGCTATTTTACCAATATGTATGTCCAGCTGCGTACTTATCCAGAGAAATTTTTTACATTTTCGAATTTTTCAAATTTCGAATTTTTCAAATTCTGAAGTACAAAAATTGAAAAATTCGAAAATTGAAAAATTCGAAATTGAAAAATTCGAAAATTGAAAAATTCGAAATTTAAAAAATTCGAAATTTCTAAATTTCGAAAATTGAAAAATTTGAAATTTCGAAAATTGAAAAATTCGAAATTTGAGAAATTCGAAATTTGAAAAGTACGAAAATTTCGATACAAAAAAAATACGAAAAAATACGAATTTTTCAATTTTCGAAATTTTGAATTTCGAATTTTTCAATTTTCGAAATTTGGAAATTCGAATTGTTCAAATTTCGAATTTTTTAAATTTCGATATTTTCCAATTTCGAATTTTTCACATTTCGAATTTTTCAAATTTTGAAATTTCGAATTTTAAAATTTTCAAATTTCGAATTTCTAAATGTCGCAAATTGAAAAATTCTAAATTCTAAATTTTTCAATTTTCGAATTTTGATCTTTTCAATTTTTGTATTTCCGAATTTAAAAAATTTGAAAATTCGAAATTTCGAAAATTCGAAAATCGAAATTCCGAAAATTCGAAAATCGAAATTCCGAAAATTCGAAAATCGAAATTCCGAAAATTCGAAAATCGAAATTCCGAAAATTCGAACATCGAAATTCCGAAAATTTTTCAATTTTCTAATTTCACATTTTTCAATTTTCGTATTTCAGAATTTGAAATATTCGAAATTCAAAATTTCGAAAATTCAAAATTTCGAAAATTTCAAATTTCAAAAATGTGAAATTTGAAAAATGTGAAATTTGAAAAATTTGAAATTTGAAAAATTTGAAATTTGAAAAATTCGAAATTTGAATAATCGAAATTTGAAAAAATTGAAATTTGAAAAATTCGAATTTGCAAATTTCGGAAATTTGAAAATTCGAAATTTCGAAAATTGAAAAATTTGAAATTTCAAAATTTCAAAATTTAGAAAATTTCAAAATTCGAAATTTGAGAAATTCGAAATTTGAAAAATACTTGCCACATCACCTGGCCATGTCACCTGCCACAAGTAGTGGATTGTCCACTTGCCATGTCACCTGGCCACATCACCTGCCACATCACCTGGCCACGTCACCTGCCACAAGTTGTGGATTGTCCACTGGCCACGTCAACTGGCCACTTCACCTGCCACAAGTTGGAGATTGTCCACTTGCCACTTCACCTGGCCCTGTCACCTGCCACAAGTTGTGGATTGTCCACCTGTCATGTCACCTGGTCACGTAACCTGGCACAAGTTGTGGATTGTAGTGGATTGCAGTGTTTTAGGTTTTTAAATGTTTTTTCATCATTTGCCATCATTTGAGATTTCTAATGTAAAAAAATAGGTCACCTTTAAAAACGCCTATAAACGAAATCACGGCAAAACGCCGGTACCGCGTTTTGCCGCGATTAGCGGCGATTTGCCGCGATTTGCGTCTGAAATGCGAAAACGCGAAAACGCCAAAAGCCACAGAAGATCAGTGATTTCCCCTAGTGAGTCCACCCCCCCCCCCATACAGTTAGAACACACCAGGAACATACTTAACCCCTTCCCTGCCCCCTAGTGTTAACCCCTTCACTGCCGATGGAATTTTTATAGTAATCCAATGCATTTTTATAGCATTGATCGCTATAAAAATGCCAATGGTCCCAAAAATGTGTCAAAATTGTCCGATGTGTCCGCCATAATATCGCAGTACCGAAAAAAAACGCTGATCGCCGCCATTACTAGTAAAAAAGAAATATTAATAAAAATGCCATAAAACTACCCCTTTTTTTGTAAACGCTATAAATTTTGCGCAAACCAATCAATAAACGCTAATTGCGTTTTTTTTACGAAAAATATGTAGAAGAATACGTATCGGCCTAAACTGGGGAAAAAAATGTTTTTTTAGATATTTTTTGGGGATATTTATTATAGCAAAATGTAAAAAATATTGATTTTTTTTTCAAAATAGTCGCTCTATTTTTGTTTATAGCGCAAAAAATAAAAACCGCAGAGATGATCAAATACCACCAAAAGAAAGCTCTATTTGTGGGAAAAAAAAGACGCCAATTTTGTTTGGGAGCCACATCGCACGACCGCGCAATTGTCAATTAAAGCGACGCAGTGCCGAATCGCAAAGAGTGCTCTGGTCAGGAAGGGGGTAAATCCTTCCGGGGCTGAAGTGGTTAAAACGCAAAAAAAGTGAATGTGTGCATGGACACATAGGATAACATTAAATGTGTTCAGGGGCAGTTGAAAAAAATGCCCAAATGCCTCTGAACTCGAGTTTACCAGCGTCTCGTGTGCATGGGGCCTAAAAGGATTGTATAATAAGCATTCTTTACCTACAGACATTCCTTTTTTCACTTTCTCATTGTTCGTTTTTGCTCAGAAGTTGCTCTATTTCTTTTCTGTTCTGTTCACTTCCTGCTTGTCTGATTGTTACTCACCACCGTGAAGGGAGACTTTACTGCAGTGGTCAGTAACGTGCTCGCCCCCCCCCCCTGTCTGTAAAGGCAGGTGTCCCAATACTTTTGACAATATAGTGTATTCATCAGTAGTTTTTTTCTGAATTATAGAAGAAATTCTCCATGCTGATACTGTTTTTGGAGGGAATCACTGGGCTTCCAACACTAACAGGCAAGCTTGCTAATTGTCTAACCTCTGTTCTGTCCAAATTTTTGAAACGTGATCACCATGGTAGAATTTTGATATGAATAAAAATGAAAACGCATGGATCTTGATGGGCTTTGGAAAGTGGTAAACAAGCTGTAATATAACATAATGGGATATTGGTGTTACTTTTCAGTAGACCTAATTTATTCAATTGTCTAACGGAAAAAAAATGTCTAGCAGATTGGTGACGGCACGCACATAGACCATTACCGAGATGTACTAATTATGTGTACATATTCATACAGTCCTGCAGGCACTCTGCTCCAGAAATAGATTTGCCTGCAGCTATGTTGCGATAAACCCCATACATTTTACATATTCACCTGTTATTAAAGCTGAACTCCAACCTTTGGGAAAGTTGAGACAAATCTTTTTACGCCGTATACTGCAAAAAATGTCCTTTCATCTCTAAAATTGTAATGATTCTGCCTCTGTTTGTATGATTTGATTATGAACAAGTACGCATTAGAAATAAAGTCTAGTTTAGACATACCATATCTGTGTGTGGATGTTTTCACTGGCCAATGCATTGGGGAGTTCCATACATCCAGATAGTCCTATAAAAAAAAAAACGGGTCTAGTTGAACTAGCAACCTTACATGATTGCGGTCGGCAGGAGCAGAATGGGGGAATGCCTTTGTAAACAAGGCATTCCCCTATTCTGTCTAGTGACACTGGAAATGGTCAATAGTGATGTGTCATGTGTAGCCACGCCCCCTAACAGTAAGACTCACTTCCTAGGGAACACTTATCCCCTTGCAGCGTCACTTAGTGGTTAACCCCTTCACTGCCGGTGTCATTTTTACAGTAATCAGTGCATTTGTATAGCACTGATCGCTGTAAAAATGACAATGGTGTCAAAAGTGTGCGATCTGTCTGCCATAATGCCGCAGTCACGATAAAAATCGCTGATCGCCGCCATTAGTGGTAAAAAAATATTAATAAAAATGACATAAAACAGTCCCCTATTTTGTAGAAGCTATAACTTTTGTGCAAACCAATCAATAAACGCTTTTTGCAATTTGTTTTATCAAAAATATGTAGAAAAATACGTATCGGCTTAAACTGAGGAAAAACATTTTTTTCTTTATATATTTTTTGGGGATATTTATTACAGCAAAAGTAAAACATACAGGGCCAGACTCACAGAGCGATTACGCCTGCGCAACAGGAGATGCGCGTGCGTAAGTCTAAATGTGCGCGTGCATTTCGATGCACGGCATCCTCAAAACGAGATACGCAAGAAATCTACTTTTTTTTGTCCAGCGTCATTTCGTTAGACAGGCGCATCCGTCCGCGCAAAACTGCGCTAGACAGACCATTGATTTGCTAGTCAAATATGCTAATGAGAGACTTACGGGGATCCACAAAAGAACGTTGGGGCAGCGCAGGATACGCAGTGTGCGCAACAGCAAAATGTCCTGTCTAAAATTAGACCATATAAAAGCTGGTCAAAAAAGAGAAAAATCGTCTACATGTCAGATAAAGCAACACTGTTAGTGAGGAGCTCAGCAGTCACACGTGTTGCCCAACAAACTGTATGCCAACATGCCAGTGGCATCCATGCTCATAGCTATACTACTGACTTTAGATGAGCAAAGAAGGAGGAGGGCACTGAGGAGGGCACTAAGGAGGGCACGGGAGATGTTTTTTTTTTTTTACTTTTTATTTGCTTATATAAACTTTACAATTTAATCTAATCTAATACAATATTCTTATCTGATACAAGCCCCTCACTCTTCACTCTTCACGCGAGAGGATATATCACACACGCATAGACATCTATGGCATGAGTGATTCTGAGGTGTCTCGCATCTTCAGATTCACCCCTCATGCCATCATGGAATTAACCACAACCCTGCAGGAGGACATCAGCAGCCCAAACATGGCACTACCCATGACACCCATGACAGCTACATATACAATCATAGCCCCATCCCCACAGATTTCGAACAGAACATGTATGGGGACAGCTGGCTGGTTGGTGAGTGACATGGGTGGCAGGCATGACTGCCCCCCCCCCCATGATGCACACATCACAAGGGGCACATGCACTACTAACATCCTCCTGTCTTTTCCCTTCAAGGTGACTCTGCATATGCACTGGGACCCCATCTCATGACCCCATCTCATGCCAGCTCACATATGCATCTTTGCACGTTAAACACACACATTAATCATGGCACAATGAGAATGCATGCATGCACACCACTGTGGTCCCTAGCACATACACACCACATCGTCATCACATTGGATTGGCACAAGCCCACCATGCAGGACTTGTGAGCAGCAACGCCATGCCACGGCTCCAATTATGTCACTGTACATTCATACACCATTCACACGGACCTGGGTTTCACTTCTCCACCACAAATGAGGGTGACACCCTTTTTCCCGCAGGAATATCACCCCCACATTCCAAAATCATTCACAAACAGAACCAAAAAAATAAAATAAATGACGAGCAAAAATAAAAAATGCCCAGCAAAAATATAATTTAAACAAAATAACAACAAAGAAAACACATAAAAGACAAAAATCACTCTGCAAAACAGTCCCCAAATATCTCAAAGACACGTCACAAACAAACAAACAAACAAACTAACGCTAATAAACAACAGAACAAAAGCACCTTGCTGTATAGGGAGGGATACAAAGGGATGTACTTTTGCAAAGGAAGGGCGTTTGTGTCTGTCTATTTATGCTGTCTGCATAGTTCACTAAGTTGCCCTAGTCCACTTCCAATTTCACTGATTGCGCCGTTCCCGAGTTGTAAGCATGCGCACAGAGGTGCTGACCATGGTCTCCTTCAAGCGCGCATGCGCGAGCCGGCCGGCCCTTCATTTGCATGGGGTCACGGCTCATTTCAATGTAACACGCCCACGTCCTTCCCAATTTGTATTACTCCGCCTTACGCCTCTGAAATAACGTTACGCATGCGCAATTTTCTGCGTAAAAGCTACGAGAATAGGGTGATTACGCGGCTACATTGCGCAAGTCTAACGTAAAGGCGGTGCGCTACGCCGGTACAATAATGCGCAGATGTACCTGAATCTGGCCCACAGATTTTTTTTCAAAACTGTCGCTCTTTTTTTGTTTATAGCGCAAAAAATAAATAAAAAACAGCAGAGGTGATCAAATACCACCAAAAGAAATCTCCATTTGTGGGGAAAAAAGGACGTCAATTTTGTTTCGGGCTCACGTCGCACGACCGTGCAATTGTCAGTTAAAGCGACACATTGCCGAATCGCAAAAAGTGGCTCGGCCTTAAACCACCAAAATAGTCCGGTTAACCACATGCAAATCTGCTTTCTATGCCATCAATGCTTTAAAGGAGGGTGTAAAGTGATTTTAAAACAATTTCTTATTAGGCTTCAAAATAAAACAAAAAATTTGTACACATGATAGTAAAGAAATGTTGAGAGGCCTAGTCTGTAGGTGCCTCTTGGCTTCTTTTCATATGTTAGCCAGCTTAGTTTTACCTGCTTTACTAAAAACTCCTTTTGTTGACAAAGCTCAATAGCTCAAGATAGAATTTAGCCTTCATGGCCGAGTGAATTAGATTTGCTGGCAGCCTCCATTGTTTTTTTTGTTTTTAACACTTTTTGGAGTGTCTGTGCTTAACTTTCCTTCCCCATGAGATAGTGATTCTTTTCTCCATCCCCTAAATTTTTACAGGATACAGAGGTGACATGAGGGGGCAAAGGATGGAGGCATGTGTCAGGGGATACAGGCTTCTGACACTCCCAGAAGTGTCAAATGCTGAAAAGTCTATTGCCACGTACATATGCTCGAATTTCCTACATGAAAATTCCGACCGTGTGTAGGCTCCATCGGACATTTTCTGTTGGAATTTCCGACAGCAAAAATGTGAGAGTTGGTTCTCAAATTTTCCGAAGAGAAATTCCAATCGTCTGTATGCAATTCTAATGCACAAAAATCCAATGGAATTGTTCAGAATCATTGAACTTAATTTTTCTCGGCTCGTCGTAGTGTTGTACCTCACCGCGTTCTTAACGTTCTGAATTTCCGACAACGTTTGTGTAACCGTGTGTATGCAACACATGTTTGAGCCAACATTCAGCTGGGAAAAAATCCATGGTTTTCTTGTCGGAAATTGCGATCGTGTGTACGCCGCATTACAGAGGCTGCAGTGCGGCTCAATATATTAAACCCCCATGTGTCTTCCCTTATTGTTCTATCAAGATTAATACCCCTTTTATGAGTATTTACCCTCATTGCAAGGTGCTGGACTCTGACCTCTCCTTTCAGCCCCTCCATACCACATCGATAATATGCCTCTTCTTAACCAATGACATCATCAAGATACATATTCTCTCCCTGGTTATATCTTGCTTCAACTATTGCAACTCCCTCTTCGTTGGCCTAATATACACAAACTACATAATGATTGCTTCCAGGCCCGTTGCTACAGGACAGGCAAAACAAACAATTGATTGGGGCCCCGAGCTGGTCTGGGGCCCCCAACTTCCCCTTCCCAGGATGTAGTGTGGCCGAGCTCCTCTTCCTTCCACCTGGAGTCCTGTCAGTTAGGCCGGGTACCGCGCGTGGTACAGGAGATTCGGTTTCCTGTTCCCAGCCGGACTGACAGGAAGTGCACACTGAATGCTCACTTCCTTTCAGTCCGGCCCGGGAAGACAGGAAACTAAATCTCCTGTACCGCACGCTACCCGGCACGGGCACTATCTGATAGGGGACTGGGGAAGAGGAGCTTGGCCACGCTACAGTGGCAGCCTACAGGGAAAAAGGGGAGGTAAGAATAGAAATTGTCTAGCGTTAGCGTAGACCTTGCATGCGGTGGGGGGTGCTTGGGGGCCCCCCATTTTGCTTGGGGCCCCCAAATTCCTTAAAACGGCCCTGATTGCTTCTGCCAGACAGTTTACTAACTGTTCAGTATTCACTGCACTCCCTGCCAATCCCGCCACTGACTTCCATTCACCTCTGCTCTGGGCTACGCCACAACCACTCACTCAGTATCCACCCTACCTGCCAATCCCTCCAATGGCTTTCCTTTCCCTCTGCTCTGAGCTTTGTCGCCAACCACTCAGTGACTGCCTCTCCCTGCCAATCCCTCCACTGTCTTCCCTTCCCCTCTGTTCTGAGCTTTGTCACTAACCACTCAGTGACTGCCCCTCCCTGCCAATCCCTCCATTGGCTTCCCTTCACTTCTGTTTCAAACTACTCCACAACTACTCACAACCCTCTGCTATGAGCTACGCCACCAACCACTCAGTGACTGCCCCTCTCTGCCAATCCCTCCACTGGCTTTTCTTCCCCTCTGCTCTGAGCTTTGTCACCAACCACTCAGTGACTGTCCGTCCTACCAATCCCTTCACTGGCTTCCCTTCCCCTCTGCTCTGAGCTTTGTCACCAACCACTCAGTGACTGCCCCTCCCTGCCAATCCCTCCAATGGCTTCCCTTCCCCTCTGCTCTGAGCTTTGTCACCAACCACTCAGTGACTGCCCCTCCCTGCCAATCCCTCCACTGGCTTTCCTTCCCCTCTGCTCTGAGCTTTGTCACCAACCACTCAGTGACTGCCCCTCCCTGCCAATCCCTCCATTGGCTTCCCTTCACTTCTGTTTCGAACTACTCCACAACCACTCACAACCCTCTGCTATGAGCTACGCCACCAACCACTCAGTCAGTGACCCCCCCTCCATGCCAATCCCTCCACTGTCTTCCCTCCCGTTTTGATCTGTGCTATGTCACCAACCATTAAGTGACCATTCCTCCCTGCCGCTCCCATTCACTGGCTTACCTTCACATCTGCTCTGAACTATGTTACCAACCACTCAGTCAGTGAACACCCCTCCCTGCCAATCCCTCCATTGGCTTACCTTCACCTCTACCCTGAGCTATGTCACCAACCATTCAGTGACAACCCCCCTGCCAATTCCTCCATTGGCTTCCCTTCCCCTTTGCTCAGAGCTACGTCACCAACCACTCAGTCAGTGATCATCCCTCCCTGCAAATCGCTCCACTGGTTTCCCTTCACCTCTACTCTGAGCTACGTCAACAAGCATTCAGTCAGTGACCACCCCTCCTTGCCAATCCCTCCACTGGCTTCCCTTCCCCTTTGCTCTGTGCTACGTCACCAACCATTGAGTAACCATCCCACCCTGCCGATCCCTTCACTGGCTTCCCTTCACATATGCTCTGAGCCATGTCACCAACCACTCAGTCAGTGACCACCCCTCCCTGCCAATCCCTCCATTGGCATACCTTCACCTCTACCGTGAGCTACGTCACCAACCATTCAGTGACCACCCCTCCCTGCCAATCCCTCCATTGGCTTCCCTTCCCCTTTGCTCTGTGCTTAATCACCAACCATTCAGTGACCACCCCTCCCTGCCAATCCCTCCACTGGCTTCCCTTCCCCTTTGCTCTAAGCTACCTCATCAACCATTCAGTGACTCTGCCCCTCCCATTTATTCAGGGAAGCCTATCCCACACCTAACAACTGTCCCCGAGCCACCCCTATCAAATCATTCCTTGCATCTATTACATTTTGTACCACCCCCTCTCTTTAGAATGATGTAAGCTCTACGAGCCGGGCCCTCCGCCTCTTTACCTTTTGTATTGAATTGTACTGTAATTGTGCTGTCCCCCTATACATTGTAAAGTGCTGCATAAACTGTTGGCGCTATATAAATCATGTATAAAAATAATAATAATAATATACTTGGCTGCATCAGCCAGTTTCTGTGTGAGATCTCTTCCCTTGCAGGCAGTGAGCCCAGGCCACACATACTCTCACAGTTATTAATTTTTGTATAGCCCCTTTGGATTGTAAATATGTGTAAATCCTCGTGAGTAGCTATATGAAAACAAAAACAAACAAACAAACAAAAAGCTGCCAGCACTCCCCACACTTCCTGAATATGTGTTAATGCAAAATACAGAAACAAATGAGTGCAGCACTGAATAAACATAAAGTGCCAATAAATATGATAATACAGTATATCCCTCCTAAAGTTGGTAGCTACTACATTAAATGCTCAATACAATCTACCAATTCTCAATAAAGTGTAATGTGCTCTGAACAGCGACAAAGTAAAATAGATATAAAAAATAAAATAAAAAAAACATAAAAATAAAATAAAAATAAAATAGAAATAAGAAAATAAAAAATAAAAATAAAATAGAGATTAGAAAATAAAATAGAAATAAATAAATAAAAATAAAAATATAATAAAAATAAAACATTTTTTTTTTTTTAAATTGTAATTAAAATAAATGTTTAAAAATAATTGTATTTCATTTTTTTCACTGTATATTAGCATTTCATGCGGAGTTCCGAGCACATTGAACTTTATTGAGGAAGGAGGGATATATTATCATATTTATTGGCACTTTATGTTTATTCAGCGCTGCACTCATTTGTTTCTGTTTTTTTCAGGGCCCTTCTAACCCCCTTGTCTTGCATTGTATTGTAATTACACTGTCTCCCATTACTTTGTAATGTGCTGCTTTAACTGTTTTTATAATTATGATAGCCTTTCTATTACACAAAATGTTGCATTGGCTTTAAAATTTTGAAGGTGCCGATATAGGGGTGTAGCGTCACCCCCGAAAGGGCCGCTGGTTTGATGATGGGATCAGCATGTTGAAGTTACCCTTGCTTAGTCTAGGGATGCACCAGAACACTTTGCAATAACTTGAATGTCCAGACAGGCAATAAAGATTTTCTCATGCTTTATTTCCAGGCCAACATAGCCAAACATCAACTCGATGAAGGACAGGTTGATGAATAAGAGGTAGAGATTCTTGATGTCAGGCCTGGATAAGCACACAGCGGAACTCAGTCGCAGACAGTGCCAATTCACACACGTCACTGTCACAACGCAGGCTAGGAGGAACGTTTTTTTTTCTCTCTCTGACCCGGCTCTAGGCCTCTGCTACAGGCCAATGTAATATGAACAATTTGCCTAAACCCGAACGGAGCAAATCCTCCCAGCTATTTCCCGTGCGTCCGGCACCATGCGACAGCAAAGCGTACCTGTCTATGGCTTTAGTACAGGATCCTCCCGGCGACATTCGGGAAACCCAGACATCTACTGGGGTCCCCCTCAGATTCATCTCCGGCCGAGACTCAGCAGGGCCAGATGGGCCACACCAGCGGGGTCCCTGGATGCGCACACCCTAAAGGTGGATGCCGCACCCCGACTCCAGGATCCCCTGCAGGGAACGCCAAAAGAACCCCGAACACCTGACCTCCCTTCCAGATATACCCATCCCCAGCATGCCCAGCGAGAGGAAAAACTCTCCAATTGGCTGCTGGGGAAGACTCAATCAGCCGGGAATCCCTCTAGCTCCCACTGCCGGCCAAGGATGAACTTACATCCCCAGAATGCAGTCCGAGCCAGTGGACCTTCCCAGAATAAGACAGGCCAGTAACTCAACAATTGTGACTGAGAGCAAGGTAACTCTCCCAATCAACTATTCTTTTTAAAGCGCAATACCCATGCTAAACGCAAGGGGGTGCTACAGGGGAAATACAAACAAAAAGGTTAATGTTTATATTGCAATCTATTGCTGTAACACAGCAATAGAATCTCGCTATTGATTTTGTTATTTCTCTTAAGTAATGGGTTCTACACATGCTGGAATGGAAAAGGAAACAGTTTTAGTATGCTGTTGCAGGGTCAAAGTGTTAAAGAAAATCTTATTTAAGAAAAAGTAAATAACATCCACAGGGCCACTAACTTTGTCTATACAGCACAAAGTGTGCTTGGAATGATGAATAGTTAAGAGGGAATTGTGCTATAAATCAACTGATCACCCAATGAATCATGGCTCATGGTGTAAATGAGATCCAGAGATATGAACTCAGAGCCTGTTTAACAATTTGCTTACCGCCTACCGAACTTTTACTGCGACAGGTCGGCTTTATTGCACAAAACAACGTACCTGGAAGTAATTTCATGCAGTAGACACTAGGGGGCACACGCGCACTGATTGGATATAGGAGATGCCAATCAGCGGGTGATCATGATCCTCAGAGTGTCAGTTAGGTGTCCAATTTGCCCGCCTCAATGTCGCAGTCCCGCAAAAAATTGCCAATCATGAAGAATGGCCTACATATTCATCCTGGTATGTAAAATATAAGACTACAGAGTGGAGAACTGAAGATTCCATACAGCCCTCAATGGGCAAAGTGACATTTATATATACAGTTGCAATAAAAAATATGTGAACCCTTTTGGAATGATATGGATTTCTGCAAAAATTGGTCATAAAATGTGATCTGATCTTCATCTAATGCCGCGTACACACGATCACTTTTTGTGATAAAAAAAAATTTCATTTTATCTCACGAAACAAAACAACGTTTTTCAAACTTCATTTTCCAAAACGACGTTGCATACACACCATCGTTTTTCAACAAAGCTCTAGCAAAGTGTGGTGACGTACACCTCGTTCGACGGCACTCTGTTCCATTAAAGCTCCGTCTCATAACTTGCCTCTGAGCATGCGCGGGTTTAAAAATGTCGCTTTCAACATCGTTTTGCCCACACACCATCACTTTTTATGACACAAAAAACAACGTTTTGAAAAACGACACAAAAAATTCAAGCATGTTGGAATTTTTTTTTGATCGTTTTTTTTAAGACATAAAACGAAGTTTTGCCCACACACTGTGATTTTAAATGACGTGTGTACGCGGCATTAGTCACAACAATAGACAATCACAGTCTGCTTAAACTAATAACACACAAAGAATTAAATGTTACCATGTTTTTATTGAACACACCATGTAAACATTTACAGTGCAGGTGGAAATAGTATGTGAACCCCTAGACTAATTACATCTCCAAGAGCTAATTGGAGTGAGGTGTCATCCAACTGCAATCCAATCAATAAGATGAGATTCGAGGTGTTGGTTACAGCTGCCCTGCCCTCTAAAAAAACACATCAGTTCTGGGTTTGCTTTTCACAAGAAGCATTGCCTGATGTAAATGATGCCTTGCACAAAAGAGCTCTCAGAAGACCTACGATTAAGAATTATTGACTTGTATAAAGCTGGAAAGTGTTATAAAAGTATTTTCAAAAGCCTTGCTGTTCATCAGTCCACGGTAAGACAAGCTGTCTATAAATGGAGAAAGTTCAGCATTGCTGCTACTCTCCCTAGGAGTGGCCGTCTTGTAAAGATGACTGCAGGAGCACAGCACAGACTGCTCAATAGGGATGAGCCAAACACCCCCGCGTTCGGTTCGCACCAGAACCGTCGAACAGACCGACTGATCGCGCAAACATTTAGAACCCCATTGAAGTCTATAGGACTCGAACGTTCGAATACAAACACGATCATTTTAAAGACCAATATTCAAGTTATTGTTGGAAAATGTCTTTGAGAACCCGGGTCTTGCCCCAGGGAACATGTATCAATGGAAAAAAGTTTAAAAAACTGTCGTTTTTTCAGGAGCAGGACTCCTGAAATAATGACCTTTTTTAAAACTTTTTTTTCCATTGATACATGTTCCCTCGGGCAAGACCCGGCTTCTCAAAGACGTTTTCACAGGCAAACTATAGACACCCAGCAGATACAATATTTAAAGAAATTTTTCATATTTTTTTTTTAAGTTAAGCATCATTAAAATCACTGCTCCAGGAGCAGTGATTTTATTAATGCTTAAATAAAAAAAATAAAAAATTCCTTTAAATATTGTACCTGCTGGGTGTCTATACCTGTGATAACGTCTTTAAATAGCACAATCACCTGCCTGCCAGTAAATTAGGAAGAACTGATCTATCTAAGCTATACAGTGTATAAATATATGTACAACTCCTAGGGATGTATATATATCCTCTACACACTGTAAATTAAGCTAAACTGACTAGCCTGCCTGCCTGCTCTATCTAGCTATCTAAAAAGACAATCTCAGGCATTACGCTGACTGTGCTGTAAGACGGATGCGTTTCTGCTGAGCTCCGTCTCCTCTGGCTACAATCCCATGTCATCCTCACGGGAACGGGGCCCTGGAGTTTCATAAACCTGCCCTAGACGTACCTGGGCATCTCCTGCGCTGACTCGGACCAAAATCCGACAGTTTGGACGTCTCCACGAGGACCGTAGCTGTCCCAGCAAAGCCGCGACCCGCCGCCATCTTGGGCCTGCGAGATCCCCTACATCCTCCATACCCGGGCTCTCGATTGTCAGCGGCAAGGGGGATCATCCCCTGAGAGGGGGGTAGTGGAGTGTCGGCCGGAGCGGTTCGTCACTTGGGAGAGGCCGCGGGAGGTCCCCTATCACTCGGCTCTTCATCCTCATCCAGACGCCGGCTTGAAGCCCACGAGGCTCCCCGCTCCAGGTACGGCACCTTCCCTGGCTCCCTTCCTCACTTCCTTCCTCGGGCGGCCGTATTGTGGCCTTATACAGCGGCAGAGGCCTGTTCCCTGGCCCGGAGGAGTTTAGAAAAGGTCCCGGTCAGTGCCGCGCCCAACCACGGGTCTCCAGCATAGGAAACACCGTGGCTTCGGCCTAGTCCCGGAGGTCGGCGGCCATCTTGGGTCTCCCATCCACAGCACTGTCCTTCCAGGCACCCAATTCTCTGCCTTTTTTTTTTTCTTTCCCTGCCTGGAGGCCTGCATTGCTGCATACCATCACCCTGCAGTCATCCTTTTTATCTTTATTGATGCGCCTCTCCCACACTGAACTGCTTCCTTTACTAAAATTACTTTGCATGCATTAATCCTGTCTCAATATTGCTCTCCATGTAACGTTATGAGATGATGATGCCATTTGAGGGCTCTACCCCCGGGGGGGCTCGGCGCATGGAACCCTAGGGCGTGCTCTCCTGGCTCCCGGAACCCCCAGCTTCACGGACATAATCACCGCCGCCATCCGACTTAAGACCGCTTCAGATTGGGCACATGGGTAAAGACAGGTCCCGGACACAGAAAGGTACTGGTGGGGATAGAAAAGGAGGCGATCTGGAGGACTTTTTCGCCCGATCTCGAGCTGCATCACAGCGCCGTTCTGAAGCCAAGATGGCGCAGGCTCCTCCGTCCCCAGCGCGATCTGAATCATCCCTACAGTCACAGATGAGCACACATGGCCCCCTCTCGCTCCCTGGGGAATCCGATTTTGTGCTCACCAGGAGCCGCTCTAATGCCTCCCTGGGCTCAGGGGAAGGCTGGGACATGGAAGCTCAATTCCGCTCCCTGCACAGTTACCTCAGATCCCTGCCAACCAAAGCTGATTTTGAGCACTGTGTCAATAGGATCGAAAAAGCATACAAGAAAGAGATTTCCGATCTTAAAAAGGATGTGGGTGCACGTTTTGAGGACTTGGATGCCACCACTGATGGCCTCAGCCATGCAGTGCAGACACATGACAAAATCCTGAACTCCCATACTGTCATGTTGCAGCAGTTGGCGTATCAGCAAGACGACATCGAGAACCGTAATCGTCGCAATAACATACGCATTCGCGGAATTCCAGAATCTGTGGACTCCAAGGCCCTGCCTGCCGCTGTGACTGCCATCTTTAACCAACTGCTGCAACGCCCTAAAGATGACCCTATAGAACTGGACCGGGTTCACAGGACCTCGGGTCCCAGGACCCAGGACCCCTCCTTTGTCCGTGACACACTATGCCGAGTCCACTTTTACAAGGTCAAAGAGTCCAATATGAGGGCTGCTAGCTCACAGGACACTATAATGTTCAATGACATCCCCGTGATGCTCCTTCCCGACCTATCCCGCCAGACCTTGGCGATGAGGAAAGCCCTGAAACCGCTCACTCTGCTATTGCAATCCAAACAGATGAAATATCAGTGGAGATTCCCGTTCCACCTACGAGTGCACCACGCGGGCAAGACCGCCATCTTTCGCACCCTGGGAGACCTGCCTAACTTCCTCAGCACGTTAGAGCTTCCACAGGTGGCCCTCCCGGACTGGCCGTTCACACCATCTACTCCTGGCTTGCCCTTCGCCTCCCCGTGGCAAACTCAAGGCCGTCGACGCACTCCTAAATCTCAGCATCGACGGGACTCAGAGGATTGAACTGGTTTCATTTGTCTCGCACACCACACTTAACTTGCCTTCCCAGGGGCTCTCCCCTGGCGGGACACGGGGTTACTGCTGCCGCAATCCCAATTCTGTTCTCCCGTTTTTTTTTTTTGTTTTTTTTTTCATATATTGCCTCTTTGCGGCCTGTTCATACCCCGTGTCAGGATTGTTTCCCTGATCATCATGCTGTCTGGGTTACTATATATTTTTTCCTGTTGTTTTTACCTTTCCCGGAACCAATAGACTGCCATCTTTCCCAGTGACTGTTCATGTTTTGGGTTCCCCTTCCAATGGGCCCTGGCCTGCTATGTTGTTTTTGCTTTGATTAACCATACGGTTCTTTTTCCTCAGGTCGCTCAGTCTCTGTATTCCAGCTCAAGAGTTGCCAGCAGAATGTTCCGGAGTGTCTTTTACGTAACCTCAGACAGCTCACCTGTTCTTTTGTAGCTTCATCATTGCTCTTTTATTTTTTCCTCTTTTTTGTGTCTCGTACCAGAGTTACATTTGATTGTACACTATACCTGTCTGCCCAGTTTCACCCTACATATGTTTGATCCTGTATGCTCTGTTCCCATGTCATTGTTTTTTAGGTTTTGTCTCAGGTCGGTTTTTTTTTTTTTTTTTTTTTCGTGGAGCTGGGGTCCGGGGACCAGCCCTGCCTGGCGGACCCCCTCTGTGCCCCCCCCCCCCGGGGTTTTAGCCTCTAGCCCTTTTTTATTTTTTTTTGTTTGTTTTGCAGTGTCACCATGGATACTGCCCAACTTTTGGCTATATGCCTTACTGTGAGGTTTTTTTCCTCTACCCTCGCAGCTTTTTGGAGCCACCTAGTGGCCTTTTTTGTTATTGCTCTTTTTTTTTCTTTTCTTCTATTTTTTACTTTTTTCTCCCTCCTCCGTTGATCGGTTGCACTGGCTGCCCTCCCCACCCTCTATTTTTGTGTATTTTTTTTTTTTTTTCCGTAAACAATTTTATTAAATGAGAATGAAACATCATAAAATACAGACATGGATCTTACATAAGCATATAGTCATACGAGTGTACATGGACTATAAATTCAGCATAGAGTGATGTAGAGTCATTATATCTGATAGGATCCTAGTCCCAACAGTTGGGACTGTTGAGTTTTAGTAGTATGGCAGAAAGTCAAATCCTAACCAAGAATATGATCTAGGAAGAGAGTGGGGAGACGAAGAAGAGAAGAGAGAAAGAAAGAAAGGAAAAAGGAGGGAAGAGGGGGGAGAGGAGGAGGGAGAAGAATAGGAAGAAGAGGGGAAGAGGGGAAAAAAGGGAAAAAAAAAAAAAAAAAAGGGGGGGGGGGGTGGGACGGAGGGGGTGCAGGGAAGGATATTCTCTACGGGGAATCGTCAGCATCGGCGATCCTCCGCCAGGCCTACTAAACCACACGGGCAAAGGGACGTTAATTCAGTAGGGATGAGCCCATCTACTTTACTGTCTAAGGACCGTGGGCCAGGAAGCTTTGAGTAGTTTTGAAGTGGGTCCAGCATGCCCAAGTGTTTGTAAATGCCGTAATGCGCTCTTGGGAGATATGAATTAACTCTTCCATTTCTTCAATCTTAGAAATCCTGTTAAACCATTCCCCAATCGTCGGAGTGTGTGTAGAGCGCCAATGTACTGGGATGCAGAGTCTCGCCGCGTTTACCATATGCATGGCCAGGGACTTAAAATACTCATGTCTGGTCAAATGCGTGTGATGCAGGAGGTATTGCGCCGGGGAGTAATCTAGAGCATATGTAGTGACATGTGCAATAAGCTTGTGTACTTCCTTCCAGAATGGTTGAAGAGAGCCACAGTCCCACCATATGTGGAGCATGGTCCCCCTCTCCCTTCCACATCTCCAACACGTATCTGGGACTGTTGGGGAGAATTTGTGCAGAAGAGCCGGGGTTCTATACCAGCGTGTTGCAATTTTATAGCAGGTTTCCTGAGTAGCAACATTAAGAGACCCCTTATGTATACAGTCATCGATACGGGTCCAATCTTCCTCAGTCAAGGGAACCCGAAGGTCAGATTCCCAGGCAACACGGGCTGGGTCTGGAGAACTGGGAGTGCTATCCGAAAGGATCTGATATATATTGGAGATCAGGTGTCTCTGTGGGGAGGACTGTACGCAAAGGTTTTCAAAGGGTGTTAGCTGTCTCGACCATATTTCGGATGATGGCTGCACGGAGAGGAAATGTCTCAGCTGTCTGTAAGACCAGAAGGGGAAAGAGTTGGACGGGGATTCAGATAACAAATCCTCGTAGGAGCGAGGGGATCCGCGGGAGTAGAAATGACGTGCGTGAACTCGGTCATGAGGCCAATCGCGTAGCAGGAATGAGGAGGATAGACCTGGCAAAAAGTCCGGGTTACCCCTGAGTGGGGTTAAAGGCCCCGGAGCTGAGGAAAATGATGGAATTTTGAATGCACGCCCGGAAGCCCTGAGAGAGGGGTGGATGAGCGGATGGAGTTTAACTTCCGGGGGCCAGAGTCGAGCAGGTATCCAGGGGAGCGATTCAAGAGGGAGCTGCGTGAGCGACTTCTCCAGTATCACCCACCCCTTCCTGGTCTCATGGACGTTCCAGTCCACTATACGCATAAGGTGGCCCGCTAGATAATATTGGAAGAGATCCGGGAGGCCGATGCCTCCTCTGGTCTTCGGGCGGGTCAGCCTTGTGTACCTAATGCGAGGAGGTGAATTTTTCCAGATAAACGCTGACGCAGCTTTCTTATATGTTGCAAAGAAGAAGGGAGGCAAGCCAATTGGGATGCATTGCAAGAGGTACAGTAGGCGCGGTAGAGTTATCATTTTCAAGAGGGCCGAGCGGCCGAACCAAGAGACATTAAGGGCCCCCCATTCCTTTAAATCCTGTTGGGCCTTTCTGAGGGCCACTAGAAAGTTATCATTATAGAGGTGGGCTAAATCAGCCGTAATTCGAATACCCAGGTACGTAATAGCCCTTTCATTCCACTGGAAGGGGAAGGAGGTTCGGCAGTCCTCCACGTCACGCCTCGGGAGTGATACATTCAATGCGTGGGATTTCGAATAATTGATCTTAAAATGGGATAATTTCCCAAAGAGTTCTATATCTAACAACAAATTCGGTAGGGAAATTCTCGGCAGGGTCAAGGAGAGGAGTATGTCGTCCGCGAAAGCGGCTACCTTATACTCCCTACCTCCCACCATCATGCCTTTGATATCGGGATTAGAACGGAGTTTGTTAAGGAAGGGTTCTAAGGTTAAAACAAAAATTAGGGGAGACAGGGGACAGCCCTGGCGGGTACCATTGCTTATGGGGAAGGCGTCCGACAGGTGACCGTTAACCCGCACACTCGCACTGGGGGTAGAATACAAAGCAGAAATATGTGCTAACATGCGCGGGTGAAGACCAATTGTTTTTAAGACTTCGCGCATGTAATCCCAGGCCACCCTGTCGAACGCCTTCTCCGCGTCAAGGGACAGGAAGAAGCCCCGCGTCTCGGAGACAGTGAGCCAATGGTGCAAGTTCAGTGCCCTGATAGTATTGTCCCTGGCCTCTCTTCCAGGGACAAAACCCACCTGATCCTGGGAGATCAGACCGGGTAAGAGTGGGGACAGCCTGTTAGCCAGGATCTTGGCGTA
The DNA here is from genome assembly GCA_029574335.1 of Rana kukunoris. Lineage (NCBI taxonomy): Eukaryota > Metazoa > Chordata > Amphibia > Anura > Ranidae > Rana > Rana kukunoris. The sequence continues at coordinate 161,329,028 of CM056059.1, forward strand.
TAGCTTGATATCCACATTGAGAAGTGATATCGGTCTGTAATTCTGGACTTGCGTAGCGTCTTTACCGTCTTTCGGTATAACCGTTACATGTGCCTCCAATAGACGACCCATTGGGGCAGACGGGGATGCTAGAGCGTTGAAGGCCGCAATCATTTTGGGTGATAAGGTAGTCAGGAAGGACTTGTAGTATTGGAGCGTGAACCCGTCGGGTCCTGGGCTCTTTCCTGGTTTCATTTGCTTCACCGCAGCTTGGAGTTCCTCCGCAGAGAGGGGCATGTCCAATTCTACTGAACGTGCCTCCGGAACTCGCCTAGGGCAGTACTGGGTCAGGAAGTTCCTAATTGCCTCCATCCTCCGTTCTTCCTGGACAGGATTCTGGTTAGAGGGTTTCAGATTGTAAAGTTTTGTGTAGTATCGTTCAAAACATTTTGCTATGTCTTCGTTTTTAGACAAGGCAGAACCGTGTTGATCACGGATTTGGTGGACCAAGTTGGAGGGTCTGGAGGTTCGTACCGCCTTCGCTAAAAGTCTCCCGCATTTATTACCCTGTTCATAAAACACTCTCTGACGAAGAACATAACATCGCCTGGCCCGCTTACCCAGTTCATCTAGGAGTAACGAGCGGGTGCGGGTAAGTTCCTGCAGAGAGCCTTGAGACAGAGAGGCTTTGTGTAAGGCCTCCAGTCTCCTGATCTTAGATGTTAGTTCCGCTATAGTCTCTTGGCGTATCTTCTTTAGTTTCGCCATCTGGGCCAGCAGTTCTCCTCGGACTACGCATTTGTGGGCTTCCCATAAAGTAAGTGGGGACAAGTCTGGAGAAGCATTCTCCACAAAGTAGTTGCGTATCGTGGCTTCCAGTTGTGCAGAGAAGGCCGTATCCTTAAGTAAGGATGAGTTCAGTCGCCATGTCTTGGTCCTGGGGAGTGACTCAGGAAAGGCCAGGGTGACCGAGATGGGGTGGTGATCGGATAAGAACATTGGGTCTATGGTAGCTTGGGTAAGGTAAGTAAGATCAGATTGGGAGAGAAAGAAGTAATCTATGCGGGAATACTTCTGAAAGGGAGCAGAGAAAAAAGTATAGTCTTTGGTCGATGGGAACAAGGTGCGCCATGTATCGTGTAGCGTGAGACCCTGCAATTGCAACTTAATTTGACGCAGGGCCCGATAGGGCAAGACAGAGGCACCCGTGGAGGTGTCGACTTCAGGGTTCAAAGGGACATTAAAGTCCCCTCCCAAGAGAACTATGCCTTCCTTAAAGGAGAATAGAAGGTCGTTAATCTTTTTAAAGAAGGAGACCTGGTGCTCATTTGGGGCATAAACATTCGCTAAGGTCAGGGGTCTGGATGCATATAGGCCCTTGATGAACACAAATCTGCCTTCTGGGTCCACCAAGGAGTCTGATATCTGAAAAGGAGCATGCTTAGAGATTAACACAGAGACGCCTTTGGTCTTTGCCGAGGGATTCGTAGCGTGCAAGACAGTAGGATAGAGGGTGCTACAAAGCTTTGGAACCGAGTCAGATCGGAAGTGAGTTTCCTGCAAAAAGATGAACTGGGCTTTCTGCTTAGATAATGTGGATAGGACCTGGGATCGTTTTTCGGGAACATTCAGGCCTTTAACATTGAGCGACACACACTTCAGCGACAGGGAGCCACAGGGTTTCGAAGCCCTCTGCATATTTAGGTATCGATTAAGAAATCAGCAAGAGGGTAAACGGTGCGAGGACTAGGGCGGAAATGAATGCCACTTGGTAGAGACCGGCCCGGGCGGAGGATACGTCGAGAGCAACAATGGGATATATGTAGGTGGACAAACGAGGGGATGGGATCGGGGAGAAACACCAAGGGGAGGGAGGGGAAGAGGCAGAAGAGAAAGAGGGGAAGAGAGAAGGAAGAAGAAGAGGAAAAGAAGAAGAAAAAAAAAAGAAGGGGGGGGGAGTGTTAGATAGCTAAATAAAGTAAGAGAGGGATAGAAAACCAAGGATCGGCACAGGGCACCGAGAGGGGAAAGTACCAGAGGTGGGAGTAGTCAGTCTAAACCACCTAGTAATTACAAGGCTGGAATTTCAGCAGGCTATTCAAAGCACTGCTGCTGGGGGGACAGTAAGTATGACTGAGCGCGTGTCACCACAGTACGGAGGGGCTAGCAAATGTCGTGGTGTGATGGGGAACCCAAAAGAGAGGTAGGGAGTGCATTGACAGGGCAGCATAGGTGGAGTAGGTGTAAATAAGGAGAGCCAAAGCGGAAGCTTCCCTACAGCCAAGAGTATTAGGAGCACTTGCGGCCAGTGGAATCAGAGGCACAGCAGAAGCAGGCAGAGGTAAACAGTATCAGAACCTGCCTATAAGTGTCAAACACAATTGGGATAAACGTAAACCGCTCCATCGGGATGAAAAAAAAAAAAAAAAAAGAAAACAGAAAAATAAAAAGTTAACAGAACAAGACCCGTCAAAAGGAGCATATGAGCAGTGAGTAGCATAAACCAAGAACAGTTAAGACATATCAGGTATGGGTGCGCCCTGTCCCTGAGTGGCACAGCCGGTGATCTGAGCACGAGAAGTGTCACAGCAGGCCCAAGGTGTGTGTATGTGGGCAGCTAACCACAGTGGAGCCACAGCTGACAGGGTGGATGCGCAAGCTGTCCCTCCCCCCGTGTATATGGAGGATTCCCCGCGAATCGCCAGCAACCAACCCACAGCCGTCCCATAAGGGGAGGTCCTGATTACAGAGAAGAAATGGAGTGTAAGGGTGGAGAGCCATAGGCTCAAGGGGGTGAATACTGGCCATCCGCGGGGAGCTCCTGATGCTCATAACCTGCTGGTAAACATTTCAACAGTTTCCCCGTCTATAATCATTTAGGTATAGCGAACAACACCCCACTAGAGTAGGCCCATGGCGCATATCTAGAGTGCATCCGACAGAAATGGGAGGGAGGTATGTCAATACATAAGGTCCCAGATGGCTAGAGAGGGACTACAGTCCACCTCGCGCCAGCTGGGAGGCCACATGACTGAATAGAGAAAAAATAAAATAAAAGAAGGGGGTATTAAGAAATACAATACAGCCATGTGAGAACGGGTAACTAAAATTAAATAAATCAAAGCAAACAAAATCAGGAACAGAGAGGTTGTCCATGAGTCGCCAGCATCCACCCCGCAGTACACCCTGCACCTATAAAGGGTGTAAACACAGAGCCAGGGGCTGGGGGATATGGACCCTAGCGACCCGCAGGGAACCCTGCGAACTACATTCAACTGTTATACATGTCAGTGGTACCAGAACGAGACAGATAGCAGACAGCGCCTCAATGGCCTGGTCATCTGGTCTCTAAGGTGGCAGTCTGTCGAAGACCCAAAAGATGTCACCACATAGACAACAGGAGGCTATGTGCCTTGACATATATGTTAAAAAAAAAAAAAAAAAAAGGGACTCTAAGAGCAAAAAAGAAAGAAAAAAAACCCCAAAGTATGTAGACGTTTCAGGAAGCTATGCAGTACCTGGAAAGTCCACGTGTTTTTGTGTATTTTTTACTCTATCTATCCTGTGATAAGGGTGTTAGGGATGGTGACCATGCTCAGATTCTACCCCTACTTATTCTCTGGACTTTGTCTATACCCCCCTTTTTCCTCCCCCTCCCCCCTCCTCCCTTTTCCCCCTCTCTGACTTTGTTCTGGCTGTTCCTCTTTCTGTGTGGGTTGCTGACAAGACATGATCCTATCTCCTGTACCCCTTCTCTCCTTCCCTTCATCCCTCCCCTACTTCCGTCATGGCTTCTGTTTGCCCTTTAACCTTGGCATCCTTTAACTGTAGGGGATTCAACACGCCAGAGAAACGGAGCCAGATCCTTTACCATTTCCACAAAACACGTTCTAATATCTTACTCTTGCAGGAAACCCACTTTCGGTCTGATTCTGTCCCAACCCTGCGTAATAAGCATTACACAAGGTGGTTCCACAGTACCAATCCCAGGGCCAAATCGAAGGGAGTATCCGTAGCGTTTCATAAGTCTTTTACTCCGGAGGTTCTAGACACCCTTATTGATGTTAATGGTCGCTTCATTTTTCTCAAGCTGAAATTTAACAATTTTCTCTTTACAGTGGCCAACATTTATGTACCTAATACAGGTCAGGCTCGGTTCCTCTCATCGGTTCTCACCAGACTGTCTTCCTTCGGGGGACCCTGCTACATCATTGGTGGAGATCTTAATATTGTCATGTCCCCGTCTGCCGACACGTCCTCGGGTAAGTCCTCCATACCGCACTCTACACTGACGCGCATCAAAACTCTCCTTCATTCCTCCCTTCTGGTGGATGTTTGGCGTGTCCAGCATCCCACGGAAAGGGACTATAGCCACTACTCAGCGGCACATAACTCATATAGCAGGCTAGACCACTTTCTAATCTCTCAATCTTTGTTAGATACTCCCACTCAGGCTTCCATGGGTCAGCTACTCTGGTCCGACCACGCACCCGTCTACTTGACCCTTGCACGTCCCCCAACATTGGGGGAGGTTGAATGATAATTTGTTGCGAGACCCCGAGTGTGTTGCAGATGTCTCTACCACCATCCTACACTTTGTCTCTGATCATCTATCTGATACCACCTCGCCTCCTACTCAGTGGGAGGCTCTGAAATGTGTCATTAGGGGGGTTCTCATTAAACATGGCTCTCGTCTCAAAAAGATGCGATCGAGTGACATACGCCGTCTCCTTTCCACTATAGCAGAGCTTGAACCCCAGCATAAACGAGATCTGGACCCTTCGGTCTTTGTTCGACTTTCGAATGCCCGCCGAGACCTTCTCCAGCTTCTCGACTCACATTCGCTGATAGCTCGGGATAGGGCACGCAATTTTCACTACTCATTGGCCAATAAATGCGGTAAACAGCTAGCACGGGTCCCACACCCTAGATCTCCACGTTGCACCATTCCCTATATTTCCCGCCCTGATCACACCAAATCGTTTAATACGACGGGTATTTCATCCGCCTTTCGGGAATACTATTCTAGACTCTATAATCTCACGCCCACCGTCTCGACCGAGCGCTCTGCACCTCCTGGTGGCGATATGTGGGATTATATCGTTGAGACGGCTCTCCCTACCATTTCCGCCTCTGATGTGGCTGAACTGGATAATCCCTTAAGCTCGTTTGAGTTTCTCAGCGCCATCAAGGGCTTGAAAGTAGGCAAGTGCCCCGGCCCAGACGGCTACACCCCTCGCTTCTACAAAACATTTGCTTCCCTGTTGGCACCTCTGATGGCTAAGGCGTTCAATGCCATGGATGATTCCCTCCCTCCACCCAAGGCTCTGTTGGCTGCCAACATCTCCGTTATACCCAAGCCGGGCAAAGACCCCTCTCAATGCAGTAGTTACCGGCCTATTTCCCTGCTCAATGTCGACCTAAAATTGTTTGCTAAGGTGCTGGCTAACCGTCTGTCCCCTCTACTCCCTGGTGTGATACACAACGACCAAGTGGGCTTTGTCCCGGGCCGAGAAGCCAGGGACAATACCACCAAGACGATTCACTTAATTTCCCTTATCCAACGCAGGGGTCTGAAGGCTTGCCTCCTTTCCTTTGATGCTGAAAAAGCATTTGATCGCGTAAACTGGAGATTCCTTCGGCTTTCGCTGGAACAATTAGGACTGGGTGCGCCCTTCATCTCCAAAGTGATGTCTCTTTATTCTCATCCTTCGGCCTCGATAATGGTCAATGGCTCCACCTCGGACTCCTTTGCCATCTCCAACGGCACTCGGCAGGGCTGTCCCCTGTCCCCCCTCCTATTCGTTATTGTCATAGAACATCTGGCCTGTGCCATCAGACAAAACTCTTCCATACATGGGATCCAAACGCCTTCCTCGCATCACAAACTATCTCTCTACGCGGACGACCTCCTGGTGTATATTCAGGACCCCTTCTTCTCCCTACCTTCCCTTTTCGTTGAATTCCGTCGCTTTAGCTCGTTCAGCAACTTTAAACTTAACGTTTCAAAGACTGAGGCCCTCAACGTATCCCTCCCCCCTGCCACTATGACTATGCTTAAAGCCAACTTTTCTTTCCAGTGGCAGGCACGAGGGATTTCATATCTTGGGGTCACCATTCCATCCAATCTCGCCAACCTTTTTTCCCTCAATTATGTTCCGTTACTCTCCCGCCTCCGGAAGGATTTGGAGGAATGGGGAGGGTCTTCTCTACCGTGGTTCGGACGGATCAACACCCTGAAAATGGACACCCTCCCCAAGCTTCTATACCTTCTTCAAACAATCCCCATTATAGTCCCCAAATCCTTTTTTGTCTCCCTACGTTTCCTAGCCATTAGATTCTTGTGGAGCCGAGGGCCGTCCAGGGTGAAATATAACCTGCTCACACGTCCTAAATTGCGAGGTGGGGTTGGTCTCCCCGATTTTGAATTGTATTACAAGGCCACCCATATGGCGAGAGTCCTAGAGTGGTTCCCGCGTCCATTTTTGAAGGCCTCTGTTGCCATAGAGCAGGACCTGGCACACGTGGACCTTAGAGCTCTGCTGTGGGGATATAAGTCAGAGTTTATGCGCATGCCCCCTCCCTCCCCACTAACTCTGGCATCTCTCAGGATCTGGTATAACAGGGGGTTGCGCTCCCTACTGTCCTCTGATCCTTCTCCATTAACCTCTATGTTTGATAATCCTTCCTTTCCTCAGGGTCTTGGGCCCCAGTCTTTAGGTCCCTTCAAACGGGCTGCGTGGCCACAGGCGCACTCCTTTGTACACCCGCAGCGGGGGTCATCTGTGATACCGGCGGGATCACACGATTGGCTAACTGCCATCCACCTCTCTACATTCACTAGGCACCTACACTCCTCCTCCCAGATACACCGCCCCTGCACTGAATTTGAACGGCTGTGTTCACTCTCAGAGACACCTAGACACCTTTTGTCAGTCATATATAGTCTCCTTCAGGCACTCACACATACCGAGCTACCCTCTTACACCAGGGCGTGGTCGGCAGATTTGGGTGAGGATGTCACAGATCGTGAATGGCAGACTTCATTCCATTTCACTCATAAGTCCACAATTTCCTGTTACTCTCAAGAAAAAAACGACAAGATTCTCTCAAGATGGTACAGGGTCCCCTTTACGCTACACAAAATATTTCCGTCCACTCCAGCGTCCTGTTGGCGGTGCTCTTCAGCTGCTGGGACCTATATGCATGTCTGGTGGGAATGTGAGAGGATCCGCCCCTTCTGGACCCAGGTATTTGATTGTTATAATAAGACTTATTGTGAATCGCTGGTCCCCTCCTCTAAGATTGCCCTCCTTTCTGTACTTCCTGGCTCGATAACATCGCAGAAGCGGAGTCTCCTCCGCTTCTTTATGTCCTCAGCGAGGCAACTTATACCTTCCTACTGGAAGTCGACCTCTACTCCCCCACTATCTCACTGGGTTTCGATCATGAATGATACTATGAGAATGGAGGACATGCTGGCTCTTGACAATGATACCTATGATAAGTACAGACAGTTGTGGCTCATCTGGCTCGATTTCTCTTCCTCTGATACCCTGATTAGCATGTTGTCTCCTTCGACGTGATCGTCACCACCACATTTCCTTCTGCTCTACGACCTGTTAGACTCATGCTCCTGGGTCTCTCCCCCCACGCCTACTCTATTTTACCTTTTCCCACTTGTCTTGTCAGCGGCCCACGCCCCCCCTTTTCCCATGTTCCCCCTCTCCTCCACCCTGACCTGTCTCCTCTTCTCTCCCCTCCATCCTTCCCCCTCTTCTCATCTCCCTGTTTTCACCCCCTGTCCCCTCATCTTCTCGATGTCTTTCTTTCTAATTTCACTTTGTCTTCAGCTCTGTCTGTCCTTACCTTTCCTTCTCTTCTGGTTTTTCTTTTATTGTGTTATTAGTTCTATATTACTGGTTACTGTTACAGTTCTACCAAGAGGAAGAGCCCCTAACGTTTGCACATGCTTTTAGTTTGCAGTTCCGGTTGTGAAGGCTCATTTTGATATGTGTTGTGGGGGAGAGTTCTGCTTTGGGCGATAGCCGTCAGGCTGACTCCCCCCCGATTATACTTCTAGATATGTGTAGACTGTAACGCCTCTTGTTAACCGTCTTTTTTTTTATGTTTTGTATTGTATTATCTAAATACCAATAAATATATTTTCAACTCTAAAAAGACAATCTCTCTGTCTCTCTGACTGCTTTCATTAACAAGCCAGGACACACTACACTAGGCCGCCCAGCAGGCAGCCTTATATAGTGTGGGGCGTGTGCTAAAGCCCTGAGCTATAATTGGCCAAAGCCACCCAGGCTTTGGCCAATTATGGCTCTTCGTTTTTTGTGCGCTGTGATTGGCCAAGCATGCGGGACATACAGCATGCTTGGCCAATCATCAACGCGCAATGGCGCAGTGAATTTTTGGCCATTTTGCGTCACTCGAATTTGGCGCGAACGACCGCTTTTGTTCGAATTTCGTCGAACGTACGAACAGACAATGTTCGAGTCGAACATACGTTCATATCGAACGCGAAGCTCATCCCTACTGCTCAATGAGGTGAAGAACAATCCTAGAGTGTCAGCTAAAGACTTACAAAAGTCTCTGCAATATGCTAACATCCCTGTTAGCGAATCAACTATACGTAAAACACTAAATAAGAATGGATTTCATGGGAGGATACCACAGAGGAAGCCACTGCTGTCCAAAAAAAAACATTGCTGCACGTTTACAGTTTGCACAAGAGCACCTGGATGTTCCACAGCAGTACTGGCAAAATATTCTGTGGACAGATGAAACCAAAGTTGAGTTGTTTGGAAGAAACACACAACACTATGTGTGGAGAAAAAGAGGCACAGCACACCAACATAAACACCTCATCCCAACTGTGAAGTATGGTGGTGGGGGCATCATGGTTTGGGGCTGCTTTGCTGCGTCAGGACCTGGACGGATTGCTATTATCGAATGAAAAAATGAATTCCCAAGTTTATTAAGACATTTTGCAGGAGAACTTAAGGCCATCTGTCCACCAGCTGAAACTCAACAGAAGATGGGTGTTGCAATAGGACAACGACCCAAAGCATAGAAGTAAATCAACAATAGAAGGGTTTAAACAGAAGAAAATACGCCTTCTGGAGTGGCCCAGTCAGAGTCCTGACCTCAACCCAATTGAGATGCTGTGGCATGACCTCAAGAAAGCGATTCACACCAGACATTCCAAGAATATTGCAGAACTGAAACAGTTCTGTAATGAGGAATGGTCAAGAATTACTCCTGACCGTTGTGCACATCTGATCTGCAACTACAGGAAAGTTTGGTTGAAGTTATTGCTGCCAAAGGAGGTTCAACCAGTTATTACATCCAAGGGTTCACATACTTTTTCCACCTGCACTGTGAATGTTTACATGGTGTGTTCAATAAAAAAAATGGTAAAATTGAACTCTTGATTGTCTATTGTTGTGACTTAGATGAAGATCAGATCACATTTTATGACCAATTTGTGTATATAATACACACCATATCATTCCAAAAGGGTTCACATACTTTTTATTGCAGCTGTATATACTGTATAAAGATATATACATTTGTGTTAGTGTAGAGATTAATATACACAGAATCTGATAATGCGATGTCTTTTTGCGGGATGTTATTCTTATCTTGTCTAGGATGTCTCTGTGACCTTGTGCATGCTTGTTGTTCTGGGATTAATAAAAAAACATTATTGAGCGGTTCCATAGCTAAAAGCACAATTATGCCATCTACAGTCCTGCTTGCCTAATTAAAATTTGTTGTATTTGGAAAGCATTTCCTCTGAGTTAAATTGAAACTTGAGACAAATATAAAAATCCCATGTTGTCTTGTTATTTATTCAGTAAAATAAAACTCCTTGAAGAGGAACTTACCTGGCGTGCCTCTGCCAGAACATGGACAGCATACGTACACATTTTGGAAAACATAACCCCTTCCTGTTTGCCCTGATGCAATGCAAGGTCAGCAATTCTTGTCATCACCTCATTTTCTCCACCACCATTCAGCCATTGAACAGCCACTGATGATGTAAGGCCGTGTACACACGGCAGAGAACCTCGACGGGCATAACACATCGTTCCGCCCGTTGAGGTTCTCTGCCGGCCGTCGAAATCGGCGACCCGCCCGTCGGGAATGGCAACCAGCCATTCATCCAGGCGGGCCGTCGAGCAAAAAGAGAGCGTGCTCTCTTTTCGCTCGACGGGATTCCCGACGGGCGGGGCGAGCCAGGAGCGTACACACACGGCCGAGGTCCTCGCTGGAATGCAGCTTCCAGCGAGGTTCTCGCTGGTTTCCAGCGAGAACCTTGGTCGTGTGTACGCCGCCTAACTCTCTTCTTTCTTCAGCCATTGGATGGCCACTGATGATGTAACTCTCTTCTTTTTTTCAGCCATTGAACAGCCACTGATGATATAAATCTGTTCTTTCTTCAGCCATTGGATGGCCACTGGTGATGTAATGCTCTTCTTTGTCCAGCCATTGGACAGCCACTGATGATGTAACGCTCTTCTTTCTTCAGCCATTGGACGACCACTGATGATATAACACTCTTATTTGTTTAGCCATTGAACAGCCACTGATGATGTAATGCTCTTCTTTCCTCAGCCATCGGACAGCCACTGAGGATGTAATGCTTTTTTTTTTCTTCAGCCATTGATGATATAAATCTGTTCTTTCTTCAGCCATTGGATGGCCACTGGGGATGTAACGCTCTTCTTTGTTCAGCCATTGGACAGCCATTGATGATGTAACGCTCTTCTTAATTCAGCCATTGCATAGCCACTAATGATGTAACGCTCTTCTTTTTTCAGCCATTGGATGGCCACTGATGATGTAACGCTTTTTTTTGTTCAGTCATTGGACAGCCACTGATGATGTAATGCTCTTCTTTCTTCAGCCATTGGACAGCTACTGATGATGTAACTCTCTTCTTTCTTCAGCCATTGGATGGCCACTGATGATGTAACTCTCTTCTTTCTTCAGCCATTAGACAGCCACTGATGATGTAACTCTCTTCTTTCTTCAGCCATTGGATGGCCACTGATGATGTAACACTCTTCTTTTTTTCAGCCATTGAACAGCCACTGATGATGTAACTCTCTTCTTTCTTCAGCCATTGGACTGTCACTGATGATGTAATACTCTTCTTTCGTCAGCCATTGGACAGCCACTAATGATAAAACTCTGTTCTTTCTTCAGCCATTGGATGGCCACTGATGATGTAATGCTCTTCTTTGTTCAGCTTATCCCAATAATAAATCCCTTGGGATCCCCAGAAAGCAGCAGGGCTGTCCCTTTAAGAAGGAATGTAAGCTGATGGCAAAGGCCTCTCACCACTCTGAAGTCCATTACAGAGATTCCTCTCTCTTCTGGGGTGTCAAAAAACAGAGTCATTTGATACAAAGGAAAGTTGACTTTTGCAGTCTCTGATGCTGATAGGAGCAGTCTTTTTATGGATTAAACACATCATATGACCTTTAAAGTGCTCATTATACCCATACCCCTGCCCCCCATCCATCTTATTTGTACCATATGTTCACACCCTTTACTATAGTTTTAACTTTTCCCTCATCTCTCTTTAAGTGAATTTATCCACGTTATCTAAAAAATACTTCTCTCTCTCTCTCTCTCTCTCTCTCTCTCTCTCTCTCAGTTTCCCCCCTCTCTCTCTCTCTCTCTCTCTCTCTCTCTCTCTCTCTCTCTCTCTCGCAGGTCACTCCCTATTTGCCAGACTCAATTCCTCTCCCCTCTCTAAGGTGGACACACCATTCTACTCAACCAGGGCTCCCACAACTTTTTAAATTTATTAAAATTACCCTGTCTAGTTAGAGTTACTTTCTCTTTCCATACTGTGGCTTTATCACATTTACCCATTCTGCTGATGTAGGCGCTTTCTCTGATTGCCAATTTTGTGCTATCAGTTTTCTGGCCTGGAACAGGCACCTTATAGCTGCTACTGTGCTGCCCCTTTGCTCATACCTCTCCTCTATACACCCCAATAAGCAAACCCTGGCCTCCAACTCCAGATCAATCCCAAAGGTTGTATTTATAATCTCTAGGACTTTAACCCAGTATCTATATAGTTTCAGACATTTCCACATCATGTGTATAAGATCTCCTGTATTTTGACACCTAGGGCATTTGTCCTCTGATTTCCTACCAAATTGATATAGCCTCTTTGGGGTGTAATAAACTCTGTGTAGTAAAAACAGATGGGAAACTCTTTGTGACGGGGCGAGTGACACCGATGTCCCCAACTCCAGTATCCGTTCCCATTGCTCAGTTGTTATATGACCTATATCCTCCTCCCACCTTTGTTTATTTTTTTCCACACTTTCTCCCCCTATAGACCCATCACTAATCTGTGCATATAAGTATGAAATAATTCCCTTGGAAACCTCTAACTTAATTAGCCGTTGGAGATGGGGGATTTTTTTCCATCTCACCGGGTGCGCCTTGAATTGAGCCTGGAGGGCGTGCCTGATCTGCAAGTGGGTATAGAACAATGAGTTTGGCATAGCATATTCTTCCCTTAATTCTGAAAACGATTTCAGTGTGTTACCTATATATAATTGTGCCAGTCTGGATATACCTAGCTTTTCCCAATCTTTCAATGTCCCCATGTTTGCAATTTCCTGCAAATTTTTGTTTTCCCAAAGTGGGGAGTGTTCTGTTAACCCCTTATACCCCAAAGCTGACTTTCCTGCCTGCCATGTTCTTTTAACCAACCTCAAGGTTGAATTCCTAGCCGGGAAAGAATCAGCCTCCAAGGTTTCTATTATAGACCTATGTGGGGACCCCATTAACATAATTTTTCCACTGGCATTCCCTCCTCCTTCGATACTACACCCCCCCCCCAAATGCTGTAATTGAGCTGCTAAAAAGTAGCTACGGGGGTGTGGGACCGCCAAGCCTCCCTTGTTTGTTGGCAATTGTAATGTCTGAAGACTGATCCTTGCCTTACCCTTCTTCCAAATTAATTCCCTAAAAAGGGTCTCTATTTTTTTAAACCATGCTTTACCTATCCACACAGGCGAATTATGGAATACGTAAAGCAGTTGTGGCATCCAGATCATCTTAATAAGATTACTTTGTCCGGCTACCGATAAGGGAAGTCGCCCCCAAATATTCGCTTTACGTTTAAATTTAGCCAAAAGTGGCTCCAAGTTATTACTAATGTACTGTTCTGGGTCACGTGTTACAACTATGCCCAGATAGTCCATTATTTCCACTATTTTCAACTGGGGAATTTCTGCACACATCGTGTTGCCCACTGGATCCACCAGTAAGAGTACAGATTTATAGTATAGTGCCGGTGTTTAAGGACTTTGTAGAGCCCCCCAAGAAAAGCAGGATATCATCCGATGATAGGAGCAGTCTTTAACACAGCAACAGTGACCCTGGCTGTATCACGGGAGCGTGCCCGCAAGAACTTTCCACCATGCAAGAGAGCTCCTATGAAGGGATGAACGTTCTTGTGGGGGGGAGCCGAGACAGCCGCCCAGGGACCCCAGAAGACCAGGTTCGGGGCTACTCTGTGTAAAACGAGCTGCACAGTGAAGGTAAGTATAATATGTTTGTTATTTAAAGAAAAAAGAAAAAATTCTCTTTAGTGATCCTTTAACCAAATCTTGTTTTTTTGTACAATTCTCCTTTAAGGGGGTGTGGCAAGGGGTGTGTCCTATGCCTGTATACTTTTGCTTATAGGTATTCTTCTTCCAGATCTCAAAAAGTTGGGAGGTATGCCATTAGCAGACGGTGGGAGAGGAGGAAAGCTGGCAGCACTGCAGGGAGCAGACTGGGGGTGCCAGGAACCAGGGGAAATCAGCACACCTTGCACACCCTGTCCGCACACCGATGGCCCCGATACTGACTTCTGTACGATTCAAGCCTTCTTTTCTTTTTAACCTTGCTAGGTTATTCCCCCCCCCCCCAAAAAAAAAAAAATCAAGTCCTGGTGATCTTTGATCTCTCCCATCTTGTTCTGGTCGATATCCATTGCTCCAGGGTTGGCTACTCCTGCTTTAAGCGACTTCAGAAAAAAAAATCAATAAATACAGAAGCGCACAGCATTAAAATGTTTACATTTGAAGAGATATAAAAAAAAAGTGACCACGCATTTAGTGTTCTTCTATATCCATTAGCTGCCAATAAGCAAGCTCTCGAGGGAATTTATAAACTGCACAGAAGGTGTAATTACGAATGAATCACACACATTTTTATGTCACTCATGTTCAGAAAAAAATACAGTTTTTTTCCTTTAACTTAAACAGATAGCAGGGGTTGCATTAAAGGGAGACTATAGTCAAATATAAAAAAAAATAAAAAAAAATAACTTTTGCTTTTGTCAGTGTTCCCCACATTATAAAGCTGCTTTACCCTGTGTGACCCCATATTCTGAACCTCCATTGTGTCCATGTCCCGCCTCTTGACACTCTCTAGCTTAGTGTGATAGATGTAGATAGTATTTCCGACAACAAATGTTTGAGAGCTGGTTCTCAATTTTTCCGACAACAAAAGTTCTTGTTGGAAATTCCGATTGTCTGTATGCAATTCCGGCACACAAAAATCATACGCATGCTTGGAATCATTGACCTCTAACTATATGGTCAAAAGTTGATAGACACCTCGTTCCTAAACCATGACCATAATGCTGCGTACACATGGTAGGAATTTCCAGCAACAAATGTTCGATGGATCTTGTTGTCGGAAATTCCGACTGTGTGTAGGCTCCATCGAACATTTGCTGCCGGAATTTCCGACAACAATTTCGAAGCACAAAATTCCACACGTGCCCAGAATCAAGCAGAAGAGCCGCACAGGCTATTAAACTTAATTTTTCTCGGCTCGTCGTAGTGTTGTACGTCACCGCGTTCTTGACGTTCGGAATTTCCAACAACATTTGTGTGGCCGTATGTATGCAAGACAAGTTTGAGCGAACAATCTGTTGGAAAAAAATCCACGTTTTTTTTGTCGGGAATGTCCGATCGTCTGTACGCAGCATACGAGATCATGCAGAACATCACCTCCAGGGCAATCTTAGTTAGAGCAACCCATCTAAGAGCATGGAAAGTGACTCAGTGAAATCAGAGGTCTCATACTTACCTCCACTGTGCAGTTTGTTTTTCACAGAGCGGCCCCCAATCCTAGACTTCTGGGGTCTCTCCGCGGCACTCTCCCCTCCTCCCCGCATTGTATAACCCCCTAGGAGAAGTGCTCTCCTGGGGGTTTCTTGCGGGCATGCTCCCGAGTCCATCATTCGGCGTCCATATATGGCAAATGTAGGACTTGGTCCGCCCCCGGCGCCCGCTTGATTGTATTTGACTGACAGCAGCAGGAGCCAATGGCTGCGCTGCTATCAATCTATCCAATCAAGAGCCGAGAACCCTGGGCAGTGGGACAGCCCATCTCCACCATGGGAAATTCCAGGGTTTAGGTAAGTGAAACAGTGGGGGGGGGGGCTGGGGGGCCGGTCACTACAAGGTGTTTTTCACCTTAATGCATAGGATGAAAAACACGAGGGTTTACAAACTTTATAAGACCCATTTTACACTGAGGTGTTTTTTCAGGTGGATTAGCACTAAAAATACTGCCTAAATACCACCTAAATACCGCCTAAATACCGCCTGAAAAACTCTTTCTCTGCAGTCTCAGTGTGAAAGCCCGAGTGCTTTCACACTGAGGCAATGCCCTAGCAGCACTGCTCCAAAAGTACTGCTAGCAGCATCTTTGGAGCAGTTAAAGGAGCAGTGGTCTGGCAGACCGTTTCCAGCAGATAGATTTGATCGTGTGTACGCGGCCTTAGAGTGTGGAGGGTGGCCGGAGCTATTTACGCCAAACCGAATTGTATCTCCCCACACACCCCTATGTGGGGTAACCCTACCCTGCCCCACCTCTGCGACCTACCTGAACCCTCGCAGTGGGCCAAACGCAGGATCACCACCCTCAAATATGTCATAGCAAATGGTAGGATCAAGCCCTTCCGTGATTTGAGATGACAATACATGCGATGAGGGCCCAATTCCCGAACACATTGACCCTGGAACCTGACTCAATCGAGAGGCTGTTGACGTCAAGCGCAATAGGGAAGCCCCTTTCCACTCTGTATATGTATTTGACGGTTGGCCACAATGTTAAACTCACCCAGGTAATGGATAAATGGAGGGAGGACATTCCGACTTTGGGGGAGGAGGAATGGGAGGAATGTGTCTCCACCTACATCCCGTCCATGATAGCAGCCAAGGACAGATTCCTCCAGCTCAAGTTCCTACATAGGGCCTACTTCACCCCTCACAGAATGGATAGCATATACCCACATCTGGATCCGAAATGTCCCATATGTGGGATCGAGGAGGGGACCTTCTGGCAAATAGTTTGGGATTGCTGGAAGCTCAGGCCGTATTGGGTGGGGGTAGCAGAGAGGCTTAGTGACATAGGAGGGACCAGGGTACCACTGGACCCCATAGTGCTCCTCCTGAGTCATTTGGGTGAGGTGGAGGGAGACAGATATACTAAGCTATGTATTACATTCTCACTGTTTTATGCTAGGAGGGAGATAATGCTACGGTGGAAGCCGGTGGGACCCCCCACCCTTGGTTCCTGGAGTAAGGCAGTGGACTCGGCCTTGCCCCTTTATAAACTCACATATGAAAGTAGGCAGTGCCCTCCTAAATACGATAAGGTCTAGTCGGCTTGGGTGGGTGGGGGACCGGGGGGTGGGGGACTGAGAGATGGACTCCCCCCCTGTCCGGCCTGGGGGCCTGTTGCCCCTTCCCCTCTCTGCCTGGGGCGCCGCCTGATTCTGCCTACTGTTAAGTTAATTTTACAGTGCGGTTAGGTACATGAGAATTTAGTGTAGGGGCGATGAGGATTTAGTGTAGGGGCGATGGTTGTTTACCCTAGTGTACTCGAGGGAGGGCTCTAGTTGGGACTGCGCCTGGTAGTTATCGGTTGAGGTATGTCAGGGCAAAAGAGCCATGAACTTGTACCTTGTTTGTTTATTTTACTTTATTTTATTTTTATTTATTTTTTGTTAACGTGGGGAATGTTTATTTCTGACTGTGAGGCCACGTACACACGATCAGACCGGTCTGATGAAACTGGTCCGACGGACCGTTTTCATCGGACCACGCTGAAGTGGTCTGATGGTCTGGTGTGCGTACACACCATCGGACCAAAAATCCGATCAGACCAGAACGCGGTGACGTAAAACACACCGACGTGCTGAGAAAACGAAGTTCAATGCTTCGACTTGATTCTGAGCATGCGCAGGTTTTTGGTCCGATGCTTTTGTGTACTAACCATCGATCCTATCTGACGGACAGGTGTCGGTCGGACAGACTTTAAAGCAAGTTTTAAAACTTTCGTCCGATGGACAACGGTCTGATCGTGTGTACGTGGCCTTATTGTTTCTATGTAAACCTGATTGTCGACTACTGCATATCTTGTAAGGCCTCATGCACACGAGACGCTGGTAAACGCGTATTTTCATCTGCCCCTGAATACATTCAATGTTATCGTTTATGTCTATGCACACAGTCTCGTTTATTGCCGTTTTACGGCAGTTGAGTTTATCCTAGTTTTTCCAGAAGCAAAAACATGGGTTCAGACGCAAAACGCGGCAAAACACCGTACCAGCGTTTTGCCGCGATTTCGTTTATAGGCGTTTTTAAAAGTGACCTATTTTTTTACATTAGAAATCTCAAAAATGATGGCAAATGATGAAAAAACATTAAAAAATAATTTAAAAAATGTAATTGCGTGTATTGCATTGTGGACAATCCACAACTTGTGGCAAGTGACGTGGCAGGTGACATGGCCAGGTGACGTGGCCAGTGGACAACCCACAACTTGTGGCAGGTGACGTGGCCAGGTGACGTGGCAAGTGGACAATCCACAACTTGTTGCAGGTGACGTGGCCAGGTGACGTGGCAGGTGACATGGCAAGTGAACAATCTACAACTTGTGGTAGGTGACGTGGCCAGTGGATAATCCACAACTTGTGGCAGGTGATGTGGCAAGTAACGTGGCCAGGTGATGTGGCAAGTGAACAATCCACAACTTGTGGCAGGTGATGTGGCAAGTAACGTGGCCAGGTGATGTGGCAAGTGAACAATCCACAACTTGTGGCAGGTGACGTGCCAGGTGATGTGAACAGGTGACGTGGCCAGGTAACATGGCAAGTGGACAATCTGCAAATTGTGGCAGGTGACGTGGCAAGTGGACAATCCACAACTTGTGGCAGGTGACGTGGCCAGGTGACATGCCAGGTGACGTGGCAAGTGGACAATCCACAACTTGTTGCAGGTGACGTGGCCAGGTGACATGGCAGGTGACGTGGCCAGGTGATTTGGCAAGTGGACAATCCACAACTTGTGGCATGTGACGTGGTCAGGTGACATGGCCAGGTGACGTGGCAAGTGGACAATCCACAACTTGTGGCAGGTGACATGGTCAGGTGATGTAGCAAGTGGACAATCCACAACTTGAGGCAGGTGACGTGGTCAGGTGATGTGGCAAGCGGACAATTCACAACTTGTGGCAGGTGACGAGGCCAGGTGACGTGGCAAGTGGACAATTCACAACTTGTGACAGGTGACGTGGCCAGGTCATGTTCCGCAGCTTGTGGCAGGTGATGTGGCAAGTGACACACTAAATACAAGTACACTGCTGCTCTCTCAGCTGCTATTCACTCTGGTCTCGAAAAAAGGGCTGAAATGGTTAAATAATACTGTTTTTTGAGCTTAGGGAGGGTATTCAGATGTTTCTTAACTAAACACTTATAAACGCAAACGCGGCAAAACGCAGTAAAACACGGCAAAATCTCAAAAATGATGGCAAATTATGAAAAACCATAAAAAAAATAAAAAAATGTAATTGTGTGCATTGCATTGTTGACAATCCACAACTTGTGGCAAGTGACGTGGCAGGTGACATGACCAGGTGACGTGGCCAGTGGACAATCCACAACTTGTGGCAGGTGACGTGGCCAGGTGACGTGGCAAGTGGACAATCCACAACTTGTTGCAGGTGACGTGGCCAGGTGACTTGGCAGGTGACATGGCAAGTGAACAATGCACAACTTGTGGTAGGTGACGTGGCAGGTGACGTGGCCAGTGGACAATCCACAACTTGTGGCACGTGACGTGGTCAGGTGACATGGCCAGGTGATGTGGCAAGTGGACAATCCACAACTGGTGGCAGGTGACATTGTCAGGTGATGTGGCAAGTGGACAATCCACAACTTGTGGCAGGTGATGTGGTCAGGTGATGTGGCCAGGTGATGTGGCAAGTGGACAATCCACAACTTTTGGCAGGAGATGTGGCCAGGTGAAATGGCCTGGTCACGTGGCATGTGGACAATCCACAACTTGTGGCAGGTGATGTGGCAAGTAACATGGCCAGGTGATGTGGCAAGTGAACAATCCACAACTTGTGGCAGGTGACGTGCCAGGTGACATGGCAAGTGGACAATCTGCAAATTGTGGCAGGTGACGTGGCAAGTGGACAATCCACAACTTGTGGCAGGTGACGTGGCCAGGTGACATGGCAGGTGACGTGGCCAGGTGATGTGCCAGGTGACGTGGCAAGTGGACAATCCACAACTTGTTGCAGGTGACGTGGCCAGGTGATTTGGCAAGTGGACAATCCACAACTTGTGGCAGGTGACATGGCCAGGTGATGTGGCAAGTGGACAATTCACAACTTGTGGCAGGTGACGTGGCCAGGTGACGTGGCAATTGGACAATTCACAACTTGTGGCAGGTGACGTGGCCAGGTCATGTTCCGTAGCTTGTGGCAGGTGATGTGGCAAGTGACACGCTAAATACAAGTACACTGCTGCTCTCACTCTGGTCTCACAAAATGGCTGAAATGGTTAAATAATACAGTTTTTTGTGCTTAGGGAGGGTCTTCGGATGTTTAACTAAACGTTTATAAACGCAAACGTGGAAAAACGCAGTAAAATGCAACAAAACGCTGTGAACTTCACGGTAAAACGGGCGTTTATAAACGCCACTTTTTGCCTTTAAGGCTCCATGCACACTGGACTTAAAAAGCGTTGATTCTACAGGCGTTTGACGTTTTTTTTTGCTCCTGCCTCTAGAAGCACTTCTATTGTGCTCTATGTGTCTTTGCACATTATTGACTGCTACAGGCATTTTCTGTCAGGGACATTCAGAGGCAGGAAAAAAAAAACCTTCTCTATCGCGTTTCCTGGAGGAGTTTAGGGGCTGTAAAAACTTCAGTCTCTCCTAAACTAAAGAGCAAGTGTCCAGACATCAGCTTGAGTTTTCAGTGCTTTATTCCAGGGCCCAACATGGCCAACATCAACATGACACACACAATAGAGAAAGGTTGATGAGCAAGGAGAGAACTACAGTATCAGGCCTTGGATATGAAAGAGAGCAAGCCTGCTCTCAGCACAGTCAATTTTAAACGTCACCACTCCCGCTGAACTGGGTAAAGTGCCCCTGGACAGGCAATTAACTCGTACCTGGCAACCGGAGGGCCACTTGCAAAAGTCACTGGGAGGAAACAGGGCCTCTCAGTCGGATCCCCGTGTCCGTCACGGGGACTCCAGGCTCCGCGGAGTCGGTGTGCAACCTTGGTGTAGTAGTAGGGCGCCTCAAAGCAGCTGTGGCTCTGGACGTCTCAAACATTTTCAGCATCGAACCGTCCCGGTCAAAGAGAAAGGTGGTTCTGGCAATTTGGCGCAGCAGTGGGCGTTCCTATCCCCCGCTTGGCGCAAAATCGTCTCTGCACATGGTGCGCAGGGGAGGGTGGCTCCTCCCACTTGGAAGAACTTGTCCAGGCACGTTGTAGGCGCGTGCTATGCCGCACGTACGCCCAAGCTCAGTGGCGCGAGGCTAAACCCCCTTTTCTGTCGGACAGTTCACTCACAACACCGAACACTTTCCACTGTTTAGTAAATTACATCCACTATCTTCTCTTGATGCCAATGGTAACAGCCGGATCCCGGACGAGCCCCCACGTGTAGCGCTCACCCCCGAAGGAGCCGCTGGATAGTTTGGGACCGGCGTATTAAGTTACCCTCGTATTCTTGTCTAGGGGTAAAAACTTGTGAGTGTGGATAAAAAGCAAGTGTCCAGACATCAGCTTGAGTTTTCAGTGCTTTATTCCAAGGCCCAACATGGCCAACATCAACATGGCACACAATAGAGAAAGGTTGATGAGCAAGGAGAGAACTACAGTATCAGGCCTTGGATATGAAAGAGAGCAAGCCTGCTCTCAGCACAGTCAATTTCAAACGTCGCCACTCCCGCCGGACTGGGTAAAGTGCCCCTGGACAGGCAATTAACTCGTACCTGGCAACCGGAGGGCCACTTGCAAAAGTCACTGGGAGGAAACAGGGCCTCTGCCACAGGCTCAGTGAATTTTCCAGTTGTCAAAGATTAGAGCTAAAGAATCCTCCCAGTAAGTCTAATTCAGGGCCACCAATTGACAGTTAAAGGTGTACCCGTCATACAGCGTGGTGACCGGATCCACGATGGTTCGTCTAGGCCTCCCGGTCCTCCCGAGCCAATCCCCCATCGCACAGTCTTCAGCTTAGGATCTGGGACCCAGCAAGTCGCAGGGGCCCCTCTCAACTTCAGGTTGGAACTCCGCCCGGTGCACAACCTCGACCAGGCAGGCCTTGGTGGCGGGGCCCATGAATGCGCGCACCCTGAAGGTGGATGCCGCACCTGGAACTTGGGCCCCACATACAACGGATCCAAATGGCGGCTGCCACAGATATACCCCCCTCCAGCCCGCCTAGAGAGAGAAACCGCTCCCCTGATTGGTGGCTGCGGGGGGCGGATCCGTCAGAACCCCTCCAGCTGTTGCCCAGGAGTGATAACACACTCTGACCTACAAGAAGTTCTAAACTGGCAGCACCCGAATTTCGGAAATTTTGAATGGGAGCAATCTATCTATCTATCTATCTATCTATCTATCTATCTATCTATCTATCTATCTATCTATCTATCTATCTATTTTTATTGTTATTTTAAGTTCCGATAATTTAATTAAAAAAAATTGAATGTTAAAAATAAATACATAATTGTTGCTTTTTTTGTTTATAACACAGAAAACAAAACAAAAAAAAAAAACGCAGAGGTGATCAAATACCACTGTAGATAGCTCTATTTATGGGGAAAAAAGGACATCAATTTTATTTGGGTACAACGTTGCATGACCGCGCAATTATCAGTTAAAGTAGCACAGTGCCGTATCGCAAGCAATGGCCTGGTCATAAAGGTAGGGGGGATCTGCCAGGGGTCAAGTGGTTAAAAGTAAAAAAAAATAAAAAAATATAGTCAAGACTCCATCCTCACAATATAAACAATATTGCTGTAGGAGCCAATTAGAACATACCTGTAGTAGCCGCCCTATCAATAACATTCCCCATCCTTCTCCCTCCAAACGCTTCATTAAATTACTTGGGAAAATAGCTTTCTCAGTATGTCCAATTATATTAGCAAAATATAAAGGTAGAGTGACAGTCGCGCGTGATTCCACATATGGGCTCACAGGGGGGAGGACTTGGTATGCTTGTGGCTTTGAATCCTGAGTGGAATTCAGGAGAAAAAAAAAAAAATAAGATAAATAAATAGAAACAGTGACACTGATTCAATTAGCACATCTGAAAGAAATAAGGCGAGGCTTTATGCAAATCGACATAAACCCGTGGATCAAGCCACCTGTGAATGCGTAACTGGCTTACGCAGCGGATTTGGATGTAGCCACAATTCAGCTAATCGTCAGGCTAATTCATCTCAAAGAAGAACATTGCTTTACCCACTAGAAAATTACTTAGACCCCCTAACATTAAATATATATATATATATATATATATATATATATATATATAAAATATAAATAAATCTTTTTTTAAAAAGCAGTTGTAAACTGCTCAAGTATAAGAAAATAAAAAAAATAAAACCCTGTAAGGCATTTGCGTAATGTGCAGAACAAAATAAATTGTTTTGATTTGTTCTTTTAACATAAATTAATTTAGTTAAATCCAGTAAATAAATGTAATTTGTTTTTCTGAATTTGTTTAATTTATTCGAATTTGGATTTGACTCAAATTTTTCGAATTCAGTCGAATTGAACTCAATTTGAATTTGAATGGCATTTGATTGGAATTAAAATAGAATGAATTTCCAATTTACAATTTTGGAAAAGGGTTGTATTCTTTCTATTCCATTCTATTTTATTCTTTATTATTCTATTCTTTTATTCCCTATTATTTTTTTTCCATTATATTCTATTCTTTTGTAATTCAAATGTATTCTATTCTAATCAAATATTTTATTTTCTATTCTATGCTATTCTCTATTCTCTTCAAATTCAAATTTAAGAAAAAACTTCAGAAAATTGGATTTTATGAGCGATTGAAAAATATACTACTATATTTATAAAACATATATATTTACTATAAATAGATTTAAATACTGTATTTGCCGGCGTATAAGGTGACTGGGCGTATAAGATGACCCCCTAATTTTCCAGCTAAAAGGTTGGTTTTGGGATATACTCGCCGTATAAGACGACCCCCTTCCCCCCTCACTGTGCCATTACATGCCTCACCTCACCGTGCCATTGCCTCACCTCACTTTGCCAATCTACATTCCTTTATGCTTGGCAGACTGCAGGCCCGGACTGGGACAAAAAATAGGCCCGGGCATTTTAGACTGAGCAGCCCGCAGGAGGGGGGGGGGGGCGCGACGGGGGTTAATGATGGGATGTTGGGTAAGATAAAGAAATATAGATAGACAGAGAGAGAAAGAAAGATAGATATAGATAGAAAGATAAAGATTGAAAGAAAGGAAGATGGATAGATAGATAAAGAAAACCGATAGATAAAGAGAGAAAGAAGGGAAGAAAGGAAGATAGATAAAGAAAAAAAGATAGATAACGATAGAAAAAAAGAAAAAAGGAAAGAAAGGAAGATAGATAGTAGATATAGATAGATAGAAAGGAAGGAAGATAGATAAAGAAAGAAATATAGATAAAGATAGAAGGGAAGGAAGGAAGATAGATAGATATAGATAGATAGAAAGGGAGGAAGATAGATAAAGAGAGAAATAAATATAAAGAAAGAAAGAAAAAAAAAAGGAAGGAAGGAAGATAGATAGTAGATATAGATAGATAGATAGATAGATAGATAGATAGATAGATAGATAGATAGATAGATAGATAGAAAGGAAGGAAGATAGATAAAGAAAGAAAGATAGATAACGATAGAATGAAAGAAGGGAATGAAGGAAGAGAGATAGATAGAGATAGATAAAAAGGAATGAAGATAAAGAAAGGAAGGAAGATAGATAGATAAAAATAGAAAGAAAGAAGGGAAGGAAGGAAGATAGATAAAGAAATAAAGATAGATAAATATAGAAAGAAGGGAAGGTAGGAAGATATATAAAGAAAGAAAGATAGATAAATATAGAAAGAAGGGAAGGAAGATAAGATAAAGAAAGATAGATAAAGATAGAAAGAAAGAAGAGAAGGAAGAAAGATAGATAAATAAATAAAGATAGATACATATAGAAAGAAGGGAAGGAAGATAGATAGAAAGGAAGGAAGATATATAAAGACAGAAAGATAGATATAGATAGAAAGAAAGAAGGGAAGGAAGGAAGATGGATAAAGAAAGAAAGATAAATATAGAAAGAAAGAAGGGAAGATAGATAGATAGATAAAGAAAGAAAGAAGGGAAGGAAGGAAGATAGAGAAAGAAAGATAGAAAGAAAGAAGAGAATGACGAAAGATAGATAGAAAGGAAGGAAGACAGATAAAGATAGAAAGAAGATAGATAGATAGATAAAGAAAGATAACGATAGACAGATAAAGATAGATAGATAAGAAAGTGGCTGTGCGTCTATAGAGGGTGCCGGAGCACTGCCCCCTCTGGCTCAGCTGCGACAATGGGCACAGTGGCGACGATGTGGGCACAGTGGCATCAATGGGCACAGTGGTGACAATGGGCACAGTGGCGACAATTAAAGGGCACAGTGGCTGTGTTTGATGGCATGGCACAGCGACTGCATTTGAAGGCATGGCAGAGTGGCTGCGTTTGATGGTATGGCACAGTGGTGACAATTGATGGCACAGTGGCTGCGTTTGATAAGATGGCACAGTGGTGACAATTGATGGCACAGTGGCTGCGTTTGGTGGCATGGCACAGTGGTGACAATTGATGGCACAGTGGCTGTGTTTGATGACATGGCACAGTGGTGACAATTGATGGCACAGTGGCTGTATTTGATTGCATAGCACAGTGGCTGCATTTGATGGCATGGCACAGTGGTGACAATTGATGGCACAGTGGCTGCGTTTGATGGCATGACACAGTGGTGACAATTGATGGCACAGTGGCTGTGTTTGATGGCATGGCACAGTGACTGCATTTGATGGCATGGCACAGTGGTGACAGCAGAACAGTGTCCGTCGGGGAGAGTGGGCAGGGCAGATCCTCTCCTCTAACTGGTCGTGCGGGCAGCAAAGGGAGGGGAGAAGTGTTATAGCTGGCTTTAATATGCCCAGCTCATCTCTCTGTATCTGGCGTTGTGTTGGTGGTGTACACCCCTGGGGAGACGTGACATGCAACCTGCGGGCCGCCAAGGGCCGTTCACCGAGGGCCACCGGGCATTTGAAAGGTATGCCCTATGGCCAGTCCGGGCCTGGCAGAGTGAGTCAGGCTGCGGGCGTCCATTTTTAAAAGCAGCGCCTCCTCCTTGTACTGTTCCCTGATAGGCAGAACACTCAGTTTCCCAGCAGAGCCTGTGTTCAGTGTTCCCCCTATCACGGACGTCCTCTAGTCCCAGGCCTGAGGACGAGGCAACATCCATGATAGGCAGAACACTGAACACAGGCTCTGCTGGGAAACTGAGTGTTCCGCTTATCACGGAACAGCACAAGGAGGAGGCGGGGCTTTTAAAAATAGACACCCGCAGTCTGCATTCGGCCGATTTTTGAGCCATATTTTTAAGTATAAAAGGTCGTCTTATACACCGGCAAACACGGTAAAATTCAAAATGGAAATTACAAAATATCACAACAATAACAATATCACATTATAGGAAGAGATATTGATGAAAACACCGGTAAATTACAATGAGATAAATTAGGTGGGGATATCCAACCAAATCTTCTTCAGAGAATAATACCACTTCTGTTTTTTTACAGCTCTATGGTTTAGGTTACTTTCACACTGAGGTGCTAGGTGCGCTGCCAGTAAAGCGCCACTATTTTTAGCAGCATTTTACCGTTGTGTTTCCCGCAATTTTCGGACGCTAGCGTTGCGGTTTGCGCTAGTGGCCGAAAAAAGGGTTAAAAATGCAAAAAACCCACTTTGCAGCATTTTGCGGGCGGCTTGGAGGCGTGACCCTATTGTTTTCAATTGGCAGGGGTGCTATAGGAGCTGTATTTTTACCGCTCCTACCGCGCCTCAAAGATGCAGCTGGCAGGACTTTTTCTAGCGTCCTGCCAGCGCAACGCTCCAGAGTAGAAGGAGCACATTGCAGGTGCTATTTTTAGCACAATAGTGCCTGCAAAGCGCCTTAGTGTGAAAGCAGCCTTACAGCTCCTAGATCCTGGGAGACCATAAGCAACGTCATGACGTCACTCCGGTGTAAACACTGCCATTTTATTCCCCTGGAAGGCGGAAAACAATGTTTTTTTTTTTTTTAAATCTCATGTTTTCCAGGGTAGAAATGTGGAGTCTTATTGACCCTAAGTGTCTTTATAAAGAGGACCTTTCATGCCCTATTCCTATTACAATGGATGTTTACATTACTTGTAATAGGATTAAAAGTGATAGGAAAAAAAATGAAGGGACAGTGTAGAAATAAAAAAAAAAAATATATATATATATATATATATATACACACACATATACATACACATATATATATATATATATATATATATATATATATATATATATATATATATATATATATATATGTGAGGGATTCGCTCGGTAGCGGGTGTGTGTGACCCCCTGGATGGGTTCACTACACGCTGAACTATACAGAAAGGCTGTTGAGGATGGTTGAAAATAAAGGATATGGTTTATTCTTCCATATTGCTGCATACAAGAGCAAGCATCAAAACAGCATAAACAAAACAAAACATAAAATAAACCCTTGCCACTTGGAGCATCTATCTTCACAACACAGGAACCTACCTATGGAGTCTGGCACAGCCTACTGCTGGGCAGACACTGCTGGTCAGACAGCAGAAAAACAATAGTCTTTTTGATTTTTATCACACAGAAAAATCAACAACCACCTCACCTCTTCAGGATTTTTTCTGACTGCTCTCCTTCACTCAAAATTCCTCAAGATGCAGCAATCAGTAGTCATCCTTTGGATGACTTATTAGAGGCCTTAATTACCTCATTCTGAACAGCTGAAATTTTCCAACGCCCTAAACCTTTCTGGCTATTTCTGCAGCCGACACCTGGTAGTAATTGGTGAATTGTCTAAACAAGGCAGAAATGTATCTCCCGTCTGTGACAACACCTACAGATTTACCTGACTTCCTGTCACAATATATATATTTTTTTAAAGCAGCCCTGTCCACTCGCACGCATAAACGAACGCATACGTAGGTTGTGTCCGCATATCTAAATGGAATTCGCACCACACATGTGAGGTATCGCCACGAACCTTAGAGCGAGAGCAATAATTCTAGCGGTAGACCCCCTCTTTAACTACAAACTGGTAACCTGTCGCCTATCGAGATTTTTAAGTATCGCAGTTTGGCACAATTTTAAAGCATGACATGTTAGGTATCTACTTACTCAGCGTAACATCATCTTTTATGCAGAAGTGAACGCATATGTGAGTAGCGCCCACATATTGAAAACGGTGTTCAAACCACACATGTGAGGTATTGCTGCGATCGGTGAGTGAGAGAAATAATTCTAGCCCTAGACCTCCTCTGTAACTCAAAACATGCAACCTGTAGAATTTTTGAAACATCGCCTTCACCTTCGCCAAAATGGAGATTTTTAAGGGTAAAAGTTTGTCGCCATTCCACGAGCGGGCGTAACTTTGAAGTGTGACATGTTCGGTATCATTTTACTCAGCGTAACATTATCTTTCATAGTATAAAGAAATTGGGCTAACTTTACTGTTGTCTTATTTTTTAATAAAAAAAAGTGTATTGTTTTCAAAAAAAGTGCGCTTGTGCAAATACGGTGTGAAGTATTGCAATGACCACCATTTTATTCTCTAGGGTGTTAGAAAAAAAAACTGTATAATGTTTGGGGGTTCTAAGAAATTTTCTAGCAAAAAATATTTTTTTAACTTGTAAACAACAAATCTCAGAAAAAGGCTCGGTCCTTTAAGTGGCTAAAGTGGAGGGCCACACAAAAATGGAACCCCCGCTTTTCGGAACCCTCCCACCTCTCCGGTGTCAGATTTGGCATCTTTCAGGGGGAGGGGGGTGCAGATACCTGTGTAATATAGGTATTTGCTCCCACTCCCCCCGCGCTTCACATGGGTCCCAGAAGACAGCAGGGACCATTTCGATTGCACAGCGCGACTTGCGCATGCACAGTAGTGAACTGGGAAGTGAAGCTGCAAGGTTTCACTTCATGATTCCCCTACCGAAGATGGTGGCAGCAGCATCCAAGGACCGAGGGACGGGTTGGCCTCGGTTGCCGACATCGCGGGTGCGCTGGACAGGTAAGTGTCCATATTTTAAGTCAGCAGCTGCAGTATTTGTAGGACTTGGTGAATCTTCACTCAAGGCCCCTTTCACACTGCCGGACCATTCAGGTCTGCCTGTCAGTTTATTCGGCAGACCTTAACGGGCGCGCCATGCTTGTCTATGGAGCATCAGATGTCAGCGGTGACCATGTCCGCTGACATCCGATCCAATCCGATCCGCTAAAATCATACGCATTGCGATACGTCACCATCCCTCCTGGCGGATCGGGTGAGATCTGATGAAAACGGACATTGTGTCTGTTTTCGTCCTCCGATCTCTCCATAAATAAGCAGCGGCGCTCGACAAGCTCCTCCACGCTCATTGAGCAGAGAGGGACCTGTCATCCGCCGGCTCAGCGGAGATCAACAGAGAGATCTCCTGCTGAGCTGGCGGGTGCCGCTGACAGATCCGTTCAGTGTGGAAGGGGCCTTAAAGTGGATGTAAAACCACTCTCATCCTTTCTAAACTCCTGCCATAGTGCTGATCTATAAGGATATAGATGCCTCCTGCATGTATCCTTACCTGTCAAATGTCTCCCTCCTGTCTGTTATAAGAACTGAAAAAATGCAGATTCTGTGGGTGGAGCTCTGTGGGTGGAGTCGTGATGTCAGTAGACTCTCCACCCACCTCTACACTTCCCTTGTCAACATGCATTTTTTCCTGTGTATTTCTCAGGCCGTGTACACACGACCGAGGTTCTCGCTGGAAACCAGCGAGAACCTCGCTGGAAGCTGCATTCCAGCGAGGACCTCGGCCGTGTGTACGCTCTCGGCGAGCTTCCCGTCGGGAAGCCCGTCGAGCAGAAATAGAGAGCACGCTCTCTATTTGCTCGACGGCCCGCCTGGATGAATGGCTGGTTGCCATTCCCGACGGGCGGGTCGCCGATTTCGACGGCCGGCAGAGAACCTCGACGGGCGGAACGATGTGTTCTGCCCGTCGAGGTTCTCTGCCGTGTGTACACGGCCTGACACTGAATTTTGCTATGGTCACTAACATCCAGAAAAGTAACCACATGACTTCAGAAAAGGAGTGGGGGTGGGAATTAAACAATAATGCCTGTCTGAAGCTAGTGCATGAGATATGTAAATCACCTGTCACTGACAGCAAGGGGGAGGAACGGCCTAAGGTTTTTCTCTGTAAGTCCGTTTTATTTCACTGAACAATAAAAGGGGATTGCTCAGAGCTGGATTAACTCTGTGTGGCAAGACTGGGCACAGATGATAGGAAATATTATACTCTACATTGTAACACAAAAAAAAAAAATTATATTTAAATATATTTAAAAAGTGAAATTGTGGGTGGAACTTCCCTTTAAAGTATCCACTTTAAAGGGAAGTTCCACCCACAATTTCACTTTTTAAATATAAATACCCCTGTAATACACAAGCTTAATGTATTCTAGTAAAGTTAGTCTGTAAACTAAGGTCCGTTTTGTTAGGTTGTTACAGCATTTAGATTTATAATCTAGAAATAGACCGTGGCCATCTTAAGTGTGGGCATCATGAAGCCAGACTGTATGACTTCCTGGATTTCAGCTTTGCATATCTCGCACATGCTCAGTGCTGCACAAGCAATGTAATAGGTTTCAGTCAGGTTTGCAAGGACTACTGGGAAACATGATGCCTATCCCAGAAACCCTTGCGAATAGCCATGTGACTTAATAGCCTAGGCTAATAAGGAGGAGGAAGTAATGAAGGACTACAAAATAAAGGTATTTACAAGCAACAAAATAAATAAAAATTGTCCATTCTGAACACTATGAGATTAGGGCATGCAGTACAGACAAACATAAAAAAATGGTGGAACTCCACTTTAAGCTTGGGGCATTCAAATTCATTCTAAATGAATCTTTGGGACCGACTTGTTCTGTTGAAATATCTTAATAAATAATCACTTGATTTACACAACTGCATCCCGAGTCCCCGTTCAGAAATTCTTGATGTTCACAAAACACGGCGGGTTGTGGCAGCAGACGTTGCAGATTAGTCATCTGATTACAGTAACTTGTGCAACAAATTAGCGTATTTAAAGGGCAGCTCAAACGCTGATTACAGATTGTTGGGTTGGAATGAAAACACGTAACTTTTATTGCACTACGCTGTTCTATTTTTTACCACCTTAAATATGCCCTTTTTTTTTGTACACCATGCACTTATATACCTGCATTGTGGAGAGAAAATGGTGCCATTATCGGGAAGGCTGGGTACATTTTTCAAATTTCAATGCAGCCAGTAACTATAACACATGGTGAAGTGGGGGTGGATTTTTTTCCCCCCACTCACATGTTTTGTTCACAAAATCTCCTCTTTTCAATCTCAGCGGGCCCGTTGTATAATTTATATTATATTGAAATTCTGCATGCGTGCAAGATTGATTGTTTGCTATTCTTGCTAGGCAGGTCACTTTGTGGCTACTCGCTAAGTCTTAAACGCCTCAGTCACTGTGTTTAACCTTTTCATTCGTCTAATATTCCTTCATGCAGAAAACTGAACTTCACTTGGTATTAATATAAACATTCTTTTTTTTTTTTTTTTATAATTCTATTTTTTTTATTTTTTTATTCTTGTATAGTACAGGAGAATACAACAGGATGAAACTCTCACAACAATTAATTACAAATATGTCTGTCTATCTAATTCCAAAAAAACAGTAATCTTTTGTATGATACTAATTATTACTTATCAGTGAGAACAGTGAGAATGCTAAAAAAAGAGAGTATGGCCCAGATTCACATAGAGTTGGGCGCACTTTACGCCGCCGTAGCGCAAACGCTGTACGCCACGAAGACGCAGCACAGAGAGGCATGCACTGCATTCAGCAAGCTATTGCTCCCAACGCTGTGTAGGCGTGGTTTATTATTCAAAGGCGCAGGCCGCCGTAGGTGGAAGTGGGCGTAACCCCATGCAAATGATAGTCCGAGCATGGTGCAGTGTTTTACGCCCGGCGTATCACGAACTGCGCATGCGCCGTGACGTTGCTGCGACGTGGATGCACAACTGCCTAAGCTACGCCGGATGACCACGTACGCCGTGAACGTAACGTACGCCCAACACGCCGGCCTGTGTTCTCTGTTGCCAGGTTGCGCCTCATCTATGGGGAATAACTTTACACCGGATGTACAATTTTTGCACACCTCGCGCAGCATGCGTCGGGCGGACGTACGTTTGTGAATCGCCGTATTTCCCTCATTTGCATGTTTGAATGCCTAATCAATGGGAGCAGCAACATGCGTGCCCACGCTACGCTGGGGTATGTAAGTTATGTAAATTTGCACATACCGGCGCACATTTGCACTTACGTCAGCGTAAGTGCTTTGCGAATCTGGGCCAATATTTTTTGGAAAATTTAAAAAAAAAATGTTTTATTGTATTTAATTTTTTAACCACTTCAGCCCCGGTCCATTTTGCTGGTCAAAGACTGGGCCACTTTGGCACGTGGCTCCCAACAAAATTGGCATCCTTTTTGGTGGTATTTGATCACCTCTGTGTTTTTATTTTTTGCGCTATAAACAAAAATAGAGCGACAATTTTGAAAAAAAAATGCAATATTTTTTACTTTTTGTTATAATAATATACTCAAAAAAGATATACAAATTTTTTTTTCCTCAATTTAGGCCGATACGTATTCTTCTACATATTTTACGTTAAAAAAAACGCAATAAGCGTTTATTAATTGGTTTGCGCAAAAGTTATAGTGTCTACAAAATAGGGGATAGTTTTATGGCATTTTTATTAATATTTTTATTTTACTAGTAATGGTGGTGATCAGCGATTTTTCTTTCAAAGAGTTTTATTGATTTTATACATCCAAAAGAAATACAACAATTGGTACATTCCGTCCAGACATTCAACCGCAACATGTGAAGATGATGGGCAAGTATCGTCAAAGGAGAACATATAAATTGACCACTAACTAGTAATTCCGTTCTAGCTACTCCGTCTAGCAAGTGAAACGGTGATGCTTGGTCACGGGGAGAAAACGCCAGACACCCCTATTGGGCACAAACTGTGCCTGGAGGGCTCTCCCCCAAACACGAAGGTAGCTATCGGCCAAGAGGATGGAGGACCAGTAGTAACAATGCAACAGTGTGCTCGTTGGGACACTCCATCTGTCATACAAACATTTTAGAAATAAACCTGACCACATACCATAGGGAATCAGAAAGTACCAGAAAGGAGAGAAAGGAAAAAAAAAAAAAGGGCAGGAGAAAGAAGAGTATCGTGGGGAAAGAAAAGGGGAGAGAGAGCTGATCTTACCGGAGGGGTCCAAGTATCCGACCATAGTGATTTCCCGCTGGAACTACAAACCTGTGTGAAGCGGAACCCCCACATGAAGCGACCAAGGTTCCCAGATGGTTTCAAACTGTGGTACCGTGTCGGTTAACATGCTGGAAAGCCTCTCCTGGGACATGATCCAGGAGATCTTACGTCTAGCGGCCTGGAAGGAGACCGTGGGTTGTTTCCACGCCTTCGCTATGGTCATCTTAGCCCCTAGCAGCATAAACTGTATTAGCTTGCGGTTTGCTTTAGGAATTCTAGGGAGGGAAGAGTTCAGGAGAGCTATACCTGGAGTTCTCGGAAGCTGGTGAGAGGTTACTTTTTGAATCAAGGTAAACATCCTGCTCCAGAATGACCTAAGCTTAGGGCATTCCCACCAAATGTGGGCCAAGGTGCCCATGAGCTGACATCCCCGGAAACATAGAGGACTCGCTGAGGGGAAAAAGGAGGCCAGCTTTGAGGGGGTGAGGTACCATCTGGTCAAGACCTTGACTCCAGATTCGATCAGGGAGATGTTTCTCACCCCCTTAAAAGTTCTGAAAAATGAAGACTGCCACCTCTCGAGGTCCCAATCAATTTGTAGGTCAGTTTCCCAAGCCTGCATGTACGAGGATTTTGAGGATGGGAGAGCAAGTGATTGATAAATGATAGAGATTCTACCCCTCTGAGCCATAGTCTGTCCGCACCACATTTCATACAGAGTAAATTTGGGGGGGATAGGTTTCCCTGTCCATAGCCTGCGGAGGAAATGTTGTATCTGTAGAAATCTGTAGTGCTCCGTGGCCGGCATGCCCAGGTTACGAACACAGGATTCCCGGGTAATTGGTCCAGAGGGGGTGAAGAAGTGCCCAATACGATACAACCCCTTGTCCAACCACCATTGAAAGGATTTGATAACTTGGCCCGGTGGAAAATCCGGGTTGCGAAAAATATGTGCAAGGGGTCTACATTCTGAGGTCAGGGAAGGAAGAGCTCTTAACTTGTCCCACAAAGACAAGGATTGGGAAAGGATAGGAGATAATATCGGGGGGCGATCCCTGTAGGGAGTCCACAAAATATAGTCTAAAGTATGCGTTGGGACGGCCTGCCTCTCAATGCCAACCCAATCGGGCTTTTCGAATCTGGAGTAGACAGTGGACAATTGCGCTATTCTGGCAGCCTGGAAGTACCAAAGGAGGCAAGGGAGTCCCAACCCACCCCGAGTCCTAGTTTAAAAAATAGTTTTTTGGGGAAGTCTGTGACTCGATCCCCCCCAGACAAATTTGGAAATCTTGCTTTGAAAGGACTTCAAGTGGTCCCTTCTAATGTTTATGGGGAGGGATCGGAATAGATATAGTAGTCTGGGGAGGAGAGTCATTTTCACAGAATGAATCCTCCCCAGCCACGACAAAGCCCCCTTGTCCCAGTTCGTTAGGTCTGACGCAAGCTTTCGGTACAGGGATGGGAAATTGGATTGATACAAGTGCTCAATTTTGGCAGTGAGGTTGATCCCCAGGTACCTAATTGAAACTCCTTTCCACTCAAACTGGAATGCGCCTCGCAACGCTGAAACTACTTCCGGTCTGAGGGATGCGTTAAGGGCCTGAGATTTGGAATAATTCACTTTAAGGCCTGAGATGCCGGAGAAATCGTTTAGGAGTTTGCAGAGGTTAGCGAGGGTCGTGGTCGGCGAAGTGAGAAACAAAAGAATGTCGTCAGCAAATAAACCACACTTATGAGTTTGTTGGCCACAGGTTACTCCCTGGATATTTGGGTTGGAGCGAATCGCAACCGCCAAGGATTCGATGGCTATAGCAAAAAGTAAGGGGGAGAGGGGGCAGCCCTGTCTAGTTCCCCTGGCTATATTTAGGGGCTGTGAGTGGAGACCCTGCAGGTGTATTATAGCCTTAGGTGCGGAGTATAGGGCTCGGATCACCCCCATGAAGCGCCGGCCAAATCCCCCAGCGCTACAGAAGGGTGAAAATGTAAGGCCAGGTCACCGAGTCAAAGGCTTTGTGTAAGTCGAGTGAGAGCAACATTCCTTTCTGTTTAGGGCCTTGGTCCCAGCCGGATTGTAGGAGGGAAATGATATCTACAGCTCGCCTGACCTGGTCCGGGCCCTGTCTTCCTGGTATGAACCCGACCTGGTCCTTGTGGATGTACTGGCTAATGAAGGATGCCATACGGTTGGCTAGGATCTTCGTCAGGATCTTAAGGTCATTATTAATTAGCGAAATGGGTCTGTAGTTCCCTACCTCCTCTAAGTTTTTGTCCGGTTTTGCTATAACGGTGATATAGGCAGTATTGATGTGGGGATCTAAGGGGGAACCCTGGGTCTTTGTGTTAAAGAATTTTGCCATGTATGGTGCTAAAGTGTCAGCGAATGCCTTATAGTAAGGCACCGAAAAACCGTCAGGGCCAGGCGCCGTTCCCCTCTTGAGGTCTTTTATGACCTCCAAGATTTCTTCCGACAAAAAGGGGGCTTCAAGCAATTGGTTATGCTCGACCGACAGAGTTGGTAAAGGGAGATCCTGAAGGAAGTGTAGAATTTCCGGACCCTTGTCTGTGGAGGGGGAGCTATAGAGCTGGGAGTAGAAGTCCTGAAAAGCTGTGATTATTTTGTTTGGGTTGGCCGTGGGGGGCTGTCCCGCTATTCTAATCCGGGGGGTAGTTTGGGTCCGGTACCTTGGAGATAGTTTAGAGGCCAACATGGCGCCCATGCGATCCCTCTGCATGTAGAATTTTGCCCCACTCCAGCGTATGTGTTTCTCCGCTTTCACTGTGAGGGCTAGGTTAAGCTCCAGCCTTGCAGCATCTAACTGTTCCAATGAAGTCTTATTGGGGCATTGTTTGTGTTTGGACTTTATGTGATGGGATGGGAATGCGCATGGTAAGGAGCACTAGGGAGTGGTCCGACCAGGCCGTGTCGTTGATGGACGAGGTCAGGGCGGAATGGATAAGACTCGGGGAGACTAGAACATGATCTATTCTAGCGTAAGTCTGGTGGGGGCAGGAATAGTGGGTATAGTCCCTCTTAGAGGGATTCAATTCCCTCCAGATGTCAACCAGGCCATGTAAATTAAGAAGTTTAGCAAGTTTAAGACTAGCTCTCGTTGGACGAGTCAACTGGGCTCCCAGGGGTCTGGTTCTGTCCAGGCCTTGGTCAAAGGCCACATTTGAGTCCCCACCAAGAATGACTCTGCCTTCTAAGAGGGGGGCGAGGGTTTTAAAGAGAGACTGAAAAAATTGCGTCTGACCTACGTTGGGGGCGTAGTATGACACGATGGAATACAGAGAGCCATCTATGGTGCCTTTGACTAATATAAATCTGCCCTCCGGATCTCTGTGGACTGCCGTCGTAGAAAAATTGCTACGTTTTGAGAACAGGATTGCCACCCCTTTGGATTTATTTTTCGCGTTTGCGAGGTAGAATGTAGGGAATTTAGTGTGTAGGAAAGTAGGGCTGTATCGCATTGGGAAATGGGTCTCCTGGAGCATAACAATGTCCAGTCTGCGGGAATGATAGTGATCAAAGGCTTTTTTCCTTTTTTGTGGGGAGTTAAAAAACCCTGGACATTATGTGAGGCCAGTCTTACATTAGACCCTGGGGGCTGCGTACTAGCCATGGGGACACAGGGGTGGAATGCTGTCACAAATACCATCACCTACCTCCAGCCTGTTCTTATGGTTCCAAATGGGAGTGTGGGTTTGATGTGCTTCAAATCGATGCAGGTTTCGGTCCCGGCTCCTCCCCGGTAGAACAGCTGAAAAAAGGAAAGCAGTTAGAGAAGGAATGAAATAGAGAGAAAATAAAAAACAAAGAAGGATAAGTCTTCCAAGAAGACCTATCGGGTTTGGCTCAGTACAGGGCAGCCAAACTCCTACCAAAAATGGTCGATTACCCAAAATTGGGAAACGACTACCCATCCCACAGGTGCAAAAAAAAACAATCTGCAACTATGGGAGAGGCTGAGGCACAAGTGGGTCACCCCGGACCCCGACCACTGGAAAAAAATAAAAATAAACAAACTGAACTAAGCCCAATCTAAACTGACTTACCCAAGGGTCAAGCGAGGACCCGGATCTCCCAGGCCCCCGTGGGAGGGCTCCCCCCCCCCACGAAGGGGAGAGGGAAGCAATCCCCTGGGAGCCCAATGAGTCCAGCCCCCATATAGCTCCACAGAAGAACATACGTTTGTTCAAGTTTGGAGGCGGTAAACTAAAGCGAAAAGTACAGTGAAACTATCGAAAAAGGAACAGTCATAAGAAATTGTAAACTGAGAAAACCCGGTGGACGAATCCCACTTGAGAGAGAGTCCACTCAGCGGCTAGATTTTTGAAATTGTCGCAACTGGGAACAGGATAAGATCCAGAAGGGAATAACCGTGTGACCAGCCTTGAAGGGGGAATGTCACAGGGCCACTAGGACCAGTGGCTTCCAGCTCCGTCAACAGGCGAGTCTTCCCTCACTGGTGAGGGGAAGGAAGGAGAGAAGGGCGAGTAGGAGATTCAGCCGGTGCCTTTTGGGGATCTGCCATCCTTAGATCTCTTGGGCATGCTCTTGCTCCAAACTGGAGAGACCGGGCTTGTAGGGGGAGGTCGCTTCGAGGAGCCAGAGGATGCATTGGAGTAGTCCGTGGGGGCTTCCTGTGAAATGAGTTTAAGATTGAGGAATATCTTCTCGCCATCCGGCAAGTTTGAGAAGGAGTGCTCCTTGCCATTTAAGGTGAACTTCACAGCAAACGGGAATGCCCATTTGTATTTAATATTCCTTTGCGAGAGGACCGACAGGAGTGGCTTAAGAGATCTCCGTTTCTGAATCGTTGAGGGGGAGAGATCCGCGAATATCTATTTGGTGGCCCTGGCAGGTCACCTGTGGTAATAAACGAGATTGTCGCATAACCGCCTCCTTTATTGTATAAAAGTGCGGCTTCACAATTATGTCTCTGGGAGATCCATCTTTCCGCAGGGGTCCCATTGCTCTGTGGGCTCTGTCCAGCTCCAGACGATGAGGGGGGACATTGGGGATTAGGGCCTTAATGAGGTCCTGGACTGCAGGCGTCACATCCGTGACAGTTTCAGGTAGCCCACGGAGTCTAAAATTATATCTTCTGGACCTGTTCTCCAATTTGTCGATTCTGGAGAGGGCAGTATCAAGTTGATCCTGTAGCACCTGAATGTGGTCCGAATTTTGGTGGGTTCTGGAGACTGTGAAGTCCAATTTATTTTCTATGGCCTCCATTCTGGATCCCAGATTTTGGAAATCAGATTTAATGTTCCTAGTTATTTGTGCAGCCGTGTTAGCTAGCCCCCTCTCTAGGAGATCAGAGAGTTTGAGGAATAGGTCTGCAGGTGGTGAGGCAGGGTCCTGGTCCAGGTATGCCAGGGATGAGGAGGGCTGGGGATGAGAAGGCCTCAGAGGTGACAGATTATATTCCTCCATAGTGCGGGACAGCAGGGATTCAGTAGAGGCTGGAGAGGGGACCAGGGCGGGTTGGTGCATCCCCTGTGTCACCTGAGAGTATGTTAGGGTGGCCTGGGCCATAATCTGCCTCCTTTCTGGTGTCCCCTCAGTGAAGGCTGCGAGCGGCTGAGGTGCTGAGGTGACGGTGGCCATCTTGGTGCACCCGTCCCTCTCATCCGTCTCGAGCAGCGGACCCAGATCGCGGCGGACAAACGGGGTAGCCATCCTGGTGTGTGCACGGGGGTCTCCGGAGCTCCTCTGCCTTCTTTGTGGTGCTCGTAGCGGGCTGTAATGGCAGCTAAATGCGGCGGTGGTCCGGGGTGATGCGGAGCTCCTGGCTTACGCGGCCATCTTGGAGCTCCGGCGCATGCGCACCTGATCAGCGATTTTTATTGGTACTGCGACCTTATGGCGGACACTTCAGACACTTTTGACACATTTTTGGGACCATTAGCATTTTAATAGTGATCAGTGCTATAAAAATGCATTGATTACTGTAAACACTAGGGGGCGAGGAAGGGGTTAATTATATTTCCTGGGTGTGTTCTAACTGAAGGGGGGGTGGGACTGACTAGGGGAAATAACAGATCGCTGTTTATACATTGTATGAACAGACGAACAGTAATTTCTCCCCCTGACAGGACCGGAAGCCGTGTGTTTACACACACAGTTCCCGGTTCTCGCTCTGTAACAAGCGATCGCGGGTATACGTGCGCGGCACCAGGGGCGAGCAGGGGATGCGCGCCGCCGTGGCTGAGATGCGAAATCACAGAATATTACGTGATTTTGCACAGCTGAGCCGACCTGCCGCCGTAAAACTGTGGCGGCTGGTCGGCAAGCGGTTAAAGAATGTATATCTTATTTGAACTATATTAAATTATATTCTAAATTATTATTATTATTATTATTATTATTAGTAGTAGTAGTAGTAGTATATTTTATTATATTATATGATATGAGTAAAGATGAAAGATGCAACACAGGTGCCAAGGCTCAGTGTGTCTTCTCACACTAAATACAATATATAAGAGAGAAGAGACGGCAACTCCAAAGTCCTTAATGCAAAAAAAATATTGACTACATATAAGCTTTTAAAAGCAAACAGCTGACGTGTTTGGCGTGAGCCTTAGTCATAGCTATGATTAAGGCTCACGCTGACACGCGTCAGTTTTTGCTTTTCAACCACTTGCCGACCAGCCACCGTCATTATAGTGCGGCAGGTCGGCAGGTTTCCAGAGAATCGCTGTAGCTGTATGTCGGCCCTTTAAACAGCTCTAGCAGATGCACAGTGGGGGGCACGATGCGCATGGCTGGCAGCCACAATGTCTGCTGGCCACGTGCGATCATGGGCATGAGAGCTAGAATGGGGATGTGTGTGTGTGAACACACACATCCCCATTCTGTCAGTAGAGGAGAGACAGATTGTCTGTTCCTGCTAGCTAGGAG
Organism: Rana kukunoris; assembly: GCA_029574335.1. NCBI lineage: Eukaryota > Metazoa > Chordata > Amphibia > Anura > Ranidae > Rana > Rana kukunoris. The sequence continues at coordinate 161,368,928 of CM056059.1, forward strand.
CAGCGATCTGGCTTATCCTCTAGTAAGTCATACCGTTAGAAACACCTCCCAGGGAACACATTCAAGTAGGTACAGCAGATCATCTCTCGGGAATACAGGAACAAGCTGAAGGCCTTTCAGCAACTACTCATAAGGAAAGACCAGATTAAATATGTCACTGGGCACCAAGTGTTAATTGGTATGCGCACATGCATGAATATGCATGCAATGAACAGGCACGGTATATATAATATGGCCCCTTTGCTATTAAAAAACGAGCATGTGTGCAATATGCACGAATATGAGCACAAGCACAAATCTGCACTGGCTTTTCTACTTTCAATGCACGAAAGAGCTCTCTCATACAGTATATTGGAAGTTTTACATTTCAACAAGGAGCACACCATACACAGGATGGGCTGTGTGTGTTTATGATAGTGCAGTGCCACGTCCTAAATAGATTGAAATAGAAAATATTGGGAATAGGCAAAAATGGACTTTGGAGGCACCAATTATAAAAATATGAATATGTTTATTGATACAATGTCCAGAAGGGTTATTGGACCAACAATAAAGTAAATACACATTAAAACATTAAAAAAAAGAGATTGACACAGTAGCAACTGTGTTAAGCAGCAAAAATGATTATCCAATAATAATCGGGAGGGAGCATCAAATCTCGTGAGAGATGAGATAGCTATCATACATGGTAGAACGCAGACAAGCTCGACATGTTTCGCGGGAAGTTGACAGACCCTCTCACCTTTTCACATTGGAAATCATTGGTCGACTTGGTTATTTCTTGTAAAAATGTACCCATGATAGTCAGAATTGTCTAGGAGATGTTTTTTAAGGAAGAAATCTGGTTAGGTTGGGTAACAAGGGATCTTCCCAGTAGCTCCCCATATTTCTTTAGGTTTGCCCCCCTGCTAAAGAAATCTTAGTTTGGTGTTGCAGGCAGTGTTGCAAACTGCCTATGAAGAACCAATTGAGCCTATTATTTTTGAAGATTGTGGTATTGCTCATTATATGATCCTAAAGTGCGGCCCAAACTCTAGTTTCATATTGGAGCTTATACTGTATAACTATAGATTAATTAAGGGCAGGTACAGGCTTGGGGCCACAGGTTGGATAAGTCCATTTCTACCTTATACTCCTAACCTTTGACACCTTCAGACTCCATGGTATTTTCAAGAAATGGAAGGAGGATGATCTCTACCAAAGACAGCTTTATCCAACTGAATCTGCTGGTCAGGGTATATGATACCTGACTTTGGTTATCTGCTAGAAACTCCCATCTTATCACCTTAGAAATCATTGTTTTAATTAGTTATTCCTCTTTGTGAATTAACTTATTAGTGAGTGAGTGAATAACTTGTATAGTGCTACAATAGCGAACTGAATTGCCTCAGGGGGCTTAGTATCCATTTTCTTCTTTAGCCTTCAGAAAAGGTGGGTCTTGAGTTTTTTTCTGAAGTCCAGATGACTTTCTTTCGTTCGGATGTTAGTCGGTAATGTGTTCCACAGTCGAGGTCCTTGAACTGCGAATCTTTGTTCTCCTTTAGACTTGTAGCGGGCCTTAGGGATTTGAAGAAGATTTTGGCTGGTTGATCGAAGAACGCGATTGGGGTTGTGGTATGTTTTTTGTCTCTGTGTAACTTCTGCATACTTTCAGCTATTAAAACCATTCAACTTTTAAAATGTTTAGCTAATGATGGGACTTCTTCAACTTTTTTTTCTACTATTTATAATTTTTAAAATATTAAGCTTTTTATCACTTTTTTTAACATTGAAGTCAATGAGAGCATCCTTCAAATCCTTAAAATCTTCTTACGCTCCCAAAAATTTCAGCTCCTTCATACTTTTACCTACAGACACCAAACAAACTTTAAAATGTTCACAAAATGTTCAGCTATCTCTGTAACGGCATGATCCGTGAGACCCAGAGGCTCTTTAAGGATGTGGGGTACTCCTGTTTCAGCTTCACCAATGACTCTTATGTCTAGGGTCATCCTATGTCCACTAGGGGCATAGGATAACTGAGAAATTATGATATCTTGAATTACATGAGATGGGACAGTAATGATAATTCACAATGTATTGCAGGATATCTTGAAATATTACAGGTGGTTAATTCTGAATCCAACAGGTCAATAGGAGAGTGATTCATTCAATGTGGAACATAGGCTGTTAAGGGGGTAATTAAGTCTGCTACTGTCATGTAAAAGAGCCAAAGCCTGGCTTCTAAAGACCTTTTTATTGTGTGATGCTAATTAACACTGTATTGTGTGAAAGTTATATTGATAGATGTGGAATGTGAATTAGCACAATCTAAAAGGTCTGACTTATGTTTACTAAAGGAATGTGTATTGTATCGAGGTGAAAAGAGCTTATCTCTGAGTCACCTTGTCTGGGTAAAGGGATTAGTAATTAACTCATGTAGATTATATCGGTGCCAGAAAGTCTGACTAAAAATGCGTATTTCCTTGTGTCATGTTGTGGGTGGAGTTCAGTCATTGTTCATATTTGGTTGCTAACTGTATAAAAGCCTGAGCTTTACCATTAAACATCTATCCATTTGGAACCAAAGAACAGAGCTGCGTGTGTCTCGTTTTCTGGGGAATCCTATGGGCCGTGTTCGTCTGCTGGATTGTGGAGTGTCGATAATCTGTCTTGGGTTGGTGGAATGGAATATCGTAAACGGCGTTAACCCCTGAACGTTACAATCTCATTTCAGTGTGATATCTTTTACAGCTTTTGTGAAAAAGCTGTTTATGTTTAGTGATCATTTCAGGAAATGTTATCAATTAAATATGTGTGTGTTGGGCTGCTTAGAGTGGATGATGTCATAGCTAGAGCACAGCGCCTTAAAAAAATGATCTTAGTTCCTTCTCTATAAAATGCTCTCACGCCCACAAGATCTACTTGTCATACAAAATTTATACATCAAACATAGGTATTTTTGTCTAGTTTCAGGTAATGTGATATGCCTTTTACTTTTGGCTGTTTGAGCTTCCAAATGACAAGAGTTCTACACTTTCTTCCATTGACTGGCCTGTATAAAATTCTTCACATTTCACAGCAAAATGCACAGCAAACTTATTTTTTAAATCGCTGACATGCCCACATTTATAAGTTTATCAACATAAATGTTATACTGATACGATCACAAAGGCTGTGTGTCTCTAACAATGAAGTCCCTGTTTCGATAGCATGTACTGTTGTGGATTTATTAGGGCTTGTTTGAAGGGTTCTCTCACACTGTCTCTCACTTATTAGGTGTGGGGATTATTGATCAAAAAGCTTTTCAAAAAACCTTTAAATATTCCACATCTTTCATACATTAGTGGTGTTAAACTTTTTTAATGAAATTCATGTTTTTTTAAAACTATTCCTACTTTTCCAACTATTCTCACTTCTTTAACTTTTTCTTATGGATTTAAGCTATTCATCCAGTTAGCTTTAGTATATCTGCTATTCAGAATTCCCACACATTTTCTGCAGGAAATGCATTTTCTAGTTTAGTTGCAACTGTCTTCAGAAACTTAAAAAAAAAATCTACTCTGGTTGGGTGACAAATGATCTGCTTAGTAGCTTTCCATTGTTCTCTGGATTCATCCCCTTCTTTTTTGTTTACAAACGGTTTATTGAAAAATAAGTCTCAATACAGTTATGAAGTACAGTGGCAAGAGGTACAAAAAAATTAATTATTATATTTGTGTATATATATCAGCAGTAAGCATCTGTGAAACATAGACATAGCAGTAAATCAAGAGGAGAAAAAATAGGTCCTGGTAAGTATAAAAGGTCATTCAGTAGCAATATATAGTGACAAAATGGTCTAACGAATTAGTTTAATGGTCAATGGGAAAAAGAAAAAAAAAAAAAAAAGGGGGAAGATAATAGACTCACATCTTTATTCAATGAATTAACAGACTTAGGTCCCACGGTTTACATTTTTGATCGTATATGTCCATAGTATCATATAAGGTGTGGTGAATGCGTTCTGCTAGTTTGATGGACAACATACGATCCATAATTTGGGACCATGGCACTGTAGCGGAACGCCAGTTGAGAGCTATAGCCCAGTGTATTGATGTGAGCAAGGTGTGTATTAACCTAGTGTGGGCTATAGGAATGTCAGGGATAGGATAAAAAAGGAGACATAATTTAGGTGTTAGTTCTATTCTTCTACCTGTTATCTGTTCTATTTTGATACTGAGTTGTTGCCATGTATTTCTGAGGTGTGTGCAGTCCCAGAAGGTGTGTATAAGGGAGCCCTGGTCTGGGCAACCTCTGAAACACAAGGGAGAGATTTCAGGATAGAATGAGTTAATTCTATCAGGGGTGAGGTACCATCTATGTTGAAGTTTTATAGCAGATTCCCTAATAGAGGCTGTTTTGGTGCATTTTCTTAGGTTATTTGCCATGCTGTCCCATTGTTCCGTGGAGAAGGATTCATCAAGATCTGACTCCCATTGCAACATTTGGTGTGTTTTGTCTGGTAAATTGTGTTCATTTAGGTTTCTGTACATTCTAGATAGCAAGCCCCTTTCTCGAGGTGAAGTAAGACACATTTTTTCAAATATTGTGAAGGGGGTTTGGAGGTTAAGAGAAAAGTTTTTTTGATAGAATAGTTTGATATTATTGTAGTCTGAGAGATCAGTATCTTTAAGTTTATATTCTGATTGCAAATCTGAGAATGTGCGAAAAGTATTGTTTTTAGTGAATGCTTTAAGGTTAGATAGGTTGAGGAGTTGCCAAAGAGAGTATTGGTTAGAGTGTAGGTCAGGGGGGGAAAATAGGGGGTCGCCCAGGAAGGAAGCTAGGGGGGGAGTTCTGAGGATACATTAAATTTATGTTTATGTCTGTGCCACAATAGTAGGTCCTGATGTACCACTCTGTTGAGGCTGCCCATTCTTTGTGTTTTAATAGATTTGGACCATAGGAGGCCTTGGAGGTGGAACGGTAGGACAGACTGTTCCTCAAATTCTAGCCACGGGATATGATTGGAGGGTGCATACCATTGTGCGAGTTGTGTATACCTGGCTGAGAGATAGTATAGCCATAGGTTGGGAATACCCAACCCGCACTTCGATTGAGGTCTAAACATTAGTGCATAACCAAATCTGGGTTTTTTATTTTGCCATATGAACTTATTTATATCTCTCTGTATAGAGTCTAGAGTGCTTTTAGGTACCAGGATAGGGAGCGATCTAAAGAAGAACAGTAGTTTTGGCAATATAACCATCTTGGTGGCAACTATCCTACCCATAAAAGATATATGGAATGCTGACCAGGACTTGAGTAAGTCTCTAAAGTTTTGAAGTAATCTAGGGTAATTTTTGTGGTATAGGGTTTTGTAGGACGGGGTGATATGAATGCCCAAATAACGAAAGGATTCCAAACTCCACTGAAAGGAAAATTTCTCTTTCAATGAGGCAGTCAAATCGGGGGAGCAATTAATTGGGAGGGCAGAACATTTAGATAGATTTATGCTTAAACCTGAGAGGTCGTGAAACGTATCTAACGTCTCGATTAGGATTGGTAGCGAAATTAGTGGATCAGTGAGGAATAAGAGGACATCGTCCGCGTAGAGGCTTAGCTTGAATTCTTTCGAGCCTTTTGTGTACCCTTTGATGTCGGAGTTACTGCGGATGGCACAAGCAAGGGGCTCGATAGCTAGGGCAAATAGAAGAGGGGATAAGGGGCAGCCTTGTCTTGTGCCCTTACTTAATGGGAAAAATTCTGAGTTATGGCCGGGGAGCTTGATACGGGTATGTGGGTCGTGGTATAATGCTTTAAATCCATGTAGAAATTCATCACCTATACCATATCTGGGGAGTAGTGAGTCTAAGTAGGACCAACTAACGCTATCAAAAGCTTTATGAATATCTAGACTAAGTAGAAGGGTGGATCTAGCGTGAAGGTTGGAATCTTGAATGATGTTTGTTGTTAATCTTATATTATCTGTAATTTGCCTGTCTGGGATAAAACCTGATTGATCAGGGTGGATAAGGGGTGAGATGACTGAGGCCAATCTGTCTGCTAATATTTTGCCGAAAATTTTTAGGTCATTGTCTATAACTGAGATCGGACGGAAGTTCTGGGGGGTTGAATGATCTTTGTTTGGTTTTGGAAGGAGAGACATATTAGCAAGGAGCATTTCAGAAGGGAATTGATTGCCTTTTAGGATGTGGTTGAACAAATTCATAAGGTGGGGAATTAATACTGGTGCAAACTTTTTATAGTAGGATGAGGAAAAGCCGTCGGGACCGGGGGCTGTGGAGGTCTTTAAAGAATTTATGATCTTGCCTATTTCTGTTTCAGAGCAGGGTGCATTCAAGGCCTCTTTTTGTTGGGTTGATAGGGAGGGAAGCGGGATTTCATCAAGCCATTGCGTCGAGGATGGCTTCGGTGTGTTTTGTGGAGATGACAGAAGTTTCTTGTAAAATTTCAAAAAGACCTCCATGACTTCTTTAGGATGGGAAATTAGGTTGCCTGCAGAGTTTCTCAGTTTATAGGTATGGGGGGGTTTTGTGGATTGGTTTAGTTTCCTGGCAAACATGGTCGAGGTAGAGTTACTATGTAAAAGGAACCTAGCTTTAGACCATCTAAGGGCTTTTTCTGTATCTGAGGTTAGTAGAGTGTCTAGGTCCGTACGTTTCTCTTGGATATGTTTTAATATATCATTGGAGGGGGATTGATTATATTTGTGATATAGTTTATCTAGGTCTCTAGTTATTGTTTTTATATCAGTCAGCTTATTCCTGTTTTTGATCGAGGCCAACTTAATAAGATGGCCTCTCATGACCGCTTTGTGGGCCATCCAAAGAGACGTGGGAAGAATGTCAGGGGAGGAGTTAAGAAAAAAATATTCCTCCATTTTGGATGTTAGCTGTTGGATATTCAAATAATCTGTTAGTAGTGCATCATTGATGCGCCATTTGTGAGGGGTGTCGGCGAGGCCAATTTTAGAGGTGGTGAAAGATACAATCTGGTGATCTGACCAGGGGCAAGAATGGATGTCTGCTTTTGATGAATTAGCGACTAGGATTGGGGTGCTGAAGATGTAATCTAATCTAGCAGAGCAATCATGAGGGTGAGAGTAAAAGGTGTAATTTTTGATACCCACGTTGTGGGCCCGCCACGTGTCAATGAGTTGGTGGGTGAGTAGTGTGCGATTTAAAGTTTTAGGGAAGGCTTTGGATGAAGGTGCTACTTTGCTTCTATCTAGGGATGAGTGAGCAGCTAAATTAAAGTCCCCGCCCACAATCAAATGGGGGGAGGAGTATTTATTTAAAGTGTCAAAAAACTTTGAGAAAAATGTTGCATGAGCTTCATTGGGTGCATATACCGAGGCTATTGTGATTAGACGTCCTCCTATAGAGCCCTTAATAAATCAAAAAACGACTTTCTGGGTCTCTGAAGACACTATGGGTTTCGAAGATAACTGAATTTTTGATAAAGATGGCAGTTCCTCTTTTTTTGGAATCGAAAGTTGTGAAATAGAATTGCCTATAAGTTTTGTCAAAAAATTTGGGATGCTTGGATACAGCGAAGTGGGTTTCCTGCACTAATATTATGTCGGCACCCAGTCTTTTATAATGACGGAAGGCCTTTTTCCTTTTTTGGGGAGAGTTTATGCCATTGGCATTATGGGAAATTACCTTCAATTCCATTTATAGTGTAAATAAAAGTTCTGAGGGATGACATATAGTGATAGTGGTTAGCACTGTCTGTGTCATGGGGTTTGGAAATGTGAGGCTGTGACAGATAGGTTGTATACCAAGAGTACAAACCCGCAATCGCATTGGGTGTATCTACTAAGTATAAAGAAACATATGATAGTGTAGCATTAACCTTAGTTGAGAAATACTTGCCAAGTCTATAACTAAACACTTTGTTATTACTGCGAGACTTGAGTGTAATAAAGCACAATAAAATGAACCGTACAAACATTGTTACTGTAATTATAAAGCAACTAATCATGTTATAAAACTGTGAACATTGAGAAAACCAAAAAAAGGGGTCAAACTGAAGAGAACGGTTTGACAAAAAAGTAGTAACCTTTGGATCTGGGAGTCCAAAGCTCACCTCCGGAGTCCTGCCAAAAAAAAAAAGCAGAAAGTATGATCAAAGGCACAAAAAAGCGTGCCGTAAGAGTCATACTGAGACTCCAAAAGTGAGAGGGGGGGTCAATCTAGCGGGGGCGGAGAGACCGAGTCACTCTCCGTGTATTTGTAGCGAGAGCTATCTCATTGTAGTAAGGGGAGAATATAAGAAGAGAGAGGGAGAGAGAAACAAAACACAAAAAAAAAAAAAAAAAAATGTTTCTTCTCCCCCATCTCCTCTCCCATTCCTGAAACAGTCCGGTGCGAGTTGCCTGAATTTACTGACCCCGGTAGTGGGGGGGATAGAGAAAACTTTTTCCTTGGGGGGAGGGGAGAAGTCATATCAGAAATCCCCTGAAAGAGTGAAGATGCTTAAGGCGACTCCCCTACTTTAGCAAAGCCCAGGACCACGGGCAACAGTTAATACTAGAATGTGAGCTAATTCCCTTGATTGCATTGAAGGTTCAAAACGTAGTGGATAGTTGAGTGCGGATGTTCGGCGGTGAAATGTTATATAGGGGAGCCAGAAATGAATACAATCCTTAAAGAAGGGGTCTAAGGTGGAGCCAAGGTATCATTTGCGGGTCAGTAAAAGTATAGATTAGAGAGAGAAAAAAAAAAAAAAGGAAAATTAGAGAACCCATCAGTTTCTAGTAACTTTCACGGATTTGCGAATCTCAAAGTTGATCTCATCCTTCTTTGATCATATCTTGAGGACGGGGTGGCCCAAATGGGAGATGGGTGTGGAGTAGAAGGTGGTCTCGGGGACGCCTCTGGATCAAGCAATCCCAATTTAATTAGGAGCTCCTTGCCCTCTGCGACGTTGACAACAGCGTAGACAGTTCCATTATGAGGTACGGTTAGTTTAAATGGAAAACCCCATCTATATCTGATGCGGGCCGATTGTAGGATCGATGTTACTTCCCTCATCTTGCGTCTTCTCTCAAGGGTGGCCTGTGAGATGTCAGGGTATAGTTGGATCTTTGTGCCCTCAAACTCGATATTGCGCGAGTTCCTTGCGGCCCCTAAATATATTCTCCTTGGTGATAAAGTCCTTCATGCAAAGGATAATGTCGCGGGGTGGTTTGTCTATAGGAGGTTTAGGACGGAGAGCCCTGTGGATTCTGTCGCAGGTGAAGGATTGAGGTGGGGTGTCAGGAAGAAGAGAATGAAACAGTTTTGAGACAGCCGGCATCAGGTCCGTCACTGACTCTGGAACTCCGCGTATTCTCAAATTATTCCTTCGATTTCTATTGTCCAGGTCCTCGACGTGAGCCTGTAGATAGGAGTAGTTTTCCGCCAGCAACTCAAAATCCTTCCTTAGATCATTGTGGGCTAATGCTAATTCATCATGCTTTGTTTCTAACATGTCTGTGCGACCACCCAAGGATGCTATCTCCTGCTGCAAAGTGCTAGTGGATGTTTTCAGTTCTGAGTGGAACTTGTTTGCTAGCTTTTCATACATTATGGTGAGACTGGCATCCAGATCTGATTTTGTGAGCTGTGCAGATGGTTCACAAACCTGTTTACGCGGAGTTGCGCATTGAGAAGTCTGAGGGAATGTCGGAGAGGCCTGCGGCGAGGGATGGGAGCCGTTCTGGGACATCTTGCCTTTCGATTTGGAGCGGAGCAAGATGTTAGTTGGGGTATGTTTTGATCGGCGACCTCGAGTCCTGTAGTTTCCAGGCATGCACAGAGGTGTACTGTGGGGGTGATGGCAGTTTTCAGGCGTTTTCCGGCGTTATAGACGAATAATGTGGGTTCTGCTGGGATTCGGCACCGTAATTATGTAGCATTCCTCGCTGAATCTTTTACATAGAGTCGCTGTGGTGTCGCATCACGCAAGCGACCCCCCTTAGTGGAGATTGTGTCTTCTAGCTAATGCTGACATTTTTAAATCAAAGTTTGAATTTGCTGCCATCTCTTATATGTGACAACTGGTGGCAGAGGTATCCCCGTAGAGCAAGTGGTGGTCTCAAGGTAATAGAATTGGCAGCGGCTGTAGTATGTAGGAGATACCTGAGACAGCTAGTGAATATGATGGTTTGTTAAACAGGGGACACCAGTTCCAGTGCTGTTTTGAGAGGCTGGATTAACTATATGCTGGGTCTTCAAACTACTGGACTGCTCCCCCGATCCGTCCCCAGGGTCAAACTAACTGTCTGAGGGTGGCTTCCCAGGACTGGTCAGAATTCAAACAAGGTCCGGGAGGATGAGGAGGCTGCAGCTAGGCCTGGGTGCAGCAAGATGGCCGCCTTACACCCCTGTGGCTGAGGACCTGTGTACAGAGGACTGCGCCCTGATCCCCTTCAGCGTTGCCCACGAATCGTTGGGGGCCCCACTGGGTGGAATACGGGGGTCCCGATGTGCAGCCGCGGAATGTGGGTCCCGATCCCGGACAGACAGCAGGCCTCATAGGCCTCAAGATGGCGGGCGGACAGCGGCAGGTGGAGCCGGCCGGGAGCTCGAATGCCTGCAAACCTCCAGCACCGGCTCCTGGGGGAAGCCAGACACCTACTAGGAAGAGTCCAGGGCTCCGGGATCACCGCCGGCTCCCGCGGGGGGTCCCGCCAGCAGAGTAGGCCTCAAGATGGCGGCCGGGCGCGGAGGAGGAAGGAGCAGACGGGGAGCCGGAATTTACAGGTACCAGACTCGGGGATCTTTGGGCATAGGCCAGGTACTGACCTGAGGGATCCTGATGTTGTGTAGGGATCCTGTCTGCATACCCCGGAGGATCCGAGGGTTTCGTAGGCCCAAGATGGCGGCCGGGCTGTGATGGAAGGAGCCTAGATGTGGCTGATGCCGCTCTGTTTGAGTCCTGATTTTGGCTGCCAGGCGTTTAGGAGTATCTAGGAGGCAGGTAGAAATAATTTAGTGCCCCAAAATCTGAGCTGGGCGGTGGATGCCTTAGGATTCAATTCAAGCCAGCGGAGCCCAGTAAAAGTGCGTCCTTCTTACTTTACCGCTGGACACGCCCCCCCGGATTCATCCCCTTCTAGAGGGATCTTAGTTTGGCATTGTATAATATTCTTCTGTACAAGCTTTATACTGTATGTATGTAAAGAATATATGAAGCCTATTCTATTAAAACCGTGGTATTGTTCTTCATATGAACCTATAGTGTGGTCCTAACTCTATTCTTTGAGAACCTCCATATTGGAGCATATACTACAGGTATATAATGGGCATCACTAAATGGCGGCCCGCGGTCCGGTTCCGGCCCAAGTGGCCATTCTAACCAGACCGCAGCCTCGCCTGTGTGTCTGTCGCCTGCTCGTCTGTGTGCCGATGCCGCTATATACACAGCATGGCAGGCGCGGCAGGTCTGTGCCTTCTCTGTACTCTCCACACTACCTGTCTGCCTTATTCACAAGCATGAAGCACGATCGCGCTGGACAATGGGCGGGACTTTTTAAGTTAAAAAGTGGGTGATTGGTTGCTAGGCAGCGGGCCGGTTCCAGCAATAAATCACTCACTTTTAATAGAAAAGGTCCCGCCCATTCTCCAGAGCGGCCACACTTCATGTCCTGTGTGAATAAGGTAGGTTTTCTGTGGGGAGGGGGAGTGCAGTGCAGGACAGAACAGTGAAGTGCAGTGCAGGGCAGGGGTTTGATATTGATAGAGGACTGTGATGGGGGGAGTCAGTCTGCGATGGGGGGTTCAGTCTGTGATTGGGGGGTCTGTGATTGTAGGGGATCAGTCTGTGATTGGGGGGGATCAGTCTGTGATGGGGGGTCCACCTGTGATTGGGGGGGGGATCAGTCTGTGATGGGGAGTCCATCTGTTATTGGGGGGATCAGTCTGTGATGGGGTCCACCTGTGATTGGGGGGGGTCAGTCTGTGATGGGGGGTCCATCTGTGATTGGGGGTCCATCTGTGATTGGGGGTGATCAGTCTGTGATGGGGGGTCAATCTGTGATTGGGGGGGATCAGTCTGTGATGGGGGGTCCATCTGTGATTGGTGGGGATCAGTCTGTGATGGGGGGTCCATCTGTGATTGGGGGGGCGATCAGTCTGTGATGGGGAGGTCCATCTGTGATTGGGGGGATCAGTATGTGATGGGGGTCTGTTAAATAGGGGGTCTGTGATTGTGGGGGGTCCATCTGTGATTGAGGGATCCATCTGTGATTGGGGGGGATCAGTCTGTGATGGGAGGTCTGTTATTTAGGGGGTCAGTCTGTGATGGGGGATATGTGATTGTGGGGGGGTTCAGTCTGTGATGGGGATCTGTGGTTGTGGGGGGGTGCAGTCTGTGATTGGGGGGTCCATCTGTGATTGGGGGGATCAGTCTATGATGGGGTGGTCTGTGATTGGGGGGGATCAGTCTGTGATGGGGGGTCCATATGTGATTGGGGGGATCAGTATGTGATGGGGGGTCTGTTAATTACGGGGTCAGTCTGTGATTGTGGGGGGTCCATCTGTGATTGGGGGGATCAGTCTGTGGTGGGGGGTCCATCTGTGATTGGGGGAATCAGTATGTGATGGGGTCTGTTATTTGGGGTATCAGACTGGGGTATCAGACTGATGGAGGATCTGTGATTGATTGTGGGGGGATTCAGTCTGTGATGGGGATCTGTGGATGTTGGGAGGGTTCAGTCTGTGATTGGGGGGGAACAGTCTGTGATGGGGGTCTGTGGTTAGGTGGGTCATTCTGTGATAGGGGGTCTGTGATTTTGGGGGGGCAGTCTGATGTGGGATTTGTGAGTGTGGGGGTGTTCAGTCTGTGATGGAGGATTTGTGGTTGTGGGGGGTTCAGTCTGTGATTGGGGGGTCCATCTGTGATTGGGGGGATCAGTCTGTGATGGGGGTCTGTGATTTGGTGGGTCAGTCTGTGATGGGGGTCTGTGATTTGGGGGGGGGTCAGTCTGTGATGTGGGATTTGTGAGTGTGGGGGGTTCAGTCTGTAATAGGGGATCTGTGGTTGTGGGGGGGGGGGGTCCAGTCTGTGATTGGGGGGTCCATCTGTGATTGGGGGGGATCAGTCTGTGATGGGGGTCTGTGATTTGGTGGATCAGTCTGTGATAGGGGGTCTGTGATTTGGGGGGTCAGTCCGTGATGTGGGATTTGTGATTGTGGGGGGGCTCAGTCTGTGATGGGGATCTGTGATTGTGGGGGGGTTCAGTCTGTGATTGGGATCTGTGGTTGGGGGGGGGTTCAGTCTGTGATTGGGATCTGTGGTTGGGGGGTCCATCTGTGATTGGGGGTGATCAGTCTGTGATGGGGGTCTGTGATTTGGGGGGTCAGTCTGTGATGGGGGTCTGTCTGTAATGGGGGGGGTTGTGATGAGGCAGGGGGGATGTAATGTAAGGGGTGGGCTGAGGACACTGATGTAAAAGGGGGTCTGTGATTTCTGCACTGGCAAAACGCAGGTCTCTGCAAGGGCAATAGAAAACAATTGTTCACACTGCACCCTGCGTGCTGAGCGGTGTGGTTCAAAATGCAGACTGTTTTTATGCACCACAACTGATCTGTGGTGCATAAAAATTAATGAAATGTATTTTGACATTTCAATAAAGTCGAAAGAAAAAGAAGCACAAAGTGTGATGTGTGTGGGTCTTAAAGATGTGTGCATGTGTGTGGTGGGGGCGCTGTGAAGTGGAGGATATCATGTCATAGCACCAATATAACATCCGCACCCCTGTGAATTTTAATTTACTACCCCTGCTATATAACAATTTACAAATTAAGGGCAGGTACAGGCTTGCGCCCACAGGTTGGATATGTCTATTTCCACCTTACACTGCTAACCTTTAACACCTTCAGACTCCATGGCATTTTTCAGAAATGGAAGGAGGATGTCTCAAGATCTCAGATGATGGCAGAGGCTGCAGGGAGGGATGGCGTGCACGCGAGGACGTGACGCGCCGTGAGGTAGGTGGGGCGGTGAGACGTCTGCGAGACGCGGCTGAGCTCGGGAAGCCGGGACGAGGCGCTGCATCTCCGGAAAGCGTGTCAGCCACCCGGAGAAGCCGCGGAGGATCCCTAGCAGTCTCCCCAGGGACATCATCGTAAGCGGACCTGGAACCACCCGGCATGACATGGGGAAGACCCCGGCATAAACTAAGGATGCCGCGCTGCGCGCGCTCGTAACGAACATCACCAGCCCCCCCCATCAAGGCTGGCTCCCCCGGGGAATCCCCCAGCGGATACTCCAATACGGAAAGCACCCAAGCCTCTGAAATAGCTGGCCTCCCTCTGTGACAAGCAGGTAGTATATGTAACGGATCCTGAAGGTAAAAGCCTTTAATATTTTCTGAAAAATTTAACTTTAAGCTATGAAATCGAACGAGGTGGAATAAAACAATACAGGAAGGGAGGAGGCACAGAAGGGGATGTATGGTATATTGAATTTTTATATAAGGACTGGTATCCACAACGAAAAAAACAGGTCTGGCCCTGCTGCTGTGAATGGGTAGTTAAGGAGGATTCTTCTGTAAGATTGCATGATTGTCTCAAATAAATCTCAAAGCTGAGCTCCTCCACATGATGGTGTCAACATTGAACGCATGATTGTAATATACTAAGAGCTAAGAAGTGTCCCTTTTCCACAACGGTGTGTAGCATAGAAGCTGTGGAGGTCAGGAATAGACGATTTCCACCTAAGAATAGCAGATCGTATATGACTCTGAAGGCAAAATTTCCAATGAATCTTTTTTTCTGAGGTAGAATGAATGTTGTACTCTTGGCCGAACGAGCTGCAATGGAATAAATGTTAAGGGTCACAGAGGGTGATATGTAGTACCTGCTGGCTCCAGTCGGGCCCTAAAACATCATGACAAAACAGCACTTGGCCCCGTTCCAATAAATAAATTGTCAGAGGGTGTTTTCTGATAGGATCGTGTGAGTGATTGGATGGTTTCTTAGGATCATACACAATCAAATTAAATTAACATCTCTAGGGAAAGGACTCACCTTCGGAGGGCGTACTAGAGGCACAAGAATGTCTCTTGTCTTGTTCATCCTTTTCTTTTGCTGGCCTCCCTGTGGCCCACTATTAGCGTGACTTTCTTGTTTGTTGAAGTGCACTTTGGACTAAAAAGCCTCAAAAGGGTATAGATATACATGGGGCCAGAGGGGGTTGCATAAAAAGGTTACCAATAGGCAGTAAACCCCTACTCCTCTACGCCCCCCCGGAAAAAAAAAAGCTGAAAAGCAAAAGTTTAGTCATAAATAGGGGAAGTGACTAGTAAAAAAAAAATCAAGAAGAGACACTCTACCCCATTAAGGTCTAAAATAAACATTTTTAAACCCGGCTAAGGACCCCCTATATGAGAGATAGGAGCCCCCCCCCGAAGAGGATAAGAACTAACCTCTGGGTACTAGGGTGAACCTTGTAAACCATAAGAGGTAAACCGGAAGCCATATAAGTATTACCAACGGTATCAAATAAGGGGAAAACCCAGATTCAGAGGTAGCAAGGAAGTAAATAAGTTGGCAACCTGGGGAAAAGAATCAGAAAAGTGAAGAATAATATGTCCAGGATGTCAAGTAGATCAACAAAGGGAGGAACCCCAAAGACATCTGGAACTGTGGCAACACCAAGTACAATCCAACAATATATGTCTAAAGCAACAAGCTCTAGAAATATAGGATCCCCAAAATCCTCACAAGGGAAAACAGAGAAAAAAATGGATGAAAGAAAAGCCCAGAAACCAACCCAGGGGGATACATGGGGGGACTTAAGAGAGGACTCAAGAGAGGAAGAGACCAGAGAGGGGGACGGAGAGATAAGCAGAAGGGAGGAACAGAGACCCGAAGATCAAATTCCAACCATGGGGGACATGGAAAAGATGCTGATGCGACTTGAAAACGCAATTAAAGGAGAAATACATAGCTTAAAGATGGATCTTGGCCATCTTCTTTCAAGGGTAGAGACGCTGGAGGAACAGCTGGAGAAACAAAAACAAGAGTCAATCGAGTTAAAGGTACAAATCTCCCAGCTTCATCTTCAACAGCGAAACATACTTTACAAACTGGGGGGGCGTGGCCGGACCGGGCAGGAAGATGGATGCTTGATCTTACAGCTCCAGCCACCTCAGGGCAAACTGCCACCATTAGCAGGGATCCGCACCATCAGGGGGAACATGGCGCCCTCGCGCCAAGGCCCTGCACTAGGCCCCATGCCTCCTGAGTCAATCGCTTCGTCAGGCGTAATCCTGACGGATTCCCGGGCGGCTCCGACACCCCCGATGGAGTTAACTACGGGGGGCGTGGAGGCCCCCATCCTCCCGCAACTTAACATACTGGATCTGAAAGCCATTGCTGCGGACATTAAGGACACGCTATCCGCCGCCATTGTGGATCTAAAACTTGATATACGCTCCCTCGCTGATAGAGTCACAGTCAATGAGAAGACGCTGGAGGAGCACAGACAAGTTCTACAACGGTCAACCAGGAAGATAGACGATCATACCCTGCAACTCAGAGATGTGAACAGGCACCTGGAGGACCTCGACAACAGAAGCTGTAGAGGGAGAACAGGTGAAAGGTGAGGTGACCGCCATCTTCAACACTATACTGGGCAGACCACCACAAGCAGCCATAGCCATGGAGAGAATCCACCGCGCCCTACGCCCCAGAGGGAGAGACTCTGACCCTCCCAGAGATGTCGTGTGCTGCCTCGTGGACTTCCAACTTAAGGAGGATATCCTAAGGCAAGCCCGCAGCCAGAGACCCTCACACAGCGGGGTGCCGATCCAGATCTACCAGGATCTATCCGGAATTACCCTCCAGCATCGCCGCGATCTCAGACCATTGCTTGATGCACTGCGGGCCAACGAGATCCGCTACAAGTGGAAATTTCCTTTCTGCCTGGAAGCCTCCTGCCAGGGGCGCACAGCTAAACTGATGGTTCCAGAAGATTTACCCCGCTTCTGCGAGACCCTGGGCCTGCCCTTGGTCTCGGTCCCGGACTGGTATGCGCCGTATCGCAGAGCTGTGGGTCGCTGGAACAAGCCCCAAGAAGTGCCGATGGAAACCCAAGCCACCAGCTACCGCAGGAGGAGATCTCCGTCTGACCAGAGACGCTCACCCACCACTCCGGACTCCCGAGGGAATAGGGGATCACCCTCCGCTCCTGGCCCGAGGAGAGCGAGGAGAGACTACTGACCCAGGCTGTTAAGGTACACATTGGAGGGATAGCATGGCCCCGTTGAGCACCCCACGTTACAGTTATCGCGGGGACAATATCTTGAGGTTCCCCTCTTTTTTTTACTTTTTACTTTTTAATTTTATTGTTTCAAGTTTAGTTGTAGCGCTCCGGGATGCACATTTGGCAGTACGAGGAAGAATACGTCCTCCTTATCGACAGACTATGCTGGCCCCGTGACTGATACCCTTGCCCCGTCCGTCTCATTAACTGAACGAGGAGCGCGGTCTGCACGTTGAGTCACGAACCTCTAGGTCACGCGGCCTTAGCCTTGAACCACATTTCCCACACTGCTCTCTGTGGTTTTGGCCTGCTCTTTCGGAACACATCGACCCTCATCATGTGACTTCCGCATGACGTCGCACGCTGCCTTCCCTACGCCAGATGACGCCAATTAGCCCTGGACAACTTTACTCGCCCATCTGCAGTCACCGCACTACAACACAGCCTATGAGCAGACTCCCACAAGACCTGGCCCCGAGTTTGACCTCCGGAACTTGCGGATACACGTATCCTCGTACCGCGATGTTGCATCGGTCCGCGGGGGGTCCCCACAGATGACTTGCGATGGGAAGAGGAGAGGCCACTGTGAACTTGGCTGCAACCAGGGGTTTATCCCCAAGCTTGTACACCATATCTATGGACATGCAGACCACCAGCCGCTATACTGCCTGGGCAATATGCCCAGCGTTCCGATTAGGGTATGTGTTTAACTACTGACTTTCTTTTACAGGCCCCCGGAGTACGCTGCAGGGTCCCGATTCAATCGGTTACCCACGAACACCAGCAGTTCACTGTTTCCTATGTTGTCCGAATTGTTAAACTGTTTAGGTTGCTGGTTATTTTCTTTCAATGTTGAAGTACGCCTGCTAAGGGGTGTATGTTTTGATTACAAGTACACAAGCGTCTAGCATAGTTCCCCCTGCGCACATGTGACACCTAGCTGCCTGGGAGGGTATCTTCAGGGGCCACAGAGCCCCCACAAGATCCGAGCGTTTTTTTAGCCGGACCTGATCTTGGGAGATACCTGAAGTAGATAGCCCCAGGGGATTAATGGCGGGTTAAGGGTCTCCCACTACTTTGTGAAATTAGACGATGCCCTGAGACTCTGAGATTTACAGCTTCCCCCGGAGGACCCGGTGAGCATGGTATCCTACACATTAGCAACACTCCATAGGGATGGGTATTTCCCCCTTTATATGTGACCCTCTGGTTTTTGCTCTGGGGTGGCCTTATATAGAATACTCTCTGTAAATTGTGATATATCGCACACTACTGAGGAATTGGTACTGATAGATGAGTCTTGGACTCCTGTACTGACCTCGGTCAACCCCCACACAGTGGTGGTGCAGGATCCCGCGGCCCCTCAGGGTGTGTGGAGACCCGCAACATCCTGTACATTACCGATTGACATTCGCCTACCTAGGTGATTGGGCTACGCCCTCTCGCCTAATCGGTTACTTTTGGTACCAACTGTACAATACACCTGACTCTTTTAGCTGACCCCTCCCCCCCCCTATTAGTGTGTGGTCGGTGAACCATCTACCCCTGTCCCCCCCCCCAATCCCCTCCACGATGCAGTCCACGTCCTCCATACGGCGACCCAACGGCGGGACTAGGCCTCCCCCCGCACCTCAAGCTATACTCCATAAACGCACGTGGCTTAAACACCCCTGAAAAGCGCTCTAGGCTATTATACTCGCTCTGGAAAGAGAAACCACATATAGTTCTGATCCAGGAAACGCACTTTAGAAAAGAAAGTGTTCCTAAGTTGTTCGACCGCAACTTTCCGTCGGCTTTTCATGCGCCAAATGACACTGCTAAGTCCAAAGGGGTATCCATCCTGATCTCCAGACATTGCCCCTTTCAGGTAACCGAAGTACAAAAGGATCCCCAAGGCAGGTACCTCTTCCTGAAAGGCACGCTGAATAGCGCACCGTTCACAATAGCGAACATATATGCACCCAACACAAAACAAGTAGCCTTTTTTAGACAGGTACTCTTTCAACTAACGGCATTCCAGACAGGCGTACTAGTGCTGGGAGGCGATTTTAATGTACCATTGACGCCTGCCCTAGACACATCCAATGGCTCCTCATGTTTAAAATATAGGGCCCTAAAAGCGATCAAGACGCAACTAACCACCCTTACCTTACATGACACGTGGCGCACCCTACACCCCACAACGAAAGACTTCACATACTTCTCCCCTCTACATCAAAAATATTCCAGGCTAGATCACTTCTTCCTCACTCAAAACGACCTTACTTCTCTGGTGGATGCTACCATTGAGCCAATGCTGCTCTCTGATCACCACCCGATCACAGTGACACTTCTACTCCCCTATAATCAACCCTGGGCAACAGTGTGGAGGCTTGACGACTCACTCCTCCTGGACGAAGCAACCATACAACACATTTCGGACGTTCTGACCAACTACTTTACTGAAAACACGACAGAAGACTCGTCCCCCACTTCAACATGGGCTGCACACAAGTGCGTGGTGAGAGGGGAATTCATGTCACTATCGGCAAAACGTTCTAGACTCCGATGCGCCCGCATTACAGAACTGACGAACAGAGTCAAAACTCTTGAGAGAGCACATAAACTCTCGTTAGCAATGCGCACGCATGATGACCTGGTAACCGCTCGGAAGGACCTCCTAGAGGAACTCCAAAAAACGGTGACCCGAAAATTCACACTGACAAACAAACTTTTTTACGAGTTCGGGAACAAATTGGGGAAACTTCTCGCATCCGCCCTGCAGAAGCGGAAGTCGGCACACACTATTAATGCTTTAATCTCCCTAGCGGGAGAGACAATAACTAGGTCGGAGGACATAGCAGACCAGTTTGTATGTTTTTTCACTAACCTTTATAATATACCCGAACCAGTAAACACCCCACAGACCGCAGATAGGTCCGCGCTTATTGAACGATTTCTGGAAGACTACTGCCCGAAAATTGACTCTAAGGCCTCGTACACACGAGGGGATATGTCCGCTGAAAACGGTCCGATGGACCGTTTCAGCAGACATCTCCGATCGTGTGTTTGGGCTAGCGGACAGATTTGTCCACCCAACAGATTTCAAAGCATGCTTTGAAATCTATCCGGTGGGAATCTGTCCGCCCGATATGTCTGCTGGTTAGTACACTTACCAGCAGACATGTCGTCCCGCACCGCCGCCGCCGAATGGATTTGGCGCATGCGCGGAAGAGTTTTACTTCCTGGTGCGGTGATGTGACGGTGACGTGGCGGCGTCAACGTCACCGCCGCGTCACTGACACGTCACCGCGCCCTCCGCTGGCGGGGAATTTGATCCGATGGTGTGTACACGCCATCGGATCAAACTCCAGATCAGACATATCCGATGGAAATGGTCCGCGGACCGTTTTCATAGGATATGTCCGATCGTGTGTACGAGGCCTAAGATGGACTTGACCAACCTACACTCCCCAGTGACATCAGAGGAAGCAACCCGAGCGCTGAAACAATTGAAGGTAGGCAAGAGCCCCGGACTGGATGGCCTCCCGGCCAGTTACTATAAAGCCTTTACCCACTTACTATTACCGCACTTCCTCACAACGTACAACACCCTCCCGGAACTGACTGCTCAGACCAAAGACTTGCTAGAAGCCCACATTTCCCTGATCCCTAAGCCAGGAAAAGACACCACAATAGTTTCGAACTACCGACCAATTTCCCTACTGAATGTGGACTTGAAACTCTACGCGAAGATCCTGGCGAACAGACTATTACCACTGCTCCCTGACCTGATCTTGACGAACCAAGTGGGTTTTGTCCCTGGGAGAGAGGCCAGGGATAACACAACCAAAGCCCTCAACGTTCACCACTGGCTGACGTCGTCTCACAATAAGGGTTTTCTTCTATCCTTGGACGTGGAGAAGGCGTTTGACAGGGTAGCGTGGGACTATATGACAGCTGTCCTGCAAAAAAGAGAACTACGGGACAGAACCATACAATTGATCTCAGCGCTGTACTCCGTCCCCACCGCCAGAATTAGAGTGAATGGCCGCCTGTCGAGCGCCTTCTCCGTGTCTAACGGTACACGGCAGGGATGCCCCCTATCCCCCATTATCTTTGTCCTCTCACTGGAACCCTTCCTGCATCGGTTAAACGCAAACTCAACTATTAAAGGAGTAGAGATACCGGGTAAGCACTGCAAACTGGCCACCTATGCGGACAATGTACTACTGTTCCTTTCAGACCCTATAACTACACTGCCCAATCTCCTGAAAGACTTTCGGCTTTTTAAATCGCTCTCGAATCTCCAAATAAACTTTGAGAAATCAACGGCCTTGAACGTTACCCTTCCAGAATCGGTAGTCTCCCTCTGTAAGCAAAACTTCCCATTTAAGTGGGCCTCTGATGCAATTACCTACCTAGGTGTCAAAATCCCCCATGACCTGAAAGACTTGTACCTCTTAAACTTTCTGCCCGCTCTCCAGTCCGTCAGAGGATTTGATGGAGTGGAATAAAGGCAGATTATCATGGTTTGGAAGGGCGGCAACCCTGAAAATGAACGTTCTTCCGCGACTGTTGTACCTCTTACAGGCCATCCCGATAGCCTTACCCCAGTCCTTCTTCAAGCTTTTTAAGAACAGCTGCAGAACCTTTCTTTGGGCAGGACGCCCGCCCAGACTAAGCTGGGATAAGCTCATAAGGCCGAAGCTGAAGGGCGGTCTGGGGATACCTGATATGGCACTATATCACACAGCTTGCCACCTTGTAAGGGTAGCGGACTGGCGCCATCATGCCCATGACAAGGATTGGGTTAATATAGAAAATGCCTTCCTCGATTATCCGCTCTCCCACACCCCCTGGGTCTCACCCCGCTCAGTCCCGGCTTCTTGCGCAAGCCACCCTTTCATTGGCCCCACACTTCACGTGTTTAAGTCAGCCTGTCGCGCTCTTAAGGTCACCCCATCGCCGGGCCCCTTGACTCCTCTTCGTCACAACCCTGACTTCTCACCTGACATACCCGTTACGGACCATACTGATCGTAATGAAGCCCTGAAGACGCATGCCGCTCTATTCTTCCGAAATGGCATACTCCTGACATATCAGGAGATGGTTGCCGCATTCCCATATTTGAAATTGTCCATTTTCAAGTACCGTCAATTAAAACATTTTTTTGGAAGCGCCCAACCCCCCTCTATATGGTCTAGAGACCTTACACCTATGGAACAAATTTGTGCATCTCAGGAACCCCAACAACACCTGATCTCCACCTTCTATTCTATGCTAATATCCACGGTTGCCCCCCCACTAATGATCGCATAGCCTGGCAGGCGGATCTGTCCCTTGACTTATGTGATACAGAGTGGGAGACGATATGGGAACACACACACAAAGGCTCTGTGATTGTCTCCGCGCAGGAGAATAGATACAAACTTAGCACAAGATGGTACAGGGCCCCCGATAAGCTGCACAAAATCTTTCCAACGGTCTCTCCACTGTGCTGGAGGTGTGGCAAGGAGCCAGGCTCCCTCCTCCACATTTGGTGGGAATGCCCCGCCCTGCAGCCGTTCTGGAAAGAGGTACACGAACGTATTGTAGACATCACAACTAATCACATTGAGTTCTCCCCAGCGCAATACCTACTACATCACTCGGTCCTTCCACGAGCGCACTATCGAAAGCCTCTGACCCTCCATTTAATAAATGCAGCCACCCAATGTGTCCCTCTCCGCTGGAGATCTACAGTACCGCCCACACTACAAGACTGGCACTCCCGAGTAAAAAAAATTGAAGACATGGAACAGCTTATCCACCAATCCAAAGAAACTCACGACAGATTCAGATCCACATGGGCATGTTGGTCCCATTATCGTGAGTCGTTGGACCCACAGCCTCCTGTCATCCCCTCTGGGCACCCAAGGGCAGCCACCTTGGACCCCGATCGAACTGACGCACTACCACTGAGTAATCCAACCCCTCCCCCTGATCCCATCCGAGCCCCGACCGACCACATCACCTCTACTTCTCGTTCCTTTAGGCCTCAGCTCTCCTCCCACCCCTGAAGCGAACAAGATATACTCAATCAGCTACCTAAGGTTCTAGACATGTGAGGACCTGTATGGCAATACACACATGCTTCCGACCAGACACATAAGGGGAGAGCTGGGTCCCATGACTAGTCAACATTCAGAGTCTTTACCACCCCTGGCAGATCCGTCAGGGCTGCAGCTTTAAATTTAGACACCGCCCCCCTCCCCCATCCGCAGAGTGTTCCCGATAGGGGTGGACGGGCTGAGAGGGGCCCTCTATTAGCTTACATCTGCGATACTGAAGCCCGCTCTAGACGCTACCGTAGGAGTTACAGGGAGAGAGTCAAGACAGCCCCACGCACCCCCCCCCCCCCCGTAATACCCTCTCACGTTAGGTATTTACACTGACTCTTTCTCCGAGCATCATTCAAATACATGGTTTTGTTTTTAATGGCTAATGTGATTATCATTTGTCTCTCTGTCTGTTGGATATGCTGAATTAGATGTATTTGCAGGCACCATTCACTGTTCTTCTTTGTCATGTTGACTCCCAGTTCATGTTGCTGGCTTAAGTGATTTTCTAAACAGAAGTGTGATTTTTAAACACAAGTGGGAAGAGTTAAACAACAGGAGTTTGCTTTTAACTGTTTCTGCTTGCAAGTGTCATTTGTTTCTCTGACACTTTTTAAACAGGTTTTTATTTCTCTCTGCTAAGGAAAGTGTTTAATTGTGATCAGGTGAACAGGTTTTTTCCTCTGCTAATCAGTGGGGAGTGTTTAATTGTAAACAGGTGAAGAGGTGAGTATAAAAGTCTCAGTCAAACTTCCATAAGGAGCTGGCTCCCAGTTCATGGGAGTTTGAAAACAGAAGTTAAGACAGGAGTCTTCTAAACTGTAAGTAACATCTTAAACTTCCTACAAGTAATTATATTGTAACTGGGAAATGTGTGCTAGCAGGGTTGAAGGTTTTGCTCAGTGCACAGTGTGTCACATGTATACAAAATTGGTGCAACAGCTCCAGGATGGATACCGCTGTGACAGATGTGAGCAGGTTGCCCTTCTGGAAGCTCGCATTAGAGATCTGGAGGAGCAAGTTGCAACACTGGGCAGAAAGGACAACCTTGGTCAGTAGGGTTAATGTGGAGGGTGGAGGGGCAAGTCAGGATTATCAGATAGGAAGATGGGTTAATGTAGTTAGAGGGAGTGGAAGGGGCTTGCAGACAAGGAAGGCCAATCCTGTGTTTGTGCATCAAAACAAATTTGCCAAGTTGGGTGAAGATGTGGAGGTGGCTAACACAGAGGTGGCAGCCCTAGATGTTACTGCTACCCCTAACAGCCGGGAGAGCAACCCATCTAGTAGAAGTGGTGAGGGGAGTGCAGGTAGGCCTAGACAGTTGGTGGTAATAGGGGATTCTATAATCAGAAGGACTGATAGAATAATTTGTCGCCAGGATCGCCTCAACCGAATGGTTTGCTGTCTCCCTGGTGCCAGGGTTCGGCATGTGGTGGACCGGGTGGATAAATTACTGGGAGGGGCTGGGCATGACCCAGCTGTCTTGGTCCATGTTGGAACCAATGACAGTATACATGGAAGGTGGAGGCTCCTTAAGAATCAATTTAAAGAACTAGGCTGCAAGATGAAGGGAAGGACCTCCAAGGTGATATTCTCTGAAATATTGCCTGTGCCATGCGCAACACAGGAAAGGCAGGGGGAGATTAGAGAGCTGAATGCATGGCTAAAGACCTGGTGTAGGAAGGAGGGATTTGGGTTTCTAGAGCACTGGGATGACTTTTCATTGGGGTGCAACCTATATGCTAAAGATGGTTTGCACTTGAATGGAAGGGGGTCTGCTGTGCTGGGGGAGAGGTTTAGGGGAATGCTGGAGGAGTATTTAAACTAGACTTGAGGGGGGAGGGTGAACGTGAATTACATCGGGCACACAGGTCAGTTAGGGGTCAGACATTAATGGAGAGTGGAATGGGGATAGATGGAGGTGGGGTTATGGCAGGTGACAAGAAAGTTCCCATGTTGCAAACAGCCATTGGAAATTATAGTGCCATTTGCACTACTAAAAATTATATGAATCATATGAAAAACGCCAGCGAAAAATGTAACAATACATTTAAGTGTTTGTTCACCAATGCCAGAAGCCTTCCAAGCAAAACAGGTGAGTTGGAAGCTCTGGTGCATGAGGAGAGCTATGATGTAATCGGTATTGCTGACTGGGCTATTAATATTCCTGGCTATGCTCTCTTTCGGAAAGACAGGGTAAAAAGGAAAGGTGGAGGGGTCTGTCTCTATGTGAGAAGTGACCTTAAAGCAAGCGTGAAAGAGGACCTGGTTGATGGAGAGTGTGATGAAGTTGAAGCATTATGGGTGGAACTGCATACAGATGTGCGTAGTTCAAAGCTAATCATTGGAGTTTGTTATAGACCACCCAATGTTAATGAGGAGGTGGAGACTCGGCTCCTTGCACAGATGGAAAGGGCTGCAAGGGCAGGGACGGTGATAATAATGGGGGATTTTAACTACCCAGAAATTGACTGGAATAATGGAATTTCTGGGACAGTTAAAAGGACAAAAATTTAAAAACCTATTGCAGGACAATTTTATGGTCCAGTTTATTGAGGCCCCAACTAGGAATGATGCTCTGTTGGACCTGGTAATCTCAAACCATGCAGAGCTCATTACTAATGTTCAGATAAAGGAACACCTGGGTAGCAGTGATCATAACATGATTTCGTTTAATGTAAACTATAAGCAAGAAATACATACAGGAAAGATAAAAACACTTAATTTCAAGAGAGCAAATTTTCAAAGCATGAGGACTGCTCTCCAGGGCTTGGACTGGGAGGGAATATTGGCACCGATGAACACAGAACAGAAATGGGAATTCTTCAAAAAGACTCTTTGGAACCTCACTGCAAAGTATATTCCCATGGGCAATAAGTTTAAAAGGCTAAAGATAAAACCTATGTGGCTCACGGTCAAAGTTAAAAAAGCTATAAACAATAAGAAAATAGCTTTTAAAAAATATAAAAATGAAGGAACACTAGTGTCGTTTAAATGTTACAAAGAATATAATAGAATATGTAAAAAGGAAATCAAGGATGCAAAAATTCAAAATGAACGACAGATTGCAAAAGATAGTAGGACAAACCCCAAAAAATTCTTTAAATATATTAATAGTAAAAAGGTCAAGTCTGAGCATGTAGGCCCTTTACAAAATAATCTAGAGTGGGTGACTGAGGACATAGAGAAGGCAAATTTATTAAATGCTTTCTTCAGCTCTGTGTATACATTTTAACCTTTTATAGTTAAAGGAGTAGAATTAGGTAAGGGGTGTACCATCGTCCCTATGATCTAGTATACTTTTTAGGGGACTCAGGGATTCCCTACAGCCCTGAGACTCCTAATAAAACAAATGGGCGGGGAGGACTATACCGGTACAGTATGATTAGGTTGAAAGCAACCAGAGTGATTCATATAAGATAAATTGTAAAAAAGGTTTATTCACATACAAGTATCAAGAAACAAAAAAGAATAAAAAAATACATCACAAAAAAGGAACGATACAGACACATTTAACCAAAATCTAAACACCGGTCAAGTACTCCCTTCTGTTAAAAAAGAAGAAAGGGGGATCTCAATGTAGAGGTTGGAGTCGTGAGACAGACAGTCTCTGGTCTCGACTAGTTTCGCGAGTTGTATCGCTTCGTCAGGAGACAATCGGCACATTGTCCATTGACCCAATCAACCACGGCAGGCAAAAGGTAAGTACCTAGCAGCTGGACCAAGAGAGAAAATTCTTGGAATGGACCTATATGTCCCGATGGACATCAAATGGTGGAGGACAAAAGGGGGTCCCAGGACTACGGAAGTCCCCTTTAACAGGGTTACTCAGATGGCACTGTGATTAGACCTGCATAGTGTATGTATTTAGGTCTATACGCAGTAAATGATAAAGCAGTTACCAAAAACTTCTGCTGGTAGCAGCGCTGGTTCTTGAACGTGTAAGGTAGTACACATGTCCTGGGACCCAGTCCGGTGCCAACCGGACTGGGTCCCAGGACATGTGTACTACCTTACACGTTCAAGAACCAGCGCTGCTACCAGCAGAAGTTTTTGGTAACTGCTTTATCATTTACTGCGTATAGACCTAAATACATACACTATGCAGGTCTAATCACAGTGCCATCTGAGTAACCCTGTTAAAGGGGACTTCCGTAGTCCTGGGACCCCCTTTTGTCCTCCACCATTTGATGTCCATCGGGACATATAGGTCCATTCCAAGAATTTTCTCTCTTGGTCCAGCTGCTAGGTACTTACCTTTTGCCTGCCGTGGTTGATTGGGTCAATGGACAATGTGCCGATTGTCTCCTGACGAAGCGATACAACTCGCGAAACTAGTCGAGACCAGAGACTGTCTGTCTCACGACTCCAACCTCTACATTGAGATCCCCCTTTCTTCTTTTTTAACAGAAGGGAGTACTTGACCGGTGTTTAGATTTTGGTTAAATGTGTCTGTATCGTTCCTTTTTTGTGATGTATTTTTTTATTCTTTTTTGTTTCTTGATACTTGTATGTGAATAAACCTTTTTTACAATTTATCTTATATGAATCACTCTGGTTGCTTTCAACCTAATCATACTGTACCGGTATAGTCCTCCCCGCCCATTTGTTTTATTAGGAGTCTCAGGGCTGTAGGGAATCCCTGAGTCCCCTAAAAAGTATACTAGCTCTGTGTATACAATGGAGAATGGGGGAGCTCATGTCGATATAGGGGGTGGGAGTGACACAGCCCCAAATCCACAATGGCTCAAAAGTGATATGGTCCAGAAATATTTAGACAGAATAAAGGTGGATAAAGCACCTGGACCAGATGGCATCCACCCACGGATCCTAAAAGTATTGAGCTCTGACATTTCAAAGCCACTGTATCTAATATTTAGGGACTCATTAATGACAGGAATAGTACCACTGGATTGGCATAAAGCCAATGTGGTGCCCATATTTAAAAAGGGAACAAAGTCTTTACCTAGTAACTATAGACCTGTTAGTTTAACTTCTATAGTTGGGAAGATACTGGAACGTTTAATAAAAGACCACGTGGATGAGTTCTTGCTGGAAACAAACTATTTAAGCAGCAGACAGCATGAATTCATGAAAGACAGAAGTTGTCAGACAAACCTGATTTCTTTTTATGAAGAGGTAAGTAAAACCCTGGACAGAGGCGTAGCAGTGGACGTGGTATACTTGGATTTTGCAAAAGCGTTCGATACAGTTCCCCACACACGACTCATGTGTAAGGTAAGGTCTACAGGATTAGATATATCAGTTTGTAAATGGATAGAAAACTGGCTGAAAGACAGAATTCAGAGAGTTGTGGTTAATGATTCTTACTCTGAATGGTCCAAGGTTATCAGCGGTGTACCCCAAGGTTCAGTGTTGGGTCCCTTACTTTTCAATATATTTATAAATGATATTGGGTCTGAGATCAAAAGTAACATTTCTGTTTTTGCAGATGACACCAAGCTATGCAGTGGAATAATGTCCTTGCAGGATGTCTCCAATTTACAAGCCGACCTCAATGCTCTGTCTAATTGGGCGACTAAGTGGCAGATGAGGTTTAATGTTGATAAATGTAAAGTTATGCACTTGGGGGCTAAGAATATTCATGCATCATACATGCTAGGGGGAGTACAACTGGGGGAATCTGTAGTGGAGAAGGATCTGGGTGTTTTAGTTGATCATAAGCTCAATAATGGCATGCAATGCCAAGCTGCGGTTTCCAAAGCGAGCAAAGTCCTTTCTTGTATTAAGAGAGGTATGGACTCCAGAGATAGAGATATCATTTTGCCCCTGTACAAATCATTAGTAAGACCTCATCTGGAATATGCTGTCCAGTTTTGGGCACCAGTTCTCAAAAAGGATATCGGAGAACTGGAGAAAGTGCAGAGAAGGGCAACCAAACTGATAAGAGGCATGGAGGAGCTCAGCTATGAGGAAAGATTAGAGGAACTGAATTTATTCACTCTTGAGAAGAGGAGAATAAGGGGGGATATGATCAACATGTACAAATACATAAGAGGTCCATATAGTGAACTTGGTGTTGAGTTATTCACTTTAAGGTCAACACTGAGGACAAGGGGGCACTCTTTACGTCTGGAGGAAAAGAGATTTCACCTCCAAATACGGAAAGGTTTCTTCACAGTAAGAGCTGTGAAAATGTGGAACAGACTCCCTCCAGAGGTGGTTCTGGCCAGCTCAGTAGATTGCTTTAAGAGAGGCCTGGATTCTTTCCTAAATGCACATAATATAACTGAGTACTAAGTTTTGTAGGTAAAGTTGATCCGGGGTAAATCCGATTGCCTTTCGGGGGATCAGGAAGGAATTTTTTCCCCTCCGGTAGCAAATTGGATCATCGCTCTGCTGGGGTTTTTTGCCTTCCTCTGGATCAACTGTGGGTGTGGAGTTGGGTGTATGGGAGGATGTACTGTGTTTTACTTTGTTTTATTTTTATTTATTTTTATGGTTGAACTGGATGGACTTGTGTCTTTTTTCAACCTGACTAACTATGTAACTATGTAACTATGTAACTATGTTACCCCTGTATTGCATTTATGCTTGTAACCCTTCTCCTTATAAACTTAATAAAATTGTTTAAAAAAAAAAATACTTTACAAACTGGAAGATCAGGAAAATAGATCCAGAAGACAGAACTTGAGAGTTAGAGCCGTCCCAGAGGGGAAAGGGGAAGATCTGAGGAAAATAATCGGGACAATATTAAACCCAATATTGGGTAAAACCGCTGAAGACTCGATTAGAATCAAGAGAGTCCACCGTGTGGGAAGATTAAATAGAAGCGATACAGATCGGCCTCGGGACGTTATTGTTAGATTTCATTCGTTTGAAGAGAAAGATGAAATATGGAAGAAACTGAGGGGATTCCCCCCCCCCTCACATACGAAGGGTCCTCCTTACAGATCTATGCAGACTTGGCCTCTGAGACGTTGGCTAGAAGACGACATTTAAAACCTCTTCTAGAACAACTAGTGTCCAAGAAAATTAAATATAACTGGAGATTTCCAGCCTGCTTGGTAGGCTCAAAAGATGGGAAATCAGCATTACTGCGATTCCCTGAAGATCTGTGTGAATTCTGCAAAAGACTAGACCTACAGATACCAGACCTACCTGGATGGGTTCAATAGGGGGAGACGGCAGAAGGGAATTTAACTTCCTCATCATTGTTTATCTTCTTTTCCTCTTTTCTGGAGAGGGAGGGGGGAGGGACGGGCCAGAACAACATGGAGGTCCCATTACCCCAGAGAAGCTCAGCGTCCTCTATCTTTGTTTTTTTTTTCCAATTATAAGCTAGAAGGGGATTGTGAAAATAGGCCCCACCCCAGAGGGAAACTAGACCAAGGGATAAAATTGGTTTAGAGGCCTATTTCTGGCATGGGGGGGAAGGGTTGGGGAGAAGGGGGAGGGGGGGTTGGAAGAGGGAGGGGAATGGGATGGAGAGGAGGGAGATACACCACACCACACCAAAAAGATCGATAGAGAAAGTATATGAAATCAGGTCGAGGTTAAAATTTAAATCAAAGAGGAAGATCTCCAACACCAGATAATGCCGATAATAAAATGCGTATCATACAACGTAAAAATAGTCCTACAAAGAGACACAAAGTTTTAATGGAATTGAAGAGAATTAAAACCGATGTAGCATATCTACAGGAGACCCATCTTAGCATAGACTCGAACGCAAAATTAAACTCAATAGATTTCCCTGTATGGTATTATGGGGACACTGTCTCAAAACGTGCGAGGGGAGTAGCTATCGGGTTCGCCAAAGGAGTGAGATTCCGGTTAATCGATAGATTGACAGATCCGAGGGGAGATTCCTTATACTAAAAGGGAAATTAGAGGAGACAGAATGCACCCTAGTAAACATTTACTCACCTAATAACCAACAGATAAAATTTCTAATCGATATCTTGGGAAAGATAAGGGACTTTAAAAAAGGTAGGGTTATACTGGGAGGAGACTTCAACTTTTGTATGGACCCAAAGGTAGACAAGACAACCCAGACAGTAGGGACCAACATAAAACAACTAAGAAAACTAAAAACAACCTGCATAGTAGTCAACTAGTAGATGCTTGGCGTGTGCTAAACCCGGCAACACGAGATTATACCTTCTATTCTCCGGTACACGGGTGCTACTCCCGGATCGACCATATTCTCGTTGACCACTGCCTATTGGAGGAGGTGGTGAACGCAACAATAGAGCCTATGACCATATCAGACCATGCCCCAATCAGTGTGTCCCTTAATATCTCAGGTAATCCAAGGCCACCCCAAACTTGGAGGCTTAATGATGAATTACTAAAAGATGTAAATAGCCTTACCAGGGTTCAAAAGGAGTTAGAAGAATACTTTAAAATAAATGATACAAGTGACATATCCAAAGCCACATTATGGGATGCCCACAAGGCCTTAATTCGAGGCACGCTGATATCAGAAGGAGCAAGAAAGAAAAAAGAGAAATGGCTTCAAAAGGAGAAAATAATCAAGGAGATAGACAAGTTAGAACAAAAACATAAAATAGGGGCTCAGCAACAAGATCTATATCAAGAATTAGTTAATAAACGCAACCAACTTAAAAATCTTTTATTTCAGGAAACCAAAAGAGATTTACAGATAATTGCAAAAGAAAGATATATGGGAGGCAATAAAACCAGTAAACACCTGGCAAGGTTGGTTCAGAAAAAGAAAGGAAGGAACTATATAGAAAAAATTAAAAACGAACAAGGAAAGGAGGTGTATAAAACAAAAGATATAGGTGAAACTTTCCGAGTTTATTACGAAAATGTATACGCAGTTAAACAGAAAAACTGGGAAAACGAGGAGAAAAAAAACAAAACCTCAGACTTCCTGCAGGGGGCGGGACTTCCATCAGTAAATCCAATAGATGTATCAACTATGGACAGGCCGATCACAGAAAATTAAGTACAGTTAGCGTTATCTGGTACAGCATCGGGGAAAAGCCCTGGTCCCGATGGCTTTACCGCACTTTACTATAAAAAATGCAAAGATATCCTCATACCTCGACTATGTCAATATTTTAATGGTCTAGGAAAGGACTATACCCTGAGTAGAGAAGCCGCCGAGGCAACAATAACCGTTATTCCAAAGGAGGGCAAGGATACCAGGATTTGCTCGAGCTATCGGCCAATATCTCTGTTAAATGCAGACTTAAAACTGTTCGCAAAGATACTGGCCGAGAGAATAAAACGCGAGATGGCGGGGCTGATACATCCCGACCAGACAGGTTTTATTCAGGGTCGAGAGGGAAGAGATAACGGGGTAAGGACCCTCCTCCTGATCCAGGAAATGAGGAGAAGTGGAGTCCCCAGTCTACTCCTGTCAATCGATGCAGAGAAAGCGTTCGATAGGGTAGACTGGGGATTCATGTTACAAACCTTGGAAACTATGGGATTTGGATGTAGGATGATGGGATGGATCGGAACTCTATATAAAGCCCCAACGGCTAGGATTAAAATAAATGGAGGTCTATCTCAATACTTCTCAATGGAAAATGGTACGAGACAAGGGTGCCCCCTTTCACCATTATTATTTGTGTTGTCCCTTGAACCCCCTCTATCTAGAATACGCAAATGCCCTGAAATAAATGGAACTAAGGTGGGAAAAGAAGAGCATAAATTGGCTGCATTTGCAGACGACGTGCTCTTTTACCTGACCAATCCTAAAACCTCTATCCCAAAACTATTAAATGTATGTAGCCAATATGGGGAAATTTCAAACTTTAAATTAAATATTAATAAAACGGAAATATTAAACGCCAGCACACCCAAGAAAGATATGCAAATCCTTAGATCAGAATATAAATTCCCATGGGTAAAAGAGCTCAAATACCTGGGCATCTATTTAGCGAGTACGGAAAAAAGAATCTATGAAATCAACTACATCCCCCTGATAGAAGAAATCAAAAAGGAAATAACTAGAATAAAAAATAGACCAATTTCATGGTTTGGACGAATACATTTTTGTAAAATGGTGTTGATACCAAATATTCTATATAAGTTCCAGATGATCCCGATTAAGCTCCCAAAACAATTGATCCGTATTCTCCAAAAATTAATTATGAATTATATATGGGGAAATAAGAAACATAGGATATAATTTCAGACCCTCAGACAGACCAAAAATAAGGGGGGACTGGCCATCCCGGATCTTAAAAAATATTACGATGCAATAATCCTGTCAAGAGCAGTGGAGTGGGCCAGAGTAAACACAGAAAAAAGATGGGTTAGGTTGGAGAATACTCTCACAAACGCGAAATTAGAAAAAATAATATGGAATCCCCCACAATTTATAGCACTAGGCACAGAAACACATACAATCACAAAGAATGCACTCAAGGTATGGGATTATACACAAAAAAAAATTGATAAAAATTTCAACTCTCCCCTTATTTTTTTTTTTAAATAATGACTACTTCCCTCCGGGGAAAATAGAGGTTGGGGGAAATTGGATTAAAAATGATAAGGCACAAGTAAGAGATATAACACATCAAGGACACGTATTAGCATATAGGCAAATAGAGCAAAAAGAAAACTTTATGACACTTAGTGAATGGAGGTACCAACAGTTAAACCACTTTATCCAAAAACTACCCCAACCCTTAAGAACAGGGGACCAACTCTCAGATATAGAAAAATTATGTTCTCTGGAAAGTAGGAAGGGAACTATATCTAAGATTTATAAGATTTTAATACAGTGGGAAGAGCTAGAGGTACACCCTTTCATTAAAAAATGGGAGAAGGAATTAGGGACACGTTGTGATAGGACCACAATAGATAACATTTTAAAACTGACCCATACCTCGGCTATCGACAGTCGATCTGCCGAAATTAATTTTAAATGTTTATCAGGCTGGTACGTAACACCAGTAAAACTCAGCAAATTTAAGACCGGCCAGTCAGCAGATTGTTGGAGGGGCTGTAAATCCCCCGGAACCATGGCCCCCCTTGGCTGGGAATGCCCAAAGGTCAAAACTTACTGGGAAAAGATTTTGAGGATAATAGAAGAGATCACAAAGGTAAAAATAAAAAGAGAGCCTTGGACGGTACTCTTCCATGGAGGGGGAGAAGGGATTAAGAAATACAGGAAATCTTTGGTACCGCACCTATTAAATGCCGCCAAAAGGCTGATACCAAGGAAGTGGCAGGAAACAGAATGTCCCACGGTGTGGGAATGGATAGATAGCGTAGAGGAAACATACATGATGGAAGACTTCAGGGATAGTATAGATGATAACTGGGATAGCTCAAAATGGGAAAATTGGAGAGCTTTCAAAAGATCATGGAGCTATGTAGAAAACCTGCGGCAAGGGGTACAAACTAGCTCGATAAGATAAGAGAGCATTAAATGGCGTGGTGGAGGGGAGGGAAGGGAGAGGTGAGGGGGGGAGGGGGGAAGGAAAAAAGGGGAATAAATATATAATAAATGTATAAAGAGCAATACATTTCATTATTTATAATAAAGTTAAACTAAGAGGGAAAAAAAATTAAAAAAATAAAATAAAAAAAAAGATCTCAGATGATCTCTACCAAAGACAGCTTTATCCAACTGAATCTGCTATCCAGGGTATATGAGTATTCAGTATTCTTCTGTAGAGGCATCCACCTTACCAACCATTCAGTGTCCTCCACCCCTCTCTGCCAATCCCTCCACTGGCTCCCACTTACCCAACAAATAAAATTCAAAGTACTAAAAATAATTTACAAGGCCATTCAAAACTCGGCCCCCAGCTACATCACTAACCTAGCCCCAAAATGCCAACCAAGCCGCTCTCTTCGGTCCTCCCAAGTCCTTCTGCTCTCTAGCTCCCTTGTCACCTCCTCCCATGCTCACCTCCAGGATTTCTCCAGAGCTTCTCCCATCTTTTGGAACTCCCTATCCCAATCTGTCCGACTGTCCCTTAATTTATCCATATTTAGACGATCCCTGAAAACTCTTTTTTTTAAAGAAGCATATCCTGCTTTAAACTAACACTGTTACTTCCTTAATCAGCTCATCTCCCACTGCTATAACCTTTTGTATCAATTGACCCCCCCTTTTTAGATTGTAAGCTCTAATGATCAGGGCCCTCTGATCCCTCTTGTACCAAATTGTAATGTAACTGTAATGTCTGCCTTTATTTTGTTAAGTGATGCGCAACCTGTATAATAATAATCTGTAAACTGTCTGCGAAGAATCTATTGAGCCTATGCTATTTGAAGAAAGCGGTAATACTCTTCATATGAGTCTTATTGCTAAAATGTCTCTGTATGCCTTTCTGGGATCCTTTTACCACTTGCTTACTGGGCACATATACCCCCTTCCTGCCCAGGCGAAATTTCAGCTTTCAGCTCTGCGTCACTTTAAATTAAAATTGCGCGGTCGTGCGACGTAGCTCCCAAACAAAATTGAAGTCCTTTTTTTCCCCACAAATAGAGCTTTCTTTTGGTGGTATTTGATCACCTCTGCAGTTTTTATTTTTTGCGCTATAAACAAAAAATGAGGGCGACAATTTTGAAAAAAAAAACACAATTGCCCAGATTCACATACCTTGGGGCATCTTTATGCCGGCGTAGCGTATCGAATATACACTACGCCGACCCAGCGCAGAGCGGCGAGTACAGTATTCACAAAGCACTCGCCCCCAAATCTACGCTGGGTTCCCTCAGCGTAACTCGTCATAAGTGGAAGTGGGGGTGAGGCATGCTAATGAGGCGTGACCTCATGTAAATGAAGGGCCGAGCGCCATCAAGTTACGAATTTAGTACGGCGCATGCGCCGTCCCCCAGTGCGCATACTCAGAATCACGTCGGGACGAATGCCTAAGATACGTCGAACACTGCCGAACACTGAACGTAACCTACGCCCAGCCCTATTCACGTAGTACTAAGTAAACAACGTACAATACGACGGCTGCTCCCTCGTCCATACCTTTGCGTGACTTACACCTGCTTTATGTGGTGTAAGTTTACGCTGGACGTACGACTTACGTAAACTGCGTATATTAATGCGCCGGGCACAAGTACGTTCATGAATCGGCGTATCTCACTCATTTGCATATTCGAAACGTAAAACAATGGAAGCGCCCCTTGCGGCCAGCGTAAATATGCGACCACGATATGACGGCGTAGAAAAACTTACGTTGGTCGTAAGAAGCCGATTTTTAGGCATATCTTGCTTTCAGAGCCAGACGCATAGATACGACGGCGCATATGTGCACTTACATGGCGTATCTCGAGATACGTAGGCGTAAGTGCTACGTGAATCCAGGCCAATATTTTTAACTTTTTGCTATAATAAATATCCCATTTAAAAAAAATATATATATATATTTTTCTCAGTTTAGGCCGATATGTATTCTACATATTTTTGGTAAAGAAAATCACAATAAGCGTGTAGTGATTGGTTTGCACAAAAGTTATAGTAGCTACGAAATAGGGGATAGAATTCTGAAATTTTTTTATTATTTTTTTTTTACTTGTAATACGGCGATCTGCAAATTTTGTCAGGCCTGCGATATTGCGGCGGACACATCGGACACTTTTGACACATTTTTGGGACCATTCACATTAATACAGCGAACAGTGCTATAAAAATGCACTGGTTACTGTATAAATGTGACTGGCAGGGAAGGGGTTAACACTAGGGGGCGAGCAAGGGGTTAAATGTGTATCCTGGGAGTGATTTTTACTGTGGGGGGAGGGCACTGACTGGGGGAGGTGACCGATGCTGTGTCACTATGTACAAGTGACACAGCATCGGTCTCCTCTCCCTGACAGGACGTGGAGCTCTGTGTTTACACATAGAGCTCCACGTCCCTGCTCTGTCACTGCCGATCGCAGGTACCTGGCGGACATTGCGGCCGCCAGGCACGCGCACCAGCATCTCGGTGATGTGCCGGGCACACACGCGCCCCCAGTGGCCGGAGGACCCGAGGCCGTAAAAAAACGGCCTCCCGGATTTATAGAGCCACCTGGAGGCCGTCTTTTTACTATGGCCCGGGACTAAAGTAGTTAATGTCAAATAAATGTCACTATTTTTTACCCACTATGTATGTATGTATGTATGCATTAAGTAAGAAACAAATTAATCAAATGTTTGTCAAGAAAAAAAAAAAAATATATATATATATATATATATATATATATATATATATATATATACACACACATACATACACACACACACATATATATATATAGTAAAAATATAATATAAATACTATAAATAATAATAATAATAAAAATAATAATAATAAACATTGCAGGCATTAGTAATTTAAAAAGAAAGCGACTAATAATTATGAAAAAAGAGAGTGCCTCCGGTTGTGTTTTCTCTCTTTGTATTTGAGGTATCAGTTAGATGCCACAGTACAAAGACACAATGACATCTGAAATGATTCTTTTTTTTTGCAGTGATGATCTAGATCGCACTGTAAAGCGGTGTTTATCTCCATAGAAAATAGCTAAATAATATACAAGCCTGCCTTCATTGTCAGGGTATACAATGGTGTGTACATTTCTCTGATATCTTTATTTTGTTCCAGCAGACATCGTACAAATCCGCAATTTATAAAAGGCAGATAAGATGAAAAAAAACACCTTATATTGCTGCCTACTATTGTTTGCTGTTTGAATTCTTATTTTTTTTTTTTTTTTTTATGCATGCAAAGAGTCAGTTAAAGCAATATTTAACCCAAAAATTTAATATATTGCAGCTTACCAATCGTTAGGTGTGATGCATTTGTTTTCTTTTTTTAAAGGGGTTGTAAAGGTTTGTTTTTTATTTTCTAAATAGGTTACTTTATGCTAGTGCATTGTTGGTTTACTTACCTTTTCCTTCCATTTCCCTTTTAAATGTTTTTCTTTGTCTGAATTCCTCACTTCCTGTTCCTCCTCAGTTAACTTGCCCCCATCATCCGAGCCGTTCTGGCTGGGGGTTAGTCAGTGTTCACAGCGTCTCCCCGCAGGCATGAAGTGCCAAGGAAGGGGGTGAGCATGCTGACTAACCCCCGGCCAGTACGGCTCGGATGATGGGGGCAAGCTTACTGAGGAGGAACAGGAAGTGAGAAATTCAGACAAAGAAAGAAAAACATTCAGAAGGCAAATCGAAGAAAAAGGCAAGTGAACCAACAATACACAAGCTTAACCACTTAAGGACCGCCTCACGCCGATATATGTCGGCAGAATAGCAGGGCTGGGCACATCTACGTACAGGTACGTTCCCTTTAAGTGCCGAGCCGTGGGTCGAGCACTCGCCCGCGTCGCGATCTGACGCTCCGTGACCACGGCCACAGGACCCACAGATCCGATCGCCGCCGGTGTCCCGCAATCGGTCACAGGAGCTGAAGAACGGGGAGAGGTGAGGATAAACACACCTTCCCCATTCTTCACAGTGGCAGTGTCATTGATCGTCTGTTCCCTGATATAGGGAAAGACGATCAATGATGTCACAAGTCTAGCCCCGCCCCCCTACAGTTAGAAACACATATGAGGTCAGCGCCCCCTAGTGGTTCACTCCTAAACTGCGATTGTCATTTTCACAGTAATCAGTGCATTTTTATTGCACTTTTTGCTGTGAATATGACAATGGTCCCAAAAATGTGTCAAAATTGTCTAATGTGTCCGCCATAATGTCGCAGTCACAAAAAAAAAATAGCTGATCGCCGCCATTACTAGTAAAACAAATTTATTAATAAAAATGCCATAAAACTATCCCCTATTTTTTAAACGCTATACTGTACATTTTGCACAAACCAATCGATAAACGCTTATTGCGATTTTTTTTAACCAAAAATAGGTAGAAGAATACGTATCGGCCTAAACTGAGGAGAAAAAATAAATAAAAAAATGTATATCTTTTTTGGGGATATTTATTATAGCAAAAAAGTGAAAAATATTGAATAAAAAAAATTGCTCTATTTTTGTTTATAGCGCAAAAAATAAAAAACGTAGATGTGATCAAATACCACCAAAAGAAAGCTCTATTTGTGGGGGAAAAAAGGACGCCAATTTTGTTTGGGAGCCACGTCGCACGACTGCGCAATCGTCAGTTAAAGCGACGCAGTGCTGAATCGCAAAAAGGGGCGAGGTCCTTAAAAGGAACCTATTAAAGGTTAAAGGAACCTATTTAGAAAATAAAAAAATGAACCTTTACAACCCCTTTAAGGCTTTTTCCCTGTTTTTACCTGGTGATCTGCCCAGTAATATGTCTTCTTGATATTTTGCAAAAAACAAAACATCAAGCCTTTTAATGTAACATTACGATCATTTCTCCAAAAGTATAAATATTGTATCATTTCCCTTCAAGGCTTACCCTCCTCCTCTTCTCTTTTTTTTCCTCCTCCTTTTAATTTTAATTTTACATGTTTTCCTTTTTCTTTTCTTTTTTAGATGTTAAAGGATCACTAAAGGAAATATATTTTTAAACTAAATAGCTTCCTTAACCTTACTGCAGTCCTGGTTTCATGTCCTCATTGTTCGTTTTTGCTTTAAGTTGCTGTGATTCTGCTCTGATCTCCACACTTCCTGCTTGTCTGGCTCCTTATGAAACATCTCATGGCAGCTTTTCACTGTGGTCTAAGCTGTCATTACTGTGTGTCTAAAACTCCTCAGAACCAATCAGATTCATATTAAAAACAAAACACTGCCCTGTATTTGTTTGTTTTTGTTCTGTGTGTCTCAGAAACATGAAACCAGTTTAAAAGTGAAACTAACCTGGAGGCACATTATATGATTGATTTTTATCTATTTTTAATCATTTTTAAAAAGGATCAGTTAACTTTTATGTCTCTATACCCTGTAAACAATCATTTCAGCAAAAAAAAAATTCCTTTAGTGACCCTTTAAGCTCCTTCATATAGTAAATGTAAATATATTATTAAATACAAAATGTTGTCCTTTCAACAGTTCAGTACTGTCGGATGAGAAGGGATGAACACTCTCTCAGCGTTTTAAAGAGAGATCACAGGGTATTCTGGAGTCTGATTTAATAGAAGGAGAGCTATAAGCGATGTAACACATCCCAACATGTAGAGAAATGCAGTTTCCATTTCATAGCAGCAGGAAAAGCGCCATTTGAATAAATACATACAGCACAATCAATCAAGCGTGGCAGATCATAACATTGCAAATTTCTTTTTTTTTTTCTGGACAATGTGTGCCGTCCGCATAATGGAGATGTGGCTGTGAATGCCTATCACTCTCCAGGTGAAAGGTTTTGTCAAAACTCAATAAAGCCCCCATTCACACTGCCACGACTTGGGATCTAACTTGTGAGACCCCAAGTCACATGACCTGGGAAATACCATGTTAGTGTAGCCATGTCCCCCTAGGGTAGGGTGACCAGACATCCCCGGTTTCCAGGGACAGTCCCCAGATTGAGGACATTGTGCCCAAGCTAAGTCTGTCCCCGATTTTGTCCCCGGATTGGATTTGAACAGGAGCTGGGGCAATTTCACAGACAGTCCATGCAGAATTGAAAAACAAAATCTGAATTAAACATCCCCGCTTTGCTGCTCCTTCTAGCTTATGAGGGTGTATTTTTTTCCATAATCTGTGCCCCTTTCTGATGATCATGTGCTGGTTGGAGCGGAGGAAATATTTCTTCAGTTTCGGGTGCATTCCCAATCAGCCCCGCTCGCATGTTCTTCTGCCTTGGCTCAAGTCCCGACCAGCCGCATGCCTGCTTATCTCCTTGCCATCCCTGGTGGAGTGATCTTCCTCTGCTCCCCACCCAGTAGTAGCCGGGGGCCTGTAGAGTCAGACTTGACAGGCTATGAGGCAGGCGGTGGCGGCAATGGGCAGAGAGTCACAACATTGATCTGCAAAGCAGACCTACAGTGCAGTGGTTAATATAGAGTTTCTGGGATGGCATGGGGTGGAGCCATATAGGGCGGAGAGATGATAAAGGCAGCCAGATAAGAGAGTCTGGCCTCTATTGAACACATGGAGAGAAGGTAAGCTGCCAGACATACTACATATCCATAAAAGGACCCGGAGGCCCCTGAGGTGTAGAAATAGTTCAAGTGCTAGCTGTCCTCTATTCAGCTACCTCTCCCAGATAGCTCTCTTCAGGTCCTGTCAACCAGCCCAGCTGCAATGAGCTCTCTCCAATGCCCTTCTCGCAGTCCTCTCTTCTGATTCTGCACTCATTTCAAACTGCAATCTCCCAGTTCTCTCAGGCATGTCTCCCCAGTCTTCCTGACTGTGCTTCACTCATCGGCCCTCCTGGCTGCGACCAGTTGTCCTCCTCTTATGCCGCGTACACACGATCACTTTTTGTGATGAAAAAAAACGACGTTTCAAGTGATGAAACAAAACGACGTTTTTCAAACTTCATTTTCCAAAACGAAGTTGCATACACACCATCGTTTTTCCAAAATGCTCTAGCAAAGCGTGGTGACGTACACCACGTTCGACGGCACTCTGTTCCATTGAAGCTCCGTCTCATAACTTGCCTCTGAGCATGCGCGGCTTTAAAAACGTCGTTTTCAACATCATTTTGCCCACACACCATCACTTTTTATGACACAAAAAACGACGTTTTGAAAAACGACACAAAAAATTCAAGCATGTTCGAATTTTTTTTTGGTCGTTTTTTTGAAGACATAAAACAACGTTTTGCCCACACACGGTGATTTTAAATGACGTTTTTGAAAACGTAGTTTTTTTTCATCACACAAAATGATCGTGTGTACGCGGCATAAGAAGTGTTCTCTCCCGCGTTCCTTGTAATAGAATGTATAAAAAACTGACTCCATTTTATTTAAGTAAAAATTAACTTTTGAATGTATGTGTTTTGATGCAATTGACAGTTTGCATAGAAACACACCCTGTGAGTCATTGTGGTTAAGTTGATTCACGGAGCAGCCTGTTGTATAAGCAAAATCATCAGCTAGTTCTTGTTAACTAAAGTCAGCAGTTTAAATCATGATGAGGAAATATTGAGTTTGTATAACTTTTAGAAACATATGCATTAAAACACAACCACTCCCTTCTTTCTTCTGGATATAAGCCACTGTGGTACTGAATAAAGACCAGAGACCTTATGAACACACTCAAATCTGTTTCCCTGTGTCTCATTGGTCTCTCACGCATCTGAAGCTCTTCCTGCATTACCTGAAGTACACCTGGGTGGCCGTATTACCTGTTTTCTGCTTCAGTCCTCTTCTTGATCTCTCATGTGCTTCTCCTTCCAGGATTTGGTCACTCCTCTTTGATGCACCCGAGCTCCAGCCCAGGGTCACCTCCCCCAACTGGGGATTTCCCCGTGGGCCCCGACAGCCTCCCCACTCTTTCACTCTCGCTCTTCCACCCAACAACTTCTCTCCAGCTGGGCTGACCCCAGATTTTT
Organism: Rana kukunoris; assembly: GCA_029574335.1. Lineage (NCBI taxonomy): Eukaryota > Metazoa > Chordata > Amphibia > Anura > Ranidae > Rana > Rana kukunoris. The sequence goes on from CM056059.1 coordinate 161,411,618, forward strand.
AAGGAGGCCTGCCCACTGCCAATCCAACTTGGTCAATGCTTCTTAAAGCGGATCTCCACCCTAAAGTGAAGATCCGCTGATCGGAACCCTCCCCCCTCCGGTGTCACAATTGACACCTTTCAGGGGGGAGGGGGGTGCAGATACCTGTCTAAAGACAGGTATCTGCAACCACTTCCGGCCCGCAGTCTCAGGCAAAAGTCAGGTTTTTTGGCGACATCCCGTCGCCCCCCCCCCCGTTGTGTGCTGGGAACTCAGCGGGAGCCAATCGGCGGGCGCAGCGCGACTCGCGCATGCGCCATAGGGAACCGGGCAGTGAAGCCGCAGCGATTCACTTCCTGGTTCCCTTACCGTGGATGGAGGGGGGAGCAGCAGGGTGACGAGCGATCGCTCGTCCTCTGCTGCGGACGCCGCTGGACTCCAGGACAGGTAAGTGTCCTAATATTAAAATATTGCAGCTGCTGGCTTTGAATATTTTTTTTTTTGCTGAACCATCCGCTTTAAGATACCAACTGATCCATACTATGGATAGGAGTGAAAGTAGCCTAGATTTGAGAGTGTTGGGTGACTTACAGGAGCCTTGACAGCTCATGACCATAGGAGGTAAATGCAACAGGGATCGAGGGGGTTCAGTGTTAGGTCACCTTTACAGATTTTGTGCAAAGGTGAACTTACACTTCAAGCTTTATTGAGGAGATCTTTCAAGTAATTAGCTTTGCTAATAAAAAAGCAAAGCTTTCTCTGAATGGTGCCCGTGCTAAATGGACGACCTACTGCACCAGGACAGTTGCTCGATATGGGACCCGGAAGCGAGCAGCTGTAGTAGTTGTATCCAATACGGTGATTTCCAGCTTCCACAGGAATCCCAAAAGGTATGGCACCAGGCTAGCTCAATATAGCTACGTAAAAATAGCCATAGCTAGAATTTAAAACACTTTTACTATTTTGTCCCATAAGTAACCCTCATCCCAACTTTTAAGTGCATCCTGGATCTTCAGAGACTTCGACAACACTCCTGGCTTCCCATATCACCTAAACATTATTTTTGAAGTTCTTTTAAGTAAAGTTGCAGTGCATTGTATCCTTGGTATTAATAAATATTGCTTGTTGGTTGGTGTTTTGTCCTTGGAGTTTGGGATAAAAGAGGTTGGAGGTGGCTGTAATCAATATGAGAGATTTGTAACTCAATTACAGCCGTTAACCTATTACAGTGACCTTAGAGAAAGGTGAACTGTCCAATTCTCACGAGTACTCGAATGTATGGCCGACACTTTGGCCCACAATATTATTTCCTATAAATGTTGTATTTTTCCGTATAATGAGAACATTTTTGTGCTTCATCTTAAACCTCACATTCTTGTGCCCTGTAATTAAAAGTAGCTGCGAAAAAAATATTTGCATAATCAGCACGCATTTTTTACCTCTATACCTCTACGAGGATTTTCATTTAACTGCATTGAACATGGCATATTTAACTACTTCAGCTCTCCTATCTGTACAACGCTTACGGAGCCGAGCAATGTTTACTTTTCTCATTGGGGCCTGCTTATCTAGCAATAATGGCCCAGATTCACGTACATCGGCGCATTATCGGTGGCGTAGCGCACCGCCATTACGTTAGACTTGCGCCATCTAGCCGCGTAATCCCCCGATTCACGTAGCTTTTGCGCAGGAAATTGCGCAAGCGTAAGGTTTTTTCCAGAGGCGTAAGGAGGAGTAATACAAATTGGGAGGGACGTGGGCGTGTTACATTGAAATGAGCCGTGACCCCATGCAAATGAAGGGCCGGCCGGCTCGCGCATGCTCGCTTGAAGGAGACCATGGTCAGCTCCGCTGTGCGCATGCTCACAACTCGGGAGCGGCGCAATCAGTGAAATTGGAAATGGACTAGGGCAACTTTGTGAACTACGCAGACAGCATAAATAGACAGACACAAATGCACTTCCTTTGCAAAAGTACATCCCTTTGTATCCCTCCCTATACAGCAAGGTGCTTTTGTTTGTTTGTGACGTGTCTTTGAGATATTTGGGGACTGTTTTGCAGAGTGATTTGTCTTTTATGTGTTTTCTTTGTTGTTATTTTGTTTAAATTATATTTTTGCTGGGCATTTTTTTTTTTTTGCTAGTCATTTATTTAATTTTTTTGGTTCTGTTTGTGTATGATTTTGGAATGTGGGGGTGATATTCCTGCGGGAAAAGGGGTGTCACCCTCATTTGTGGTGGAGAAGTGATCCCCAGGTCTGTGTGAATGGTGTATGAATGTACAGTGACATAATTGGAGCCGTGGCGTGGCGTTGCAGCTCACAAGTCCTGCATGGTGGACTGGTGCCAATCCAATGTGATGAGGATGTGGGGTGTGTGTGCTAGGGACCACAGTGGTGTGCATGCATGCATTCTCATTGTGCCATGATTAATGTGTGTGTTTAACGTGCAAAGATGCATAATGTGAGCTGGCATGAGATGGGGTCATGAGATGGGGTAACAGTGCATATGCAGAGTCACCTTGAAGGGAAAAGACAGGAGGATGTTAGTCATGCATGTGCCACTTGTGAGGTGTGCATCACGGGAGGGGACAGTCATGCCTGCCACCCATGTCACTCACCAACCAGCCAGCTGTCCCCATACATGTTCTGTTCGCAATCTGTGGGGATGGGGCTCTGAATGTATATGTAGCTGTCATGGGTGTCATGGGTGGTGTCATGTGTTGGGCTGGTGATGTCCTCCTGCAGGGTTGTGGTTAATTCCAGGATGGCATGAGGGGGGAATCTGAAGATGCGATACACCTCAGAATCACTCATGCCAAAGAGGTCTATGCGTGTGCGGTATACCCTCTCCCGTGCCATCCTCTGTGCCCTCCTCCTTCTTTGGTCATCTAAATTTACTAGTGCAGCTATGAGCGACGATGCCCCTGGCATGTTGGCAGTCAAATTGTAGTGCAACACGTGTGTGTGGCCTGCTCCTCAGTAACGGTGTTGCTTTCTGTGAGATGTAGACGTTTTTTCAAAATTTAGACCAGCTTTTAGGTGCTCTAACTTTAGACAGGACATTTTGCTGTTGCGCACATCGCGTAGCCTGCGCAGCAACTGCGTTTTTTTGTGGATCCCCGCAACTCCCTCATTAGCATATTTGACTAGCAAATCAATGGTGTGTCTAGCGCATTTTTGCGCAGACGGATGCGTCTGTCTAACGAAATTACGCCGGACAAAAAAAAATAGATTTCTGGCGTAAATCGTTTACTAAATCGCGCGCATCTAAACGCACGCGTAATCTAAACGCATCTAAACGCAGGCGTAATCGCTCTGTGAATCTGGGCCAATGTTGTCATTATTTAAAGTGTATATTATCCTAAATGTATAGAGAAAAACCGGGACAGCCGCACTCCAAAAAAATGGTTCCTTTTACTAAAACTGGTCACAATATGAACATATCACTGCAAAAAATCAGGAGAAAAGCTGATGCATTTCACACTATCATACAGTGCTTATTCATAGCTATGAATAAGCACTGTATGATAGTGTGAAACGCGTCAGCTTTTCTCCTGATTTTTTGCTGTGATATGTTCATGTTGTGACCAGTTTTATTAAAAGGAACCATTTTTTTGGAGTGCGGCCATCCCGGTTTTTCTCTATAAATTTTTGCATACTATTGCAGAGCCTGCACCCAGGTGTTTGGACTCCACCTTGCAGTTCCCTGGGACCTCTGAGCGGTAAACTTTCTTTCTCATGTATATTATCCTAAATATATTTTTCCCTATGTATGTTTTCTTACATGTGTGTTTTATAAATCATAGTCTATTATTTTCATGTACTTCTCCCATCTGAAGAACCTGGTTGATCCTGCCAGTCATCTTTATTCCTTGTTCTAAACTGAACAAATAAAGCACAGAGGCTGATCTGTACCAGTGAGAAAAGTTTATATCCTTTAGCTGGCCATACTATGCAGACAAACAGCATGCCTGAATTGAATAATTTAATAATTTGTTTTGCCACCATGCCCCCCGACCAGTCACAGCCTGCCTCTGACACACACTCCCCTCCCAATCACAGCCTGCCAATAGCACACACCCCCTCCCAATCACAGCCTGCCTCTGCACACACCCCCTTCCAATCACAGCCTGCATCTGGCACACACCCCCTTCCAATCACAGCCTGTCTATGGCACACACCTTCTCCCAATCACAGCTTATCTATAGCACACATCCCCAGTCCAATCACAGCCTTCCTCTGGCACACATCCCCCTCCCAATCACAGCCTGACTCTGGCACACATCCCCCTCCCAATTACAGCCTGCCTCTGGCGCACACCCCCTCCCAAACACAGCCTGCCAATAGCACACATCCACTCCCAATCACAGCCTGCCTCTGCACACACACACACACCCTTCCAATCACAGACTGCATCTGGCACACACACCCTTCCAATCACAGCCTGTCTATGGCACACACCTTCTCCTAATCACAGCCTGTCTATGGCACACATCCCCCTCCCAATCACAGCCTGCCTCTGGCACACATCGCCCTCCCAATCACAGCCTGCATCTGGCACACACCCCCTTCCAATCACAGCCTGTCTATGGCACACACCCCCTCCCAATCACAGCCTGCCTCTGGGACACACCTCCTCCCAATCACAGCCTGGCTCTGGCACACACCTCCTCCCAATCACAGCCTGGCTCTGGCACACACACCCTCCCAATCACAGCCTGCCTTGGGCACACACCCCCTCCCAATCACAGCCTGCCTCTGGCACGCACTCCTTCCCAATCACAGCCTACCTCTGGTAAACACCCCTTCCAAATTACAGCCTGCCTCTGGCACACACACATTCCCAATTACAGCCTGCCTCTGGTACACACCTGCTCCCAATCACAGCCTGCCTCTGGTACACACCCCCTCCCAATCAGAGCCTGCCTCTGGTACACACCACCTCCCAATCAGAGCCTGCCTCTGCACACAACCCCCTCCAAATCACAGCCTGTCTCTGGCACACCCCCCCTCCCAATCACAGCCTGCCTCTGGTACACACTCCCTCCCAATCACAGCCTGCTTCTGCACACACCCTATCCCAATCACAGCCTGCCTCTGGCCCACACTCCCTACCAATCAAAGCATTAAAGTCTTTCTCTGGCACTAACCTCCTCCCAATCACAGCCTGCCTGCTAAGAGGCTGAGACAGCTGTCGGGCCAGGCATCTGGGTGGATCCCGTCTGTAACGTCATGACCTTTCTGAAGCCTGGACCGGCTCTGTGACCTCAGCCGACAACATGTTTTAGCCCGCTGATGGCTGGAAATAGGTCACAGGAGTGCGGGAACATACTGCACTCCTGTGATCCAAGGAGAGGTATAGCTAAAATAGCATTGGATATTCTTCTCCATTAAACACTGAGGACAATGAATGCATTTGCACTTGCAAGGTGCATTGTCTATTTGCCTTTAGCAAATCAACCACACTGTATTTGTTCATTGACACGTGAAGACTATCTGCAAGTGTCATATTGACAGCTGCCCTGTCAATGCAAAACAATTACCAACCAGTAGATTTAGCTGTAATGAGATGGCTGAGAGGGGCAGATGGGATTAGGTATATAAAAGAATAGTTATCTTAAAAAAAAAAAAAGGAGAAATGTACACATAAAACTTTTTACTGTTCAATTTTATTTCATTTAAAAGATCTAAACCTCCTTTCCTTAATATACTATAGAAGCGGTGGCACTTTATACACAGAAAGTAGCCTCCAGAGACTTAATTATCTGCTGTCCTATGTACTATATAGAAGCTGTCGGTGTTAGGCTGTTTATTCTAAGCCTCTCCTTTATATTACAATGATAACTTGAGCTCATTAGTGTCAGTATCTATGGGCTCTGCCTGTGTCCTTTTGCCAGGGGGATGCCCGCGCAAACATATCATGGCGAAGTGTGTTATATAATTATGCCCGCTTTGTGGAACAATAATGTTGATTAATTGTATTTACTGCCGAATAGTTCTCATTCGCTACCACAACTTCTGCTGCCGATGGCAGAACATCGCTACGGCTTCTCAGAAGGCTTGAAGACTAAAATGTTATCATGGCCAATATTCAATGCGTTTTTAGAAGGTTCCCAGCAGAGGGCACTAGTGATAATCGCAAATGCCTGCCCAGTGCCTATGTTGTTTTTTGCTCATTTGAGGAATCTTGCTCAACCTCTCTGGATTGAACCCGATGGCCAGGTGTTCATTTTTCTGATACATCAGTTTATACCTTTTACCAATTTTGAAACAGAAACTTATGATTTAGTTTAATGAGCTGCTTAGAGGAAATTATTTTTATTTAGAGGGTATATTTAAAGCGGAGTTCCACCCAAAAATGCAACTTCCTCTTTTCGGAATCCCTCACTTCCTCCGCTGTCACATTTGGAACCTTTCAGGGGGAAGGGGGTGCAGATACCTGTCTAATACAGGTTTTTGCACCAACTTCCAGGAAAGACTCCCACGGGAGTCACATCACTTCCCCTACCCATACGCCCCCCCGGGCTGCCTTCTGGGAAACACACTGGTCCCAGGAGACAGCGGGGGCCACTGGGAAAAACGTTGCGCTACTCGCGCATGCGCAGTAGGGAACCAGGCAGTAAAGCCGCAAGGCTTAAAGGAGTAGTAAAGGAAAACATTTTTTTGCTGAAATTACTGTTTACAGGGTATAGAGACATAATAGTTAATTGATTCCTTTTAAAAATGATTAAAAATAGAAAAAAATCAATCATATAATGTGCCTGCAGTTTAGTTTCGTTTTTAGACTATTTTATTAGCTTTTCTTAAAAGTATTTCCCATTGGGATACACTGGCTAATACTCTTATTTAATATGCTCGTAAATTATACCCATTTTTCCTCGTGTTCTTTGTTCCTAAGATTTTATCACATTTAGTATCTTCTAGCAAGGATCGTAGTTCAGGGAAGTTGGCTCTTTTGAAATTCAGTGGCCTGGATCAGGGCCGCCATCAGGAATTTTGGGGCCCCTTACACAGCTTCAGGCATGGGCAGAGAACCAGGGGGGGGGGTGCTGCCGCATGAAATTCAGAAGCGGGGGGGGGGGTTGCTGCAGCGAATTGAGAAGCGGGGGGGGGGCCTGGGGACCTCTGTTCCCTTTAATAAAAAGAAAAAAAGGAAGAAAAGGGTGGTTGCCAACTGGGGCCCTGGGGACCTCATTTTTTTTTTTTTTTTATAAAAGGAAATTACAAAAAACGGGGGCTTTTCATTCGGGACCTCTGGGCCCTTTGATAAAATGAAACCTCTGGGCCCTTTAAAAATAAAATATATATATATATATATATATAAAAAATAAATAAACATTTATTAAAAAAAACAAAAAAACAAGGGGGTTTCCTTCCAGGGCCCTGGGGACCTCTGGGCCCTTTAATTAAAAAAAAATATATATAAAAAAAATATATAAACAAAAATAAAAAATACAATTATAAAAAAAAAAGGGGGGGGGCTTGACACATGGGGCCCTGGGGACCTCTGAGCCCTTTAATAAAAATATATCTATATATTAAAACAAAGAAATAAAATAATATAAAAAAAGTACGCCAACGTATCTGGAGATATGCCGTCGTAAGTACAAATGTGCGCCGTCATATCTGTTGCGCCGATTCCCCAAGCTAGATACGTCCAAAAAATAGGCTTAAGCCGGCCGACGTAACTTGCCTACGCCGGCGTATTGTGGGCGCATAGTTAGGCTGGACGCATTCGGCGTTCCCATTTTAAATATGCAAATAATTAAGATACGCCGATTCATGAACCTACTTACGTCCGGTGTAAAGTTATTCCACCATATAGGTGGCGCAACCCATTCAAAGGTATGGACCAGGGAACAGCCGCCATATGTTATGTCGTTTACGTAGTACTACGTGAATAGGGCTGTGCGTAGGTCACGTTCACGTCGTAGGCAGTGTATTGACATATCTTAGGCAGCTATTTTGACGTGACTGTGAGCATGCACACTGGGATGCGTCCAAGAGACGACGCATGCGCAGTTCATTTTTTGAAGCTCAGCCCATCAGTTGAATGGGGTCACGCTTCATTATAATATATCACGCCCACTTCCTGTCCACTTCCACCTACTTTGACTAACGTCGGCTTACGCCGACAACTATACGCTACGATGGCGCAACGTTGAGCACATATTCTTTGTGAATAGCATGCTTGCCTCTCAACTTTGTGCCGGCGTAGCGTAAAGACGATACGCTACACAGGCATAAAGATAGGCCGATCTACGTGAATCCGGGCCAGTGTCTTTGTATTGCCCTTATGTTTCCTACTATTTGTGTGATTTATACTGAAACGAATTGACCTGTGATCGCTGTTTCCTAAATTGCCTCGTATTTCAGTGATCAGGTCTGTATTGTTGGTAATCAGTAAGTCTAGTAACGCTTTGTGTAAAATTAATAAATCCTGTATAATAATAATTATAATATTGTATCTTTGTTTTATTCTTTCCATGGAAACATTCTCAATAATGGGGTCAATGAAGGGAGTCTTCTTGGTACAGTACAAGATAGTTAAATGGAGCTCCTGTGACCCTAAGGCGCCATTTAAAGCCCATTGCAAAAAAAAAACCCGAAACAAAACCCCCTTAATTTCACCTTCCCTTATTTACTTTCACACATTTTACAAGAATGTTGACATTTTACCACAATTTTTTTACTTTCCCCAAGATTTCAGAGAAAAAAAATCTTAATTTGGCTTATTCTCATTGCTAAATTGTCAACACTCATGCCTTGCAGCACTTGTCCAACCACATAATTTGCATTTTCTGTCCATGTTGACAGTGGTTGTATGCAGTGTCGGGACAATGACAATGTCATCCAGCATCCAAGGCAAAGAAGCCAAACTGTGACCCCCCCCCCCCCCCCTTCATTATGTGTGAATTTAGTGGATGTTACCCCCTGCAGTTGCCAGCTTGTCAAAATGCATTGGATCAGAATGGCTCACTGGTGCCCCCATCCATACAGTAAACTGCTGCGCCCATGGCAGCCATTCCTCTTGCCCACCTCTAGTCCCGGCCATGGTTGTATGTAAGCACGTTAGTTCACATTCTCAACCCAAAGTCATGCAAGTGGAATACTTAACTTCTAGATAAATTTTGTTGCGTTGAAAGTTGTGAATCAAATGTAAAAAAAACAAGAATCCTGCAGTAAACCATGATGACTAAAGCCCCAAATTTGATAAATAAACAAAAATATACAGTTAATCATATAGAAAAGTAAATCACATACAATATGATGTTTCTCTGTCAGCATTTATTACATTTTGTATACTTTTACCCTTACTTTTAGATAGTAAGTGCTAATGAGGCAAGGCCCTCTGATCCCTCCTCCTTCCATGGTTTGTCTCCACCAAAACGTAATACAAAAAAATGGCAACACCAAATAAAAAATGCCATGCCTCTTACTAAATAACTTGGACTGTATACTTTCCAAAAATAGGTCATTTGGGGAGAATTTGTACCGTCCTGGCACATTAGGGACCCCGTCAATACATCAGGATTGATCAATATATGCCATAGATTGAAAACTTTCCTACAGACTAAATAATATACACTGATTTGGGGTATTTTCCCCAAAGAAATTTGCAGAATACATTTTGACCTAAATGTATGAAAAAAGACTATTTATTTGCTAACATTTATAACTTAAACGAATAATTTTTTTTTTCCCACATTTTTGGTATGTTTTTTTATTTAGCAAAAAATACAAATTCCAGTGGTGGTTAAATACCACCAAAAAAGCTATTTTTGTGAAAAAAATTATAAAAATTGTCATGTGGGTACAGTGTTGCATGACCGCGCAATTGTCATTCAAAGTGCTCCTGCTGAACTGACTGAGATTCGAACCGTGTATGGCCGGACTGATGCCGCGTACACACGATTATTTTTCGGCATTAAAAAAACGTCGCTTTAAAAAAATGTCATTTAAAATGATCGTGTGTGGGCTTCACATCATTTTTCGGGTTCTGAAAAACTACAATTTTTTTTTTGAACGTGCTGCATTTTTTAACGATGTTTTAAACTATGTCGTCTTTCGGGTTGTAAAAAATGATCGTGTGTATGCGGAATAAGACTTTGCACCATAAATGTATTGCGTCGATTTAAACTAAAAGTTCTATTGTGTTTTGAACATAAAAATTCCTACTATCCTGTTGAGTAGACAGGGAGAAAGGCCTCGTACACACGATAGGTTAAACAGAGGACAACAGTCTGATGGACCGTTTTGATCGGTCAAAACCAAACGTGTTTGGGCCCCATAGGTTATTTAATCATCGGTTTAAAAAAAGCCAACTTGCTTTAAATTTAACCGATAGGTTTTGACCTATCGGTTAGGAATCCATCGTTAGTACGCACGACCATCAGTTAAAAATCCAGGCATGCTCAGAATCAAGTCGACGCATGCTTGGAAGCATTAAACTTCATTTTTTTCAGCAGGTCTTTGTGTTTTACGTCACTGCGTTCTGACATGATCGGTTATTTAACCGATGGTGTGTGGGCACAACGAACCATCAGTCAGCTTCATTGGTTAACCGATGACAACGGTCCTTTCTTATCGGATGGACTGATCGTGTGTACGAGGCTAAAGACTGGTGACCCGGCGGGAACTGTGACTTTACTTTTGTAACTTTTTATTCTTATGCAACCTGGAATTTAGACTGAAATTTCCGTTGGACTTTAAACCACGTTTGGATCAGGACTGATGTGAATTGTAAAATGATGGGTATATACAGTGTAGCACTCACCCCCGAAGGAGCTGCTGGTTAGAATTGGGATGGCCTGTTACCTCTGTAGCTCCGCCGTCTAGGGTAGTTGATGAGAGCAGTAATGATGGATTGTCCAAACAGCAGTTGTCTTTTATCTTGTGCTTTTATTTACCCAACATGGTAAATAGTAAAACGTACAGTTAAGGTACAGATGTATCAGAAGAAGAAATAGCAGGTTCAGGCATAACAATAAGGAAGACAGTCCTGCTTCCAATAGCACTTGTATCTTCTTTACCACTCTAGCCAGAGTGCGTTTAGCGTACCCGGACAGGCCTCTGCCACAGGCCTGGCAGCCTGACTATCGCTCGGAACTTTGAGGGAAACGAACCTCTGCCACAGGCCCTTTCCTTGAATCTCAATCACGGAGAATATTCTCCTCAGTAAGCTTTAAGCATGAGTCACTTCAGGTAGTTTGTAGTTAGGTTACTGACTGACAGGCGACCAACGTCCAGCCTTTCAGTGTCCAGCCACCTCGATCCCCAATGGATCATAGGGACCCAGTCGATCACTGGGGCCTAGCCACGACTCACATTCTCCAAACCAGAGTAGGCCCAGAACCGAAAACACCACGTGGCACGAGCATCCCGGACTAGTAGGCCATAGCGCAGACACTCTAAAGGTGGGTGACGCACTTCCAGAACCCTGGAACCTAGAGCGTCCTGTCTCTTATGTACCCTCTCCCGGCATGCCCAGCGAGGCTCAACCCTCCCGATTGGCTGCCGAGAGAGAGAACCCCAGCTTGGACTGTACTGCCGCCACCTATCGCCCTGTGGTGGTACAAAACCCCAGGAACAACAGAATAGGCCCACAGCACAGCCAAGCCAAGACAGAGACCCAATCTGAGCAAATCAACTGGATGAGAGCTTAACTAACTCTCTCATCCCCCCTAAATTTAGAACAGCACCGGTACCTGGGTGCTAAAACTGTATGATGGAGGTGTATACATACCAGGAAAAAAAAAAAATAGAAATCTAGATTTAATTGGCCATTGAGCATGCACAGGCTTATAAAACTTTGGGCCGTTATTGGATGTCACTTTGAGGACCTTTCTGTCTCCTTACCTATCAAATCAATGTGTCTTGTCTCTCTTCGATTAACTTTAATTGTTTCATCAAACTGAAATATTGCTAATCAGTCACATCCTACCTACCGGCTGTCAGACACTCTTTAATTATTAATAATAATGTGCAATTAAGTGGTCCTGGAATGATATCATCCCTTTCTATATTATGTGAGGACATTTTTTCAAGGGCTTCCATTTTTTTTAAAGTATACTCAATACATGCTCCAATGTTAGTATGTATGTTATTTATTTGAATTAATAATAGTAATACTAATAATAATAATAATTATTATTTGTATTCTTATTAATAATATTACTTTGTGGTCAACTACTGTGGGCCGGTTATTGGATGTCACTCTGAGGTCCTCTCTTGTCTCCTTATCTTTCGAATCAATATGTCCCGGCTTTTTTCTATTTACTTTAATTGTTTCATCAAACTCAAATATTGCAGATCAGTCCCATTGAGCTATCTACCTACCGGCTGTCAGATGTCCTTTAATTATTAATAATAATGTCGAATTAAGTGGTCCTGGAATGATATCATTCCTTTCTATATTATGTGAGGAAATTTTTTTTCAAGGACTTTCATTTTTCTTATCAGTATACTGAATATTAGTATTCGTTTTTGTAATATTGATAACATTTTTACTTTGAGGTCATCTAACTAACTCAGTGACCATACGGCCAAAAGTATGTGGAAACCCCACCCTTCCAAATGATGGAGTTCAAGTGTTTGCAGTAAGGCCGCGTACACACGATCGGTTAAAACGATGAGAACGGTCTAATGGTGTGTGGGCGCCATTGGTTAAAAAAAAGGCAACCTGTTTTAAATTTAACCGATGGATTCCTAACCGATAGAAAAAAATGATCGTTAGTAGGGTTTAGCATTAGGCAGGCAGGATCTTGTCACAGCTCTCTCCTCCACTTCTTCTCCAGACATCCAGACATCCTCCCCAGGTAGGCCCTACCTTCCATCACCTTCCCTAGAACCGATTGGCGGCCGTCCTTATCAGGATAAGCCGCCGAATCGGCGGAACACTGGGGTTTCCCTCCCTCTCCTTACCCCACATTACCACCCACCTATCAGTGTAACCTTCCCCTCGGAGCCTCCCCGCGATTCCCCGTTTGCTCCCCTGAACCGCGCCGGCCGTCACTGATTCGCGGCCGCCGCAGCTTAGGAAAGGCCGCGGCTTCATCCGCGGCCTAGCGGCGTGCCGCATTTTCGGCCAAATCTTTGGTTGTAGCCCCCAGGAGCTCACCCCCAACCACTGTAGGCACTCATCCACCCCTGGCCTTAACAACCACCCCCCCCCCCTGGCTCACCAATCCACCCAGCTGGCTACATACCAGCCTGGGTCCCATGCCCTGCTCCTGGTCGGCGGCCATCTTGGTACACCCAGCAGTGTTAGCAGTGTCAGCTTCCCCCCCACCCCCCCTGTCACAACTTAATAGCACTTGATCCAGGGGCTCGCCCGATCGCCTTTCAGGGATCAGGAAGGAATTTTTTCCCCTACCAAAGGCAAATTGGCATAGCATGGTTAGGGTTTTTTTGCCTTCCTCTGGACCAAGCCGGGAGGATTCACTGAATCCTCTCTTTCATCGCCACCAAAAGGAACAACTTTTTCACCAGTGAATGGCGACCATGGCTGATCGGCGGTACTCCGCAGAAACCATTTGGAATTTGAGGCGTTTCGCCGCAATACTGCCAGCCATCACCAAAAAGACCCTAAGAATTGAGCACCTTTTGAGGATCGATCGTCGATCGACCGTCAAAAATTTGAGCCGTTTACCCCAACCTAAGCGCATTTCATGTGCTCTGATCAACACAAGATCGGCAGTAAAACACCGACTTGAAATCCATGATTTCATTCTACAACACGACCTAGACTGCCTCTTCATTACAGAGAGCTGGCTCACAGCCGACTGTAACACCATTCTAGGAGAATTGGTGCCAGAAAACTACCGTATTATAACGGAAAACAGAATAGGGCAAAGAGGAGGAGGACTGGCGGTGATCCATAAGACGCGTCTTGCGATCACAAAACCAAGCCTCCAAAACCCTCTTCCATTCATGGAAACCCTTACTCTTCAACTGCAAGTAAACGGCCAGGAGACCGTCCGGATTCTACTCTGCTATAGGCCACCTGGCCCCAAGTCGCAGCTGCTCCCATCTTTGACGGACTTTGTCTCCACTTATACCCTGATTAGCAAACACCTTTTGCTGCTCGGGGATTTCAACCTTTGGGCCAACTCCCCGCAAGACCCCATTGCCGACGCCTGCATCGACCACCTGGAAGGATTAGGGCTTCAGCAACTAGTATGTGGGCCCACACATGCTTCAGGTCATACGCTCGATCTTATTTTCAGACAAGATCTGGAAATAAAAATCTTGGAAAATGAACCGTTGCCATGGACAGATCACCATGCAATTAAATTCATTATTTCCGAATTCCCCCCCTTAACAAAAACATCAAATCCAGTGACAACACACTGGACCAGATGTCAGAAGAAGCTCCATTCGGAACTCTTCAAAGCCACGTTAGGGGGAAAAATAAACACAATTCAGCCGCATCAAACAGCGGAAGAAATACTAGAGGCCATAAACACAGCACTATTGCAGTCAGCTGACTTGATAGCGCCGAAACGAAAGACCCAGATCAGGAAAAAACAACTCCGGCTGGTTCAACAACCAGCTGGCGTTACTGAAGCAAGAGCGTAGAAGGGCAGAAGCAGCCTGGAAAAGAAGCTCTTCAGATGAGAACCTCGCGATTTACAAGGCAATAACCAGAAAATACTACAAGCAAATTTTCGAAGCCAAGAAAAACTATTTTTCTGAGGCTATCAACGGTGCCCTAAATCGCCCCCGCGAACTCTTCAAGCTGGTCACTCAGACCATGAATCCAGGATGCCTTGAAGCCCCCAACTTGGATACACAAGAATTTTGCGATGAGTTATCGGATTGCTTCATTAACAAAATTGAGGCAATCCGGCAAAGCATTCAGCAGAACAATTGCTCTCCCAGCCCCCCCTGTAGTCATTTACACAGTACCAGCAGCAATTGACCACAGTGTGGTGAGTTCACGCTGGAACCCATCTCCATTCAGACCACTAAAAATATCATCGGCACTCGCCAAATGATATTATCCCCACCAAACTGCTGAAGGAATGCGCCGACATCCTGGCACCTCCTGTCACGCAGCTTATTAACCAATCCTTCAGGGAGGGCAAAATGCCCTCCCAGCTGAAGGAGGGCTTCATTCAACCCATCTTGAAGAAAGCCACCCTGGATCCTAAGGATCCACTTAACTGGCGCCCCATAACAGGCCTAAATGTTCTCTCCAAGGTAATGGAGAAGGCAGTGGTACAGCAGCTGCAACAGCATCTAGATACCCACAACTTACTCGACCCATTGCAATCGGGATTCCGTCCCGGACACGGGACGGAAACAGCATTGCTTAAGATATGGGACGACGTTCTTGAGACGAAGGAGAATCTTCTCTTCTGGTTCTGCTGGACCTAAGCGCAGCCTTTGATACAGTTGATCACAAGCTATTATTGACTCGGCTGGCTAAAATAGCCAAAGTCGCAGAAAGCGATCTATCCTGGTTCTCCTCTTTTGTGGAAAACCGATCGCAAATAGTTAAGCTAGGACCATTCACTTCGGAACAACGCACATTATCGTGCGGGGTCCCTCAGGGATCTCCCCTGTCGCCGATGTTATTTAACATCTATCTGCGTCCTCTTTTTGAAATCATCAGCAGCCAAAAACTGCTATATCACTCTTACGCAGACGACACGCAACTGTACTTCCGCATTTGCAATAAAATGGATCACCACCTCAATCTAGAGACATGCCTCTCTTTGATTGAGGACTGGATGACAAAGAGTTATCTCAAACTCAACGGAGCGAAAACAGAACTTCTTCTGTTTCACGCCAAGCATAGCAATCAATCGATAACAACCTGGATCCCCCCGCCCATTCTGGGCAAAGTCATCACCCCTAGCGCCAAAGTCAAAAGTCTTGGGGTCATCTTTGACTCCGACATGACAATGAACGCACAAATAGGGGCAGTAGTCAGCGGATCTCACTATCTGCTGCGCCTACTACGCAGACTCACGCCTTTTATTCCCAAGAAAGACATAGCGGTCGTGGTGGGAGCGATTGTAAACTCCAGATTGGACTATGCAAATGCCCTTTACCTCGGACTTCCCAAGTACCAAATCGCTCGTCTTCAAGCCGTTCAAAATACGGCCGCCAGACTTGTGACTGGGAAAAAACCCTGGGAATCAATCTCACCCTCGTTGAGATCCCTTCACTGGCTACCAGTCAAAGACAGAATCACCTTTAAAGCACTCTGTCTAACGCATAGATGTATCCATGGGAATGCTCCCCATTATCTATGCGAAAAATTAAAAATTTACAATCCCAATCGTATTCTACGATCCAACAATCAAAATCGGCTTCAGATACCGAAAGCCAGATACAAGTCCAAAGGAGACAGGAGATTCGCTGTCCAAGGTCCCAGACTATGGAACGCCTTACCTGTCAGCATTCGACTGGAGGAGAACTACTTGGTCTTCAGGAGAAAGATTAAGACTCATCTCTTTTGATCTCAAAGGAGATAGGAACAACAAGCGCCCAGAGGCGATTTATTTTGCATGTGCTGCGCTATACAAGTTCTTCATTCATTCATTCATTAGGCACGACCATCGGTTAAAAATCCACGCATGCTCAGAATCAAGTTTACGCATGCTTGGAAGCATTGAACTTCATTTTTTCTGCACGTCGTTGTGTTTTACGCTTTTTAACCGATGGTGTGTAGGCACGACTGACCATCACTCAGCTTCATCGGTTAACCAATGACAACGGTCCTTCAGACTGTTCTCATCAGATGGACTGATCGTGTGTACAGGGCTTAAGGAGTACTGTTAATAATACAGCAGACAACGACCTTATAGTAACAGTTTGGAGAAAGCCCCTTTCCATTACAGCTTGACAGCACCCTGAGCACAACCCAGCTCTGTAAAGATATGGGCTCGGATTCACATACATTGGCGCATATTTAATGCCGCCGTAGCGTATATTCTTTACGCTACGCCAGCAAAACGCAGAGAGATAAGCATTGAATTCACAAAGCAAATGCTCCCAATGTCGCGCCGGCATAACGTTATTTAGTAGGCGTAAGCCAGCGTAAGTGTAAGTGGGTGTGACCCCATGCAAATGATGGTCTGAGCGTGGTGCAATGCTTTACGCCCGGCGTATCATGAATGGCACATGCGCAGTGACGTGGACGTATGGTCAGCACACCTATGCGCATACTCACAACTTGTCAGGATAAGTACTCACCGAGGCCGAGATGCCGAGAGCGGCTCACCTTTGCGACTCTGTGCACTTCACCCCCTGGAGGTGGAACAGCGGGGAAGGGCTCAAAGAGGCACCGATTACCAGCAGCAGACTGAGCGTTGATAGCAGACCAAGGTGGCACTGGTCAGCACACTTTAGTTGGCAGAAAGTAGCAGGTACTGGCAGTGAGTCAGGTACTGGAAAAAAGTTCAGGCAACAGAGAGCAAGGGACTGGATGCAGATCCGGGATTCAAGCCAAAGGTCAGGGGCTGGAAAAGGTAGCAAAGTCCAAGGTACAGGCCAGAAGTCAGGGATAGGAGACAGCAGCAGATTCAATGAGACAAGCCGGGGGGTCAGGTGCAGGAGAATGCGTAGAGTAGTCAAGGTCAAATCTGGATCAAACAGGTTCAAGCACAGGTTCAGGAAGGTTACACAGGCAGGAGCTGACAACAAACCAGCAACCCGTCATGAGACTGGGGCTGGCTTAATTAGGCAGGACCAGGATCTGATTGGTGCGCGTGAATGCGCGCGTTGATGCGCGCATGTGCGCGCCCTTCCAAGTGCGCCCCGTTCGCGCACGGGCATGCGCCGTAGCACAACCCGGCTGTTAGATCTGCTGGTTCTCTGACACAACTACGCCAGCGCAACTTCCTGAGATACGCCGGCCCGCCGGCTTACGCCAAGCGCATAAATACGCCCAGCCTTACGCCGGTCCGGCGCAAAAGTACATCCGTTTGGTTGTTTCCCCCCCTGAAGCAAAGTACTTTTGCTGAGCAATGGCAGCTGCGGGCAAGGAGAGGAGGAAGAGAAACTTTTCTAATGAGGAGAGGGCTATTCTTTTAGCAATAGCCAAATATGATGTGTACCTCCATGGTGCCCACAGTGCCAGGACCAGCAGGGCACGTAAGAGGGAGATCCTGAAGCAGATCACCCTGGATGTCAATGCCATTGGGCATGGGACCCGGACCCCTGACGACATAAGAAAATTAATGATATGAGACGTTGGGTCCGGGATAAGCTGGCCAGTATGAGGAGGCACGCCAGGGGCATGGGAGGAGGACCAGCTTCTGCTGTGCGGTTGACCGATGAGGAGGAGGTTGTCGCCAGGTGTCTGGCGCAGGAGCAAATGGAGGGCATGGAGGGCTTTGACTCTGGTGAGCAGGACTTGAGGACAGGTAAGTGTGTTTTATCCTCCATTTGGTGTGTAGCATGTGAGGGGGTGGAAGGGAACATGTGACAAGTGTGTGGGTCCACCAACATGGGAATTATTTGTGTCATCCACAGATGTGCTGGAAAGAGATGGGCCGTCTGATGCTGGTGTCGGACCCACATCATCCCAGGAACATCCTGTGCCTCATTCTGACCCCCTGGGAAGCCCAGTAGTATTGGTGGAGGGGAGTGCCCACACCTCTCCTCTAGAGATCATTGTGGAGGAGCCAATAGATCTCCACCAGGAGGAATGCGTATATTATGAGGAGGCTTCCTCCATCCCTGGACCCTCGGACACCTCCCCACCCATCAGGTCTACCCCCTCCAGGGTAACCCCCCCAGGGCTACCTCCTCCAGGGGAACCCCGTCCGGACGGGCACAAGCCACTCCTTCCCCCAGGAAGGCTCTACAGAAGACCAGGGGTGTACCCGGAGCCCTCAAAGAAGGGCTGCAGAGGGAGCAGGCCCGGCACACATGCCATATGGGTGCTCTAGCCGGTGACCTGTGCCATGTGGCAGACAGCCTGGCCTCCTCGGCCCAGAACCAGGCTGCATGCACATTGGCTGTGCAGCAGTGCCTCACGCAGCAGGCTGAGCAGAGCAGCTCCATCTGGGACAGCCTGCAGGATGTGAGTGGGAACTGCGCTGCTGTGGTGACCTGCATTGGGGAGCTGCAGGCCACAACATCAGGCCTTGTGACGAAGATGAGGAGCCTGGCAGTGGCTGTACAGGCCAACACTGCTGCCATCAAGGCGGAGGGGAGGCAGACGAGGCGCCACCAGCGGCACACCACCACCCGCCATCTGCGGATGCAGGCTCGGACCAACTCCTTCCTCAACCGCATTGCCCTTGCCCTGAAAGGCAGGCAGCCAGCATCTGGCAGGAGTGACAGAGGAGGGGATGATCCTCCTCCTGATGTCCCACCCCCCCACCCGAGGCTCCCTCCAGACAACTGAGGAGCCGGAGCCGTGGCACCATGCCATGCCCAACGCCAGGGCAAATGAGTGCAATTTTTTTTGGTGTGCTCAGGTTATGAGCTATTTTTTTTTTTGAGAGACGTCCACAGAATGATGTGCCATCCTTCTATAAGGGCATGCCATGTCGGCCAATGGCATGAACCTTTTTTTTTTGTAGTAGTAGTATCTGCACACAGATAGGAGTGCAGGCTACAGTGTGACTGGTGTGTGAATGTGTGGGTGACATTCCTGCCAGCAATGCGTGTCATCCTGGGTCGTCGGGGAGAGGTTATCCCCACGACCGTGTGAATGTGGTATGAATGAACAGCAACATCATTGGTGCCTTGGCGTGACTTTGCTGCTCCCATGTGGTGGACTTGGGCTAAACCAATGTGAGGTGGATGTGGTGTGTGAGCGAGGGACCACAGTGGTGTGCATGCGTGCATTGTCCGTGTTCCATGATGAATGTGTGTGTTTAACGTGCAAAGATACGTTCCACGAGGCAACTCCTGACTGTTGTTCCTTCAGCAGACGGGGTCGCTCGGTTAGGAGGGGCTGTGTGGTTGGGGGGTCAGGTCATCACATATGTCAATCTCCAGGCCCTTTCTCATGGCGTAGTTGTGCAGCACGCAACATGCACTGATGATCTGGCACACAAAGTTTGGGGAATGCAACAGGGTCCCCCCGGAATTATTCAGGAATTGGAAACGGGACTTCAGGATGCCAAATATGTGCTCCACCACTGCATGGGTGCGTATGTGTGCCGCATTGTATCTTCTCTCTCCTCTGGTTTGGGAATTCTGGTAGTCAGGAGATGGGGCCCAAGTGCATATCCCGAGTCATCTGGAAGGGAAAAGACAGGAGGATGTTAGCCGTGCATGTGCCCCTTGTGATGTCTGCATCATGGGGTCGGACAGTCATGCCTGACTCCCATGTCACTCACCAACCAGCCAGCTGTCCTTGTACACGTTCTGTTTGAATTCTGTTGGGATGTTGCTTTAACAGTATATGTAGTTGTCGTGGCTGGCCCCTGGGTGTTTGGAACGGACGTGCCATATGAGGTATTGGGCATCGGCTATCACCTGTACATCTATGGAATGCCACTGCTTACGATTGCGGTATATGTGCTCTGTGGCACGGGGGGCCATAGTGCCATATGTGTGCAATCAATGGCCCCTACGGTGCGTGGGAATCTGGCAATGCTGTAGAAAACCTGCATTGCCTTCTGCCGCAGATGCTCATGGGTGGGTTTGATGATGTGGTGGGACATGCGTGTGAGGATTGCGGGCACAACCCGGTGCACACATCTGCTCATGGTGGATTGTGACATCCCAGACACTTGTAAGTGGAAAGATCCACTGGCAAGGAAATGGATCTCTATGGATCGGCAGATGTAAAGAGAGTTGTGTCCGTTTACTACCTCCAATATGATCTGCTAAAAAACAGAAGTGAATCCATACCCTTCCATCTGATCATATCAGAGGGCCCATAGAGTAGAATGGGCTCAATCTACATATGCAAAGTGGACAGTCATACGCTCACTCCGCTGATTGTGGCCCGCGACCGGTTACCAAGTTTATTTAGTGGCCCTCACTATTCAAAAGGTTGGGCACCCCTGGAGTAGGGTGACCAGACCTCCCCGGATTGCGGGGACAGTCCCCGGATTGAGGACACTTTCCCCAGACCAAGTCTGTCCCTGGTTTTGTCCCCGGCTTGGATTTGAACAGGGGCCCAGGCAATTTCAAAGACAGTCAGTGCAAAATAAAAAATAAAAAAATCTGAATTACACAACCCCACTCTACTGCTCCTACTAGCTTAGGGGGTGTATTATTTCATTATCTGGGTCCCTTTCTGATAATCATGTGCGTGTCAGAGCGGAGGGAATATTTCTTCAGTTTGGGTGCATGCCCATTCAGCTCCGCTCACATGTTCTTCTGCCTTGGCTCAAGTCCCGGACAGCCTACTACTGCCTATCTTCTTGCCTTCCCTGGTGGAGTGATCTTCCTTCTCTCCCCACCCAGTAGTAGCAGGGGGGCCCAGAGAGTAAGACTTGACAGGCTGTGAGGAGGGCATCGACGGGCAGAGAGTCGCTGATTGTTGCCATTGCCAGTAAAAAAAATATGTTCTGGATTTCTTTTTAAAAATCTGGTCACCTTAGCATAGACATATGTGAATTATTAGATTTTAAGACCCTGGGTTGTTTTAGAAGCTAGGCCTCTCCTATTGATATGCTAAAAAACCTGTTGGGCTACTTTGTGAAGTTCATTGCAGGGAATGAGATAGCAGGAAATAGCAGGAGGGAAATAGGATTTTGAACAAGCCATGGGCTCGAGGAACAAAAGTTGTTCTGGAAACAGGGTAAGGAGTTGTGCTGGACTATGAGAAGCTTTCGGGCTTATTCTCCAGGTTCCAGCTTAGAAAAGGGGAATGGCCAGAACTATGAGATCCTGTGAGATTCATCTCAGTCCCCAAAAAGCACGCAGTCACTAGGAATTAATTCAGGGTCATTACTCACATGTCCCAGAACAGCTGCCACCTTCCAGGTTCCTTTGGACATGGTACAGTGCGTAATAAAATCCTTTTTCAGACTAGATCCCTTGAGGTGAAATTCTACAGCCACCTTATCCAGAGATCTGTCCAGGCCCTCAGCCCTGACACTGATGAGGCCTTAAGAACAACCACACAGTTTATGGGCTGCCTCAAGCTCTGGAACCCTCCTGGGGAGAAGAAACAAGTTCTCCAGGGCTTCAGACTATTTATCACCTCCCTGGCCACCTACTGGACACTCCTCTCCAGGTATAGGCCAGAGCATAATAAATAATCAGACTGGTTATTTAAATCTTTCTCCCTAAATTCTGGAGGCTTCTTCCAGAGGCAATGGGAAGCAATCAAGCTCCCATCCTGCAAAATGCTGATTAGACCAGAATGAGCAATCACCGCTCCCTTGACTACAGAAGGCACCAGAAACAAAATTTGCCTAGCATTCTAAGCTAGGAGAGTGCAACACAGTACAGTAGGAATGAGGACACCTGCAAAGCAATGTACTTTGACACCATAAACAGACTTCACCTAAAAAAAGTAATGTTTTTAAACTCAAGGACACCAAAAAAGAGAAGGTAACTGTAACAAAAGGGGTTAACCACTTAACCCCCGGACCATATTGCTGGTCAAAGACCAGAGCACTTTTTGTGATTCGGCACTGCGTCGCTTTAACTGACAATTGCGCGGTCGTGCGACGTGGCTCCCAAACAAAATTAGCGTCCTTTTTTCCCACAAATAGAGCTTTCTTTTGGTGGTATTTGATCATCTCTGTGATTTTTATCGCTATAAACAAAAATAGAGCGACTATTTTGCTATAATAAATATCCCCCAAAAATATATAAAAAAACTTTTTTTTTCCCTCAGTTTAGGCCGATACGTATTCTTCTACATGTTTTTTGTAAAAAAAAAAAAAATCACAATTAGCGTTTATTGATTGGTTTGCGCAAAATTTATAGCGTTTACAAAAAAGGGGGTAGTTTTATGGCATTTTTATTTATATTTTTTTTCTTTACTAGTAATGGCGGCGATCAGCGTTTTTTTTTTCAGTACCGAGACATTATGGCGGACACATCGGACAATTTTGACACCTTTTTGGGACCATTGGCATTTTTATAGCGATCAATGCTATAAAAATGCATTGTATTACTATAAAAATGCCATTGGCAGTGAAGGGGTTAACACTAGGGGGCAGGGGAGGGGTTAAGTGTGTTCCTGGGTGTGTTCTAACTGTAGGGGGGGTGGACTCACTAGGGGAAATCACTGATCTCCTGTTCATACATTGTATGAACAGGAGATCAGCGTTTCCCCCGCTGACAGGACCGAGAGCTTTGTGTTTACGCACAAAGCTCCCGGTCCCCGCTCTGTAACGAACGAGCGCGCGTGCATGCCGCCGGGGCATGCGCGTGTCGGACTCGGGGGACGAGCGGGGGCGTGCGCCGCCGGTGGCGCGCACGCGCCCCCTAGCGGCCGCTAAAGGGAGGACGTAGAGCTACGTGCTCTCGCCCAGCAGTGCCGACCTGCCGCCGTAGAATGACGGTGGGCGGTCGGCAACAGGTTAAAGTCATTTATTACATTCCATTCCCAAACACAAAGGCAGCAACCAACACTCCAACCAGCTGAATAAGAAACTCATATGAATAATTCTCCCCAAATATGAGACGAGGCTCTGTGTTGAAGGTTAAACAGAAATATATCAATATTTATTGAAAGACTACAGGCTTATATACAGTAAAAGAGGAGGTGCATACACATCCTGCTTATATTACTCTGAAAAGATACCTGTGACCAGACCTAATTAACATGAGCTAATTAACTAATCACTTTAAGGAGCTGAGATGACTCGGAGGCATGACCTTTAGGATAGACTTGCCGTCTTGTAGCTCAGAAGACACAATCAACATTATCACTAGTGTTGAGCAGAATATGCCATATTCGATTTCGCGATATATCTCGAATATATATAGTCGAATATTCGAGATATATTCGCTAAATACGAATATTCGTGATATTTTTTGGAAATTAAATTATTGCGAATTTTCGCTATTGCGAATGCGAATGCGAAATTTCGAGAAATGCGGAATGGAGCACTCTGATTGGCTCAGAATATTTGTGATATTTTACAATACAAAATAATTGCGAAATTTCGAGAAATGCGGAATGGAGCACTCTGATTGGCTCAGAATATTCGTGATATATTACATTATAAAATAATCGCGCGATATCGCTATTGCCGAATAATCGCATTGCGATTTTTCGGCAATATAAAATGAGCGCTGCAGCTACTCGACCCAAGGTCTCTAATCATACCAGCAATGCTTTTAGACGTCGATGGGGATCTCTAGGATGTGATCTGTTCTAAAAAAAAAAATTAAAAAATTTGAATATTCGAAATAGCGAATATTCGCCGCGATATTCGTGTTATTCGCGAATACTCGAATATGCAATATTCGTAGCGAATATTCGCAATGCGAATATTCGTGAGCAACACTAATTATCACCAATCAACACAGAACTCTTTCACACAATTACAGGGTCAATTAGCACAAGCCACAATGAAAGATACTTAGAAGTTATCCTAGACTCATTTACATAACAGACAACAGACAGACAGGTAGCTGGAGGTGATGACATTAGCATCTCCTTACAGTATATGTCCCAACAGTATGAATGAGTCACTCTTTCTAATATGGCATATATCCTGGGAGATATTGTGGATAAACATTACTGTCCCATTTTAAGTAATCCAATACATTTTCTTAATGTCCATTATTTTCTTGCTCACCCTGTGCCCCCAATAGACACAGGTGGATTTAGACATAAGAGGTGCATGGGGAGCTGAAGCAAGGGTATCCCATACTTTCCAAGGGATTCTTGGTTCTACGGGCCCTCCTGTTACAGTAACATATTAGCAGAAAACCTCAGCTTTAAGCTTATCCTACTCTCTTTCATTTTAGTGACACACATGGGAGAATGCTACAATTATACTCAAGTATAAGCTGACCCGAATATAAGCTAAGGCACCTAATTTTACCACAAAAAATGGGAAAACGTATTGACTTGAGTATAAGCCTAGGGTATCCATCTGCATGCCTCACTGTGCCTCACTTTGCTTCACTGTGTCCATGTGCATGCCTTACTGTGCTCATGCCTCACTATGTCCATGCCTCACTGTATCCATGCCTTACTGTGCTCATGCCTCACTGTGTCCATTCCTCACGGTGCCCATGCCTCACTGTGCCCATGTCTCACTGTGCCCATGCCTCACTGTGTCCATGACTAGACTGACGTTTAACATAGGAGTCTATATAAGGGATGCTAGGCTTTGAAAAATCAGTGCTCCCAGCCGTAGGTCCCCTGGACAAAAAACTTTGCACACTTGTAGAGGAGAAATTAGGCTACATGTGTGCCAAGTTCCATGTCCAGGGGATCTACAACCGGCCGGTACCGGGTCCCCAAAGTCACCAAAGAAATGACCGTTTAACATGGCAGTCTATGGAAGGGGTGCAAACTTTGCACACTTGTAAAGAAAGAGTGGGGCTACATGTGTGCCAAGTTTGGGAGATCAGACGCAAAAATGTGACTCGAGTATAAGCCAAGGGGGGCATTTTCAGCACAAAAAAAATGTGATGAAGAACTTGGCTTATACTCGAGTATATACAGCACCTACTTTTTTCTGGTTTCAGATCTATCCATTTATGGCCTACTATGGATGAGGTACAGCCACACAACTCCCAATTTCTTTAAAGATTTCCCACCCGTGCAAAACTGTTAGATCCAACAAAGACCAATAATAATTGTTTCTTCTAGATAAGGTTGATATTATTCTGAATTTCTACTCTGTCATCATTCTTCTGTTCCTTTACAAATCAAATAATTCCCAATCTGATACATTTGAATAAGAACCTTCCTGTACCCCCCCACAGACACACAGATAGGCATTGCGGTGGAGCTATTTGTCATGAGCTGTCTATACACTTTATTAGTTATTCAGGCATAAGAAGCCCATTCATTTCAATTGAATTAACAAAGCATTAAACACATACAGATGTAGCTGTGCTAATATTTCCATTTGACTTGACAAGGCGATTTGTTTCATGGTGGCTTCGTATGTAATGGATGATGCCGGGAACTTTGTGCAACGGGCTGACTTGTCTCGCCATCGAAGCTCAGCTGTTCTCTCCTGCAGTGGGATGCCATGGCGGCATGAATGGGCCTTAATGATATTTTTTTTTTTCAAATTATACTGTTGCTGTACTGTATATTGTGACATATCATGAATTTATTTATTCCAATTTACAGTTACTGAAAGGTTCACTTCAAATTAAGCTGTAGTAAGGCTGGTAAAATGTACATGAAAACGTGCAAAATAAAAATTTAATAGAGGCAGTTCCTAGTCTATTTAGTGGGAATGCTATATATAGCATTCCCAGTATTGTTATTCGTTTTTTATTATTCTTAATATTAATTTTATTCCGTATGTTTTTTGGCTCTGCATAACTTCTGCATACTTTCAGCTATTAAAACCATTCAACTTTTAAAATGTTCACCTCTTTCAGCTAATGATGGGACTTCAACTTATTTTGTACTATTTATACTTTTTAAAATATTAAACTTTTTTGTCACTTTTTTCAATGAGAACATGCTTCAAATCATTAAAACATTCTACCTCTAAGAAAAGTTTCAGCTCCTTCATACTTTCACCTACAGACGCCAAACAAACTTTAAAACGTTCACAAAATATTCAGCTATCCGGCTATATCTTTTCAGTTTGATATCTTTTAGGCCGTGTACACACGATCAAACCTGTCTGCTGGAAACGGTCTGCCAGACCGTTTCAGCAGACAGATTCGATCGTGTGTACAGGCAAACAGACAGATTTGGCCAGCCGACAGATTTCAAAGCATGCTTTGAAATCTATCGGCTGGGAACCCGTCGGACCGATATGTCTGCTGGTTAGTACGCTAACCAGCAGACATATCTGCTCGCACATGTGTCGAATGTATTCGACGCATGCGCGGAAGTGTTTTCTTCCTGGTGCGGTGACGTGGCGGCGTCAACGTCACCGCCACGTCACCGACACGTCAGCGCGCTGTCTGCCGGCGGGGATTTTGGTTTGATCGTGTGTACACGATCAAACCAATACATCCCAGCAGACAGATCTGTCCGACCGATTTGAACAGATCTATTTGTTCGTGTGTACGGGGCCTTACAGTTTTTGTGAAAAAGCAGTTTAAGTTTAGTGATTTTTCCAGAAATTTTTATCGATTACACAGTGTTTCTATAGGGCTGGGTTAGAGTGGATCATGTAATCATTAGAGCAGAGCATAAAAAATAAAATAAAATATCTTTAAAAAGGGGGAACAAATTGCTCTCACGCCCACAAGATCTACTTGTCATACACAATTTATATATCAAAACATAGGTTTTTTTGTCAGATTTCAGGCAATGTCCTCAGTTTTGTGATACACCTTTTACTTTTGGTTGCTGGAGCTTCTAAATGACAAGAGTTCCACATTTTCTCCCATTGACTGTCATGTAAAAAAAATCTATACATTTTCCAGCAAAACGCACAAAGAACCTCTTATTTAAATCACTGAGATGCCCACATTTTTAAGTTTATCAACATACATCGTGTGTATGTGCCTTTATATGTATGTGTCTAATTATTTTTCTCTCTTTTTTCTCTTCTCTCTCTCTCTCTCTCTCTCTCTCATCTCTTCTTTTATCTCTTCTTTTCACTCTTTTTCTGCTCTTTCTCTCCCACCCTCTCTCTGGTCTCTTTCATCTCCCTTCTTTCTCGCTTTTCTTTAATGTCTTCTCTTTTTTCTCTCATCTCTCTCTCTCTTTTCTTTCTTCTCCCCTTCTGCCTCTCATCTTTTTATTTTCCCACTTCTCTCTCTTTGGGCCAGATTCACAGAGCGATTACGCCTGCGCAACTGCTGTTGCGCGTGCGTAAGTCTAAATGTGCGCGTGCGTATAGTTGGACGCGATTCACAAAACAATATACGCCAGAAATCTACGTTTTTTGGTCCGGCGTAATTGAATTAGACATTCGCTTCCCTTCGCGCAAAACTGCGCTAGACACACCATTGATTTGCTAGTCAAATATGCTAATGAGGGAGTTACGGGGATTCACAAAAAAACGCAGTTGCTGCGCAGGCTACGCGATGTGCGCAACTGCAAAATGTCCTGTCTAAAGTTAGAGGACCTAAAAGCTGGTCTAAATTTTGAAAAAAAGTCTAATTGTCAGATAAAGCAACACTGTTAGTGAGGAGTTCAGCAGTCACACGTGTTGCCCAACAATCTGTATGCCAACATGCCAGGGGCATCGTCGCGCATAGCTATACTACTGACTTTAGATGAACAAAGAAGGATGAGGGCACGGAGGATGGCACTAAGGAGGGCACGGGAGATGTTTTTTTTTTTTTTTTTTTTTATTTGCTTACATAAAATTTACAATTTAAATTAATCTAATACAATATTCTTATCTGATACAAGCCCCTCACTCTTCACTTGATATATCACACACGCATAGACATCTTTGGCATGAGTGATTCTGAGGTGTCTCGCATCTTCAGATTCCCCCCTCATGCCATCATGGAATTACCACAACCCTGCAGGAGGACATCAGCAGCCCAACACATGGCACCACCCATGACACCCATGACAGCTACATATACAATCAGAGCCCCATCCCCACAGATTTCGAACAGAACATGTATGGGGACAGCTGGCTGGTTGGTGAGTGACATGGGAGTCAGGCATGACTATCCCCTCCCGTGATGCACACCTCACAAGTGGCACATGCATGACTAACATCCTCCTGTCTTTTCCCTTCAAGGTGACTCTGCATATGCACTGGTACCCCATCTCATGACCCCATCTCATGCCAGCTCACATTATGCATCTTTGCACGTTAAACACACACATTAATCATGGCACGATGAGAATGCATGCATGCACACCACTGTGGTCCCTAGCACACACACCCCACATCCTCATCACATTGGATTGGCACCAGTCCACCATGCAGGACTTGTGAGCTGCAACGCCATGCCACGGCTCCAATTATGTCACTGTACATTCATACACCATTCACACAGACCTGGGGATCACTTCTCCACCACAAATGAGGGTGACACCCCTTTTCCTGCAGGAATATCACCCCCACATTCCAAAATCATACACAAACAGAACCAAAAAAATTAAATAAATGACGAGCAAAAAAAAAAAATGCCCAGCAAAAATATAATGTAAATAAAAAATGCCCAGCAAAAATATAATTTAAACAAAATAACAACAAAGAAAACACATAAAAGACAAAAATCACTCTGCAAAACAGTCCCCAAATATCTCAAAGACACAAACAAACAAAAGCACCTTGCTGTATAGGGAGGGATACAAAGGGATGTATTTTTGCAAAGGAAGTGCATTTGTGTGTGTCTATTTATGCTGTCTGCGTAGTTCATAAAGTTGCCCTAGTCCATTTCCAATTTCACTGATTGCGCAGCTCCCGAGTTGTGAGCATGCGCACAACGGAGCTGACATGGTTTCCTTCACGCGCGCATGCGCGAGTCGGCCGGCCCTTCATTTGCATGGGGTCACGGCTCATTTCAATGTAACACGCCCACGTCCCTCCCAATTTGTATTACTCCTCCTTACGCCTCCGGAAAAAAACTTACGTTTGCGCAAGCTCTTGCGTAAAAGCTACGTGAATCGCCGGATTACGCGGCTAGATTGCGCAAGTCTAACGGAAAAGTGGTGCGCTACGCCGGAATGATAATGCGCCGATCTACGTGAATCTGCCCCTTTGTCTCTATCTCCCTCTATCTGTCTCTTCTCTCTCATCTCTCTTCTTCCTCTTTTCTCTATTTTCTTTCTTCTTTCTCTTGTCTATATCTCCTTTTTTCAATTTTCTTTCTTCTTTCTCTTGTATATATCTCCATTTCTTTCTTCACTTGCTTTCTCTCTCTCTCTCTCTCTTTTCTCTTTTTCCACTCTCTATTTCTTCTCTCTTTTTTCACTCTCTATTTTTTTATCTCCTCTCTCTCGTATTCTTCTCCTCCCTCTTCTTCTCCCTCTGCCTTCTCCTCCCCCCTCTCCCTCTTCATCTCCCTCTCCCCCTTTTTATCCTTCCTCCTCTCCCTCTTCCTCTCCCTCTTCTTCTCACTATTCTTCTTCCTCTCCCTCTTTTTCTCTCTCTCCCTCTACGTTATCCTATCTCTCTTCTTCTCCCTCTACCTTTTCCTGTTCAAATATATTTATTGGATTGGAGAAGGACAAGATAATGAACATGTCACAATTCAATTTTGTGGCGAAAAAAGATAGCTACAGCCATCCTTTGAAACAAGAATGAGAACAACCATAACCACTTAAGCTTCGAAAGATTTGCCCCCTTAATGATCAAGCCATTTTTTGGCCTGATCATCAAACACATTTGACGTCCCTTCTTCCCCACAAATATAGCGTTTTTTTTGGTGGTATGTGATCACCTCTGCGGTTTTTATTTGTTTGCGTTATAAACAAAAAATATATTTTTTTTTACTTTTTGTTATAATAAATATCCCTCGAAAATATAAAAAAAAAAAAATGAATTTCTTCATCAGTTTAGGCCAATAAGTATTGTTTTACATATTTTTGGTAAAAAAACAAATCACAATACGTGTATATTTATTGGTTTGTGCACAAGTTATAGCATTTACAAAATAGGGCATATATTTATATATAATTTTTATTATTCTTTTTTTTTTACTAGTAATTGTGGTGATCTGCGATTTTTATCAGGGCTGCAGCAATGCAGCGGATAGATCGGACACTTTTAACACTTTTTTGGGATCATTGACATTTATACGGTGATCAGTGCTAAAAAAACACTGATTACTTTATAAATGTCATTGGCAGGGAAGGAGTTAATACTAGGGGCGATCAAGGGGTGTTACCTAGGGAGTATTTCTAACTGTGAGGGTATGGGACTTTCTGGGGGAGGAGACTGATCTTTGTTCTTAAGCATTCGGAAAAAGTGATCAGTTTCCTCACCCCTGACATAACGAGATCTGTCTATTTACATTACGTTCTTTCTCTTTCAGAAGCAGTGGCCGGTGCTAGGTGGACCTTGTGACCCTCAGGAATGCGCATTGGCTCTGTCGTCATGCCGCTGGCCCCCTAGTGCTCTCAAAGCGACCAATGTACAGCTGTGACTTCTGGCCCAGGGGAGCCAACCTGCCGCAGTACAACGTGGTGAAACCATCACAATAAGTTGTGGAATAATTCTAGGTATTTCTTAAGAACATAACATTCCCTCTCCATCTTCCTCCCACTCTCCCTATTCTTATCCCTCTTCTTCTCCCTCTCCATCTTCTTATCCTTCTTTTCCCTTTCCCTGTTCTTCTCCCTCCCCCTCTTCTTTTCCCTCTCCTTCTTCTTTCTCTTCTTCTTCCTCCCTCTTCTTCTCCCTCCCTCTTCTTCTCCCTCCCTCTTCTTCTTTTCCCTCTTCCCACTCTTCCTCTTCTTATCTTTCTTCTTTTCTCTCTCACTCTCCTTCTCCCTTTCCCTCTTCTTCTTCCTCTTCGTTTCCCACTCCCTTGTCTTCTTCCTCCCGCTCTCCATCTTCTTCCTCTATCTCTTCTTCTCCCTCCACTTCTTCCTCCCTCTTCTTCTCCCTCTTCGTCTCCCTCTTCTTTCCCTCTCCCTCTTCTTCTTCCTTCTTCCTCCCTCTCTCCCTCTTCTTCCTCTCCCTCCCTCTTTTTCCTCTCCCTCTTCTTCTTCTTCTCCCTCTTCCTCTCCTTCCTCCTCTCCCTCTTCTTATACTTCTTTTTTTCTCTCTCCCTCTTCCTCCCTCTCTCCCTCTATCTCTTCTTCTCCCTTTTATTTCTCTCCCTCTTCCTCTTCTTCTCCCTCTTCCTCTCCCTCTCTTTCTTCCTCTTTTTCTTCTTCTCCCTCTTTTTCTCCCTCTTTTTCTCCCTGTTCCTCTCCCTTTTCTTCTCCCTCTCCCTCCTCTTCCTCTTAATCTCCCTCTCCCTCTTCTCCCTTTTCTTTCACTTTTTTCCCCCCTTCATTTCCTCTTTTTTTTTATCACTTCCCCTCACCATTTCATCCCTTTTTTTTCCTCATTAAGAACACACTTGAAAATGTGTAAAAATGCAGGAAAGTGTATATAAAAAAAATTGTGAATGTGTTAAAGCACAAATGTGTGTTACTCCTAAGGACATCAATTTGATTCCATCAACTACTATAACAGAAGATAAAATTATACAATATGTTTGACTGTTGCTCAACATAAACATCTAAATAAGACATTAAAATGTCCAGGTTTTTCATTTTAAAAGATGAATTACATAAGAAAATCATGTTTTATTCCCCAAGCTTAGAAGACCAAAAAAGGAAAAGCTCCGCAGATGAATCGGCACAATCACAAGGCTATCTACTGTCATATTTGAGCAAAGACATATTCCAACCCAATGATCACTTCCTAGCTACTAATTTATTAATCTTGAATTAAAGGAACAAAGACAGCATTTACATATCAAATCTCGCACATGTTTGGGTCAGTATTTGAAGTTGTCCTTGCTTTTTTATTTAAAATCCCAGAAACGCATGAAGGGGAGGAAAAAAAAATATTTTGATGGAATAAAGAACCTAGAAACCAGAGCTGTCTGAAACAGAGCAATTAATTTAATTACGTGTTTGATCTAGTCTACATTGGTCATACAGTATTTAAATATATTAGTATAAGAAAGAGAATACGGTTTGACGTCTGTCCTTTCAAGTTTAGCGTTACGTTTCCAGCGCCGGGTTTAGTTCCGGAACAAATTATTTTGCTACAAACTTAAGGGATTTCAGATTTGCATAATGCTCTCCCTTACTGCAGGTTTTTTTTTTTTTAGGTTTTGAATTCCTCTCGCAAATCTATTTTTAGTAACAATTCCATAAGGTCCCTGGTGAAAATATATCAAACGTCGCAATTCTGTGAGCAGCCAGGCTTGTTACCGCAGCCTGTTATACTCAGTCTAGTCCTCCTAGGAACAAGCGGTCAACTGCAAATAAAATGGATGGTAACATAACAAGAAAAAAGCCCCTTCCACACTGATTTCCATACATGCCGCTAAATGCACAGCCAAAATACATACAGTTGCAATAAAAAGTATGTGAAGCCTTTTGAAATGATATGGATTTCTGCACAAATTGGTCATAAAATGTGATCTGATCTTCATCTAAGTCACAACAATAGACAATCACAGTCTGCTTAAACTAATACCAACACAAATAATTAAATGTTACCATGTTTTTATTGAACACACCATGTAAACGTTCAGAGTGCCGGTGGAAAAAGTATGTGAACCTTTAGATTTAAATCTGAGGTTCACCCAAATAACATCTATATAAGAGCAAATTGGCTGTACATACCTTATTATCTTTATTTTAGATTTGGCTTCCGGGTACTCATTCCCGCGGGAATAGGCGTTTCTATCCTGAGGCGCAATGTAATCTGGGAGTTCGCCCAGATGAGTGATGTCCTTCAGAAAAAGTTCCCCCCGGCGGATAAGGCCCCCCCCCCGTATTGCGTAGGCGCGTCACAAACCTCAACGGAGTTTCCAAAACTAGCCGAACATGAAGAGCTGAGAGTCAGCTCTACACGGCTTCTAGTTGGTGCACAGGAGCCGTGTAGAGCTAACTCGCAGCTCTACATGTTCGGCTACTTTCGGAAACTCCGTTGAGGTTCGTGACGTGCCTATGCAATACAGGGGGGGCCTTATCCGCTGGGGGGGGGGGACTTTTGTCTGAAGGACATCACTCATCTGGGCGAACTCCCAGATTACATTGTGCCTCAGAATAGAAATGCCTACTCATGCGGGAGTAAGTACCCGGAAGCCAAATTTAAAACAGCGATAATAAGGTATGTACAGCCTAAAAAAAAAAAGTGGCTACTGTACATGTTAGTAGTATAAAGAATTTGCTCTTATATAGATGTAATTTGGGTGAACCTCCGCTTTAATAACTGGTTGAACCTCCTTTGGCAGCAATAACTTTAACCAAACGTTTCCTGTACAGTAGTTGCAGATCAGACGTGCACAGCGGTCAGGAGTAATTCTTGACCATTCCTCTTTACAGAACTGTTTCAGTTTAGCAATATTCTTGGGATGACTGGTGTGAATCGCTTTCTTGAGGTCATGCCACAGAATCTCAATTGGGTTGAGGTCAGGACTCTGACTGGACCACTTCAGAAGGCGCATTTTCTTCTGTTTAAGCCATTCTGTTGTTGATTTACTTCTATGCTTTGGGTCGTTGTCCTGTTGCAACACCCATCTTCTGTTGAGCTTCAGCTGGTGGACAGATGGTCTTAAGTTCTCCTGCAAAATGTCTTGATAAACTTGGGAATTCATTTTTCCTTTGATGACAGCAATCCGTCCAGGCCCTGACGCAGCAAAGCAGCCCCAAACCATGATGCCCCCACCGCCATACTTCACAGTTGGGATGAGGTTTTGATGTTGGTGTGCTGTGCCTCTTTTTCTCCACACATAGTGTTGTGTGTTTCTTCCAAACAACTCAACTTTGGTTTCATCTGTCCACGGAATATTTTGCCAGTACTGCTGTGGAATATCCAGGTGCTCTTGTGCAAACTGTAAATGTGCAGCAATGTTTTTTTGGACAGCAGTGGCTTCCTCTGTGATATCCTCCTATGAAATCCATTCTTGTTTAGTCTTTTACGTATCGTAGATTTGCTAACAGGGATGTTAGCATATGCCAGAGACTTTTGTAAGTCTTTAGCAGACACTCTAAGATTCTTCTTCACCTCATTGAGCAGTCTGCACTGTGCTCTTGCAGTCATCTTTACAGGTCGGCCTTTCCTAGGGAGAGTAGCAGCAGTGCTGAACTTTCTCCATGTATAGACAATTTGTCTTACCGTGGACTGATGAACAGCAGGGCCTTTGGAGATACTTTTATAACCCTTTCCAGCTTCATGCGAGTCAACAATTCTTAATCGTAGGTCTTCTGAGAGCTCTTTTGTGTGAAGCATCATTCACATCAGGCAATGCTTATTGTGAAAAGCAAACCCAGAACTGGTGTGTGTTTTTTTTATAGGGCATGGCAGCTGTAACCAACACCTCCAATCTCATCTCATTGATTGGACTCCAGTTGGCTGACACCTCACTCAAATTAGCTCTTGGAGATGTCATTAGTCTGGGGGTTCAAATACTTTTTCCACCTGCACTGTGAATGTTTACATGATGTGTTCAATAAAAACAAACATTTTTAAGTGTGTTATTAGTTTAGGCAGACTGTGATTGTCTATTGTTGTGACTTAGATGAAGATCAGATCACATTTTATGACCAATTTGTGCAGAAATCCATATCATTACAATTACAATAAAAAAAAAAATAAAAAAAAAAAAAATTTCTATTAAGATATTTTTTGAAAAAATAAAAATGACACCTTTTTGTCGTGTGAAACAATAAATATTTTTGGATACTCAAAAAAATTAAATAAAACTCTTAAAAAAGGGAAAAAGATAAATAATAAAAACAATTATGAAAAGGGGGACAAAAATTGAGGGTATAGAGGAGGGAAATAAACCAACCTCCTACTTACACAGTACGCACAAAATGTGCTTGTGGCACTGCATTGGCGGCAACCGTCATATATCTATGCCGGGAGCTGAGGGGACGTGGAACCCCTGGGGAGAGAGACACCACCAAAGAGCCTCCAGTGGGAAAGTGATGCCCACATTGGCACTGATGACGATACCGGAAGGGAACCTGTGAAATATGTGGGAAAGATGTGAAAATATCTTGGGAACAAGGGAATGTAAACTAGTGTATGGGCTTGTGTGTGAAAGAGACTAGGGTGAAGAGAGAGAAAGAAAAGAAGGAAAAGAAGAAAATATATAAAATAGGATAAGAAAGGAAGATAGAAGAAAATGGATACACAGTAATGCAAGGCTTTCTCCCTGGTGTGGAGTATCGTGCCCATCCCCTCCCTAAAGGAGAGTCAGGACGCCCACTAACACACAGCTCCTTTCTCTATCTGCAATGTAGAGAGTGTCCTGACTCTCCAGTAGTCCAAGGGAGGGGGCGAGCACGACACTTCACACCAGGGAGAAAGCCTCACATTACTGTGTAAAGTTACAGACAGAAGAACAGGAAGTGAGGATTTCTCAGAAGAAATAAGGACTTTTAAAAGCAAAATGAAAGGATGAGGTAAGTGAAGGAGGACTGCACTAAGGTAAAGGAAGCTATTTAGGGAAAACATTTTTTTACCATTACAACCCCTTTAACAGCTTGACAACCAGCCGCCGGCGGCAGGTCGGCTCTGCTGGGCGAGATCACGTAGCTATACGTCATCTCGCCAAGCAGCCAATAGGGGCGGGCACGTGCACCCCTCATTCGCTCCTGACTCCCGCGTGCGTGCCTGGCGTGTGCGCGTGCCTGGCGGGCGCGAACACTGAGGGCACCCGCGATCGCTCGCTACAGAGTGAGGACTGGGAGCTGTGTGTGTAAACACAGAGCTCCCGGTCCTGTCAAGGGAGAAATGCCTGATTGTCTGTTCATACAATGTATGAACAGCGATCAGTCATTTCCCCTAGCCAGACCCACCCCCCTTCAGTTAGAACACACCCAGGGAACATACTTAACCCCTTCCTCGCGCCCTAGTGTTAACCCCTTCCCTGTCAGTGGCATTTTTTTAGTAATCAATGCATTTTTATAGCACTGATCGCTATAAAAATGCCAATGGTCCCAAAAATGTGTGAAAAGTGTCCGAAGTGTCCGCCATAATGTCGCAGTACCAAAAAAAAAAAAAATCGCTGATCGCCGCCATTACTAGTAAAAAAAAATATTAATAAAAATGCCATAAATCTATCCCCTATTTTGTAGACGCTATAACTTTTGTGCAAACCAATCAATAAACGCTTATTGCGATTTTTCTATGAAAAATATGTAAAAGAATATGTATCGGCCTAAACTGAGGAAAAAAACATTTTTTTTTTTTGGGGGATATTTATTATAGCAAAAAGTAAAAAATATTCATTTTTTTTTCAAAATTGTCGCTCTATTTTTGTTTATAGCGCAAAAAATAAAAACCGCAGAGGTGATCAAATACCACCAAAATAAATCTCTATTTGTGGGGAAAAAAAGGACGCCAATTTTGTTTGGGAACCATGTCGCACGACCGCGCAATTGTCAGTTACAGCGACACAGTGCCGAATCGCAAAAAGGGGCCCGGTCATTGAGCAGCAATATGGTCCGGGGCTGAAGTGGTTCATAATAATTTTTTCAAGATTGTCTCCCGGCTGCTTCTTGCAAGATCAGTGCTGAACTGGATTTAACCAGGCGGGGAAAAGAACATATTGTCCTTCCGGTTCTCCTACGTGTACGCCATAATTCCTGACGGATAATCTGGATGCTTCAACCATAAAGTCCAAATCTTTTTAAACCCAGGAACGATTTCTTTCCTCTTGTTATCTCTGTTTGTTTTTTTTGTTTTTTTCTCCCGGCTTGAAGTTAAAGCTGGAAACATTGTAAAATCCAGTCTATATTGGATTGTGTGTTTTTCTGTTCTGTCATGTGTAACGGTTGTTATTCCTCCGCTCGTCTTTTCAAGAGGAAAGAAAATAAACTGGAACGATTTGTCCTTCCATGTGAGTTCCGTTCCTTCGATGTACTTTTCAGATGCTTTCACGCTATGTTTCATCACATAAATGCTGTTAAAGAAGAACTGAGGCAAAACACAAAAAATTCAATCAAATAGGCAAAGAGAGAAAAAAAAGCCTACTTTTACTTCTACTCATGTTCGCTTTTTCAATTCTTGAGTTTGCCCTTTGGCAGTAAAAATTCTCTTTTATAAGGTTCTTGCCTTTAGCGGGAAGTTAAGCCGGGCTTTGATCATATCCTGTAGGCTCCATGCTAGATATTGGCCATAACCCAAAATGCAATTACGGAGCTGATATCAGAATAGACTGTTTCTCTAGGGTGCTCGAACATGTGGAATCAAAGGCCTTATGCACAACGGGCATTTACCAAGGATGCTGGGCAAGGGGTGGACAGAAGGGACAGCTTCCCTGGTCACTGTGGTATCATGTGAGGTGAAGGAGGGGGGGGCATGAGGATTTGGGAGGGAGGTATTTTCATTGGCAAGAGGAAGTTGGGGGTGGCAGAGGATAGGAACTGTTCTAGGAGGGGTGCTAGGAATAGTGATTTTGGGGGATTTGTGTTGGGAGGGGGAATGGGGGAAGAGGATTTGTGCTAGGAGGGGGGATTTGTGCTAGAAGAGGTGATATGGTAGAGGAAGGCAGGAAATTGTGTTAGGAGGGGATCTTTTTTTTTTGGGGGGGGGTTGCTGGTAAGGATGATTGGGCATGATTTGTGCTAGAAGAGGAAATGGGGGGGGAGGATTTGTGCTTGGAGAGGAAATGGGGGCAGGATTTGTGCTTGGCGAGGAAATTTGAGGGGTAGAGGATTTGTGCTAGGCGGGTGATTTTTTTTTTCCGGATGGGTGGGATTTGGTGAGAGACATGACCTAAACTTGAAGGGGGGTGTGGGTGGGCAAAGATTTATGCTGAAGTGGGGCTTTCAGCAGGGAGCAGATTTGTACTAGGAGGAGAGGGAATAGATGCTTAGAGGATAAGCATATAGATTAGTGCTCAATTTTTTGGGGGGGATTTTTACTGACACACAATGCTCAGAAATCTTGGTGGGGGGGTGCAGTTTACTATTCTTGCCCTTGGCTCAGGCACACCATCCAGCCCCGCTGTCAGCAGCCAGTATAGTTACAGGTAATGCTGGGACAAAGTCATCTAGAGGCCAGGGTGGACATTTTATATTGTGCCCCCCCCCCCCAAGAGGTATGGCAATTATGTGTCAGCAAAAATCTCCTCTCCTTCAAAATAATTGAGTACTAATCTACATGCTAACCCCCTAAGCTTAAATACCCCCTCCTCCCAGTACAAATCCACCCCCCCTGATGAAATCCCCCCTTCCAGCACAAATCTCTGCCTTCACTATCCACCCAAGCTCAAATTATTTCTCTCCCCATATTCCCAGCACAAATCCCCCCTTTCAAATATTTCCCTCTCGTACCACTAATCCTCTACCCCTCAAATTTCCCCTCCAAGAACAAATCACTCCCCCACTCCATATCCCCCTTCAAGCACAAGTTACCCTCCCCAATCCCCCCAACCTTGAAAAAATCCCTCCTACTAGTACAAATACCCCCCCTCCAAAATATTTTCCTCTACCATTTATCTCTTACAGCACAACCCCCCCCCCCCTTCTAGCACAAATCCTCTACCCCCACCCCCTTCCTAACACATCTGTAGCGGAGTACAATATTAAACTCCATGATCTCCGCTGGTAACCAGGGTAAATCCACAGTCAGCGTTGAAATGTAAGGCAATGTCCCAAATCCCCCCCAGTAACCGGACGAAACACATCGCTGAGAGTCAACTGACTTTTTATTCACAGGCTTCCATATTTATATAATTCCCCATGCAAGGGGTTTCCAAACAGCTGATTTAGCAGGGGTAATACAGTTAGGACCACATGGGGAACTTAACATTTTGGATAATTCTCCCATCAGGCATTGCTGCACGAGGGAAAAGTCGGTTGATAGCTGGGGTCTGGGGTTATGTGTTGTGGGAGTTCTGTTTAAAACTGCCGAACACCGATTGGGCAACATAAAACAAAGTACTTGAATGCTAGTGGCTTACGGCTGCTAGCATACAAATTACTATGCCCACATAAGACCCAGCAGAATACATAGCATATAATAGACAACCTTTTGACATGTAACGTCCAGCGTTCCAGAAGTGGCTAGGTTTGCCACAATGCTCCCCCAGAACCAAGCTGGCATACATAGTCTGATCCCAACGGATCGGCTTGGGGATGTCCGGGAAAGTACTCACAGATTACTTTTCAAGTTCAGTTTGTCTAGATAACCCGTCGGCGTTACCGTTTTGCTTCCCTGGTCGGTAGTGGATTGTAAAGTCAAACGGCTGCAGCGCCAAATTCCAGCGCAGCAGCCGGACATTGTCTCCCGCCACACGGTTTAGCCACACCAACGGGTTGTGATCTGTGAGTAGCGAAAAAGGTTGTCCATACAAATATGGCTGCAACTCTTTCAGGGCCCACACCACGGCCAGGCATTCCTTCTCAATGGCGGCGTAGCTTACTTTTTGTGGCAATAACTTTCGGCTCAGGTAAGCTACGGGGTGTTCTCCTCCATCGGCTCCCACTTGGCTCAGCACTGCTCCCAATCCAAACATTGAAGCGTCTGTGTGGACAAGAAATCTTTTAGTTGGATCAGGAGCAGCAAGTACAGGGGCATTAGTTAGAGCAGTCTTTAGTTGTTGGAATGCCTGATCACACTCTGGGGCCCAGACAACCTGTCGGGGCAGGTTCTTACGTGTCAAGTCAGTCAAGGGTTTGGCCAGGGCACTATAATTGGGTACGAATTTTCTATAGTACCCCACGGTACCTAGAAACGCTAGCACTTGGGTTTTCGTCCTGGGGGTGCGCCATTTAGCTACGGCTTCAACTTTAGCTGGTTGGGGTTTCTGTCACCCGCTCCCCACCCGGTGGCCCAAGTACTGCACTTCGGCCATCACTATATGACAGTTGCTGGGTTTCAGTGTTAACCCTGCCTCTCCAATACGATCTAGAATGGCCCCTATGTGTTGTAGGTGCTCTGCCCAGGTCCTGCTAAATATGGCGATGTCGTCTAAATAGGCACATGCGTATTCCTGGAATCCGTCCAATAACCGATCGAGCATCCGCTGAAAAGTTGCCGGAGCAGTCTTCATCCCGAATGGCATGCCCCGAAAATTGATACAGGCCAAACGGGGTGACAAACGCAGACTTGGGGATGGCCTCGTCAGCCAGTGGAATCTGCCAGTATCCCTTACATAAGTCTATGGTAGTGAGATACTGGCCCCGTGCCATCTTATCAAGCAGCTCGTCTATCCGGGGCATCGGATAGGCATCAGACACCGTTTTGTCATTTAGCCTCTGGTAGTCGACACAGAAATGTGTTGTGCCGTCCTTCTTTGGTACCAGCACTACTGGCCATGCCCAGGGGCTATCGGAAGGTTCGATAACCCCCAGCTGCAACATCTCGTCAATCCCAGTCTTCAGATGCGTCCTGACTGCTTCAGGGACACGATATGGGGTTTGCCGCATAGGTAGCTGTCACATGGAGCATGCGTCTCTCCCCTACCCCTGAGCAGGGGCCAATCACATAGGTGGTGTCACATCTCTGTTCCACCACCTGGTATGGGCCTTTCCAGAAGGCCTGCAGCTTGTCTGTGCGGACCGGTTTTAAAATCAAAACCTTTTGTCCCACCTGAAAGCTGCGGTCTCTGGATCCCCTATCGTACCAGCGGCGCTGACGTTGTTGGGCCATCCGGAGGTTGGTGCGCACAGCCTGGGTTATCGCCTCCAGACGGTTCCTGAACTCCAGGACGTAGGATACAATAGGGGTTCCGTCTGGGCTACTCTCCCCCTCCCAATGCTCTCTAATTAGGTCTAGTGGCCCTTGCACCCTTCTCCCAAACAGTAATTCAAAAGGGGAAAACCCTGTTGACTCTTGGGGTACCTCTCTATAAGCGTAGAGCAGATGGGGTAGAAAGCGCTCCCAGTCTTTATGAGCCTCTCCAAATGTACAGAGCATCTGCTTCAGCGTACCATTAAACCTTTCGCATAGACCATTGGACTGGTGGTGGTACGCCAAATTTACTATTGGCTTAATGCCACATATCTTCCATAGTTGTTGGGTTACCTCGGCGGTGAACTGGGTGCCTCTATCGGATATGATTTCTTGGGGAAACCCCACCCTGGAAAATATTTTCATTAAGGCCTCTGCCACAGTTTCGGCATGAATGTTAGTGAGGGCTATAGCCTTGGGGTACCGGGTGGCATAGTCCACTACAGTTAAAATATATCTTTTCCCGGAGGGACTGGGTTTCGGTAAGGGCCCCACTATATCTACGGCCACCCTACTGAAGGGTTCTTCAATAATGGGAAGAGGACATAACTTGGCTTTGTGGCAGTAACCTCGCTTGCCTATTCACTGGCAAATGTCACAGGAGGCGCAGTATTGCCTCACATCCTTGGAGATCCCTGGCCAGAAGAAAGCGTTGGTCAACCTGTATCGGGTACG
Source organism: Rana kukunoris (assembly GCA_029574335.1). NCBI lineage: Eukaryota > Metazoa > Chordata > Amphibia > Anura > Ranidae > Rana > Rana kukunoris. Next base: position 161,453,657 of record CM056059.1, read on the forward strand.
TGTCATCCCCAGATGCCCAGACAGGGGAATGTCGTGGGCAATCCGAAGCAGTTCTTGCCTATACTTCTGGGGAACCACTGTTTAGTCGTTACTGTGGCCGACCCTCCCACTCCTCTTTCAGCAATGCGGTAAAGTAGCCCTTTCTCCCAGGTGTACCGCTCCCCCTCTAGCCCAGCCTGGTCAGCGTGCATCCTGTCCCTGTATACCTGTAGCGTGGGGTCTGACCTCACCTCGGCCTCAAACTTAGTCGGGGTATCCCAGGACATACGTGTCGTATAGGGGTCATGGTCTCTTACCGGAGCCTCAGAGTGTGTCGGTGGAACCGTGGTGCGAGCCTGTTGCCGTGTGGTTACTGGATGGGCTTCTTGGTATGGAGCCTGGGGTACAAAAGCAGAGGTCATCTGGCCCAAGTCATTTCCCAGCACAACATCTCCTGGTAAATTTTGCATGAGGCCCACTTCTTCCATTCCCCCTCCCACACCCCAATCCAAATGTACTTTGGCAGTGGGTAGTCGGTACACTGCTCCCCCTGCCACTCGTACTGCCATGGATCCGCCAGTGTGTGCCGAGTCAGGGACCAAATGGGGCGCTATCAATGTTAAAGTAGCTCCTGAATCCCGAAGCCCCTGGACTTCTTTCCCCTCCAAGGTCACTGGCTGTCGATGATGCTGCCGGTTATCCGTGGCTCGGACTGTCATCACCTCATGCAAGATTCCCAGGGATGGAATGCTCAACATCTCTTGAGTGGCCGGCTCCCGTTGATAATGATGAGCAGCAGCCCTTGGTGCCGGGTTCGGTCGGCCTTGGTTCCAGGCGGGTCTGCCCCGGTTTTGGGTGCACTCGCGTGCCATATGTCCCCACTGTTTGCAGGTGTGGCATTGGATGTTGGCACGTCCGTTATATCTGGAGGGTGGTGGTAAAGTCCCTTGGGATTGACGAAAAGGGGAGGCTGTGAGAGCGGGGGGTGGTAGAGTACTGGGTGGTCCCACGGGTCGAGGATAACTCTTGGTTAGGGGCCCATGATGTCTCCTCGCATCAAAATGCTGATCCGCTAATCGAGCCACTTCGGTTAGGGTGAGAGGTTTCTTGTCTCACACCCATTCTTGTGCCTCTGGGGACAAACCGTTGAAGAATTGCTCTAACAGCATTAACTGTTGCAATTCCTCCATAGTAGTGGCTTGGCAGGCTTGTATCCACCCTTGGGAAGCTTGGTCCAGCTTGTGTGCCCATTCAGTATGTGAATCTTTCTCTGGCTTGCGTAGGTTTCGGAACTTGCGCAGGTATGCCTCTGGGGTAATGGCGTATCTCTCTAATATCGCTCGCTTCACTTTATCATAATCCTTGCTGTCCTCACTGGGTACAGCGCGATATGCTTCTGCTGCCCAACCTGCCAGCTTGTCTGCTAGCAATGGGGCCCATACTGTCTGTTCCAAGTCATGTAAATCACACAGTCTCTCAAAATCCTGTAAATACCCATCAATCTCATCCTTCTCCTCGCAAAACATTTTAAAGGCATGATAGGGAATTTGGGGTTTTACCTGGTTGTAGAGTGACCCAGTAGTGGATTCTGCTTGAAACTGTGTATACTGCAGACTGTGTGCCATCACGTACTCCTGCACATTCGCCATTACCATGTGCAGCATGGCATCTGAGATAGGCTGTGGCAAAAATTCCAGCCTGGTCCTCATTTCTCTCTGGTAGAGGGTTTCTTCCATGGCTGCTGGTGGTGTAGCGCTGCGGGCTCTGTCTCCCTCCATCAGCTTGGCAGTTAGTACAGCTTTGGATTTGTTGCTGGCTACCTTACCCCTGGCTTCTAGCAGTTCCTTTAATGTCTGCTGCTTAAGCGTAGAATAATCCGTCTCCATTTACATCGGTAGTTCACATTGCACGAATTGCGCTTATCGGCTGTAAGGTTGGATCCCGTCGCTTGCCACCAATTGTAGTGGAGTACAATATTAAACTCCACGATCTCCGCTGGTAACCAGGGTAAATCCACAGTCAGCGTTGAAAAAAGTAAGGCAATGTCCCAAATCCCCCCCAGTAACCGGACGAAACACAGCTCTGAGAGTCAACTGACTTTTTATTCACAGGCTTCCATATTTATATAATTCCCCATGCAAGGGGTTTCCAAACAGCCAAACAGATTTAGCAGGGGTAATACAGTGAGGACCACATGGGGAACTTAACATTTTGGATAATTGCTCGATAAGCAGGTTGAAAATTGAAGGGGACAGAGGGCATCTTTGACAGGTGCCATTGGAGATTAAAAATGTGTTTGAAAGTAAACCAGAGGTATACACTTGAGCACAGGGGGAGGAGTAGAGAGCTAAAATAGCTGAGAGGATAGGTGCCGCAAATTTCTGAAGAGTAATTTGCATATACCCCCCAATGCACCCTGTCGAACGCCTTCTGCACATCCAAAGAAAGGAGCAGAGAAGGCGTCCAACATGTCCTGGCGTGTTGTACCACCCCCAAGACCCGCCTCTTGGCGTCCGACGCCTGCCTTCCGATAGTGAAGCCAGACTGGTCAGCCCCGACAAGGGACAGGAGAATAGGCAAAAGTCTGTGGGCTAAGATTTTTGCATACAACTTAACATCAGAAATAAGTAATGATATTGGCCGGAAATTAGCCAGAGTGACAGGGTCCTTGCCCGGCTTAGGAATAGTGACTACATATGCTTTAAGCATCTCAGAGGGAAACGAGGCAGAGGACATGTCACCAAGGAATACCTCTAAGAGTAGGAATCAAGTTCTTTTGAAAAAATTGGTAGTAATCATTAGGAAGGCCGTCAGGCCCGGGAGATTTGCCCAGCAGAAGCCATTTAATAGTCTGTTCGATCTCAGAGTCCGAAATAGGAGCATTCAATGCGTCCAATTGGGAATGAGAAAGGGAAGGGAGGTTGATTTTCAATAAAAATTCCTGGATAGTATGTTCCAGGGGTTGAGGGGTATTGGAGTCATGCTTCAAATTATACAAATTTGAGTAATACTGCGCAAAAGAGTCAGCAATTTCTTTAGTATTAACAATCTTATGATTGTCCACAGAGTGGAGCAAGTATGGAATTCTAGATTTGACCCTTGCGGATTTAAGTCTTTGGGCCAGGAATTTACCTTCTCAATTTCCAGAGGAATAATGGGCCAATTTTAGGTTGTGAATAGTGTTGCTCACGAATATTCGCATTGCGAATATTCGCTACGAATATTGCATATTCGAGTATTCGCGAATAACACGAATATCGCGGCGAATATTCGCTATTTCGAATATTCGAATGTTTACAATTTTTTTTTTAGAACAGATCACATCCTAGAGATCCCCATCGACGTCTTAAAGCATTGCTGGTATGATTAGAGACCTTGGGCCGAGTAGCTGCAGCGCTCATTTTATATTGCCGAAAAATCGCAATGCGATTATTCGGCAATAGCGATATCGCGCGATTATTTTATATTGTAATATATCACGAATATTCTGAGCCAATCAGAGTGCTCCATTCCGCATTTCTCGAAATTTCGCAATTATTTTATATTGTAATATGTCACGAATATTCTGAGCCAATCAGAGTGCTCCATTCCGCATTTCTCGAATATTCGCAATTATTTTATATTGTAATATATCACGAATATTCTGAGCCAATCAGAGTGCTCCATTCCGCATTTCTCGAATATTCGCAATTATTGTGTATTGTAATATATCACGAATATTCTGAGCCAATCAGAGTGCTCCTTCCGCATTTCTCGAATATTCGCAATTATTGTGTATTGTAATATATCACGAATATTCTGAGCCAATCAGAGTGCTCCTTCCGCATTTCTCGAATATTCGCAATTATTTTATATTGTAATATATCACGAATATTCTGAGCCAATCAGAGTGCTCCTTCCGCATTTCTCGAATATTCGCAATTATTTTGTATTGTAAAATATCACGAATATTCTGAGCCATTCAGAGTGCTCCATTCCGCATTTCTCGAAATTTCGCATTCGCAATTCGCATTCACATTCGCAATAGCGAAAATTCGCAATAGCGAAAATTCGCAATAATTTCATTTAAAAAAAACATCACGAATATTCGTATTTAGCGAATATATCTCGAATATTCGACTATATATTCGAGATATATCGCGAAATCGAATATGGCATATTCTGCTCAACACTAGTTGTGAAGGTGCTTGTCATAGTTTTCAATAAGGAGGAGTCTGAAAACAGCATTTATCAAGCTTCTGAGCCAACAAAGCGGTAGGAGTAGATTTATTTTGGGATTCCAAGATTTTTATATCATCTAGAAGACGGTTACGTTTTTGCGTCCTCTGCCTCTTCTCCCTTGCACAGATTTGCAAAATGATACGTCTGATATAAGCCTTATGGGCACACCATAAAGTAGCAGGGTCCGAGACAGAGTCCTCATTTTCAACAAAAAACCTTGACAGGCACTCATTAATGGTAGCAGCATGAGGAGACATTTGAAAAATCCGAGAGTTAGCTCTCCATACATTCGCAGGACTGGGAGTGTGCCCCCCTGCCACCGTAACTGAAACAGGTGCGTGATCTAATCACAAGATAGTATGGATGGCGGAGGAGTACACAGTCTGCAGTAACATTTTGTCTACAAAAATAAAGTAAATTCTCGAATAAGAATTATGTCTAGAGGAGTGAAATGTGTAATCACGCTCGGTAGCATGATAGCATCTACAAGCATCGAAAACTTCTTCAGAATGGAGCAGTTGTTGGAGTTGAGGCGGAGGACGCCATGCAGTAGTAGAAGAGTCTAATGCATGATCAAATGTCAAATTATGGTCACCACACACAACTAAAGAACCTTGACGAAGTGAGGCAATCTTGGAGTAGACGGTTTAGAAAGCGTAACTGATCGGAGTTTGGGGCGTACAAGTTCACGATGGTAAAGAGTTTGTTGTTCAATTCTCCAATCAATATAATGTATCTCCCCTCAGGGTCTGGATGTACCTGCAACACTTTGAGAGCAACATAGTCTCTAACGGCTATCAAGACCCCTTTACGCTTAACAGGAGCAGAAGCTGCAAAAATATGCGGAAATAGTTTTTTAGCTAGTCTGAAACCTCAAACCATGAAAAGACGCCTGCGGGCTTTAATTCGACTGGATTACGTGTTCGTACGCCTTCGGATCTACGCTGCAATAAAATTGCAGCCACTCGGTGGACTTCCCGTCGTTTTCCACGTCGGGGTATGCTAATGAGCTTTTGCTGGCGATCCCCGAAATTACGATCTTCAATCGCAATCTCTTACGGCATCTTTAGTCATCTTTTTTTTGCGTAACACTATACCAGCTTTTTGCTGGTCTACAGGGAGTGCAGAATTATTAGGCAAATGAGTATTTTGACCACATCATCCTCTTTATGCATGTTGTCTTACTCCAAGCTGTATAGGCTCGAAAGCCTACTACCAATTAAGCATATTAGGTGATGTGCATCTCTGTAATGAGAAGGGGTGTGGTCTAATGACATCAACACCCTATATCAGGTGTGCATAATTATTAGGCAACTTCCTTTCCTTTGGCAAAATGGGTCAAAAGAAGGACTTGACAGGCTCAGAAAAGTCAAAAATAGTGAAATATCTTGCAGAGGGGTGCAGCACTCTTAAAATTGCAAAGCTTCTGAAGCGTGATCATCGAACAATCAAGCGTTTCATTCAAAATAGTCAACAGGGTCGCACAAAGCGTGTGGAAAAACCAAGGCGCAAAATAACTGCCCATGAACTGAGAAAAGTCAAGCGTGCAGCTGCCAAGATGCCACTTGCCACCAGTTTGGCCATATTTCAGAGCTGCAACATCACTGGAGTGCCCAAAAGCACAAGGTGTGCAATACTCAGAGACATGGCCAAGGTAAGAAAGGCTGAAAGACGACCACCACTGAACAAGACACACAAGCTGAAACGTCAAGACTGGGCCAAGAAATATCTCAAGACTGATTTTTCTAAGGTTTTATGGACTGATGAAATGAGAGTGAGTCTTGATGGGCCAGATGGATGGGCCCGTGGCTGGATTGGTAAAGGGCAGAGAGCTCCAGTCCGACTCAGACGCCAGCAAGGTGGAGGTGGAGTACTGGTTTGGGCTGGTATCATCAAAGATGAGCTTGTGGGGCCTTTTCGGGTTGAGGATGGAGTCAAGCTCAACTCCCAGTCCTACTGCCAGTTTCTGGAAGACACCTTCTTCAAGCAGTGGTACAGGAAGAAGTCTGCATCCTTCAAGAAAAACATGATTTTCATGCAGGACAATGCTCCATCACACGCGTCCAAGTACTCCACAGCGTGGCTGGCAAGAAAGGGTATAAAAGAAGAAAAACTAATGACATGGCCTCCTTGTTCACCTGATCTGAACCCCATTGAGAACCTGTGGTCCATAATCAAATGTGAGATTTACAAGGAGGGAAAACAGTACACCTCTCTGAACAGTGTCTGGGAGGCTGCGGTTGCTGCTGCACGCAATGTTGATGGTGAACAGATCAAAACACTGACAGAATCCATGGATGGCAGGCTGCATGAGTGTCCTTGAAAAGAAAGGTGGCTATATTGGTCACTGATTTGTTTTTGTTTTGTTTTTGAATGTCAGAAATGTATATTTGTGAATGTTGAGATGTTATATTGGTTTCACTGGTAAAAATTTATAATTGAAATGGGTATATATTTGTTTTTTGTTAAGTTGCCTAATAATTATGCACAGTAATAGTCACCTGCACACACAGATATCCCCCTAAAATAGCTAAAACTAAAAACAAACTAAAAACGACTTCCAAAAATATTCAGCTTTGATATTAATGAGTTTTTTGGGTTCATTGAGAACATGGTTGTTGTTCAATAATAAAATTAATCCTCAAAAATACAACTTGCCTAATAATTCTGCACTCCCTGTAATATTAGACAGCCCATGTTAAGTATGGCTATCGTTCCCGCGTCGAATTTCAACTTTTGTTTTTATTTTTTTTACGTAAGTCGTCCGGGAATAGGAATGTACGTAAACGACGCTACTCAAACAACAAATGACGTATCGACGTTAGTTCGCACAATGCACGGCGGAAAAATTTCTGAACGGAGCATGCGCAGTTCGATCGCCGCGGGGACGCGCATAATTTAAATGCTTCACGCCCCCTAATCGCGTATTTTGATTACGCGGCGAGAAATAGACTACGCCGCCGTATCGTACGGGCAAAAATCTATCAGAATTCGATGTAGAGCCTGGTTAAATACGGCAGCGTAGAGTATTTCGAATACGCTGCGCAAATTTACGTGTACCTGAATCTGGCCCATTGTATTTTTCTTCAAAATTGTAGCTCTTTTTTGTTTATAGCGCAAAAAATAAAGAACCGCACAGGCGATCAAATACCACCAAAAGAAAGCTTTACTTGTGGGGAAAAAGAGGACGTCAATTTTGTTTGGGAGCCACGTCGCACGACCGCGCAATTGTCAGTTAAAGCGACACAGTGCCGGAAGCTGAAATTTCACCTGGGCAGGAGGGGGGTGTATGTGCCCAGTGAGCAAGTGGTTAAAAAAAATGCCTGTCTGAAGCTAGTGCGTGATATATGTAAATAACCTGTCACTCACAGCAAGGGGGCAGAACGGACTAAGGTTTTTCTCTTTAAGTCCGTTTTATTTTACTGAACAATAAAAGAGGATTGCTCAGAGCTGGATTAACTCTGTGTGACAAGTCTGGGCACAGATGATAGGAAATCTTATACTGTACATTGTGATATCAAAAAATAAATAAAACATTTTGGGTTTACATCCACTTTAACCACTTCCCCCAGGTAGAAAGCCTCGCTTTCAGATGACTCTACTGCAGGGTAGTCTTCCCGGTTACGATTGAAGACTGACAGCGGTGTGGAGGATGGCCTATGTGGACAGCTTTACCCCGGATCCCTGCATACCTAGATGTGTCTGTTTTAATCATCAACCATGTGAGTTGCTAAATGTTGTTCCTTCATTAAATGTAACCACATTGCTACACTTAGAGGCGCCTCTCTTCTCTTTTATACTCTGTAGTTTTCTGTTACCAGCTTGCCTTTATTGTAAAAAAATTATAATATTTTACTCACTTCTATCTGGCTGTTACTAGGCATATTTCGTAACCTGCCTAGTTCCTGGTCCTAGGTGGTTCAACTTCCTGACCTAAGACCCCATTGCCTCCTTGGAAATGATGACACACATTTCCAAGGAGTCTCTGGGCATTACTGTGCCTAAAAAATCACCCAGAATACACCTCTCCCTGAAAACCAGGAAGAAAAATAAACTGGGCTTCACATGCCCACACATATGATGAATACGGCCACAACATGAGCTGGAGTATATAAGGCAAGTGTTTGCAATGATTTCTGGAATGATTGGGGAGCTATTCATATGTTTTAGGGACTATTTAATGTGATTAATTTTAGCTTGCAAAAAAAAAAAAATATGCCCTGAACCCTGCTTTAACCACTTGAGGACCTCTTCACACCAATATACGTCGGCAGAAGGGCGCGGCTGTACGTCCTCTTTAAGAGCCCAGCCGTGGGTCGCGCACGCGCAGCCGGGGGCGTGCTTGCAACCTAGTCCTGAGCTCCGTGACCGCGCCCGCGGGAGACGCGGACCCGATCGCCACCGGTATCCCGTGATCGAGTCTCAGGAGCTGAAGAACGGGGAGAGGTGAGTGTAAACACACCTTCCCCGTTCTTCTCTGTGGCTTGTCACTGATCGTCTGTTCCCTGTCATAAGGAACGACGATCAGTGATGTCACACGTCCAGCCACGCCCCCCTACAGTAAGAAACACACATGAGGTCATACTCAAACCCTTTAGCGCCCCCTAGTGGTTAACCCATTCACTGCCAGTGTCATTTTCACAGTAATCAATGCATTTTTACAGCACTTTTCGCTGTAAAAATGACAATGGATCCAAAAATGTGCCAAAAGTGTCCGATGTGTCGGCCATAATGTCGCAGTCATGAGAAAAAAATCGCTGATCGCCGCCATTACTAGTAAAAAAATAATAATTTATAAAAATGGCATAAACGATACCCTATTGTGTAAACGCTATAACTTTTGCGCAAACCAATCAATAAACGCATAAAAAATATGTAGACGAATACGTATCGGCCTAAACCGAGGAAAAAAAAATCTTATATATTTTTGGGGGATATTTATTATAGCAAAAAGTCAAAATTTTTTTTTTAAATTGTCGCTATATTTTTGTTCATGGCGCAAAAAAAAAAAAAAAAAACGCAGAGGTGATCAAATACCACCAAAAGAAAGCTCTACTTGTGGGAAAAAAAGGACGCTAATCTTGTTTGGGAGCTACGTCGCACGACCGCACAATTGTCGGTTAAAACGATGCAGTGCCGAATCGCAAAAAGTGGCCCAGTCATTGACCAGCAAAATGGTCCGGGGCTGAGGTGGTTAATGTGATTAATTTTAGCTTGCAAAAAAAAAAAAATTATGCCTGGAACCCTGCTTTAAGAAAAAATGGTTGTGGAACGAATCATTTGAGGTTCCATTATTTCTTATGGGAAAATTTGCTTTGATATACAAGTGCTTTGGATTACAAGCATGTTTCCGGAACAAGTTCTGCTCGCAACCCAATGTTTTACTGTACTGAATTAAACCGAAAACCTAATTTGGGCTGCAAGTCCTTCTGTCCAGTGCATCGAAGCCGTTCACCTTGCGGAGGCCGCCTGATTGGTGCAAAGTTTCCGTTGTGCTCCAGTACGATCGGTGAATGCATTATTTAAGCGACCGTTAACAAAGGGAATTTGAACCATCTGTATGCAGTGAGCGCGCCTCGCCTAGTAAACTGTTCCCGCTATGATCGGCCTTAACATTGAAGCCATTTTTATCCTGTTAAAAAGAGATAGCGGCACAGCTTGATCGCCTTTTGTGAAGTCTGAACGGTTCATAAATAATAATTTATTTTCACTTAAACAGTCTGCTTTGATTTGTACTGTAATTTCCCGGCATTATTCTTTGTGGAGATGGTTTTATTATACCGGATGCACGGGATGGTGTTACAGTATATATATATATATATATATATATATATACTGTATCTGTGTTACTGACTTTTATATTAGGATTAGAAGGTGCAACTAATAACCAGCGATGTTTAATATTCCCAGGCAAGGGTTTGAAAACATACAGACAGCGGGAGCCAACCTTTTTCTTGCTGCCCACGGACAACCCTTCCCCCACGCTGGCGTTGCTAAATCAGAACTGCCCTGCATCTGAGCACCACCATCCAAAAACACAATATAACCCCTATGGATAAAATAAATCTAAATACATTTAACCACTTCAATACAGTGCACTTAAACCCCCTTCTTACCCAGACCAATTTTCAGCTTTCGGCGCTCTCACATTTTGAATGACAATTCCTCATTAATGCAACACTGTACCCAAATAAAAATTGCGTCCTTTTTTCACATAAATAGAGCTTTCTTTTGGTGGTATTTAATCACTCATGGGTTTTTTATTTTTTGCGCTATAAATAAAAAAAGACAGTCGATTTTGTGAAAAAATAGCATTTTTCTTTGTTTCTGTCATAAAATATAGCGTACTAACCAGCAGACATGTCGGGCGGACGGGTTCCCAGCCGACAGATTCGTAAGCATGCTTTCAAATCTGTCGGCTGGCCAAATCCATCGGCTCGCCCGTACACACGATCGAATCTGCCTGCTGAAACGGTCTAGCAGACCGTTTCCAGCAGACAGATTTGATCGTGTGTACGAGGCCTTAGATGCAATGGATACCCATCCGTAGGACTACAAATATCGGCAACAGTCTGGATAGCAGGAAATCACATTAGCAATATATCTCAGTCAATTACTTTAATAGGCAGAGGCCCTCTCACCTCTATGGATCCTCCACCAACTGGTGTACTCCTTCCAGACCTCCACTTGCTGATGTCCCTGTGAGAGAAGATGGCGCTGTCAACCGCGCGGCAGCTCCGGACACTCTAACAGGTAAAACCGTTTTAAATGCTCTAAAGCGCTGATCGATCCACCTGCTCAACCAGCAGGGCTGTCCTCCAAAGATCCCTCTGGGGCAGATGATCCGACTTTCAGCTGCAGGCCGCAGGCTCTCGTTCCTGGTCACACACACATAGACCTCCTGCTGAATGGCGTCCAGAGAGACCGAAAACTGAGGCCTACTTGTCCTTTTATCTGGTACCCAGCAGGCTGTTCGGTGACGCTTTGCATCCTGGGTCAGCATCTTGGAACTGTGGGTCTGTAGTCCTTAAACTGATGTAAACAATGAGTCACTTCCTTATCCAACTATACATCCCACAATGCATTACTGTTCGTCTCTTAAACTGAGAAAGAAATATCCTAATAATGTTCAGTGGTCACCAGAGGGAGCAAAACCCTTACTAATATACAATACATACATTTTCAGGAGGCAGCCCTTTGGCTACATATATATATATATATATATATATATACACTTACTTTTAGTTTGGGGTGGAAAAAGGCAGGGGCATCCGTGAAAATATGTACTTCTGCTTTAAGTTGTGTTTATCCCGAATTTTTGGCGTCATTAGATCATCATTTTGTTCGCCAGATATTTTTCTGTTTTGCAGTTGGCTACAAACTGCTTTTTGCTTGTTTTTTACATTAAATATAGATTTTTGTTCTATATACAAAGCTTGCCGTAGAGATTTAGCGGTGGGGCTGAAACCCAACACTCAGGGGAAACCCACGGGAGGCTCCAACTTTATCACAAAGGTATTTTCTTTTCAACCATTATTTTAGCAAAAGGCGAAAAAATAACTTCTTCACAAAAGGTATGATGATAACCACACTAGCAGACAGCTTCCTGCCCCTGAAGGTTTGATTCACATGGGCTTGTTTACAAAATAAACCTGTTGGCTCAGCTGTCACTGTGTTTCTTAGAGATAGGCAGAGTTAGGCCGCGTACACACCAGCAAATATATCTGTTCAAATCGGTCGGACAGACCGATTTGAACAGATCTGTCTGGTGGCCGTTTTGGCTGTACACGCGATCAAACCAAAATCCCCGCCAGCAGACAGCGTGCTGACGTGGCGGTGACGTGGCGGTGACGTTGACGCCGCCACGTCACCGCACCAGGAAGTAAATTACTTCTGCGCATGCGTCGAATCCATTTGACGTATGTGCGAGAAGATATGTCTGCTGGTTAGCGTACTAACCAGCAGACATATCGGGCGGACGGATTCCCGTCTGCTCGCCCGTACACACGTCTGCTCGCCCGTACACACGATCGAATCTGTCTGCTGGGACGGTCGGGCAGACCTTTTCCAGCAGATAGATTTGATCGTGTGTACGCGGCCTTAAGGGGAGTAGATAATGGGGGGGCAGGGGGGGTCCGACTTCCTGAGAGCTTCCATTGTGCCACAGCAATCTTTTATGGTCACTGTATAGCAGAAGCACTGCATCTACTATTCCTACTATTCCTTTGCCACTCCTTAATTCTGGTCACATGATATGACCAAAGGAGGACTTCATCTCTTTCCAAAACACATTGTTTGGTGAGTAGATTTCTTGGAGGGGGAAAACTGAACTGAAAGGGAGAGGAGATCTGTACTGAAGGAGGAAGCACTGGTAGTGGGAAAAGATCTGTAATGGGTGGGGCTGTACTGGAGAGGGGTAGATCCATACTGGGGTAGCTGTACTGGTTAAGGGTAATCTTTACTGGGGGTAGGTTGACTGGTGAGGGAGAGGCTGTCCTGGGGGAAATCTGCGATAGGGGGGTAATCCATACTGAACACATACTGAAGTGGGAGATCTGTACTGGGGGAGCTGTACTGGTGGGAGAATCTATACTGGGGGAGATCAGTACTGGGATGTGAGCTGTGCCAGGAAGAGGAGATCTGTACTGGGTGATCTCTACTGGGGGAGCTTTACTGGTGAGGGGGATGCTTTCCTGGGGGAAATCTGCAATAGCGGGAACTGTACTAGAGGAAGGGGTGAGGATCTGCACTGGAAGAGCTGCACTGGTGGGGGAATCTATACTGAGATCTGCACTGGGGGATCTCTACTGGGGGAGCTTTACTGAAGACAGGGAGGCTGTCCTGGGGGAGATCTGCACTAGGGGGTACTGTACTGGAGGAAGGGGGAGAAGATCTACCCAGGGGGACTATATTGGTGGGTACCTGTACTGGTGGGAGATCTATACTGGGGGAGCTGCACTGGGGAGAGGAGATCTGTACTGGGGGAGCTTTACTACTGAGGAGGAGGCTGTCCTGGGGGAGATCTGCACTAGGGGCAAGTGTACTTGTGGAAGGGGGTGAGGATCTGTACTGGGGGAGACCTGTACTGTGGGAGGAGATCTGTCCGGGGGAACTACATTGGGGTTATTTGTACTGGAGGGAGATCTATAGTGGGGGAGATCTTTACTGGTGGAGCTTTACTGGTGAGGAAAAACTGTACTGGGGGAAGGGGGGTGAGGTCTCATCATCATCTGTGCTGCTCCTGAGGCCGGTCCCTGGGCTACTTACTTACTATCAAAAATAAAATAAGAAATATGTTTTTTGCCTTATTAGCTACCTTAAATCATATTGCTAATTGCATATTGTATTTTTTTGTAGCCTAATTACTCTAATTTACTCTTATGCCTCGTACACACAGTCAGACTTTCTGAGAAAAAAAGTCAGACAGGCTTTTTTTTTTCTGGGAAAGTCCGGCCGTGTGTAGCCTCCATCTGACTTTTTTGGTCGGAAGTCCGACAGACCTTGGATAGAGAACCTGTTCTGTTGCCCTTTTTTCATAGATGGGAATTAGATCTGGGGAGGACTTTCCGGAAATCTCAAAAATGTAAATGATAAACGCAATATTTAAGACAGAAACATGTACAAAAATGCACAAAACAAATTATAAAATCATTTCACAGTGGTACAGAACCCGGGAAAGACTCCACAGACATTTCCCAAAGGTGACAGGGGAATGCTGGAGATGCCAGACAGAACAGGGTAGTAAGTTACATATCTTTTGGGCCTGCCCTAGAATTAGGGAATTTTGGAAGAAGGTCAGAGAGATCATTCAAAGATTTAGTGAAACAGAAATACCGGAGGACCCCTTACACAGGCATGGGCCCCCTGGAACAGAGAACCAGAAAGATTGAAACGAAAATTGAGAAGCGGGGGGGGAGGGCCTTACAAAAAAAGAAGAAATTAAGAGAAATATGTATATAAAAAAAATATAAAAAAGGGGGTGAGCCATTCGGGGCCCTGGGGACCTCGGGGCCCTGGGGACCTCTGGGCCTTTAATAAAAATAAAAAATAAACCTCTGGGCCCTTTAATAAAAAAATAAATAAAAAATAAACATTTATAAAAAAAATATATTAAAAAAAGGGGGGTTGCCATCTGGGGACCTGGTGACCTCTGGGCCCCTGGGGACCTCTGGGCCTTTTAATAAAAAATAAATAAAAAACATATATAAACAAAAATAAAAAAATAAACATTTATTTAAAAAAAAGGGGGGGGTTGTCACATGGGGCCATGGGGCCCTGAGCCCTTTGATAAAAATATATATATATATATATAAATATATATATAAAAAAAATGTGAATAATGATAATATATATATATATATATATATATATATATATATATATATATATATATAAAAAATAAAATTAAAATATAATAAAAAAAATATTAAAAAAAAAGGGGGGGGTTGCCATCCGGGGCCCTGGGGGCCTCCAGGTGAACAGGATGGAAGACTTAGTATGGACAAGCAGGAAAAAGAGAGAAATCTATTTAAAAATGTGGTCACCATGGAATGATTTTATTACCTCGGGGGAGGGGAGAGGGCGGGTGAATGGAGACTAAGGGGGCGGGGGGGAGTGAGGAAGAGATGCTGGGGGCATGGGCGTCCGCTCATAGGAGTAAGGGGGGGCCAGTGACCCCCCCTGGAATCGGCAAGGGTCTGCCATGCTTGCATCTCTAGCTGTGCTGACTCTCTGTGTTTGTGCGAGTTGGCTCCACAGCTGTTGCAAGATCAGTGTCACTGAGTTACAGAGCTCTTTACTGCCACCTCTGGCTGCTTCCTGTATGTGCACCCTTGTGTTTGCTTTGCTGCCTGTAATGTATTTTCAAAGGGACATGTGGAAACAGGACTTGGGAGAAGGAACCTTACAAGTGGGGACTGTGAGTACAAGTTAAGGGAGAAGGCTTTATGGGATAATGACTAAGCCCCTGCCCTTCATGACATTGTCAAAGAAGCGTGGCATAGGTGACCGTAAAATTATGCCCCCCCCTGGAAAAAGTTCAGCGGACGCCCATGGCTGGGGGGTGTTTTTTTTTTTAGGTAGGAGAGCGAAAGGGGACTGAAAATAGGAAGGAGCAGGTGGAATATTCTGGGACAGAAGCTGAGTAGGAAGAGCTATGTGGTAGCGCCCAGGGCCGGCGCTACCGATAGGCAAGTTAGGCGGTGGCCTAGAGCGCACATCAGTAGGGGGCGCTGCGCTGGCTGCAGGGGACAGCGAGGAGTGAGTTTGCGGACGGACTGCCTAAGGGCACACAGAGAACACCCATCCCTGCCCCTGCCTTCACCCCATAAGAAGCTTGCCGTTCATTGGGACTCTGGAGAAGAAACAGCCGCTTCCAAGAGGACTGCGCCCGACCTTCTGTTCAGGTATATGAGGAGGTGGCGGTGGCGGCGGCGCTCTAGTGCAGACTGAGCTCCCTGCACTGCTCGTTCTGGCTGCTGAGTATGCTGCTGGAGAGGGGGAAGGAGTGAGTGGGGGGCGGCGGAAGTACATGTGCAGGTGACAACAACCTGCAAAGATTTCCTCTCCTCTCCCGTGTGACTTCTTCCCCCGCCTCCGCTGTCATATAGCAGGTAGAAGCAGAGAGCTGTTTGTGATTGGTTGCTAGGGGCAGTCCTAGCAACCAATTGTCTGTTTGTTAAATAGAAAGTTGAACAGCTCCCGCCCTCTGCTCCAGCATGCCACATCCTCTGGATTTTACCTGCCGTGTAAGGTAAGGGGGAAGTGACAGATTGAAGTGTGTTACAAAGAAAGAAGGTGGCTGTGTGTACAGGAAGGGGTGGGACAGGGACTTGTGGACAGGGGGGACATGGACTTGTGGACAGGGGGGAGCAGGGACTTGTATACGGGGGGGCAGGGACTTGTATACAGGGAGGGGGGACAGGGACTTGTATACAGGGAGGGGGGGACAGGGGACTTGTGGACAGGGACTTGTATACGGGGGGGGCAGGGACTTGTATACAGGGGGGGACAGGGACTTGTATACAGGGGGGGACAGGGACTTGTATACAGGGGGGGGCAGGGACTTGTATACAGGGACTTGAGGACAGGGGACTTGAGGACAGGGGACTTGAGGACAGGGGACTTGAGGACAGGGGACTTGAGGACAGGGGACTTGAGGACAGGGGACTTGAGGACAGGGGACTTGAGGACAGGGGACTTGAGGACAGGGGACTTGCGGACGGGGGACGACGACAGGGACTTGTATACAGGGAACGTGTATACAGGGGACTTGTGGACGGGGGGGGGGGGGGTAGGGACTTGGGGACAGGGACTTGTATACAGGGGGGGGACAGGGACTTGTATACAGGGGGGGGGACAGGGACTTGTATACAGGGAGGGGGGCACAGTGACTTGTATACAGGGAGGGGGGGACAGGGACTTGTATACAGGAAGGGGGGACAGGGACTTGTATACAGGGAGGGGGGACAGGGACTTGTGGACAGGGACTTGTATACAGGGACTTGTGGACAGGGACTTGTATACAGGGGGGGACAGGGACTTGTATACAGGGGGGGGGGGCAGGGACTTGTGGACAGGGACGGGGACTTGTATACAGGGAGGGAGGACAGGGACTTGTATAAAGGGAGGGAGGACAGGGACTTGTATACAGGGAGGGGGGACAGGGACTTGTATAAAGGGAGGGGGGACAGGGACTTGTATACAGGGAGTGGGGGACAGGGACTTGTGGGCAGGGACTTGTATACAGGGGGGGACAGGGACTTGTATACAGGGGGGGACAGGGACTTGTATACAGGGACTTGTATACAGGGACTTGTATACAGGGACTTGCGGACAGGGGACTTGCGGACAGGGGACTTGAGGACATGGGACTTGAGGACATGAGGACCAGGGGGGGGGCAGGGACTTGTATACAGGGAATTTGTATACAGGGGACTTGTGGATGGGGGGGGGGGTTAAGGACTTGGGGACAGGGACTTGTGGACAGGGACTTGTATACAGGGGGGGACAGGGACTTGGGGACAGGGACTGGGGGGGACTTGTATACAGGGAGGGGGGACTGTGGAGGAGACTTGTATACAGGAAGGGGGGCTTGTATACAGGGAGGGGGTGCTGTGGAGGAGACTTGTATACAAGGAGGGGGTGCTGTGGGGGAGACTTGTATACAGGGAGGGGGACTTGTATACATGGAGGGGGGGGGCTGTGGAGGGGACTGGTATACAGGGAGGGGGGTTGTGAAGGGGACTGGGATACAAGTATGGGAGCTGTGGAGGGGACTGGAGTACAAGTAAAGGGGACTGGGGTACAAGAGGGGCTGTGAAGAGGACTGAGGTGCAAATAAAGCGGGATGCAAGGAAGGGGGGCTGAGGACACTGATGTAATGGGGGAAGGTCTATGATGTGAGGAGGGGGGCTGTGATGTAAATTGGGAAACTTGAATGGAAAGAGGTCTGTGATGTAAAGCAGGCACTGTATTGTAAAGGGGTGCTGTATTGCCACTATTTGTCTTCAGCATAGGCGTGCGCACAGGGTGTGCTGGGTGTGCCTGGGCACACCCTAATCCCCCCGAGCGCAACATGCGCTGCGGCAGTTGGGTGGCCAGTGCTGGAATTCTCTGACCTCTGTTCCAGCAGCCAGCACAGAAAATAGATGCAAGCAGAGTCAACCCGTGGCCTGAGTTCAAGTGTCCCCGGCTAGAGTGGCGCATCCAGTTTCCCATGCACGCCATCAATGTTACCCGGTCTGTCGCTCATAAATACTGCCTGTGCGCTCCGAGCCAAGCTCAGCGATGGGCAGTGGGCGCCCTGTGATTGGCTCACATTCGGGCGGCAGACACGAGGGTCTGTGATTGGACGGTGGACCTGGTCACATGTGGAGGCGGAGCTGGACTGTGGATGGCCACCCAGAGTCCTGCATCCCAGCCTGGCTCTGGCCTGTCTACTCGCTGTGTCTCCTCACTGAGGTCTATTTCTCATTTGCCCCCTCACCCCCTCTGTCAGGCAGCTGCTCTCTGTAAGCCATCCCTCTCTGTCAGTTACCCCCCTGTCAGCCACCCACCCATGGTCAGCTTCCCCCCCTGTCAGCTACTCACCTCTGTCAACCACCCCCCTCTATTAGCAACGCTCTTTCCTCTGTCAGCTACCCCCCCTGTCAGCCACCCTTGCTCTGTCAGCTGCTCCTCTGTCAGCTACCCACCCTCTGTCAGCCACCACCCCTCTGTCAGCCACCACCCCTCTGTCAGCCACCACCCCTCTGTCAGCCACCACCCCTCTGTCAGCCACCCTCCCTCTGTCAGCCACCCTCCCTCTGTCAGCCACCCTCCCTCTGTCAGCCACCCTCCCTCTGTCAGCCACCCTCCCTCTGTCAGCCACCCCCCTTGCTGTCAGCCACCCCCTTGCTGTCAGCCACCCCCTTGCTCTCAGCTACCCTCCCTCTGTCAGCTACCCTCCCTCTCTCAGCCGCCACCCTCGCTCTGTCAGCTGCCCCTCTATCAGCAACCCCCTTTCATTTGTCAGCTACCTCCCTCTGTCAGCCACCCTCCCTCTGTCAGCTGCCACCCTCCCTCTGTCAGCTACCCCTCTGTCAGCAACCCCCTTTGCTCTTTTAGCTACCCCCTTGCTGTCAGCTACCCCCTCTGTCGGCCACCCCCTCTCTCAGCCACCCCCTCTCTAAGGCCACCCCCTCTCTGTCAGCTGCCCCTCTATCAGCAACCCCCTCTGTCAGCTGCCCCTCTATCAGCTACCCCCCTCTGTCAGCCACCCTCCCTCTGTCAGCCACCCTCCCTCTGTCAGCCACCCTCCCTCTGTCAGCCACCCTTCCTCTGTCAGCTACCCTTCCTCTGTCAGCCACCCTCGCTCTGTCAGCTGCCCCTCTGTCAGCCACCCCCCCTGGTCAGCCACCCCCCCTGGTCAGCCACCCTCCTTCTGTCAACTGCCCCTCTGTCAGCCACCCCCTCTGTCAGCAACCCCCTTTGTTTTTTTAGCCACCCCCTTTCTGTCAGCTACCCCCCTCTGTCTACTCCCCTCTGTCAGCTACCCTCCCTCTGTCAGCCACCCTCCCTCTGTCAGCTGCCACCCTCCCTCTGTCAGCTACCCCTCTGTCAGCAACCCCCTTTGCTCTTTTAGCTACCCCCTTGCTGTCAGCTACCCCCCTCTGTCGGCCACCCCCTCTCTCAGCCACCCCCTCTCTAAGACCACCCCCTCTCTGTCAGCTGCCCCTCTATCAGCAACCCCCCTCTGTCAGCTGCCCCTCTATCAGCAACCCCCTTTCCTTTGTCAGCTACCCCCCTCTGTCAGCCACCCTCCCTCTGTCAGCCACACCCTCTGTCAGCAACCCCTTGCTCTTTTAGCCACCCCCTTTCTGTCGGCTATATCCCCCTCTCTGTCAGCTATTCCCCCCTTTCTGTCAGCTACCCCACCCCTCTGTCAGCTATCCCCCCCTCTGTCAGCTATCCCCCCCTCTGTCAGCTATCCCCCCCTCTGTCAGCTATCCCCCCCCTCTGTCAGCTATCCCCCCCCTCTGTCAGCTATCCCCCCCCTCTGTCAGCTATCCCCCCCCTCTGTCAGCTATCCCCCCCCTCTGTCAGCTACCCCCCCCTCTGTCAGCTATCCCCCCCCCTCTGTCAGCTATCCCCCCCCCTCTGTCAGCTATCCCCCCCCCTCTGTCAGCTATCCCCCCCCCTCTGTCAGCTATCCCCCCCCCCTCTGTCAGCTATCCCCCCCCCCTCTGTCAGCTATCCCCCCCCCCCTCTGTCAGCTATCCCCCCCCCCTCTGTCAGCTACCCCCCCCCCTCCTGTCAGCTACCCCCCCCCTCTGTCAGCTACCCCCCCCCCTCTGTCAGCTACCCCCCCCCCTCTGTCAGCTACCCCCCCCCCTCTGTCAGCTACCCCCCCCCCCCTGTCGGCTATCCCCCTCCTCTGTCAGCTACTCCCCTCTTTAGCCACCCCCCGTCAGCTACCCCCTCTTTGTCAGCTGCCACCCCCTCTCTGTCAAATGATGCCTCCTCTCTGTCAGCCACCCCCCTCTGTCAGCTGCCCCTCTTGTCAGCCACCCCCTCTCTCAGGCCCCCTTCTCTCTGTCAGTCCACCCCTCTCTCACCACCTCTCTCTCACCCCACATCTCCAATCCCCTCCCCCTTTCTCACACCCCACCCCCTCTTTCTCAACCCTCTCTCTCTCCTGCCTCCCCCTTTTCTCTTACCCCCTTACCTCCTTCTCTCACCCTCCCCCCCACATCTTTTCCCCCCTCAGGGGGTGAAGGCCCCATGATTTTTAACAGGGGTCCTGTGAGTGAGTGCACAAGTTCGAATGTGAGTTGATTCCTGTGTATTGCACATGGGCACAGCGATCCAGCACCTGTCTCTACTTTGCCTTCTCCCCAAGCCCCCCCCCCCCCCCACACAATAGAAGGAAGGAAGGAAAATGGCACTACATTAGAGCAGCTTCGCTCTGTCTCCAAACTCTGTCTCGAAACAGCTCTCGGTAAGTCTAATAGGGGTCTTTAGGGGCAGGGGACACTGATGGGGGGTTTGCTGATCTAATAGAGGTCTCTAAAGGGGGGTGCTGAGATAAGGGGACTCTGAGCTAATGGGGGTCCTCTATGTGAGACCCCTAAATTATGGAGGGGTAACATTGACCCATATTTTATGAAGGGGGTGGCACTGACCCATGTGTTATGGGGGGTAAAACTGACCAATAAAGCGTGCTGCATTATTGATCTCTTTAGTGCACCCAAATGTGTTCCAGGTCTTTAAAATCCTATAGTGTATACTACAAAAAAATTGCCATGCACCGCTGAACTGTTTGGGTTTGGCTTGAATAAAAGGTGGCAACCCTAGGTGGACTATCCACTTGGCCACTCTAGCCTCACAGCCGCAGCATCAAGAGAAGCCAGTGACAGCAGCCTGACTAGCCACAGTAAGTTTAAGATTCTGTTCTGCGGGGGGAGAGGAGAGCAGCTGTGGGTATAAGACAGGGAAGGTTGAAGAGCTGGAACGCCAGCTGCACTGGAAGGAAAGAAGAGCTTTCTCTTGGGGAGAAATTGTAGGGCGAGTTCTGTAGGGAGGTCTGTAAACTGGTGTAGCATCCCCTGAACTTTGTCCAATAGCACAGGTCTGGACTCTCTACGCTGTGCATAGGGAATGCCTGTACTCAGGGCCAGATTAAGAACATCATGGGCCTGGTGCTGAGGATTTTGGTGGGGCCTTTTATAAATAATAAATAAATGCGTGAGAATCACAGCGCAGCAATGGAGGGCCCAGTCTGAAAATGTAAGTGTCCCCTAATGTGCTAATATGCTGTGCATACTTGTACATTGTGGCATAACCTACCCCAGGGCCTCTAAAAAGTAGTAATGTCAGGAAAGTTTACTACCGCTTTATTATCCCAGGATCCCAGAAACCTCTCATGGGGCCCCCTACTGACCCAGTGGCCCTTGGGCAGTGCATAAGTGCATAGTTGCCAACATTTAAAAAATATTTTCAGGGACACTTTTTTTCACAAGTGCTATATTTAGAGTAGCTGAGATCCCCTATGTTCCTCTGTACATCACAGTAGTAATCACAAAATTAAATACGTTCTAGTAACAGAACAAATATGAGAACTGAGATTTCCTTTAGTTGAACTAACAAAAGTGTGTCCATTCTAGAGCTGGTAACATTGAGAGTATTCAGTATCATTTTAAAGAACTGTTTTTGTGGGTAAGCGACATAGGGGAGGAGTATGGACCGTATATAAGTGGGAAGTATGTGCAGGTGAGTGAGAGGAATGTGGAGGGTCTAACATTGGGCACTATGTACAGGAGAAGAGTGCAAAGGGTACAGCAAAAGGCACAATGTACAGGAGAGAAGTGTGGAGGGGATGACAGTGGGCATCATGTACAGGAGAGAATCATGGAGGGTACAACAGTGGGCAGTATGTACAGGAGAGAAGTGTATGACAGCAGGCACCATGTACAGGAGATGAGTGTGGAGGGTATGACAGTGGGCACTATGTATAGGAGAGGAGTGTGGAGGGTATGACAATGGGCAGTATGTACAGGAGAGGAATGTGGAGGGTATGACAGTGGGCAGTATGTACAGGAGAGAAGTGTATGACAGCAGGTACTAATGTACAGGAGAGGAGTGTGGAGGGTATGACAATGGGCAGTATGTACAGGAGAGGAGTGTGGACGGTATGATAGTGGGCACTATGTATAGGAGAGGAGTGTGGAGGGTATAACAGTGGGCAGTATGTACAGGAGAGGAGTGTGAAGAGTATGACAGTGGGCAGTATGTACAGGAGGAGTGTGGGGGTATGACAGAGGGTAGTATGTACCAGAGAGAAGTGTGGAGGGTATGATGGGGCAGTATGTACAGGAGAGAAGTGTGGAGGGTATGACAGTGGGCAGTATGTACAAGAGAGGAATAGGGATGGTATGATAGTGGGCACTATGTATAGGAGAGGAGTGTGGAGGGTGCAACAGTAGGAAGTATGTACAGAAGAGGAGTCTATGACAGCAGGCACTATATATAGGAGAGGAGTGTGGAGGGTATGACAGTGGGCACTATGTACAGGAGAGGAGTGTGGAGGGTATGACAGTGGGCACAATGTATAGGAGTGGAAGGATGTTTAGGGACTGCGTAGTGGTTAAGCGGGTCATACATGAATTGAAATTACACCAATTATGCAGAGACCAGTCATAGTCAATCTATATATGGGCTAGCTGGTTTTACACAAGTCAATCTATTAATCGACTTGAGTACAACCAGCCTGTTTTTCCAAAAACAATCAGTGCTGCCAGCTATAGATAGCAACACTGATTATTGTACTCACTGGCAGGACACAATAACACTACAGGAGTGATTCCCCCATCTACAGGTCAGCAGGTGAGAAGGTGTGTGGAGACAGGCTGGGGAGAGATACCAGTCAGTGGCTGGGTAGGCACTGGCTAGTATCAGAGCCAGATACACACAGGTTACATACGTCGCGATCGTTAGAGCGATAGCAATAATTCTAGCACTAGACCTCCTCTGTAACTCTAAACATGTAACCTAAAAAATGTTTAAAGCATCGCTTAGGATACCAAAAAAAAAAAAAACAATCGTGCTAACTTTAATGTTTTTTTTAATGTATGAAACAGTTTATTTCCAAAAAAAACATGTTTGAAAAATTACTGCGCAAATACAGTACCGTGCTAGAGCTGCACAATTAATCGTTAAAATTGTGATCTTGATTCAACCCCCCTGACATCTCCAATGCAGAGTTTGCTGATTCTTTCATATAACAAGTGGAGAGACTTTCAGCTGTCAAAAGATGATATCTGGACAGTCTGCCAAGTTCTTAGCAGGAAACATTGTAACTAACGCTTTCTTCTTATATCAAAGGGATAAACTCCTGTGTGTAAAGAAAATATCCGACTGTCTGCCAAGTTTGTAAACAACATGAAACATTGTAACCAACTTCCTTCTTAGATCAAACTTCTGTGTGTAAATGCAAGAAATGTAACCACTTAAAGTCCAACACTTGTTTAAGTTAAAAACCAATATTTTTTGCTAGAAAATTACTTGGAACCGCCAAACATTATATATATTTTAGCAGAGACAAAGATGGCAATTGCTGCAATATTTTATGTCACACTGCATTTGCCCACTTTATTGAATAATAAAAACCATAAAAACAAAACGGTAAAGTTAGCCCATTTTTTTTTTTATTTTAATGTGAAAGATGATGTTATGCCGCACGAATCGTGAGAGAATCGTGATCTGTCTTCTAAGCAAAAAAATTGCAGTTGTCGTTTTAGCCAGAATCGTGCAGCTCTATACCGTGCAACATAAAAAGTTACAAAGACCACCATAGAGTAATTTTCTAGCAAAAAACAAATGATGATTTTTTTTCTCAGTCTGCTGCAGTGTGTCAGCTTGTATTTATAATGGCTGCTCTGTATGTAGCTTCTGACAGGCTGTGCAAGCAGGCCCGTATCTCCGGAACCATAAATGATAGCCATCCCATATTTTGACCGGTTGTGGGGTAGGTCTTCAACTGACTACCCCCCAAATGTGAGGTTTCTGTGACCTCTGGTCATCGAGCTACAACCCCCGAAGTCGATCTAAAAAAAAAAAAAAAAAACTTTTTTTTTTTTGGGGGGGGGCAAATGGGCCTATCTTGAGAAAGGGGCCTGGAGCTGCAGCTCCATCAGCCCCTCTGTTAATCCGGCCCTGCCTGTACTCTACACTCTACATAGTGCACTTCTGAACTCTGCACCCTGCACGCAGCTAATGCCTGAACTCTGTACCTAGCACACACATGCTTTCTTCACCCTGTAACTAGCTCACTCCTGAATTGTGCACCCTGTGTGTAGTGCTTATCTGTACTCTTTGCATAGCACACACCTGAAATTTGCATTCTGTGCATAGTGCACACCTGAACTCTGCACTCGCGCACGTCTGAACACCTGCAGCTTGCACATAGCTCACACCAGAACTCTTTACATAGCGCCTTCTTGAACTCTGCATCCTGCACGTAGCTCACATCTGAACTCTGTATATTCTCTGCTCACTCCTGAATCTGCACTTCTGAATGATGGAACTTTGTACATGGCACACGCTTGAACTCTTCACCCTGTAGCTAGCTTACTCCTAAACTCGGCACTCGGTGCATTTCTGAACTCTGTACCCTGTGCGTAGCTCACGCCTGAAGTCTGCACTCTGTGCTGGCGCTCTCCTAAACAGTAAACTCTGTATGTAGCATTCGTCTAAACCCTGCACACTGTACATAGTGCACTCCTGGGCCCTGCACTCTGTACAAAAAAAAAGTTAATCCCCCTCACCCTACCACACACACTTTTTGTTGCGATATCCCTGGTAGGGGACCCCAGTGTATCACTTTGCCCAGGGGCCCATGATACTTTTAAGACCACCCTGGCTCTGTGTGTAGATGGGGAAGATCTCCCACTGATGGTTTGGCTTAGAAGAGAAGTGTTGAAGCACGCGTGTGTGTGTGTATATATATATATATATACACACACACACACACACGCATGTGTGTTTGAGGTGCACACCCTAATGCAATAGGCTGCGCATGCCTATGGTCTTCAGGCTGGGTCCAGAGACGCAGGTGGAGACCACGGCTGAAGAAATGGGTGGAGAGGTGCTGCAAAAAAAAAAACTCCATCCCTGACACCTCCACCATATACATGGGCAGGGCAAAGGGGGTAGGGTCAGGAGCGGAGCCAGGGGGCTGCAAAATTAAGTTACACCTAGGGTGTCAAAAATCCTTGCACCAGCCCTGGTAGCGCCCCCCCCCCCAGGCTTAATAATAGGAGGTGACATGCAAGATAGGGAGTAGAGGAGGAAGCAGTATTCTTTGTAGTTTTGTTATTATTATATAAAAAAATAATGTTTTGCTTTCCTCCTCGCAACCATCTGGATGATTTCTGTAACCCAGATCAGGAGCAGCACTTGCCCCCCTTGCCCTGAGGGGATACTCATACCACCCTGGGGGGAGGGAGTTGGTGTGAAGGGTGGAAACTGAATGTATCAATTTGTTATTTGTAATATGAATGAAGAACAGGATGATATATTTAGTTTGTACAAGGGTAATCTATCGACTCTAATTTTGTATATCTTAATGAGATTTGATTTCCTGTAAAAGATGAAAAATAAAGAAATTGAAAGAGAACCTGTTGTCTATCTTTCCGTCGAACTTCTGACGGACTCACGTCGGACTTTTGCATGGTCAAAAGTCCGACCGTGTGTACGAGGCATTAAAACTGTAAATTTTGGAAATGCCAGTAAGTTTTGGGTGTTGTGTCAGTAAATTCCAATCTGGTAGGTTGGCACTTGGCAACACTGGCGGAGATGCAAATGAAGGGCTTGGGTTCCAAGGTAGAGTTTTTGGGACTATCTGACTTCAATGTAACATCTGGTATTTATTTCACATATAGAGGAAGTTGTAGGAAGTTGTAGGCGCTCATCCATTAAGCATTCCTTTCTGGCATCATCCATCTAGTACCTATCCTCCTGTGTCTTCATTATCTACATTTCAATGCATCATTTCATCAATGTCATCTCACCGCTGCTCCACACTATGCACAAATCTACCTTTGTTTTTTCTTCACTCCCTTTTATCTTTGCCTTTCTATTAATCTCTCTAAAAATCCAATTTATTATCCAGATCACAGGCATTATATTACATATATTTTCAGCAGTAACATCACGTAAATCCTGATTGCGTTGGCTCATATAATTAAGGCGGCTTCGTGCATCCACTGATGAATTTTCAGCATAATTGTGTTGCTATGTTGTGATCTGTTTTTATCTGTTTGGTACGTTTTATCTTTGCTGACAGCACTCACATTAACAAATCTATAGATGTCCATAAATCACATCCATGCATTGTGTTGTGTTCGAATAAGTACTGAAAACAAACAAACAAACAAACTAAACTACCAGAGCAACATACATGTACCTCTAAAGGCATATCTGGACAGTGTGTAGATCAGGGGCAGTGAATTAAAATTCACAGGGGTCCGGTCAGAAATGTTTTCTTCTAGCGGAGGTCCGAGTGTCATATTGGTGCTATGACTCCACATGATATGCTCCACTTCGCAGGCTCTTGTGCATGTCACAGGCCCCTCATCTCAGACCTCCATCACAGACTGGTGCCCCCTTATCACAGACTGGTGCCCCCTTATCACAGACTGGTGCCCCCTTATCACAGACTGGTGCCCCCTTATCACAGACTGGTGCCCCCTTATCACAGACTGGTGCCCCCTTATCACAGACTGGTGCCCCCTTATCACAGACTGGTGCCCCCTTATCACAGACTGGTGCCCCTCCATCACAGACTGGTGCCCCTCCATCACAGACTGGTGCCCCTCCATCACAGACTGGTGCCCCTCCATCACAGACTGGTGCCCCTCCATCACAGACTGGTGCCCCTCCATCACAGACTGGTGCCCCCCTCATCACAGACTGGCCCCCTCTTCACTGACTGGTCCCCCTCTTCACTGACTGGTCCCCCCTTCACTGATTGGTCCCCCCTTCACTGATTGGTCCCCCCTTCACTGATTGGTCCCCCTCCATCACAGTCTGGTCCCACCTCATCAGACTGGTCCCACCTCATCAGACTGGTCCCACCTCATCAGACTGGTCCCACCTCATCAGACTGGTCCCCCATCACAGACTGGTTCCCTCTCATCACAGACTGGTTCTCCCCCCATCAGACTGGTCCCCTCCCATCACAGACTGGTTCTCCTCCCATCACAGACTGGTTCTCCTCCCATCACAGACTGGTTCTCTCCCATCACAGACTGGTTCTCTCCCATCACAGACTGGTCCCCTCCCATCACAGACTGGTTCATCACAGACTGGTTCTCCTCCCATCACAGACTGGTTCTCTCCCATCACAGACTGGTCTCTCCCATCACAGACTGGTCCCCTCCCATCACAGACTGGTCCCCTCCCATCACAGACTGGTCCCCTCCCATCACAGACTGGTCCCCTCCCATCACAGACTGGTCCCCTCCCATCACAGTCTGGTCCTCCCCCCCCATCATCAGACTGGTCCTCCCCCCCATCATCAGACTGGTCCTCCCCCCCCATCACAGACTGGTCCTCCCCCCCCATCACAGACTGGTCCTCCCCCCCCATCACAGACTGGTCCTCCCCCCCCATCATCAGACTGGTCCTCCCCCCCCATCACAGACTGGTCCTCCCCCCCCATCACAGACTGGTCCTCCCCCCCCCATCACAGACTGGTCCTCCCCCCCCCATCACAGACTGGTCCCCCCCATTAGAGACTGGTCCCCCCATCAGACTGTCCATCAGTGCCGCCTTATCAGTGCCCGTCAGTGCAGCCTCATCAGTGCCCTTCAGTGAAGGAGAAAACCTACTTATTTACAAAAAATGTATAACAGAACCAATCTTTTATTTTTTTTATGTAGCGCTTCCCCCCGAAGGAGCCGCTGGTTTGATTTGGGATCGGCAAATTAAGTTACCCCAGCTTGGTCTAGGGATGCACCAGAAGGATCTAACAGTAAACGAAGGTCCACACAGTCAATAAAGATTTTCTCAATGCTTTAACCACTTAACCCCCGGACCATATTGCTGCCCAATGACCAGAGCACTTTTTGTGATTCGGCACTGCGTTGCTTTAACTGACAATTGCGCGGTCGTGCGACGTGGCTCCCAAACAAAATTGGCGTCCTTTTTTCCCCACAAATAGAGCTTTCTTTTGGTGGTATTTGATCATCTCTGCGGTTTTTATTTTTTGCGCTTTAAACAAAAATAGAGCGACTATTTTGAAAAAAATTCAATATTTTTAACTTTTTGCTATAATAAATATCCCCCAAACATGTATAAAAAAAATGTTTTCCTCAGGTTAGGCCGATACGTATTCTTCTACATATTTTTCATAAAAAAATCGTAATAATCGTTTATTGATTGGTTTGCGCAAAAGTTATAGCGTTTACAAAATAGGGGATAGTTTTATGGCATTTTTATAATTTTTTTTTTACTAGTAATGGCGGAGATCAGGATTTTCTTTTAGTACTGCGACATTATGGCGGACACTTTTGACACATTTTTGGGACCATTGGCATTTTTATAGTGATCAGTGCTATAAAAATGCATTGGATTACTATAAAATGCCATTGGCAGTGAAGGGGTTTAACACTAGGGGGCGGGGAAGGAGTTAAGTATGTTCCTGGGTGTGTTCTAACTGTATGGGGGGGGTGGACTCCCTCGGAGAAATCACAGATCTTCTGTTCATACTTTTGTATGAACAGATGATCAGCATTTCTCTCCCTGACAGGACCGGGAGCTGTGTGTTTACACACATAGCTCCCGGTCCTCGCTCTGTACCGAGCATTCGCGTGTGCCCTGCGGCGATCGTGCCCGGTGGGCACGCGCACGGGACTCGGGGGCGAGCACACGCGCCCCCTAGTGGCCGCTAAACTGCCGACGTAGAGCTACGGGCTCTCGCCCAGGAGAACTGACCTGCCGCCGTCAAACAACGGCGCACGGTCGGCAAGCAGTTAATTCCAGGCCAACATTAACCAACATCAACTTTGGTGAAGAAAGAATAGGTTGATAAGTGAAGAGAAACTTTCGATGTCAGGCTTGGATATATGCAAGGCAGATCAGCCCTTAGCAGCACAAACTTTCACACGTCGCCACTCCTATAAGATTGAGTGGGTAAGGTGTCCCCGGACAGGTGTCTCTCACACAGACCTGGCAGCCGAGGCGCCACCTCGGCGCCTGGGAGGAAAGGGTCTCTCTCAATGGCCCGGGTCTAGGCCTCTGCCACAGGCCAGTTAATTTGGATAGACTAAATGTGTGAACAGAGCGAATCCTCCCAGTACTTTCTCCGCATAGGTCACCGGATGGCAGTAGAGCGTACCTACCAGCATCCTGGTCACCAAATCCCTGTCTGGGATTCTCTTAAGCTTCAGGGACCCAGTAAATCACTGGGGCCCCTTGATTCTTGTCTCCGACTGAGACTCAGGAAGGCCCAGGAACCTAGCCAGGCGGCCCGCGCCGGCGGGGTCCATGGGCGCGCACACCCTGAAGGTGGATGCCGCACCCCGAGTCCGGGACCCTGCACACATGAAGAAGAAGAACCCCTAAGCACCTGACCTAGGTCACAGATATACCCCTCCCCAGCATGTCCAGCGAGGAGAAAAACTCTCCAATTGGCTGCTGAGGAAGACTCCATCCGCCAGAAATCCCACTGGCTCCCACTGCCGGTCAAGGATGAAACAACATCCCCAGAATGCAGTCCGAGCCTGTGGACCTTTCCGGAATGGCATAGGCCAATAACCTAGACAAATCAAAACTTAGCAACTTAGCTCTTCCAGTCCAACAAGTTTTAAACGCAGCGCCCATACAAAAACAAAGGGGGCGCTACATTTAATTGCTCTTTTTTTTTTGTTGAGCAAAAAATATAAACCCAAGTGGTGATCAAATACCACGAAAAGAAAGCTCTATTTGTGGGAACAAAATGATAAAAAATGTTGTTTGGGTATAGTGCAGCATGACTGCGCAATTGTCATTTAACCACTTAAGACCTGGACCATTATGCAGGTAAAGGATCTTGCCAGTTTTTGCAATTCGGCACTGCGTCGCTTTAACTGACAATTGCGCGGTCGTGCGATGTGGCTCCCAAACAAAATTGGCGTCCTTCTGTTCCCACAAATAGAGCTTTCTTTTGGTGGTATTTGATCACCTCTGCGGTTTTTATTTTTTGCGCTATTAACAAAAATAGAGCAACAATTCTGAAAAAAAAATCAATATTTTTTACTTTTTGCTATAATAAATATCCCCAAAAAGATATAAAACAACAATTTTTTTTCTTAGTTTAGGCCGATACGTACTCGTCTACATATTTTTGGTAAAAAAAATCGCAATAAGCGTTTAACGATTGGTTTGCGCAAAATTAGGGGATCGTTTTATGGCATTTTTATTAATATTTTTTTTTTACCACTAATGGCGGCGATCAGCGATTTTTTTTTTTTTTTTGGTGACTGCGACATTATGGCGGACACATCGGACAATTTTGACACATTTATGGGACCATTGTCATTTTCACAGCAAAAAGTGCTATAAAAATTCATTGCTTACTGTGAAAATGACAATTGCAGTTTAGAAGTTAACCACTGTGATGTCACTGATCGCCTTTCCCTATATCAGGGAACAGACGATCAATGACACTGCCACTGTGAAGAACGGGGAAGGTGTGTTTACACTCACCTCTCCCTGTTCTTCAGCTCCTGTGACCGATCACGGGACACCGGCGGCGATCAAGTTCGTGGGTCTCGTGGCCAAGGAGCTTTGGAACGGGTCGCAGGCGCACGCCCACGCGACCCACGGCTGGGCACTTTAAGGGGACGTACAGGTACGCGCCTGTGCCCAGCTGTGCCATTCTGCCGACGTAAATGTGCAGGAGGCGGTCCCTAAGTGGTTAAAAAGCGACAGCGCTGAAAGCGGGAAAATTGGCTTGGGCAGGAAGAGGGGTAAGTGCCCGGTATTGAAGTGGTTAAGAATATATTGTCTGAAGGAGCCATATTGGAGTTGGCAAACTTTTATTTGAATTTGAAAAGTAAGTTGTTGATTTAATGGCTGCATCCCTCTGGATAAGATAATTGGTGTTGAGCGGAATACGCCATATTCGATTTTGCGATATTGCGCAAATATATAGAAGAATATTCGCGAATATTCGCTAATATCGAATATTCGTGATATTTTATCCAAAAAAAATTTGCTAATGCGAAAATGATTGCGAAATTCTCATAAACGGAGATCATTTCCTGTATTACTAAACTAATATGCACTAAACACTAAGGCCCAGATTCACGTACATCTGCGCATTATTGGACCGGCGTAGCGCACCGCCTTTACGTTAGACTTGCGCAATTTTGCTGCGTAATCACCCTATTCTCGTAGCTTTTGCGCAGGAAATTGCGCATACGTAACGTTTTTCCAGAGGCGTAAGGAGGAGTAATACAAATTGGGAAGGACGTGGGCGTGTTACATTGAAATGAGCCGTGACCCCATGCAAATGAAGGGCCGGCCGGCTCGCGCATGCGCGCTTGAACGAGACCATGTCAGCTCCGATGTGCGCATGCTCACAACTCGGGAGCGGCGCAATCAGTGAAATTGGAAATGGACTAGGGCAATGTTGTGAACTACGCAAACAGCATAAATAGACACACACAAACGCACTTCCTTTGCAAAAGTACATCCCTTTGTCCCTTCCCATTTAACAAAGTGCTTTTGTTCTTGTTGTTCGTTGCGGTGTGTTTTGTAGTTGTCAGCTTAGTGTTCTGTGTGATCAAGTGGTTGTTAGTAGATTTTTGAAAGTGGTTTTTAATAAGTGTTTGAGAGACTGTTTGTTTGATTGATATATTTCTTTTTGTTTCTTTTTCTGCTGTATTTTTGTTTTGTTTTTTGGGGACTGTTTCTTGCTGAGTCGTTTTCTCTCTGTGTGTTTTTTTTTGATTGGTTGTGCTTGTTTGTGTGTGTGAATTTTGTTGACTGGGACTTTTTTTTTTTGGAAGGATGAGTGAGAGAAAACGCAAGCTGAATTTTACAGTTGTGGAAAAACAGATTCTTGCCCGGGCCATTAGCGAGTATGGGCGTTACCTCCACGGCCCAGAGAGTGCCAACACCACCCCGGCCAGGAGGAGGGAGATATTGGATAGGATCACTGACCAGGTGAATTCTGCGGGGCAGGGGGAGACACGGACCATGTCTGGGATTGACAAAAAAATCAATGACCTCCGGCGTCTGGTCAAAAAGAAGTTGGCCAGAATGCATGCCCATGCCAGGGGCACAGGAGGGGGCCCACCATGCCGTATTAGCCTGACAGCGGAGGAGCGTGCGGTGGCCCTGACCTTTCATCGGCATGAATTCGATGGCCTGCCCGGCTTTGACTCCAGTCCCCAGCCCGTGGTGCCAGGTAAGTTGTTTTCTTTTTTAATATCAGGTGTGTAGCATGTGTGGGGGAGGGGGTGAAAGGGAATATGTGGCAAGTGTGTGGATCCTCCAACCTGTGAATGTTTTGTGTCATCCACAGATGTGCAGGAGGGTGCAGGGCCATCTGGCCTGACTGCACCAACCCCAGGACAGCAGCCTAATGAGGCCCCCCCAACAAGGCCGGAGTCCGTGGAGGAGGTTCAAGAGGAGCAGGACAATCATGAGGAGCAGGACAATCATGAGGAGGAGGAGAATCATGAGGAGGAGTCCATGTCAGGCACTGGACATTTGGGTTTTGAGGACTCCTCCCCTCTGGCTGCCAGCAGGCAGGCCTCCCTAAGGGGGAGCCCCCCCCTCCTCCCCCAACATGGCTCCCCTCACAAGGGCCTCCCCTTCTCCCCGGCCACAAGCATCAGCTGGAGGCAGGATGTCATCCCAGACCACCAAGGGGTTGGCCGATCTCCTGCCCGCCACCCTGAGAAGGGACCAGTTCCTCCAGACCCGCCATCTGGGACAGGTCAGCCAGACATTGGTGCGGATGGAGGAGAGCCTGTCCTCCATCAAGGATACGCTGGGGAACCTGGACTCCCACTCCCGGGCTTTCACAACCTGCCTAAATGAACTGCAGACGACATCAGCAGGCGTTGGGCAGGATGTGAGGGCCCTTACCCTGGCTATCCAGGCCAACACGGCAACAGTTGGTGCTGCCCTGGACAGAATTGCCGTGGCCTTGGAGGGCAGGCCACCAGGTGGGCAGAGATCAGGGGCTGATCCTCCTTCCCCGGTTTTACCCCTTCCCCATGAGTCTCCCCTGAGAAGCCGGGGCTGTGGCCGGGGGCGCCCCAGGCGTGGCTCACGCAGAGGGCAGTAATTTGTTTTTCCCCCAATTTTTTTTTTTTTTTTTTTGTCTTTTTTTTTTTTTTTGGAAATTTTTTGATTTTGCAGGTCATTTTTTTTTGGGGGGTTGTGAATGCTGTGTGAATGTGGGGGTGACATTCCTGCCGGAAAAGGGGTGTCACCCTCTATTTTGGTGGAGAAGGGTTCCCCAGGACCAGGGAGAAGTGATCCCCAGGTCCGTGTGAATGGTGTATGAATGTACAGTGACATAATTGGAGCCTTGGCGTGGCGTTGCTGCTCACAAGTCCTGCATGGTGGACTGGTGCCAATCCAATTTGATGTGGATGTGGGGTGTGTGTGCTAGGGACCACAGTGTTGTGCATGCATGCATTCTCATTGTGCCATGATTAATGTGTATGTTTAACGTGCAAAGATGCCCAATGTGAGCTGTCTCCTGGCTGCTCTTCCCTCAGAAGACGGGTTAACCTCGGTTGGGGGGGATTGTCTGGTTCAGGGGTCAGGTCATCACGTAGGTCAATCTGCAGGCCTTTTCTTTCTGCAAAGTTGTGCAGCATGCAACATGCACCGATGATCTGGCACACGAAGTTTGGGGAGTACAAGAGGGTACCCCCAGACTTATCCAGGCATCGGAAACGTGACTTTAGGATGCCAAAGGTGCGCTCCACCACTGCTCGTGTTTGAGCATGTGCTTGATTGTATCTTTCCTCTCCTGGAGTTTGGGGGTTCCGGATAGGAGTCATGAGATGGGGTCCCAGTGGATATGCAGAGTCACCTGTAAGGGAAAAGACAGGAGGATGTTAGTCATGCATGTGCCCCTTGTGATGTGCATCATGGGAGGGGATAGTCATGCCTGCCACCCATGTCACTCACCAACCAGCCAGGTGTCCCCATACACGTTCTGATCGAATTCCAATCGGATGTGGCATTGATTGTATATGTAGCTGTCATGGCTGGACCCTGGGTGTTTGGCACGGACGTGCCATATGAGGCCTTGGGCATCGACTATCACCTGTACATTGATGGAATGCCAATGCTTCCGATTGCGGTACATGTGCTCTGTCTCCTGGGGGGGCTGGAGTGCCACATGTGTGCAATCAATGGCCCCCACAGTGCGTGGGAATCTGGCAATTCTGTAGAAATCTGTCATTGCCTTCAGCCGCAGGTCCTCAGTGGTGGGTTTGATGATTTGGTTGGCCATGCGTCTGAGTATTGCAGGGACAACCTGGTGCACACATCTGCTCATGGAGGACTGTGACATCCCAGCCACCACTCCACTTGTACGCTGAAAAGAGCCACTGGCAAGGAAATGGAGTGTTGCCAGGACCTTGACCAGTGGCTGCACTGCATGTGAGCGGTGTGTTGGGCTGGTGATGTCATCCTGCAGGGTTGTGGTTAATTCCAGGATGGCATGAGGGGTGAATCTGAAGATGCGATACACCTCAGAATCACTCATGCCAAACAGGTCTATGCGGGTACGGTATATCCTCTCCCGTGCCATCCTCCGTGCCATCCTCCGTGCCCTCCTCCTTCTTTGTTCATCTAAAGTCAGTAGTATAGCTATGCGCGACGATGCCCCTGGCATGTTGGCATACAGATTGTTGAGCAACACGTGTGACTG
The DNA here is from genome assembly GCA_029574335.1 of Rana kukunoris. Taxonomy (NCBI): domain Eukaryota; kingdom Metazoa; phylum Chordata; class Amphibia; order Anura; family Ranidae; genus Rana; species Rana kukunoris. The sequence goes on from CM056059.1 coordinate 161,488,785, forward strand.
CTGAGCTGCTCACTAACAGTGTTGCTTTATCTAACAAGTAGACTTTTTTTCTTTTTTTAGACCAGCTTTTATCAGCTCTAATTTTAGACAGGACATTTTGCTGTTGCGCACACTGCGTCGCCTGCGCTGCCCCAACGTTGTTTTGTGGATCCCCGTAAGTCCCTCATTAGCATATTTGACTAGCAAATCAATGGTCTGTCTAGCGCACTTTTGCGCGGACGGATGCGCCAGTCTAACGAAATTACGCGGGACAAAAAAAGTCGATTTTTTGCGTATCTCGTTCTGGGGATGCCGCGCAACGAAACGCACGCGCACATTTAGACTTACGCACGCGCATCTCCTGTTGCGCAGGCGTAATCGCTCTGTGAATCTGGGCCTAACTCTACACTAACTCTACTTAAAAGAAAGGAGAATAAGGGGGCAAAAGAAGGGCGGAGAAGATAATCGCGCAATATTCCTATTGCGCGATTATCTTCTCCGCCATTCTTTTGCATCAGAGCCAATCAGAATAACTTGAATATTCGGCAAAAGGAATATCGCGCAATATTCCTTTTGCCGAATATTCAAGTTATTCTGATTGGCTCTGATGCAAAAGAAGGGCGCATCAGAGCCAATCACAATAACTTGAATATTCGGCAAAAGGAATATTGCGCGATTATCTTCTCCGCCCTTCTTTTGCATCAGAGCCAATCAGAATAACTCGAATATTCGGCAAAAGGAATATCGCGCAATATTCCTTTTGCCGAATATTCAAGTTATTCTGATTGGCTCTGATGAAAAAGAAGGGCGGAGAAGATAATCGCGCAATATTCCGTTTGCCGAATATTCGAGTTATTCTGATTGGCTCTGATGCAAAAGAAGGGCGCATCAGAGCCAATCACAATAACTCGAATATTCGGCAAAAGGAATATTGCGCGATTATCTTCTCCGCCCTTCTTTTGCATCAGAGCCAATCAGAATAACTCGAATATTCGGCAAAAGGACTATCGCGCAATATTTCTTTTGCCGAATATTCGAGTTATTCTGATTGGCTCTGATGCAAAAGAAGGGCCGGGTAGCTGATGCGATTTTTTTTATGTTGCCGAAAATTCACAATGCGAATTTTCGGCAACATAAAAGAATCGAATCAGCTACTCGGCCCAGGGTCTCTCTCTAATCATACCAGCAATGCTTTTAGACGTCGATGGAGATCACTAGGATGTGATCTGTTTTAAAAATAAATTTGAAAAAATACGAATATTCGCCGCAATATTCGAGTTATTCGCGAATACTCGAATATGCAATATTCGTAGCGAATATTCGCAATGCGAATATTCGTGAGCAACACTAAAGATAATCACGTTCCATGTGCAGACACTCGGTACGGTGCCTTGTCACCACATGAAGTATGGGGGAATCTTGTAACTGACTTACAAAATGACCGAGAGCTCTCAGAAAGCAACGAGGATCAATAAATCGTCCTTTAATCACCCTAATCTGTGGTTATTTAGCCGCGGTATTCATAATGATGCCGCATTAATTTTTTTTCTTCTCTTGCTTATATTGATTAAGAAATGATTTGGAATTCATCAACCCTCGAGAGAAACTCGGAGGAGAAAAAAAAAAGTCAGACGCGGCCAATTCCAGCCAAAAGATCCAGCGCTGTTTACTTTTTCTCTAAGATTTTTTTTTTGCGTCGCTGGTAACTGACCTTTTCAGTTGTTGCTGTATTTCACTGCGCGTTACTCCTGATAAATGAATATGATATTTTAGGTTTGAAATGTTCCGTCACTGAATATGTATTTAGCATTTGTTATGCTCTTTTGCTGAAAGTGAATTTCAGACATTAAAATGAGTCAGAGACATCTGAAAATAATTTGTCCATGGTAAAACCCGAACATTTCTCTGGATATAATTTGTGTAAACAAACTAAGGGGCTGATTTACCAAAGAAGTAGACAATGTTCTTCCAATTGAGTTGTGATTAGGGTGGCCAGGTGTCCCGTATTGCCCGGGACAGTCCCACATTATGCAGGTCTGTCCCGGGCACCTTCATTCCGGGACAATACAGTGTCCCGGGATGAAACTGTAACAGAGCTACCCCCCCCCGGGCTAATCTGATGCCCCCAAAAAATGCTGCCACATCACTGCTTTACTCACTTTTGGTACTTGTCCTGGCCGGGAATGCCTGGAGGAAAACAATCCCCGCCTCCCTGTTTGTGATTGGACACAAGAAGCGGGATTTATGATTTTTTTCCAATCACTGTGCTGTGATTCGTTGCAGCACAAGCTGATTTTTGGGAAGGGGGGGTGTACCTGAATTGTAATTTGGAAATGTGGTCACCCTAGTTGTGATCAGACTCAAGGCCGTTGATGGGGGGGCCACCAGTCCTCCTGTAGGGGGCCCGGGCACACAGGGGGGGCCAAACAGCAGAAGGAATTAGTGAGGTCTAGCGGAGAGGCTCTGTGCAGGATGCCCTGTCCAGCTCTCTGCAACAGCTAAAAGACAGTTTTTCCCTCTCCTGACAGCTTTTAGCTGCTGCAGAGAGAGACACAGACACAGGGCATAGGGTGACCACATTTCCAAACTACCATTCAGGGACACCCTCCCTTCCCAAAAATCAGCTTGTGCTGTAACAAATCACAGCACAGTGATTGGACACAAGAGGCGGGATTTATGAATTCTCCAATCACAAGCAGGGGGCAGGGACTGTGCTTCTACAGGCATTCCCGGGCAGGACAAGTAATGTCAGTGATTAAAGCGGTGATGTGGCGGCCTTTTATAGGGGCATCAGATTAGCCCGGAGGATGGCTGTGTAAGTTTCATTCTGGGACACTGTATTGTCCTGGAATGAATGTCCCCGGGACAGACCTGCAAAATGCGGGACTGTCTTGGGCAATCCGGGACACGTGGTCAACCTAACAGGGCATCATTCCTATAATTGCTTCCTTGACACCAATCCCCCTCCCTGTTCTGTCTGCTTCTGATCCCCTCCTGTCACCGTGCCACCCCCCTTCCCAGCAGCACTGCATAGAATTAACTGTCCTGTAAAAAAATAACAAATTGCAAAAAAAATATATAATTAAAGATTTTAATAAATAATTTTTGAAACATTTTAAAATAAAATAATTGTAAAAATGTTATACATTTAAAAAAAGATATAATTAAACAAATGTAAAAAAAAAAAAAAAGTATTTAAAAATTGTCAAATAAAATAATTGTAAAAATGTTATATATTTAAAAATATATATATATAATTACATAAAGAAAAAAACTATTTAAAAATGGGCTAATTCACACAGGTCCTTTGTTATGTTTGTGTCTGCTAATAATGATTTTAGTGTATTTTTTGTGAAATTATGGTCTTGATATCTTGGGGGGAGAAGGGAGCCTGCCAGGTAGCCCTGATTAGACCTAACATCTCATGGTGCACAAGGGACTTCAACCACTTGAAGATAAGGCTTTTTCTGGCGCTTTTTGTATTCATGTGAAAAAAAAAAGTATACAGTATCTATATATATTTACACAATATATATATATACATACATATTTTTGGCTAGAAAAATACTTAGAACCCCAAACATTATATATATATTTAAATCAGAGGCCCTATTCATGGGTTTTGCAATTTTCTATGTCACACAGTATTTGCACAACAAATTTTGAAACACAATTTTTGGGGAAAAAATGCACTTTATTAAATTTTAATGCAAAAAAATGCAATACATAACCCATTTTTTTTTTGTAAAATATAAAAGATGATGTCTAGCCGAGTAAATATGTACCAAATATGTCACGCTTTAAAATTGCGCACGCCTGCATAGCCGCGACAAACAACGTTGCGACCTATGCTTGGAAGTGGGAGCAACTACCTGGATTACACAGGTATCTGCTCCCTCCTCCCCCTGAAAGGTGCCAAATGTAACACCGGAGGGGGGGGGATTTCCGAAAAGCAGAAATTCAATTTTTGGGTGGAACTCTGCTTTTATTTGTATATCTTTAACCACTTCAACACCGGCGTATTGTCATATGATGTCCACAAGGTGGCTCCGCCATCCTGGGTGGACATCATATGACATCTTTGGGACTCCCGGCCGCTAGAGAGGCCCGTTAGTCAGTACCCTCCACCCACAGTAATGCCCTGTAACCTATGGATAAATAACCTATGGGGCCCACACACGATCGGTTTGGTCTGATGAAAACGGTCCATCAGACTAACCTATCGTGTGTACGCAGCATTAGAGTCATTCCCTAGGAAACACATTTAATCCCTTTATCGCCCCCTAGTGTTAACCCCTTCCCTGCCAGTCACATTTATACAGTAATCAGTGCATATTTATAGCATTGTTCGCTGTATAAATGTGAATGGTCCCAAAATAGTGTCAAAAGTGTCTGAACTGTCCGCCGCAATATCGCAGTCCTGACAAAAATTGCAGATAACCACCATTACTAGTAAACAAATAAAAATCAAATAAATGTCTTAAATCTATCCCCTATTTTGCAGGCGCTATAACTTTTGTGCAAACCAATCACTATATGCTTATTGCGATTTTTTTTTTTTTACCAAAAATATGTAGAAGAATATGTATCGGCCTAAACTAAGAAAAAATATATTTAAAAATAAAATTGGGATATTTATTATAGCAAAAGGTAAAAAATATTGCGTTTTTTTTTTTTTTTTCAAAATTGTCAGTCTTTTTTTGTTTATAGCGCAAAATATAAAAAACGCAGAGGTGATCCACCAAAGAAAGCTCTATTTGTGGGGAAAAAAGGATGTCAAGTTTGTTTGAGAGCCACATTGCACCTTTTATTTGTATACCTTTAACCACTTCAACACCAGCATATTGTCATATGACATCCACAAGGTGGCTCTTATGATGTCCATGGGCCTCCCGGCCACTAGGGAGGCCCGCTAGTCAGTCCCCTCCACCCACAGTTAGAGTCATTCCATAGAGAACATTCCTTTATCGCCCCCTAGTGTTAACCCCTACCAATTGTCATTGTCATTCAAAGCGTGACAGCACTGAAAGCTGAAAATTGGCCTGGGCAGGAAGGAGGTCAAAATGCTCTGTATTGACGTGGTTAATATTTCCTCTTGAGGATGGTATATACTATTTATTATATATGCATTTTATACTTTAGGTGGCTGCTTTTTTCTTCATCGTTTTGATTATAGGTTTATATATTACAATTTTTCTATGTTTTTATTTCATAAATGTTTTTTGTTTATTGGTTTATTGAATATTCTTATATATACTCCAATTTTATTAAAAATGAAGATATAGGTTAGTTGCCAGTTTTAATTTTAATCTATTTTGGAGTGCCACCATCTTCATTACTTTTCAGCAAAGATATACCAACCTATATATAAAAATAAATACAATGAAAAAAAAATACAATGTCACTTCTTTGTCAGGATCAGAACAGTTTTTATGGGTAACTCCGCTTTATACATTGCTTTTTTATTTATTTTTAGCCTTATTACATTACCACAACAAATGGTATGGAAAAAAAAGAAGTCATTTTTCTTGCTCGTCCCCTTTGATTCCCGACCACCATCCATCTTTCTCCCGTGTCCGTTTTGCAGGAAATACTAATATTTATGAATTTAAAATAATGTTTCACGTTTACCCTATGAAGAGTTTCAATAATTTACAAATCAGCCTTTCTGCGCCGGCTCTGGCATGTCTGAATAATGGAGCATATCATGTATATGGATGGGGTCATTTCAGAGATTTCATTTTCCAACAGAAGCCGATCCTGCATAAAATCTCTTATCGCTTCTGGCATTTGGGAGCAGCCAGTGAAGCCGAGCGCTGGAGCCGTGTGGAGGCAACGGCCGTGGCACCAAACCAAGCATGCAGTTTTAACAAGACGCATCCCCGCAAAGTGCTGGAGAATCATGGGGTGGATCTTTGGTGGATAAAGGGAACATATTCTGTTCCAAATTTAATTTGACAAGGGTATTATGGTGCAATTTCGTTTTCGGTTTCCTGGAGTTTTACTATGAATTTATATCATGGCAAGCTTCATTGGTAAAGAATATTTTAATATGGTTATATTTTAATCTAATAAGTGTTCTAACAACAATGTACACTATATTGTCAAAAGTATTGGGACGCCTGGCTTTACATGCAACTTTAATGGTATCCCAGTCTAAAGCCTCATACACACGGTACGATTGTTGGCCAACCGAGAGTCTGATTTTTGTCAAAAGGGCGTGTGCCAGGATCTTGTCTTGCATACTAAAAGTACACAATCGTCATACCACAAACACAAACATAGTACTACGAAGAATTTCAGCTCTTGAGCGCCACCCTTCTGCTAATTTTGTGTTTGGTGAGCATTGATTACGAAAATGCATGTTTTTACTTTTGACTTGTGTACTGACCATATGAAAATCTGACGTGGAGTCATTGTCTGCCGAAAATTTACTATCTTGTCATCCAACATTTGCTGGCCAAAAATTGGACAACAATTGTCAAAATGAGCGTACTAACGGTCAGATTTTAGGACAACCATCTGTCAACAGACAATCCCCTTCCAACAATCAAACTGTGTGTACGAGGCTTAATAGTGTATGTAGGGTTCAATATTAAGTTCACTCTTTTCAGCTAAAACAGCTTCACCTTTTTTAGAAGAGCAATTGTGAGGTCAGGCACTGATGTTGGACAAGATGGTCTGGGTCGCAGTCTCCGCTCTAAATTATCCCAAAGATGTTCTATCGGGTTGAGGTCAGGACTCTGTGAAGGCCAGTAAAGTTCCCCCACCCCAAACTCGCTTATCCATGTCTTTATGGACCTTGCTTTGTGCACTGGTGTGCAGTCATGTTTGAAACAGGAAGGGACCATCCCCAAACTGTTCCCACAAAGTTGGGAGCATGAAATTGTCCAAAATGTCTTGGTATGCTGATGCCTTAAGAGGCCTTTACTAGGAACTATTGGGCCAAGCCCAACCCCTGAAAAACAATCACACACCATAATCCCCCCTCCACCAAATGATTTGGACTAGTGCACAAAACAAGGTCTTCTATGGATTTTGAATGACTATTTGTCTGCCAGTGGAGCGCTGATTCAACTGCTAATTTAGTGAGTGATTTGTGTTGTATTGAAAGACAGTGGTGGTCAGGTTAGACCCAGAGAAGAGCAAATAGACAGAGGGTCTGCATGACTAAGGGAAAGAACAGTTCAGAGAAGGGTTAAATGGTGAGTTCAATGTAGAATGGGTGTGGGTCTTACCAGGATGGAGGCTGAAGGTCAGAAGGGAGTTTCAAGTGTTGTTATTCATGGAAGGATACTGGGAATCAATTCCGGAAAGTTCTGGCGAGGAGGAAGTTTCCCTGCCCACCCTGTCCTAGAATTGTAGTTCATTGTAAGTCAAGGGTTGTGGGGAGGTAATAATTAAAAAAGAAAGTCACAGCAGCTTGGTGGTTCAGAGGGTCTTTGGAGGGGGGCAGTGAATACTTGAATTGTTTCAAAACTGGGGGCCCCATCTGGGGCATATGGCCAGGGCTGATCCTAGGGTCACAGACGCCTGGGTGCAGACATTTTTCTGGCACCCCCCACATGGGCATGGTCATCTTACTAACTCCTCCTCTTTACAAATGTTTCTATGGCTATGACTCAAACACAGAGATGCTCCCCTAAGAAGTCTTCCTTAGTGTCCCCCATCAGAGCCCCCCCAGCAGGTGTCCCTATCAGAGTCCCCCATATCAGGTGTCCCCATAGATCAGTACTTGTCCAAAAGATCCCTGTAGCTTGGGCACGCTGGGAGCAGAAGCCTATTACAGGGGGGCAGGGCATAAATGGCATCTTTAGATACTTGGAGGGTGGCACTCGGAGAGCATTTCTGGGAGTGTACAGGATGATTGGTAGCAGCTCCGGCCAACCCAACTCCTCTCATCACACCGATTATGGGAGAAGAGCCAACACACGCAGATGGGGTGGGGCAGAAAGACTGCTCCATGCGCACCCGACAGTGGAGAGTAAAAGCAGGATGGGGAAACACAGCACCATCTAAATGCGCTCCGCCTCTGGACACAGACAAGGAGGAGGTAGGGGAGCACTTTGGAGCTTTGGCGCCCCCACCTCTGCGGTGCCTGGGTGCGGAGAACTCCGTGCACCCTGCCTAGGATCGGCCCTGCATATGGCTCTTCCTCTTGGTTGGTTATGGTTGGCTATGGATAAAAGTAGAAACACATGAGTTTGGAATGTCTTTGAGCCAGTTGGGGCATGGTTAAGGACATAGGTGATCTAGTTATGTTGTACGTTGTGCTTGTGTCTGTGTTATTATTTTAGGATCAGTAGAAGGACCAAGGTTGACACATCCTTTAGTCATGACTTACCCAAAAGAAATTAAATCAGATTAAAATTGGAAAAAAATGTCCAAGATAATTTCAAACATTAATAATAAAATAAATATATTGCTGCTGCAACAACTGCTGTCAAGTTGTTCCTCTATGAATCTATCAATACAGCTTTCTGCTGGTTCTAAAATTGACCTGCAAAGTCACATTTCTTCATGCCGCGTACACACGATCACTTTTGGGCATGAAAAAAAAACGTTGTTTTTCAGCATGTAGAAAAAAAACAAAATTTTTCCAACTTCATCATTAAAAACGATGTTGCCCACACACCATCGATTTTAAAAAATGATGAGCAAATCGCTGTGACGTACAACACTTACGACGGGACTCTAAAGGGGAAGTTTCATTCATGCTTCCGTCTTATAACTTGCTTCTGAGCATGCGCAAGTTTAAAACATTGGGCCAGATTCACAAAACACTTACTCCGGAGTATCACGAGTTAGGCACGCGTAAGTCTAAAAATGCACACGCTTATCTATGCACCGTATCCCCAAAACGATATACGCCTGAAATCCACATTTTTTAGACCAACGTAATTTGGATAGACCGGCGCAGCGTGCATGCAAAACTGCACTAGACACACCATTGATTTGCTATGCAAATATGCAAATGAGGGAGATACGCCGATCCACAAAAGTAAGTTTGTGCGGTGCAGTCTACACGATGTGCTTATCAGCTGCACGGCCGGTCTAAAATTAGACCATATAAAAGCTTGCTTAAAATTAGACAATCCGTCTACATGTCAGCAAAAGCAACACCATTAGGGCCGAGCTGAGCAGCCACACTTGCAGGACATTAATCTGTATGCCAACATGCCAGGGGCATCCTTGCTCATAGCTATACTACTGACTCTCTAGAGTCTAATAGGTAGGAATCCCTACTAGTGTGGTTGATTACACTAGTAACCACACTAGTAGGAATTCCTACCTATTAGACTCTAGAGACACATTTTTTTCTTTGTTTTATATGGTTTAGGGTGCATCGGTCACAACTGGCATCCTTATAGCAGCATAGAATCATTTTACTTTAGCAATCTTTGGGCCTGCTGGCCTGCACAGGCTCCTGACCTAATTAATCCATCTTTACTCAATTTCACTGAAATTAGTGGAAGCTGAGGAACCAACGTTTACCCTCCTATTAACACAGGGTATCTCTCCAATTTATATTAGCTCCTCACATAGGGATCCTACTGGGAGGCAACAGCTACATTATTCACCATAGCGCGGACTCCCCTGTTCTTACACGGGAGAGGATCTGCCGACCACCACTGGGCAAGGTACTGGCAACACTCCATTTCCTTGCCAGTGGTTCTTTTCACCCTAATGGGTAAATATATATTTTATATACATTTTTTTCTGTTTAGTATATATTTTATAATAATTAATATAGTAAATATATATTTTTATTTTTTTAACTAATATAAATTTACTAATTTTAATATTATTATAATTATCTTATTTAATATTATATATATATATATATATATATATATATATATATACTATATATACACACCGACACGACACAAACCTCCAAACAGCAACAGACAACGGAATAAAAGCACCTTGCTTCAGGAAGGGAAAAAAAATGGATGTACTTTTGCAATGGAAGGGCATTTCTCTCGGTCTATTTAAGAACTGTGCATAGCTCACTAAGTCTGACGAGCCTAGTTCCTATCTAACTGATTGCGCCGTGCCGAGTTCTGAGCATGCTCAGAGAGGTGCTGACCATAGTCTGCTTCATGTGCACATGCCCAGTCTGGCCGGCCCTTCATTTGCATGGGGTCACAGCTTATTTCAATGGAACACGCCCACGTCCTTCCCACTTTGAATTACACCGCTTTACGCCTCGGAATTTACATTGCACCGGTGCAAATTTGGCCGAAAATACTTCAAGGATACGGTACTTGCGCCTCGAAATTAAGCTGGTCTAACTTAAAGGAGTTGCACTACGCCGGTACCAAAAATGCGCCGATGTACGTGAATCTGGCCCATTGTTTTTAACGTCGTTTTAGCCCACACACGATCATTTTTTACAACCCAAAAAACAACATTTTTCAGAAGATGAAAAACGATGTGAAGCCCACACACAATCATTTTAAATTACATTTTTTTCATGCCGAAAAGTGATCGTGTGTACGCGGCATTAGGCTCCATCCAGGTTTTATCCTCTGTTGGGCTCCAATAAAGGGGGGGGGGTGGCATTGCCATGGAAAACCATTGCTTGTGGGAAGCCTTTCTGTTTGGGAGTTTGTATATGTTGTGTTGTATATCTCAAGATATACAAGACTGATATAGTTTATGATCTATGATAAATAAACAAATTGATTCCCACTAGCCCATTTTGCAATCAGAATCGTTCAAGGTAGAAATACAAGAGTTAAGGGAGCTGTGGTGGCTCAACGTGATTGGCACTGCGCTGACAAGCCATTCACCTCTGCAGCCAAGGGTTCGGATCCCGGTCTCGGCTACATGTGAATTGAGTTTGGTGGTCTCAGCCCGGCTCCCGGTGGGTGTGCTATGCAAGGTACGCCTGTGCTTAGTACGCCCACCCCCCCCCCCCACAAAACCACCACACTTGCACGCACACAAAATTGGTTTAAAACACATGCACTTTGGCCATGCGGTCTCCTAAAATAAGAGAGGCGAAGGACCTACGGGGCTGGCTGGGTGGGCTAGGCCCCCTCACTCCCTCATAGGGGGAGTCCCTCTGCCCCATTGGGGTCCTGTTGGGCCCCAGTTGGGCTCCCAAGAGGAGCAGGTAGGGTGGGGTGAGTGGGAGGCCCCCCTTCACACCCGCCATTGCCACCAGGGGCATGGAGAAGGATGGCGATTGCCTCCGGGGGGAGGGTCTGCCTACTCCCAACTCCTGCTGTCCGGCTCCTCTCTCTCGAGTTCACGCACAAAAATACACTTAAAAAAAAAAGAAATACAAGAGTTGCCAGTGCAGGCTTTGTTTTAAAGGGCAACTCTAGAATTTGCCCCCCTTTGGCCTTCCTCTGGTGGTCCCCATGCCCTCAGGGACTGCATGATGTTGCCTCTTTGTCTTTTATCTCAGTGGTGGTCAGTCCCCTTCTTATTTGTCTCTTTTGCCAATGATGGGCAGTCCTATTCCTACTTTGTCAATTCTACTGGTGTTGGGCAGTCTGTTTTTTTCCTGGTGTTGGGTATTCCTTTTGGGTCTCTTCTCCAATGCTGGGCAGTCCTCTTCCTCTTTTTATCTTCTTTTGCTGTTGGGCAGTTTTCTTACTCTTTGTCTCTTTTTCTAGAGTTGGACAGTCCTCTTTGTCTCAGGCCACGTACACACGATCAAATCTATCTGCTGAAAACGGTCTGACAGACCGTTTCAGCAGACAGATTCGATCGTGTGTACGGGCGGACAGACAGATTTTGCCAGCAGACAGATTTTAAAGCATGCTTTAAAATCTGTCTGCTGGGAATCCCTCCATCCGACATGTCTGCTGGTTAGTACACTAACCAGCAGACATATCTGCCCGCACATGCGTCGAATGGATTCGACGCATGCGCGGAAGTGTTTGACTTCCTGGTGCGGTGATGCACCGATTTGAACAGATGTATTTGGTCGTGTGTACGCTGCCTCAGTATTTTCTTCTGGTGTTCGGCAGTCCTCTTCCTTTTTGTCTCTTCTTCAAGTGTTGTGTAGTCTTCTTTCGCTTTGTTCCTTCTCCCAGAGTTGGACAATCTTCTCCATTTTTGTTTTTTCTGCCAGTGTTGACAATCTTCTTCCTCTTTGTTTCTTCTCCTAGTGTTGAGCAGTTCTCTTTCTCTATGTCTGTTCTCCATGTGTTTTAGGCAGTTCTCTACCTCTTTGTCTCTTCTCCCTGTGTTGGGCAATCCTCTTCCTGTTTGTCTTTTCTCATAGGGCTGGACATTCCTCTTCCTCTAATGCCGCGTACACACGATCACTTTTTGTGATGAAAAAAAACTTAATTTTATCTCACGAAACAAAACAACGTTTTTCAAACTTTATTTTAAAAACAAAGTTTTTTCCAAAAAGCTCTAGCAAAGCGTGGTGACGTACACCACGTTCGACGGCACTCTGTTTCATTGAATCTCCGTCTCATAACTTGCTTCTGAGCATGCGCTGGTTTAAAAACGTGGGCCCAGATTCACAGAGCGATTACGCCTGCGCAACAGGAGATGCGCGTGCGTAAGTCGAAATGTGCGTTTCGATGCGCGGCATCCCCAGAACGAGATACGCTAAAAATCTACTTTTTTTTGTCCCGCGTAATTTCGTTAGACTGGCGCATCCGTCCGCACAAAAGTGCGCTAGACACACCATTGATTTGCTAGTCAAATATGCTAATGAGGGACTTACGGGGATCCACAAAACAACGTTGGGGCAGCGCAGGCGACGCAGTGTGCGCAACAGCAAAATGTCCTGTCTAAAATTAGAGCATATAAAAGCTGGTCTAAAAAGAGAAAAAAAGTCTACTTGTTAGATAAAGCAACACTGTTAGTGAGGAGCTCAGCAGTCACACGTGTTGCACAACAATCTGAATGCCAACATGCCAGGGGCATCGTCGCACATAACTATACTACTGACTTTAGATGAACAAAGAAGGATGAGGGCACGGAGGATGGCACGGAGGATGGCACGGGAGAGGATATACCGCACCCGCATAGACCTGTTTGGCATGAGTGATTCTGAGGTGTTTCGCATCTTCAGATTCACCCCTCATGCCATCCTGGAATTAACCACAACCCTGCAGGAGGACATCACCAGCCCAACACACCGCTCACATGCAGTGCAGCCACTGGTCAAGGTACTGGCAACATTCCATTTCCTTGCCAGTGGCTCTTTTCAGCGTACAAGTGGAGTGGTGGCTGGGATGTCACAATCCTCCATGAGCAGATGTGTGCACCAGGTTGTCCCTGCAATTCTCAGACGCATGGCCAACCAAATCATCAAACCCACCACTCAGGACCTGCGACTGAAGGCAATGACAGATTTCTACAGAATTGCCAGATTCCCACGCACTGTGGGGGCCATTGATTGCACACATGTGGCACTCCAGCCCCCCCAGGAGACAGAGCACATGTACCGCAATCGGAAGCATTGGCATTCCATCAGGTGATCATGTACAGGTGATAGTCGATGCCCAAGGCCTCATATGGCACGTCCGTGCCAAACACCCAGGGTCCAGCCATGACAGCTACATATACAATCAATGCCACATCCGAATGGAATTCGATCAGAACGTGTATGGGGACACCTGGCTGGTTGGTGAGTGACATGGGAGTCAGGCATGACTATCCCCTCCCATGATGCACATCACAAGGGGCACATGCATGACTTACATCCTCCTGTCTTTTCCCTTACAGGTGACTCTGCATATCCACTGGGACCCCATCTCATGACTCCTATCCGGAACCCCCAAACCCCAGGAGAGGAAAGATACAATCAAGCACATGCCCAAACACGAGCAGTGGTGGAGCGCACCTTTGGCCTCCTAAAGTCACGTTTCCGATGCCTGGATAAGTCTGGGGGTACCCTCTTGTATTCCCCAAACTTTGTGTGCCAGATCATCGGTGCATGTTGCATGCTGCACAACTTCGCAGAAAGAAAGGGCCTGCAGATTGACCTACGTGATGACCTGACCCCTGAACCAGACAATCCCCCCCTAACCGAGGCTACCCCGTCTTCTGAGGGAAGAGCAGCCAGGAGACAGCTCACATTGGGCATCTTTGCACGTTAAACATACACATTAATCATGGCACAATGAGAATGCATGCATGCACACCACTGTGGTCCCTAGCACACACACCACATCCTCATCTAATTGGATTGGCACCAGTCCACCATGCAGGACTTGTGAGCAGCAACGCCACACCAAGGCTCCAATTATGTCACTGTACATTCATACACCTTTCACATGGACCTGGGGATCACTTCTCCCTGGTCCTGGGGAACCCTTCTCCACCAAAATTGAGGGTGACACCCCTTTTCCGGCAGGAATGTCACCCCCACATTCACACAGCATTCACAACACAAAAAAAAAATAAAATAAAAAAATTACCTGCAAAAGCAAAAAATTTCCAGCAAAAAAATAAATAAAAAAAAAATAAAAAAGGGGAAAAACAAATTATTGCCCTTTGCATGAGCCACGTCTGGGGCGCCCCCGGCCACGGCCCTGGCTTCTCAGGGGAGACTCATGGGGAAGGGGTAAAACTGGGGAAGGAGGAGCAGCCCCTGATCTCTGCCCACCTGGCGGCCTGCCCTCCAAGGCCACGGCAATTCTGTCCAGGGCAGCACCACCTGTGGCCGTGTTGGCCTGGATAGCCAGGGTAAGGGCCCTCACATCCTGCCCAACGCCTGCTGATGTCGTCTGCAGTTCGTTTAGGCAGGTTGTGAAAGCCCGGGAGTGGGAGTCCAGGTTCCCCAGCGTATCCTTGATGGAGGACAGGCTCTCCTCCATCCGCACCAATGTCTGGCTGACCTGTCCCAGATGGCGGGTCTGGAGGAACTGGTCCCTTCTCAGAGTGGCGGGCAGGAGATCGGCCACCCCCCTGGTGGTCTGGGATGACATCCTGCCTCCAGCTGATGCTTGTGGCCGGGGAGAAGGGGAGGCCCTTGTGAGGGGAGCCATGTTGGGGGAGGAGGGGGGGGGGGCTCCCACTTAGGGAGGCCTGCCTGCTGCCAGCCAGAGGGGAAGAGTCCTCAAAAACCAAACGTCCAGTGCCTGACATGGACTCCTCCTCCTCATGATTCTCCTCCTACTCATGATTCTCCTGCTCCTCTTGAACCTCCTCCGCGGACTCCGGCCTTGTTGGGGGGGCCTCATTAGGCTGCTGTCCTGGGGTTGGTGCGGTCAGGCCAGATGGCCCTGCACCCTCCTGCACATCTGTGGATGACACAAAACATTCACAGGTTGGAGGATCCACACACTTGCCGCATATTCCCTTTCACCCCCTCCCCCACACATGCTACACACCTGATATTAAAAAAAAAAAACTTACCTGGCACCACGGGGTCCGGACTTGAATCAAAGCCGGGCAGGCCCTCAACTTCATGCGGATGAAAGGTCAGGGCCACCGCACGCTCCTCCGCTGTCAGCCTAATATGGCATGGTGGGCCCCCTCCTGTGCCCCTGGCATGGGCATGCATTCTGGCCATCTTCTGTTTGACCAGACGCCGGAGGTCATTGATTTTTTTGTCAATCCCAGACCGGGTCCGTGTCTCCCCCTGCCCCGCTGAATTGACCTGCTCAGTGATCCTATCCAAAATCTCCCTCCTCCTGGCCGGGGTGGTGTTGGCACTCTCTGGGCCGTGGAGGTAACGCCCATACTCGCTAATGTCCCGGGCAAGAATTTGTTTTTCCACAACTGTAAAATTCAGCTTTCGTTTTCTCTCAGTCATCCTTCCAAAAAAACTCAGTCCCAGTCAACAAAATTCACGCACACAAACAAGCACAACCAATCAAGCAAAAACACACACAGAGAGAAAACTACTCAGCAAGAAACAGTCACAAAAAAAAAAAAAAAAATACAGCAGGAAAAGAAACAAACACAAATATATCAATCAAACAGTCTCTCAAACACTTATCAAAAACCACTTTCAAAAATCTACTAACAAACACTTGATCACACAGAACACTAATCTGACAACTACAAAACACACCGCAACGAACAACAGGACAAAAGCACTTGGTTAAATGGGAAGGGACAAAGGGATGTACTTTTGCAATGCAAGTGCGTTTGTGTGTGTCTATTTATGCTGTTTGCGTAGTTCACAACGTTGCCCTAGTCCATTTCCAATTTCACTGATTGCGCCGCTCCCGAGTTGTGAGCATGCGCACAGCGGAGCTGACATGGTCTCCTTCAAGCGTGCATGCGCGAGCCGGCCGGCCCTTCATTTGCATGGGGTCACGGCTCATTTCAATGTAACACGCCCACGTCCTTCCCAATTTGTATTACTCCTCCTTACGCCTCTGAAAAAACGTTACGCATGCGCAATTTCCTGCGCAAAAGCTACGAGAATAGGGTGATTACGCGGCAAAATTGCGCAAGTCTAACGTAAAGGCAGTGCGCTACGCCGGTCCAATAATGCGCAGATGTACCTGAATCTGGGCCGTGGTTTTTAATGTCGTTTTGCCCACACACGATCACTTTTTATGACACAAAAAACGACATTTTGAAAAACGACACAACAAATTCAAGCATGTTCGATTTTTTTTTTTGTCGTTTTTCAGAAGACGTAAAACAACGTTTTGCCCACACACGATCATTTAAATAACGGTTTTTAAAACTTCGTTTTTTTTTCATCACAAAAAGTGATCATGTGTAAGCGGCATTAGTCTCTTCTCCCAGTGATAGGTAGTCCTCTCCCTTCCGTCAGTGGTGGGAAGCCTTATTCCATTTTGTCTCCTGTATTGGGTGGTCCTCTGTGATGCAGACCATGGAGCTGGCATGACAATGCTCTGCATCATTGTATACTTTTCTGTTCTCCCCTATCTATCCTTCCTCAGTCACAGCTAGCAATACTAACCAGTGATTATAGAGGAACATGGGAATGTGGCAGTGCTTGAGCCTAGCAGCCAATTGAGGGAGTAATGTCCCCAGTTTGCTGGTGGTTTTAGTGTCATAGTACAGGTAAGTTGAGGATCAGGCGATAGAGGTTGGGGGCAATTGCATAAAAATTGTTACTTTGCCCTGCTTCAGCAAGGTGGCTGTACCTCTTTAAACTTCAGCTCCATACTACTCTGTATATACCTGAAAAAGCGAAATAACTGCTAAAAATTACTATATCTACAACTCACGATACATTAGTGTGATGATCAGTGCGGAGAATGCTCTTTGTGCCCCGTACACACGATCGGACATTCCGACAACAAAACCGTGGATTTTTATCAGACGGAATGTTGGCTCAAACTTGTCTTGCATACACACACGGTCATACAAATGTTGTCGGAAAGTCCGAACGTCAAGAACGCGGTAACGTACAACACTACGACAAGCTGAGAAAATTAAGTTCAATGATTCCGAGCATGCATCAAATTGATTCCGATCATGTGTAGGATTTTTGTGCGTCAGAATTGGCTACAGATGATCGGAATTTTCGACAAGAACTTTAGTTGTCGGGAAAATTGAGAACCAGCTCTCAAACATTTGTTGTCGGAAATTTCCGACAGCAAATGTCCTATGGAGCCTACACACAGTCGGAATATCTGACCAAAAGCTCACATTAAACATTTGTTGTTGGAAATTCCAATCGTGTGTATGCTGCATTACACTTGTGGTCATTGAGAAGAATTACCCTCTTACCAATATCTAAAAATGTCAATGGTGTCAGTGGGAACTTATCTGAGTGGCAGAAATTTCCTATTCCTCAAGAAACCCCTAGCAACCTCTTGAGAACCCGAGAGTCCCATGGAACCCTGGTTGAGAAACACCACTCTAGGCACTTAAGGACCGCCCTAACGCCGACATACGTCGGCAGAATGGCACGGCTCGGCACAGGCACGTACATGTATGTAGCCTTTAAGAGCCCAGCCGTGGGTCACACACGCACGCCGGCGCGCGCATGTGACCCGGTCTGAAGCTCCGTGACCACGGGCGCGGCACCCTCAGAACCCGATTTCCGCCAGTGTCCTGCGATTGGTCACAGTAGCTGCAGAACGGGGAGAGGTGTGAGTAAACACACCTTTCTCGTTCTTCATTGTGGTAATGTCATTGTTCGTCTGTTCCCTGATATAGGGAAAGACGATCAATGACATCACATGTCCAGCCCCGCCCCCTACAGTTAGAAACACACATGAGGTCACACTTAACCCCTACAGCGACCCCTAGTGGTTAACTCCTAAACTGCAGTTGTCATTTTCACAGTAATGAATGCATTGTTATAGCACTGTGAAAATGACAATGGTCCCATAAATGTGCCAAATTGTCTGATGCGTCCGCCATAACGTCGCAGTCATGATAAAAAAATCGATGATCACCGCCATTAGTAATAAAAAAATAATATTAATAAAAATGCCATAAAACTATCCCCTATTTTGTAAACGCTATACATTTTGCGCAAACCAATCGATAAACGCTTATTGCAATTTTTTTTTTTTACCAAAAAAAGGTACAACAATACATATCGGCCTAAACTGAGGGGAAAAAAATTATATATTTTTTGGGGATATTTATTATAGCAAAAAGTAATAAATATTGCATTTTTTTCAAAATTGTTGCTCTATTTTTGTTTATAGCGCAAAAAATAAAAACCGCACAAGGTGATCAAATACCACTAAAAGAAAGCTATATTTGTGGGAAAAAAGGACGCCAATTTTGTTTGGGAGCCACGTCGCACGACCGCGCAATTGTCAGTTAAAGCGACACAGTGCCGTATCGCAAAAAAGGGCCAGGTCCTTAACCTGCATATTGGTCCCGGGCTTAAGTGGCTAGACTAAAGTTGGCGTTCTTCCTGAAATGTGCAAATTAAATTTGTTAGACTAAAAAGTGACTATTAACTTTTCCCTTTTTTAGAGAAAGTAAAAAGAAGGAATTTGGTAGCAGTGGTGAAATATACTTTTTTCCTGAGATTGTATTGTTAAGATGCAGTTGAACATTTTTTTCTGCGTTGCTCAAAGGACTGTAAAAATCAATAGAACTTATTCTGAGACATTTAAGTACATTGATGTTACTGTCCCACCCAAGAGTCCCCGGAGAGAAATGGTTAGTCTGTGACTAATAAATGTAATAGATTTTTATGCTCACATAAACACTCATGTGCCCTGTTCTATTTAGAACATCACACAGCTCACACATAATGAAAGGGTCAGCTGATACTTTGGTGTGACAAGTTCTCCTTTATACCGACCCCCGAACCTTCGGTATATTTGTAAACTTCTGGCACACATAGAGAAAGAAGAAATTAAAGCAGATGTCAGGCGCCGTACACACGGCCGAGGTTCTCGCTGAAAATCAGCGAGAACCTCGCTGGAATGCACATTCCAGCGAGGACCTCGGCCGTGTGTACGGTCTCGGCGAGCTTCCCGTCGGGAAGCCCGTCGAGCCGAAATAGAGAGCACGCTCTCTATTTCCTCGACGGCCCGCCTGGAAGAATGGCTGGTTGCCATTCCCGACGGGCGGGTCGCCGAATTCGACGGCCGGGAGAGAACCTCGACGGGCGGAACGATGTGTTCTGCCCGTCGAGGTTCTCTGCCGTGTGTACGGCGCCTCACATCAGGTACATTTTTCATGTTTAACCACTTTCACCCTCAGAGGGCACTTTCACCCTCTCCCTGACCAGGCCAATTTTCAGCTTTCAGCGCTGTCACATTTTGAATGCACGGTCATGCGACACTGTACCCAAATGAAATTGTTATCATTGTTTCTGAGACAGAGCCTTCTTTTAGTGGTATTTAAGTACCGCTGTTTTTTTTTTTTTTTTTGCTAAACAAAAAAACTGTAATTTCTTTGCACTGAGGTGGCTGCACTGAAGGGCACTGATAGGCTGCACTCATAGGCACTGATTAGGCAGCACTGTTGGGCACTAATGAGATGGCACGGATGAGTCGGCACTGATGAGGAGGCACTGATAGGCTGCTCTATTGGGCACTGATAGGCAACACCTATGGGCACTGATGAGGTGGCACTGATGAGGAGGCGCTGATTAGGAGGCATTGATAGGCTGCACTGATGGGGCTGATATGCAGCACTGATGGGCACTGATGAGGCGGCACTATTGGGCACTGATAGGCGACACTGATGGGCACTGATGAAGAGGCACTTATGAGGTGGGACTGATGGGCACTGATAGGTGGCACAAATGGGCATTGTAAGGCGGCACTGATGGGCACTATTAGGTGACACTGAGGCCCCGTACACACGATCAAATCTATCTACTGGAAACGGTCTGACAGACTGTTTCAGCAGACAGATTCAATTGTGTGTACGGGCAAACAGACAGATTTGGCCAGCCGACAGCTTTGAAATCTGTCGGCTGGGAACCCGTCGGACCGATATGTCTGCTGGTTAGTACGCTAACCAGCAGACATATCTGCTCGCACATGCGTCGAATGGATTCGACGCATGCGCGGAAGTGTTTTACTTCCTAGTGCGGTGACGTGGCGGCATCAACGTCACCGCCACGTCAGCGAGCTGTCTGCCGACGGGGATTTTGGTTTTGATCGTGTGTACAGATCTGTTCAAATCGGTCCGTCCGACTGATTTGATCAGATGTATTTGCTCGTGTGTACGGGGCCTGATAGGTAGCATTGATGGGCACTGTTGGGGCTGCACTGATAATCAGGACAATGATGATCAGTCCCCTGATTATCATTGTAGATGTCCCCTGTCACCCTTGCTGGTTACCGCCTCTTCTATCCTCATGCTGTGACAGCATGTGAGGAAAGGAATGCTGATATCCAGAAAGTGTGTTTACATTGTGATCAGTTGTGATTAGACAGAGCTGATCACGTGGTAAAGGGCAGCTATGATTGGCTCTTTACCCTGATCTGTGATCAGCTGATCTGTGATCAAAAGTTTACTGGATGCACGTGGTAGTGGGCACATGGGGGGCCTTGTTTATCACTTCCTGTCCTTAGCTTCATTAACCAGTCCAACAAGTTTATTAGCATATGAATAGGGGAAGCTCAGCTTCTACCTATATTTATGCTATTTATGCTTCTTGGAGCACTGCAAAACAATCAGTGCTGCTTATTTGTTATGAGCACATGGTTTTGTTTTGAAGTCCTCCTTCCCCTCCCTCTAATTCCTGTAGCACCACTATCTGCCCTGAGCTCATGAACCAGTCCAACAAGTTCATTGGCATATACATAGGGAAAATTATCTTCGAAAACAATACATGGTCCTAAAAAATTTATTTCATATTTATGCTACAAAAACATTCACTAAAATAGCCCTAGCAACACACCAAGTCCAGGAAGTCGCTAAAAATGTAAGATACACTTAAAAAACATAGAAAACCAGGTGCAATGTGCAATGAGGTTGATTCAATAAAGGCAAAATAGACTGCACTTGAATTTTCACTTTGCAGGAAAAATTTCTCTTAGCTTATTGAATGTGGTGAAATTCCATTTGAAAAGAATACCCAATCACGCGCAGAAAAAAAAATAAAAAATAAAATCGGTATTTTTTGATGGCACATGAAAGATGATGGCAATCAGTAGAGTTTTACCTAAGGACAACTTAATTTGAAAGTTAACAGCCTATTTGCCTTTTAGTAAATCAAGCCTATTACCAGTCATTACAAGTATACAATTAGCTAAGTCATTGCAGGTTATAGGGATAATCATTCACAGCTCATAATAATAACAGGTTTACAATATAATATACAAAAAGATAAATCTTGGCGTCGGTGTAATGGATCAACTCACAGTTTACAGGTTCATAAGGTTCTAAGAGATATTATTGTTGTGTTATGATTCCAATAATGTTGGTTATAAAATGCAAACTATTATCAGCAGCACACTGGTGTTGTGTAGTTAATTACTACATGTTGGATTTCTAATCCTTCAGAAATACACCACGGGGTGGATTTGTAAAAACAATTACATAGGAATTCTCCCAATGAAAGCATTGTCATGTGTTCTGTGCAAATGGGACAAAAAGAAGGTTATTTCTTGTTACGTACCTGGTTGGAGGCCGAAATGC
Source organism: Rana kukunoris (assembly GCA_029574335.1). Lineage (NCBI taxonomy): Eukaryota > Metazoa > Chordata > Amphibia > Anura > Ranidae > Rana > Rana kukunoris. The sequence continues at coordinate 161,510,754 of CM056059.1, forward strand.
CGAGAGGGCTCCCCTTGCGGCTGAGTGCAGTACACCTCTAAGGTTGGGTACAGACAGGGATGGACTGGCCATTGGGACTACAGGGAGTTTCCCGGTGGGCCGATGGCTCAGTGGGTCGGCTTCAGTGACAGCAGACCGCCGCCCCCTCCGCCCCTCTCCCTTCCCGCTGTGCTCACCTCCTCTCCCTCCCTACAGTGTTCACCTGGGGGGACAAAGAAGCAGGGGGAGGACCAGAGGAGCAGGGACGATGACAGAGGAGCATGGGGGAGGGGAAAGACAGCTGGCTCAACAGCTATGGCCTAAAAATTTCTCACTTCTGCCTAATATTGTCCCATAAGGGGGGGCACCAAACAGGTTTTTTGCCCCGGGTGAAATAATGTCTAGCTTTCCCACTGGTACTGGAACCAGCCATTCTACTCTAATAAAGTAAAACGGCTAGTGGCTAGTGAAGGGGGAGAGGGGGCCTGGGTGGCCGGGGGGGGGGGTGCAGGAGTTGTGCGGCCGCCATGGGAGAGACCTGTCAAAAGTGGACCAGTCTGGATGAAGTCCAGGGCCAAAGTTTTGTCCAAGTCCAGCCCTGGGTACAGAGGGTGTAGTGCCCAGAGAAGCACAGGTTGACAGATGGGTCCAGGAGAGAAGAGCTGGCAAGTGCCTGAAAAATACTGGAGAATACAGGAAACACCGCTGGGCTGCAGTCTCTAGGAATCCTCGGTAACACTTGGCAAGGTGTGCACAAGGAGCAACAATGGAAGCCGGCTGGGGATCAAACACTTTGGATCCATGCAGGAGATGCAGGTTGCAGAAAGGGAGACAAACCAAAGGTCTGGTTATTGGAAAACAGGCAGGAACAGATAACTGAAGCAAAGTCTGTGAAACAAGCCGGGATCAGGTGCTGGAGAAGGTAAGGCAAGCCAGGGGGTCAAACCAGGAGAGCGGATCAAACAGGTCAGGAACAAGCCGGGTCACAACAGGAAATCCAAATGAATGAATGAATGAAAAACATATATAGCGCTGCACATGCAAACTGAATCGCCTCTGGGTAAACAGCAATAGTACAGAGGTTTAGGAACTCAGGAAGGCTAACGACAATCCAGCAATTTGGATCAGAGAGTGGCAGCCTTTTATAGGCCAGCAGGAGGATCCACCTGTCACATGATGTGCCTATGGCGCCCATTTCTTCTACTGGCAAGATTTCCAGTACTTCTTCTATGGCCATTTCCCTTACATTTACTTTTCTGATTCAATGTATTTCATGGATTTAAAACGTAAGATACTGTATTTGACCAGTAGATGGTGCTAAGTACCTAGCACCATCTAATGGTCGAATATGGTGCTTTCTGTTTTAAATCAATGAAAACATCTGACCAGCACAATAAATAGCCTAATAACTTTTTAGTTTGTTTTTGTGCTATTTACCAAGAACAAGTGTACACTTTCACGGGACAAATGGCTATGCAAAGTTTTTGGAAATACACCTATTTGATCGTAGGGGAGTTCTCATTCGAAACTCACTGGATGGAGGCAGGGTCGTCTTTAATTTTGATTGGACACTGGGCAAACATTTTCTTGTGCCCTCCCAAATCCACTTGTCAACTATTTTCAGGCAGTGTAGGCTCAAGGGGCAGCTGCTTTGGGCCCCCACAACAATGACTGGGCCCAGGGCAGCTTCCCCTTTTGCCCTGCCTTAAAGATGGCTCTGGAAGGAGGATGACTTCATACTTACCTAGATGTTGCAGGTAGGAGCCGGGAGAAATGTGTACTACCTATACTCCCCCTTAGGTATTTTGTAAAACTTTGATACTGTGTTTAGAAAGGGCAGGGAGGCATTTAAAAAGTTTAAAATGCTAATTAACTGCTTAACGACCACCCCGCGTAAATTTTCTGCGGCAGGGCCGCTCTGCACAGAACCTGTAGTCTTTCTGCACTTCCGTGTCTGGGAAGCAGAAGTGCACAGCGAGAGCCAAGCAGCAGGTTCGGTAGGCATGATGTCCACCGGACCAACCAATCATTCGGGGCCCAGGCAGATCACCGTTCTGTGAGAGGGGAAGGTTGTGATCCTGCGTTCCTACAAAGCAGGAATATAGATCTCTGCTTTCTAGTACAAGCACCCCCCACACAGTTAGTAAGCACTCCCTAGGCACACACCTAACCCTTTGGCATCCCTGATGTTAACCCCTTCCCAGCCAGTGTCATTAGTACAGTGACAGTGTATATTTTTAGCACTGATTACTGTATTAGGCCCCTTTCACACTGGGGCGGGATGTGCGGTGGCGGTATAGCGATGCTATACCGTCTGAGTTGCTGCGGAATTGCGGCGGTATTCGGCCACTAGCGGTGCGGTATTAACCCCCGCTAATGGCCAAAAAAGGGTTAATGGAAACGGAACTATCCATAGACTTAACGGAAAGGGAATGGGAGGCGGTGTTTGCGTGCATCCATAAAGGTACGGTAAATGTGTACGCTCAGGAAAATTCATTCAAACTCTTCTCACGCTGGTACCGGACTCTGACGAGGCTCCATGCTATTTCCCCCTCTATATCCCCCTTATGTTGGAGATGTGGTGCGGACAAGGGATCCCTTATACATATTTGGTGGTCCTGCCCTAAGCTGCAAACGTTCTGGACAGACGTCCATCGCATTACGAAAGACGTCTCCACGCTCGATCTGAACTTTACACCTGAGCAGTTTCTACTGCATCATTCCCACCTATCCCCGAGAACATACTTTCGCTCCCTAGCAATGCAAATGGTGACTGCGGTCCAAACTTTGCATCCCTGCGAAATGGAAAGCACAAGACCCGCCCTCACTGATGGACTGGTTCAAGCGCATAACCCATATCGCGGAAATGGAAAGTCTGATACACCAAGCCCGAGACACACCAACAAAGTTTACTGAACAATGGGCATGTTGGATACATTTCACCACCACAGACAGCTACAAGCGGATTATGTCTTAGCGGGCTTCTGGGAGCTGCGGTGCGACGCTTGCCACACAGGCGCTATAAGGGAACATTCGATGCCCTCCACTCTCTGACCCACTACTCTTATTAATCGACCCCCTTTCGTTTGCTGGCCCCACGCCTAATCTTATCCTCACACGGATAGCACACCTTCTCCGCCCCCTGACCCAGGCCCCTGAGACTCGACTAGCCCCTAATTCAGCTGACAATGGGAATTCAACCCTTTCACTTCCATCCCGGGATTCCACCCTTTGCAAGCCTCCTTGAACCCGTTGTGTATTACCAAGAGCGCATAGTGTAATTCCCCAGCTTTGCCACTTTGACATCCCACTTCGCCCGTCAGAGAGAACATACCTCCTCTAAGTTCTTTCGCTAACATAGCCACCCTCTCACCCATCGAGCCACTCCCCCCCCCCCTTCCCCGAGTGAGGACGTGAACCCTCCTGCTCCAAGGGTTTCTTTTTCATATTGTATTTTGTTAAAAATCTGTACTACGTACCCGGTTTATAATCAGTTTTGTTTATGCGCTACTGTTTATAAGCGCATCGATGTGCAGCGGCTGCGACCATGCTTATTGAACAATTCTTGACTCACTGTTCTGCTTTGTCGCATATAATGTCTTCATTATCTTCAATAAACTTTTTGAAACAAACAAAAAAAAAAGGGTTAATACAACCCCCAATGCTCCTCTGCAGAGGTTTCCCATTGCTTTCAACGGGAAGGAGCAGTGAAGGAGCGGTATACACGCCGCTCCTCTCACCACTCCAAAGATGCTGCTGACAGGAGATTTTTTTTCTTTCCCTGGGGCTTTCACATTGAGACTACAGGGAAGGAGTTTTTCAGGCAGTATTTAGGAGCTATTTTTAGCGCTAAACCGCCTGAAAAACTCCTCAGTGTGAAAGGGACCTTAGTGTCACTGGTCCCCAAAAAGTGTCACTTAGTGTTTAAATTGTCCACCGCAATGTCAGATTCCTGATATAAGTCGCTGATCGCCGCCATTACTAGTAAAACAATTAATAAATCAATAAATCTATCCCATAGTTTAAAGACGCGATAAATTTTGCGCAAGCCAATCAATAAACACTTATTGAGATTTTTTTACCAAAAATATGTAGCAGAATACAAATTGGCCTAAATTAACGAAGACATTTTATTTTTAAATTTTTTATTTGATATGTTTTATAGCAGAAAGTAAAAAAGCTCTATTTGTGCGAAAAAAGGACATACATTTTGTTTGGGCACAACACCGCATGACTGCGCCATTGCCAGTCAAAATAACGCAGCGCCGTATCTCAAAAAATGGCCTGATCATGAAGGCGGACCCCTATACCGCGTGCACAAAATCACGTATAGGTACGTGATTTTGCGCATCCGGGCAACCCTGTCACAATATATTTGCGGTGGGTGGTTCAGAAGTGGTTAAAAACTGTCTTTTGTGGTTATTACGTTTTTAAACTTTTTTGGAGTATAGATTGGGGTACGATGTACCCGATATCCATTCACATTAGGGGGGCAGGATCTGACGATCTTTTTAAAGGGGGCTTCCAAATTCTGATAAGCCCCCCTCACCTGCAGACCCAGATAACCACAGTGTTGTCGGGAAGAGGCAGAGCCCCTCCTGCCCAAAGCACCCAATCCCCCATGTTGAGGGCATGTGGCCTGCTATGGTTCAGGGGGGAGAGCTTACTTGTCCCCCTCTTTTCTAAAGGGGGGGACAAAAGGCAGTAGCCAATGATAGCTTATAACTGGGTAAAGCTAGGAATATCCTGGGGCCCGGAGTCCATCAATATACATATGTATAGCACAGTAATTTCTGCTACAGTGGAACCTTGGATTAGGAGCATAATCCGTTCCAGGAAACACTTGCATATCAAATCGAGTTTCCACATAAAAGTCAATGAAAACGAAAATAATTTGTTCCACATTGACTTCTATTACATGCAATACCGCATTTGGCCAGAGGTGGGGCAGGTGGCGCTGGAGAGACTCGAAAATACTTGGAGACCGTTCAGATGCATTCGAAAACCCTCGGGAACAAAGTATTTCTGAGTATTTCTAAATATTTTCGAAGGCTCCGATCAGCTCCGGCACCCCCGCACCTCTGGCCAAATGCGGTATTGCCCACCGCAGAGGCTTGAATCCAGCTTGTTTTGCGAAACACCCGCAAACCCCAAAAATTGCTTGTATAGCAAAACGTTTGTTAACCGCATTACTCGCAATCCGAGGTTCCACTGTATTATATTCTCAGCTCAAATGTAATAAATGACCTACAAATGTAATGTGCAGACACTCGAGTTACCATCTTGTTTACTCGTCTGTCTGTGATTGGCTACCTGTAAAATGCAGCAATGAGGTCTGGAGGATGTTTTCCAAGGCGATCCAGACTGTATTATGGATGTGACAATGCTCAATATATGGAATGGCATTGTCACTTAAGAAAATCGACACCTCAGTTCTCATCCCGCCCGCCTCGTTCCCGGAGAAAATAGCTGAGACCAGATTGGAGACGGAGAGTTCGTCAAGCAAATGAGAATTGGCACTGTGGAATTGTTCCCAGCATTGTCCTAATACGTTACACTTCTACTCCTTCCTCTGAAATATGTCAAATTAGTCATAGACAGAGACAAATGGCATATGTTAAATCGGCTTTTTGAACAGATAAAGGGAAGTAATCTCTCCTGACTAATTTCTTACACTTGACTTAATTATGGCGCATAGATTAACATTAATGGAAAAGATGCGTCATGGTATCATAGCGAGAATTTTAAGATTTAAAGGGAGAATTGTTTTTTAACTTTCATCCAAGGGTGGACTGACAACTCATGGGGCCCCCGGACAATAGAAGATTATGGGGCCCCTGGGCTTACAGATAGCCACCACGCCAGGAGGCAGGGCAGCTAAAATCCAAGGATTTTCACATCAAAAGCATGTCGGTTTCGGACATATCAGGGACAGATGTGAAAAAAAAACAAAGATTTTTACATACTGTCCCTGGTTTTATTGAACCTGGCAACCCTGATGGGGCCCCTAGTGGCATGGGGCCCTCTGGCAGTGCCCGAGAGCTCCAATGGTCAGTCCGCCCCTGCTTTCATCCAAACGTTCATCCAAAATAATTTTTTGTATGCATTGTGCTTGCTGCTCCTTTTATTGATCATTTTATTGCAGTGATGGCACCTATGGCACGCTGAGCCCTCTCTGTGGGCACGCAAGCACACACTGACCGGCCATCGCTTTCACATCGCCTCCCTCAAATCCTACATGCGACGCAAGCCTTCATGTCAGCCTCGCTCTGTGCTCTACCCTCTCTGCGCTCTCCAGAGCCCCATACTGGATGCTCGGCAATGCAAGAGAAGGCGAAAACAAACCTAGAAAGCATCTTCTCCTCTGTCCTGTGCCCGATCCGCCCCTGGCAGCCTCCGATCTCTGGGTGAAGGCAAATATATATATATATATATATATTGTGACAGCCTTGTATGTACACCAGTGAGAGACTGGAAAAGTCAGCGTTCCCTGCCCTGGAAGGGGTTAAGCCTGGCCAACAGGTAAAACCTCCTCTCTTCCCCTATTAATTAACACTCACCTGGTAAGGAAATGGGAAGTGAGAGCTCAGTGTGAGAGGTATGCTGAGCTGGACGGACAGGTTGGAAACTGTCTGCATTGAAGGAACAAGGTCTGTCACAGATAATTGTTTATTTGGACTGTTATTCTGTTTGTTTTATACTGGAGGCTGGAATAGCCCCTCCAGTACAGTGTAGTGAGGGACACTACTGTCAGTTGGCCTCCTAAATTGGAGTAGGCCATTTTGTTTTGTATTATTTATTTTGAGTGCACAAAAGCCGTATTTATTGCTTAAGATCAGCGACTTTGCTGCATTACATTATCGCTATTTCTACGACTTTGTCACAAGTGGTGGTCAGAAGTGGGATGTTTGCTGTTGTACCGGTCAATTTACAGTTACAGTGGCCTTAAAAGTACAGGACCCAAAAAATGGAAGATATTGTGAAAGCCCTGTTACAAGCTGTCTCTGTGCAGCAAGAGACTAATAGACAGATAGCGGCCTCAGCTGCAGCACAACAAGAAACTAATAGACAGCTAGCTGAAGCACAAAAGTCAGACAATGCTGTTCTCAAAGCAACCCTGGAGCAAATGACTACCCAAGGGTCTTCTAACCCACCAGCAAGGGGGGTAAGCCAAATATGTGCCAGCAGCTGTCTGCAGAAAATGACCCCGGATGATGATGTGGAGACTTACCTACTGGCGTTCGAACGGACTGCCACCTGAGAAGGCTGGGCCCCAGAACAGTGGGCTGGAATCATTGCACCCTTCCTCCTGGGAGAGGCACAGAAAGCCTATTTTGATCTGGATGAGGTGGCTGCTGCAGACTATCCCAAACTGAAAGGAGAGATCCTGGCTCGCTTAGGGGTGACTTCCACAGTGAGGGCCCAGCGTTTCTACAACTGGAGGTTTAAAGAAGGAAAAGCGCCAAGATCCCAGATGTTCGATTTAATTCATCTGGCTCGGAAGTGGCTCAAACCAGAGACTCAAACCCCTGCACAGATTATAGAAGCGCTTGTACTGGACCGTTACGTGAGGGAGCTTCCAAATGGCCTCCGGGAGTGGGTCACTCAGGGAAATCCCCTGGACTGTGATAGTATGGTCGCACAAGTGGAGCGGTACCTGTCTACCAAAAATTTGGACCGATCTCTCTCTAGGACGATCGGGAAAATACAGAGACCAGGGGACCAGAGGAGTGGAGTGGAAGCAGAATTCGGATCCGGAGCCCGTTTCTCCAAAACAGACTTTAGAAGTCAAAACCCTGGGAAAGAGGACCACCCTAGGAGAAACTCCATAACTTGTTTTGAGTGTGGCGCCAAAGGACATGTCAGGGCGAGATGCCCCAATCTTCCTGAGCCAATGCAGTGTGGACTAGGGGAAGATTCCTCTGACTTTTGTGGGCTCATTTGTTTAGCAGGCCTGGTAGAAGGGGGACATACCTTCCGAATACCTGTCCTGCTGGACAAACAAGAGACAGTGGCCCTGGTGGACTCTGGCAGTGCCCTGACTTTGGTAGCCAGAAAATTGGTAAAACCTTGTTGGATTCAGAAGCATAGAACCATGGGGGTATTGTGTATTCATGGGTGTACTGTGCGGTATCCTACTGCCAACATAGAAGTGTTAGTACAGGGCAGTTTGGTAAGGATCGTAGCAGTGGTAGTTCCTCGTCTACCATATCCTTTGATAATAGGAAGGAATTTTCCTAATTTCCACGCCCTGTTACAGCCCCCTGTGATGGGAGAACAAGGGGAACCTGAAGTGGAGCAGAGAAATACAGGGGTCCATGAAGTATTTCCCTTTGCTCATCCTGACTTGTATATCTCTAATCCAAAAAGAGGTAAAACAAGACGGGTACGCAGGGAGAGCAAGTTAAGATTTAATAGACCTGTCAGGGAAGTCCTGTTAAATCAGCGTGGGGAGCAGTCCAGGAGAGGCGGGGCCCCACGACAGACAGAAGATGAGCCAGAGGTTGGTCAACCAGAACCCGCCCCAGAGGCTACCAGTGAAGGCGATGAGGAGGATACAGATATCCTGGATATCTCGGGTAGTGGCTTTGGCCGTGACCAGGCAGATGATCCCCTGCTCCAGGAAGCCAGGAGTAATGTTGTAGAGTTTAATGGGGTACCAGTAGAAGGGCCTATCCCTATTTTATCCTTAAAAACGATCTTCTTTACAGAGTAACCTCCGAGGAGGGACAAGAGCTTGAACAACTGGTTGTGCCTTCATCATACACCCGAAAAATCCTGGATTACTCTCACTCTCATTTGCTGGGGGGACACTTAGGGGTGGAGAAAACCCAAGAACGGGTGCTCAGGAGGTTCTTCTGGCCTGGGGTATATGAGGGGATTAAAAGGTATTGTGCTTCTTGCCCGGAATGCCAGCTGGCATCTCCCAGACCGAAGTTGAGAGCCACACTCATACCTCTCCCCATAGATGACGTTCCGTTTGAGAGGATTGGCATGGACCTAGTGGGTCCCTTAGAGAAAACAGCTCGAGGGCACCAGTACATCCTTGTCATTGTCGATTATGCCACCAGATACCCGGAGGCCATTCCACTACGTAAGGTTCATGCTAAAAGTATTGCTAAAGAGTTGTTTCAGATGTTTACACGGGTGGGGATACCCAGGACATTGCTCACGGATCAGGGGACTCCGTTTGTCTCCCGTATTATGAAAGAGCTATTTAATGTACAGACTCTGAGAACGTCAGTGTATCACCCTCAGACAGATGGGTTGGTAGAAAGGTTTAACCGGAACCTAAAGGGGATGTTGAGAAAAGTCGTTAGCAGGGATGGGAAGGATTGGGACTTGTTACTTCCTTACCTGTTGTTTGCAGTTCGAGAGATTCCCCAAAGTTCTACAGACTTCTCCCCGTTTGAGCTTTTATATGGTAGGCATCCGAGGGGTATACTGGATATCCTAAAGGAAACCTGGGAAGAGCAGGGGGTAACTGGGACCAATGTCCTCCAGTATGTTGAAGATATGCGGGTGCGTATGGCTCAGATTGCCCCTCTTGTTCGCCAGCATATGAAGCAGGCGCAGACTAGGCAGAAGTCCTACTATGACCAGAGGGCCCTAGTGAGACAGTTTGAAAGGGGGGACAGAGTAATGGTTCTAGTACCCACCGCAGAAAGCAAACTTCTAGCACAGTGGCAGGGACCCTATGAGGTGTTGGAAAAAGTGAGCCCAGTAAATTATAAAGTTAGTCAGCCAGGACGCCGGAAGAAGGAGGCCATGTTCCACATAAACCTTCTTAAGCCATGGATGACTAGAGAGGACTGCATGGCCGTAGTGGGGGACACCACACCTGGTCCACAGGCACCTAGTCCTTCGGTGACAATCTCTCCAGAGCTGACACCTGAGCAAATAAAAGAAGCTAGAGGCTTGGTTGAGAGGAATAATGATGTCTTCTCCCCCAACCCTGGACAAACCCACGAGATTACCCATGACATTATTACAGAACCAGGGGTTGTCGTAAGAGTGAAGTCTTACCGCATTCCGGAGGCCAAGAGGGAAGCTGTAAGGGCGGAAGTCAAGAAAATGCTTGAGCTTGGAGTGATAGAGGAGTCTCATAGCCAGTGGTGCAGCCCCATTGTTCTAGTGCCCAAACCTGATGGGTGCATCAGGTTTTGTAATGACTTCAGGAAGTTAAACGAGGTGTCTAAGTTTGACGCCTACCCCATGCCTAGGGTGGATGAACTAGTAGAGCGATTAGCCAAAGATAGGTTCTTCACCACATTGGATCTGACAAAGGGTTATTGGCAGATCCCATTGACAAAGCGTGCCCGAGAGAAGACAGCCTTGGCCACTCCTGATGGCCTATTCCAGTACAGGATCATGCCTTTTGGCCTCCATGGAGCTCCAGCCACTTTCCAAAGGTTGATGGATAAGTTGCTCAGGCCCCACACTGAGTATGCAGCCGCATACTTGGATGATGTGATCATTCATAGCCCGGACTGGGAAAGCCATCTGGATAAAGTACAGGCAGTCTTGGACACTCTTAGAAGAGCGGGTCTGACAGCTAACCCCTCTAAATGTGCCTTGGGTCTAGCAGAGGCTAGATACTTGGGTTACCTGGTTGGCAGAGGACTTGTTAAACCACAAATGAACAAGATAGGAGCTATACAGAGCTGGCCCAGACCATTGAGGAAAAAACAAGTCAGAGCATTCTTGGGGATTGTAGGCTACTATCGGAGGTTTATTCCTCACTTTGCTACAAGGGCTGCTCCGCTCACTGACCTTATTAAAGCCAGAAGTCCAGACACTGTAAAGTGGAACAGCGAGGCTGAGGAAGCATTTGCTGGTCTGCGGGCGGCGCTTTGTGCCCAACCTGTGCTTGTGGCTCCTGACATTAGAAAGGAGTTCTTTCTCCAGACCGATGCCTCAGAGGTGGGTCTGGGTGGGTCTGGGTGCAGTTTTGTCCCAATATGTGGGTGGTGAGGAACACCCTGTGCTGTATTTGAGTCGGAAGTTGTTACCTCGAGAACAGCGCTATGCCACAGTGGAAAAAGAGTGTTTGGCAATCCAAATGGGCAGTAGAAACAATCCGCTACTATTTGTTGGGCAGGCGGTTTACCCTCGTCACAGACCATGCTCCGTTAAAGTGGATGCACACCAACAGGGACAAGAACGCTCGGGTCACGAGGTGGTTTCTGTCCCTACAGCCCTTTACTTTTGTGGTACGACATAGGGCAGGTCTCCTCCACAGTAATGCAGATGCTCTGTCCCGAGTGCATGGGTTTGTAGAGGTGGCCGCTTCCCACCCAAGTGTTAAGCTGGGGGGGAGGATGTGTGACAGGGTACACGATTGTATGTACACCAGTGAGAGACTGGAAAAGTCAGCGTTCCCTGCCCTGAAAGGGGTTAAGCCTGGCCAACAGGTAAAACCTCCTCTCTTCCCCTATTAATTAACACTCACCTGGTAAGGAAATGGGAAGTGAGAGCTCAGTGTGAGAGATATGCTGAGCTGGACGGACAGGTTGGAAACTGTCTGCATTGAAGGAACAAGGTCTGTCACAGATAATTGTTTGTTTGGACTGTTATTCTGTTTGTTTTATACTGGAGGCTGGAATAGCCCCTCCAGTACAGTGTAGTGAGGGACACTACTGTCAGTTAGCCTCCTAAATTGGAGTAGGCCATTTTGTTTTGTATTATTTATTTTGAGTGCAATAAAGCCGTATTTATTGCTTAAGATCAGCGACTTTGCTGCATTACATTATCGCTATTTCTACGACTTTGTCACAATATATATATGTAACAAGGCCAGTACGCTGGCCTGAATTTATGGGAGGAGCCCGGGGGTATTTAACCAGCCCACTCACCTGTGGTCATTGTTGGTTTCCTGTGAGCGATAACCACCCTCCCATCCCCTTTTTAGGGCATTTCTCAAATTCATTTCTCTCCACAAAATATTCATCTCTAATCTTGGGTATGCCCCCTTATTTTGGCATACCGTCCATCAGATCAGGGCACACTTCAGGTCCATTTCATGTGGTAAGTCTTATGTTAAGTCTATCTATCTTGTTCATATCCATATGGGACATAGGGCTTCGACCATAAATACACATATATATATATATATATATATATATACCGTATATACTCAAGTATAAGCCAAGATTTTTTTGGGGGCTGAAAATACCCCCCTCGGCTTATACTCGAGTCATTATACCTGGAATTATTGAGAGATTCAGGGCGTCCATCGTTTAAAACTCGCAGTCTCCTCTTGTCCCTTCTATGATAGGTGGAACTTTGTCTGCTGAGAAACGCCTATCACAAACGTTCTGTCATCCTCACCCTTCCCTGCAGACACTGTGTTCAGTGTTCCGCCAATCACTGACACCTTTTCATCCTCGGACAAGAGGACATCTGTGATTGACGAAACACTGAACACAGTGTCTGCTGGGAAACCGAGTCCAAGGATGAGAGAACGTCCATGATAGGCGGAACTGTGTCAGTTGAGAAACGCCTATCATGGAAAGGACCAGGAGGAGACCACGAGTTTGAAACATTGAATGGACGCCTGTAGCCTCTCAATTTTAGGTACAGTGATGACGGGGCACAGTGACGATGGGCACAGTGACGATGGGCACAGTGAGGATGGGCACAGTGAGGGTGGGCACAGTGAGGGTGGGCACAGTGAGGGTGGGCACAGTGACAATTGGCACAGAGAGTTTGGCACAATGAGGCTGCAATAGGCATAGTGAGGCGTGCAAATTGGCTGTTAACCCTCTTTTCCTCTTAGACCGCATACACCCGACCGGTTTCCTCGGCAGAATCCATCAAGAAACTTGATGGGAGACGTATTCTGCCGAGGAAACCGGTCGTGTGTACATTTTTTGACGAGGAAACTGTCGAGGAACTCGATGAGCCAAAAAGAGAGCATGTCTTCTTTTTCCTCGATGGGAATGGAGAAAATTGGCTCGTCGAGTTCCTCGACAGCCGAACAAGGAACTCGACGAGGAAAACGATGTGTTTCACCCAACGAGTTCCTCGGTCGTGTGTACGCGGCCTTTCAGTGTCTGCTGCATTCTCACCCTCGGATTATACTTGAGTCAATAAGTTCCCAGTTTTTTGTGGTAAAATTAGGTACCTCGGCTTATACTCGAGATGCATATTGGTTTTTGGGGAGACCGCATTTCCCTGAGCTTGGTGAGACTGTTATTCGCAGTCACAGCTTTTTGGTATTTGCTACTTGGTGATTTATGGGAAGACTGGTGTCACTAACTACTTTTCCTGCAATTCATCTTGATTTACTTTGGAAGTTAACTCTTCACAGACTTTTCTTTACAGAATTTGAATGGGACTCTGTTTCAGTTTTTTTTTTTTTCCAACATTTTGTGAAACCATTTTTCTTTTATATAGTTTTTATGGATTTTAATGATCACTATATTGGCATTTAGTATTTAGCGCTGCACTCTCTCTTTAATTCTTAATTCTTATATATATATATTGTGACAGGAAGTCAGGTAAATCTGTGGGTGTTGTCACAGACGGGAGAAACATTTCTGCCTTGTTTAGACAATTCACCAATTACTATCAGGTGTTGGCGGCAGAAGTAGCCAGAGAGGTTTAAGGGTGTTGAAAAAACTTCAGCTGTTCAGAATGAGGCAATTTAAGCCTCAGAGGATGACTACTGATTGCTGCATCCTGAGGCTGTTTGAGTTAAGGAGAGCAGTGAGAAAGATTTCTGAAGAGGTGAGGTGGTTGTTGATTTTTCTGTGTGATAAAAATCAAAAAGACTATTGTTTCTCTGCTGTATGACCAGCAGTGTCTGCCCAGCAGTAGGCTGTGCCAGACTCCATAGATAGGTTCCTGTGTGGTGAAGGTAGACGTCCCAAGTGGCCAGGGTTTAATTTTATGTTTTGTTTTGTTTATGCTGTTTCGATGCTTGCACTTGTTTTCCAGCAATATGGAAGAATAAACCAAACTCTTTGTTTTCAACCGTCTTCAGCTGCCTCTCTGTATAGTTCAGTGTGTAGTGAACCCATCCAGGGGGTCACACACCCCCGCTACCGAGCTAACCCCTTACAATATATATATATATATATATATATATATATATATATATATATATATATGTGTGTTCAATGGGTGAGGTGCAATTAATGGTCTCCACGAATGCATATACTAGTACCTGATGTAATTAAAAATATTTTTTTTTTTGTGCAGCAATCCTATCATATATATATATATATATATATATATATATATATATATATATATATATATATATATATATATATATATATATATATTTATTTTTGCCCTGGCATTGTCATCCATCTGGCTCGAGTGCTTCCACACCAATGACACGATTTCTGAATGGAGTTCTCCCTGTGTTTTTTTTTTTTTTTTTTTACAAGGTATCTCTGTTGAGCTATAAGTGTTGTGTACTAGGAAGAACCTGAGGCTATCCGGCTGTTCTCCAGATTGAGAGACTGCGTAATGGATATTTTAAGCTGTGCAATACTTTGTCTCCAGAGAGTGAGGCAAAATAATAATGTGGCTGAAACATTTGCCAAGCAGACTCTCCTTTGCCCATGATATGTATAAAAATGGTTCATAATATTAGTAATAGGAGTAACATTAAAGCTGAACTCTGGGCAAATATAAAAGACACAAATACATGCAGCTCTTTTAATGATACATCATTAACCACTTCAGCCCCAGAAGAATTGGCTGCCCAATGACCGGGGCATTTTTTTACGATACGGCACTGCGTCGCTTTAACTGACAATTGCGCGGTTGTGCGATGCTGTACGTCCTTCTTTTTTTTCCCACAAATAGAACTTTTTTTGGTGGTATTTGATCACCTCTTATTTTTCCGCTTTAAACAAAAAAAGAGTCACGATTTTTTTTTAAAAAAACACAATATTTGGTATTTTTTGCTATAATAAATATCCCCAATTTTTTTTTAAAAGCTATTTTTTTTTCTCAGTTTAGGCCGATTTATATATTCTTATACATATTTTTGGTAATAAAAAAAGTTATAGCGTCTACAAAATAGGGGATATATTTATAGCATTTTTATTACTATTATTTTTTTTTACTAGTAATGGCGGCGATCTGCGATTTTTATCAGGACTGCAACATTATGGCGGACAGATCGGGCACTTTTGACACATGTTTTGGACCATTGACATCTATACAGCGATCAGTACTATAAAAATGCACTGATTACTGTAAAAATTTCACGGGCGGGGAAGGGGTTAACTGTATTCCTTAATGTGTGTTTTAACTGTAGGGGGATGGGACTGACCTAGAGGAAATTAGATTGCAGTTCCTAGCTATTAGGAGCTCACGATTTGTCTTTCCCCACAGAACAGGGATGTGTGTGTGTGTTTACACACACACATCCCTGTTCTGCCTCTCATGCCCGTGAACGCTCACGGCCCGCGGTCATTGCGACCGCCAGTCACGAGCATCGGCACCCCCCTGATTCTCCTGCTAGCCCACTTAAATCGACCAACTTACAGTTATGATGGTTCACGCAGCGGAGCTAACTTGCAACTTGCCAACTAACTGCGGCGGCTGTTCCGTAAGCGGTTAAATGCATAAATATATATATATATATATATATATATATATATATATATATATATATATATATATATATATAGTAGATCAATTTCAACCTACTTTGTCTTATCTTATTTATTTATTTTATTCTTTTTTTTTTCCAAATATTTTTATTCGTATTTCCATATTATAAACATACAGGATGAGAATAAGTCCAGAATAGTTGAAAATATGCATTACAACATAGCAATATGACATGAACAACCACGAGAGATGACTCAAGCTTAAATGACAAAAGTAGCAACAGTGATACCCTCAGGAGCAGAAGCATGGTATAGACAATAAAGGCTGATTGTCATGTAAAAAGGCCCAACCACGGCTAGCATAGCTGCGGGATTGGTTGGCTGTAGGCCTAGGAAAGTCATGGAAGTCAAGGAGCTCCAAGGATCCATGGTGGGGCTACGGTGGGCAAAAGGTAGATGGGTTAGATGGGTCAGAGACCTTGAGGCGGCCGAGCGAATTGGTGAGATCCCTTTTCAAATACCAGTCAGTATAGCGGAAGGGTTGTATAGCTTCCTGTAGAATTTCCTGGGTTAATGCGGCCTCTATATAAGTCCGCCATCTCCTGAAAAAGCGAGAGGTAGTCCGGAAGTTAAGCGTAATGGTGTCTAGCCTCTCCAAATCTTTTTACCTCCCCTAGCGCGGGTGGTGTTGGTGAGATCCAGTGGGACATAATAGTCCTGCGAGCAACTAGGAGGCACAAGTGGGCCCATTGTGGGATAGGGAGGGGTGCGACCACAGTGGTGGAAGATGTTGATGGGGTGTAGTCAAACAAGCACAGTAAACGATCCTTCGGGATCCTGGTAGTGTCGATAGTGCAAATGTGGGCAACTACAGAGTCCCAGAATTTGGAGATAGCTGTATAGTCCCATAGACGGTGTAGCAGTGTGGGGCGAGGCATAGAGCACCAGGGGCACTGTGCTTGAGTTGGGTCTGCTTTATTGAAGCGAAACGGATAATATGCTCTGTGTATGATCCTAAATTTTGTTTCACGCCATGTTTCTGAAATAATAATGTTGCGGACATGTCTGTATCCTTCAAGGATTTTCTCCGGCAGTTCATCGTCCTCAAGTATGGTAGACCATTTTCGGAACGGTGCGAGGTGGTACTTGTCTGCTTGGTGCTGAATAAGGTAGGAGTAAAGACTGGAGATGGAATAATCGTCACTATTTAGGACAGAGTCGATAAATGACTGTTGGAAGGGATCGGAGTTGGGTCCATGACAAGATCTCAGATAGTCAGTCAGTTGAAGGTAGAAGAAGGAGTGTGATGGTGGCAAGGAGAATTCGCTCGACAGGGTCCCAAAGGTCTTGAACTTAGCTGGTTGACCATGGTAAACGGAGGTTATTTTCGTGAGTCCCTTGGTTCGCCACTGATTGAAGGCTGTGTGGAGAGTGGATGGGAGAAACATAGGGTTGCCCTGGATTGGTAGATAGCGAGAGATGCTTGACGGCAATCCCAAAAGTTTCCTCACCTCCCTCCAAGCGATGACCGTATCTCTGATGAGCAAACTCGATTTGAGGCGAGGTGGTAGAGTATTGGGGTTGGAGTGAAGGATGGCCGACAGGGTGTGTGGGGAGGCCAGATCACCTTCAAGCAGGATATTGCAATATTTCGACTTTCCACTTAACCAGTCTAGGCCCTGTCTAAGTAGACATGAGAGATTATAAAACCGAATATTGGGCAGACCCGCCCCACCCTCAGACTTTGGGAGGCATAGTTTTTGTAGCGCAATTCGCGGCTTTTTGCGAGACCATATAAAAGTGGTTAGTGCTCTATGGATCCTCTGCACATCAGAGTGTTTTAATAACAGGGGTATGGTCTGCATTGGATAAAGCAAACGTGCAAAGGGCACCATCTTAAAAAGGTGGCATCTCCCAAAGAGCGAGAGGGGGAGGGCCGCCCATGCTTCTAGCTCCTTGACAATTTTTGCTATCAACGGAGGGTAATTAAGTACATATAGGGATGAGGGGTCACGGCCTATGCGGATACCTAGGTATGTGATATGCTGAGTTGCTAGAGCAAACGGAGAGAGAGGTCTCCACCCAGCAGATAGTCGGGGGTTGAGTGCCAGAATTTCGCTCTTATCAAAATTTATACGAAAGCCAGAGCATAGTCGAAAGGCCGCAAAGAGATTGTGAAGTCTGTCAAAGTCTGCGAGGGGGTCAGTGGAGAACAAGAGTATGTCATCTGCAAATAAGGCAGAGCGGAGAACTTGTTTACCCACAGTGACGCCACTGACCCCTTCTTGGGAGTTGAGCAGTCTGGACAGTGGCTCGATGACAAAATTGAAGAGTAGGGGGGATAGTGGGCATCCCTGCCTTGTGCCTTTCTTTAGGGGTATCGAGTCCGAGACAAAATCAGGGGTAACAAGACGCGCAGTTGGGGAAGCATACATTTGTTGTAAGAATCGCATGATTGGGCCCGAAAAAACCGAATCGCTCCATTACTTTGAACAGCCAGGACAAACTAATATTGTCAAAGGCTTTTTCGGCATCTAAAGAAATAGCAACATCTTGATTGGGATGTGTTTTAGCATGTTCCAGTGCCATCAAAACCTTACGAATGTTTAGAGTAGCCGAGCGCCCTGTGACAAAACCAGATTGAGCCGAGTGTAGCAGAGAGGGGAGCAGTGGGGCCAAGCGGGAAGCAACGATTTTAGAAAGGATTTTAACGTCCACGTTGATGAGAGAAATCGGGCGGTATGAGCCTGGCAGTAGGGGATCCTTCCCCTTTTTTGATATGAGTTTAATGTGTGCCTGAGTACCCGTAGGAAGGTAAGGGCCCCCACCCCACATGGCTGCATAGACATGTTGTAGGGTGTCAGGAAGAAAGTCAGCGGTCAATTAAAAAAATTCAGACGTGTAACCGTCCGGACCTGGGGCCTTAGCTGATGGTAGGTTTTTAATCGTGCGCCGGATATCATCAGAGGTGATAGGGGCATTAATCGCCTCTAGTTGCGCAAGGTTAAGTTTGGGCAGACGGACCTTAGCTAGGAGAGCATCCGCAGTAGCGTGGTCAGTCTGGTCGGCAGCATATAAGTTTGTGTAGTACTCCGCAAGTAAGTTACTAATGTCTGCAGGTGAGGTGAGCAAGGAACCAGTAGGATCCTTAAGGGAGGAAATATGAGTAGGGCGCCTCGGTCCCGAGCATAATTTGGCCAATAGTTTGCCGGCTTTGTTACCATATCTGTGATAATGTAGATTAAGGTAGGACATTTTAGCTGCTTCCTGTTGTTCGGCCCAAAGGTCAAATGTACGTTTAGCCTGACGCCAATCCCGTATATTATCAGGTGTGCGATTTAGAGCTAGGCGTTCGTGCATCGAGCGTAAAGTTTCACTAGCGCATTCGTATTTCTGTCTGGCATGTTTTTTAAATTGGGTGGTGTACGAGATGATCTTCCCCCTCAGGAAGGCCTTGCCAGCTTCCCAAAAGAGGTTTGGATTTGCGACGTGCTCTCCGTTAGTTGATGCGTATTCGTTCCACGCTCCGTTTAGCATGTGGCGAAAGTCATCATTGTCTGCTAGGAACGAAGGAAAACGCCAAGTGGGTGAGGGGGATGAGAGTTTAGCGTGTGCCATGTGTATGACTATGGGACTATGATCTGATATTCTGGCATCTGTGATTTCCGAATCGTACAAGGAGGTTGTTAACGCAGGGGAGGCAAAAAAGTAATCGATTCGGGAAAAAGAGTTGTGCGGGGGTGAGAAGAAGGTATACTCCTGATCCGTCGGGTGCATCAGACGCCACATATCAACATAACGCATGGAGGCAACGGCTCGCGCTAGAAGAGTCGAGTCAGACGTTGGAGGGGAAAGTCTATGTCCTCCGCGAGGCGTGCCGCTTGTACGGTCCGCTAGCGTGGACATGACAGAGTTGAAGTCCCCACCCACCAAATTAAGGGTTTCAGGGGCAGTAAGTACCCACTGCACCATGTCCTGGAAAAAGGAGGTGTCTGGGGCGTTAGGGACATAAATGTTGGTGATAGCAACTTGTTTAGTTCCTAAAGTCATGTGTAAAGTCAGTTTGCGGCCAGTCGAATCTGCCCTAACATTCCTAACAGTGTGTCTTAAATTCTTGTGTAGCAATATAGCCACTCCAGCCTTACGGCCGATTGCGGGTGAGGCGTATACTGATCCCACCCAAAGTTTACGAAGACGTGTTATGTCGTCTGCGGACAGGTGCGTCTCTTGTAACAGAGCCACATCTGCCCGGAGCCGCTTTAAGTGCCTAAGGACAGACATACGCTTGAATGGAGAGCGAAGCCCCTTAACATTCCATGAGACAAACCTTAGGTGACTCCCATCGGTCGACGAAGCCATGTCTGAGGTAAATCTATACGTTGAGGCAGGGGTTGGCCGTGGAGCGCCCCTGAAGGCAAAGCGTCAGCAGTATGAGAGTCACCAAAGCGTCCCAAATCTCCTGAGGGTACAAGTATAAAACAGGTGGTTACGGATAATAAGCAATCAACAGTAATGCATAAAAAAAACAGTAAAGCAACTTTTAGATGCAAAAGACATCTAACACACTTCAGACACTTCACTTTTTTCCACATGAGGTTCCACTACCTAGTTTGGCTCCCGTTTACCATCAGCCCCTCTCTTGATGCCTGTAAAGAAGCTACGGGGAGGGGGAGGGGGGAGAAAAGCGGGCGGTGTGGAAGCCAGCCATATATGAGTGTAGGAAGCAGGGATAGCGACCCCAGAGAAGGGTGCAAGTATCAGCAGGCGGGTAGTCAGCATTTGGGTATGATCAGGAAATGGGCTGAATAGCAGCTGGGGCCCCTACTGCGTACTTTTCCAGTGGCAATCATGTGCTGGCAGGGTGGTGACTAGAACAAAAACAGTTAACCGCACAGCAAAGTCAGGCATAAGTTCCGGACAACAATCAAGGTCCATAGCCGCCACATAGGGTTCAGCCGGGCAAGAGAGAAAAAAAAAAAGGGTCAAAACAACAGAGCAAACATTGTAGACCATACACAAGGGTGCGGGATAAAAGATGAAAGGGACAATACTACCCGTTCCCGATGCCAGTCCGATATGACAGTTGCACTATGGATTTTCAGCGACTGCCAGATCGATCCTCCTTCTGGGTGACACGGATGCGTTTAAAGGGAGGCTTAGTTGGGCTATGTTGATGAGGTTGAGCAGACGGAGAGGATGAAATTTCTGCCGAGCTGGTGTGATCCATAGCCGCTCCCAGGGTGTTGATGTAGCTCTCTGCTTCGTCGGGCGTGGCGAAGGTGAGTTGTTCCCCGTCTTGTGTTTGGACCCGAAGGATTGCCGGGTAAGCTAACGAGAACCGGACTCGGGCATTATGAAGAGTGGTACAAATCGCAGAGAAGGCTTTGCGCCGGTTCATCACCTCCACGGAGTAGTCCGCAAAGAGCAGCAGTCGCGCTCTATCCACGGACAGTGCGCGTGTGCGCCGAAACCTCTGCATAATGGCCGCCTTGTCAGCAAAGTTGAGGTATTTAACTATGACTTGGCGAGGCTTGATGCGAGTTTCTGAGTATTGCCCAATGCGATGTGCTCTTTCGATGGTACAGGGTATGCGGAGTCCCAATTGCTCAGGGATGATTTTAGCGCAGATATTCGTGAGCTGGGTAGTGGAGACCGATTCCGGGAGTCCAACAATGCGCAGATTGTTCCTCCTCGAGCGATTTTCCAAATCGTCGAGTTTGTCCCACAGATCCTTATTCACAGTATTTAGACGTGCCAGCACAGCTGATGCGGCCGTGGAGTCATCTTCTAGCAATGATACCCTGTCCTCCACATGTGTAAGCCTCTGAGCCTGCGCTTGTACTTCAATGTGGAGCTGTTCCAGACCCCTGTGTACTGCGGCATCTACTGTGGCAGTGAGTGTGGGACCCAGCAGAGCCACAACTGCTTGAGCTATACCCGCAGGGGAGGCAGGGTCTATGGCTGCGGGTGACAGAATAGCAGTGTGAGGCGGCGGCTGCGTCTGTGTTTGCACTGGCGCGGGTGATGGCTCTGCTTGTGAGAGAGCGGCGGCCATCTTGGCTGCGTCTGCCGTCGGCTCTCCCGCTGGATGGATCGTGGCGGCGGCTGCAACCCGTGCGTACGATCGCTCCACAAAGCGATCCATCCGTGCCCAGGATGTAGCGGGGGTGAAGGGGGATCTCCCCGAAGCTAATAGCGGCGAATACGGCCGGTGTGGAGAGGAGCGTGGCGGGAGCAGAGGATAACTACCTCTCCCTCATGTGGCGCCGGAACCGGAAGTCTATTTTATTCTTAAGCTGAACTCCAGGATAAGCAAGATTGTCTAAATCCATCCATCATGTGTCTTCTTCCTGAATCTTGGTGTGATTTGTGTATTCCTTCCAGATCTGTGCAGGAGACCAGTGTGAGACTTTCTGTAATAAAGACCGATCACTACTCCTCTCTCTCCTTGTGCAGGAGGACTGGTCTTGTCTCCACCCCCTCCTGTCGTTTTATGTAGTGGGTGGAGCCTACTGGGCCCCTCCCACAGCTCTGCTCTCTCTCCTTTTGCAGGGTGGCTGGTCTTGTCTCCGCCCCCTCATGTAGTGTGTCACAATAAAAAAAAGTTGTTGGCGTGTTCTGTAAACTAACTGATGCAAATCCTCAAACAATCCATGTTAATTCCAGGTTGTGAGGCAAAAAAACACGAAAAATGCCAAGGGGGTGAATACTTTTGCAAGGCACTGTATATACAGTACTTGCCATAAATGAGTACAGAGTTCAGAATCGCCATTTTCTATGGGACAACATACTATATACTCCCACATATGCAGCCCATTGAATACAACCAAGATTTGTTAATTTGCACACACAAAAAAGTATTTTTCCTTTAAAAATTCATTCAAGACCATGTTTCAAAAATGAATACACCCCGATTAAAGTCTTTGGGGAAAAGCTAAAATGCCATAAAACCATCCCCTATTTTGTAGACACTATGGCCTGGATTCACATACATCGGTGCATATTTATGCCGCCGCAGCGTATCTCTTTTACGCTAAGCCGGCGCAGTGCGGAGAGGCAAGCATGGAATTCACAAACAAATGGTCCCAACTCTGCGCCGGCGTAGCGTATATTTAGTAGGCGTAAGTGGAAGTGCGCTGGAAGTGGGCGTGATCCATGTTAATGAAGCATGACCCCATGCAAATGATGGGCCCGGCTCCAGACAAGTAGTTAAAATGAACTGTGTGTAGCGGAGTGCACTATTAATATCCACGATCTCCGCTGGTATCCAGGGTAAATCCACAGTCAGCGCCGAAAAGTATGGCAATGCCCCAAATCTCCCCAGTAACCGGACGACACACAGCTCTGAGAGTCAACTGTCAACAACAACTCTTTATTAACGGGCTTCTATATTTATACAATTCCCCATGCAAGGGGCTTCCAGACAGATTCAGCAGGGGTAATACAGAGTGGACCACATGGGGAACTTAACATTCTGGATATTTCTCCCATCAGGTATTGCTGCGGAATGAACGATCGGTAGATAACTGGGGTCTGGGGTTATGTGTTGTGAGAATACCGCTCAGATCCCAGCTAAACCACCGACGCTGCCCGAAATACCCTTAACCATCGAATTCGGTTTAAAACTACTGAAAACCGATGGGCAACATAACGTGCTGTAAGCGGAACTCCTGACTGCTCTGGAAGTTCAGCGGCGTTTGTGCCGTCGAGTAGCGGTTTTTCTATTCCAGGCACTCGACGACCAAACGCCACCGAAGCGACAAATAATCCAAGACGGCCGACCGCCGCATGATTGGTAGTCGAACGACGGCCTTCCAGGAGAGCCTTAAGTACCGAGCACCACACGTCCCTTAATGTGTGGTCTATCAGGGGAGTCCGGATAATCGTGGTTCGGGAAATGAAGTACCCGAACGCCAGAGGCTTACGGCTGCTAGCTATCATGCCCACCTAAGATCCAGCAGAATACATAGCATATAATACAGACAACCCTTTGACATGTAACGTCCAGTGTTCCAGAAGTGGCTAGGTTTGCCACAATGCTCCCCCAGAACCAAGCCGGCATACACAGTCTGATCCCAACAGATCGGCTTGGGGATGTCCGGGGGAGTACTTTCACAGATTACTTTTCAAGTTCAGTTTTATCTAGATAACCCGTCGGCATTACTATTTTGCTTCCCTGGGCGGTAGTGTATTGTAAAGTCAACCGGCTGCAGCGCGAAACTCCAGCGCAGCAGGCGGGCATTGTCCCCCGCCACACGGTTTAGCCACACCAACGGGTTGTGATCTGTGAGTAGTGAAAAAGGTTGTCCATACAAATACGGCTGCAACTTTTTGAGGGCCCACACCACGGCCAGGCATTCAATCTCAATAGTGGCGTAGCTTACATTTTCGTGGCAATAATTTTCGGCTCAGGTAAGCTACGGGGTGTTCTCCGCCATCAGCTCCCACTTGGCTCAGCACTGCTCCCAATCCAAACATTGAAGCGTCTGTGTGGACAAGAAATCTTTTAGTTGGATCAGGAGCAGCAAGTACATGGGCATTAGTTAGAGCAGTCTTTAGTTGTTGGAATGCCTGATCACACTCTGGGGCCCAGACAACCTGTCGGGGCAGGTTCTTACGTGTCAAGTCAGTCAAGGGTTTGGCCAGGGCACTATAATTGGGTACAAATTTTCTATAGTACCCTGCGGTACCTAGAAACGCTAGCACTTGGGTTTTCGTCCTGGGGGTGGGCCATTTAGCTATGGCTTCAACTTTAGCTGGTTCGGGTTTCTGTTGCCCACTCCCCACCTGGTGGCCCAAGTACTGCAATTCGGCCATCCCTATATGACACTTGCTGGGTTTCAGTGTTAACCCTGCCTCTCCAATACGATCTAGAATGGCCCCTATGTGTTGTAGGTGCTCTGCCCAGGTCTGGCTAAATATGGCGATTTCATCTAAATAGGCACGTGCATATTCCTGGAATCCGTCCAATAACCGATCGACCATCCGCTGAAAAGTTGCCGGAGCGTTCTTCATCCCGAATGGCATGACCCGAAATTGATACAGGCCAAATGGGGCGACAAACGCCGACTGGGGGATGGCCTCCTCGGCCAGTGAAATCTGCCAGTATCCCTTACATAAGTCTATGGTAGTGAGATACTGGCCCCGTGCCATCTTATCCAGCAGCTCGTCTATCCGGGGCATCGGATAGGCATTAGACACCGTTTTGTCATTTAGCCTCCGGTAGTCGACACAGAAATGTGTTGTGCCGTCCTTCTTTGGTACCAGCACTACCGGCGATGCCCAGGGGCTATCAGAAGGTTCGATAACCCCTAGCTGCAACATCTCGTCAATCTCAGTCTTCATATGCGTTCTGACTGCTTCAGGGACACGATATGGGGGCTGCCGCATAGGTAACTGTCCCGGGGTCTCGACTCGGTGAGTGGCCAGCGGAGTGTACCCAGGTAAATTGGAGAAGGTAGCTTTCTTAGCCACAATCAGCTCTTGTATCTGGGTACGCTCCTGAAGTCTTAGCCGCTCCCCCAGCCGAACCCCCTTTAAGGGCTCCGTCTGTCCCTCTTGTTCTAAGAGGTTAGGTAGTGGCAGATTCTCCTGATCCTCCGAGGCAGAAGCGCATATGTCGGCCACATCCTCTATCCTCTCATGGTATGGTTTGAGCATATTCACGTCTCTCCCCTACCCCTGAGCAGGGGCCAATCACATAGGTGGTGTCACATCTCTGTTCCACCACCTGGTATGGACCTTGCCAGATGGCCTGCAGCTTGTCGGTGCAGACTGGCTTTAAAATCAAAACCTTTTGTCCCACCTGAAATCTGCAGTCTCTGGCTCCCCTATCGTACCAGCGGCGCTGACGTTGTTGGGCTGCCCGGAGGTTGGTGCGCACGGTCTGAGTTAGCGCCTCCAGACGGTTCCTGAACTCCAGTACGTAGTATACAATAGGGGTTCCGTCTGGGCTACTCTCTCCCTCCCAATGCTCTCTAATTAGGTCTAGTGGCCCTCGCACTCTTCTCCCAAACAGTAATTCAAAAGGGGAAAACCCTGTTGATTCTTGGGGTACCTCTCTATAGGTGAAGAGCAAATGGGGTAGAAAGCGCTCCCAGTCTTTATGAGCCTCTCCAAATGTACAGAGCATCTGCTTTAGCGCACCATTAAACCTTTCGCATAGACCATTGGACTGGGGGTGGTATGCCGAATGTATTATTGGCTTAATGCCACATATCTTCCATAGATGTTGGGTTACCTCAGCGGTGAACTGGGTGCGCCTATCGGATATGATCTCTTGGGGAAACCCCACCCTGGAAAATATTTTCATTAAGGCCTCTGCCACAGTTTCGGCATGAATGTTGGTGAGGGCTATAGCATCGGGGTCCCGGGTGGCATAGTCTACTACAGTTAAAATATATCTTTTCCCGGAGGGACTGGGTTTTGGTAAGGGCCCCACTATATCTACGGCCACCCTACTGAAGGGTTCTTCAATAATAGGGAGAGGACATAACTTGGCTTTGTGGCGGTCACCTCGCTTGCCTACTCGCTGGCAAATGTCACAGGAGGTGCAGTGTTGCCTCACATCCTTAGAGATCCCTGGCCAGAAGAAAGCGTGGGTCAACCTGTATCGGGTACGCGTCATCCCTAGATGCCCAGACAGGGGAATGTCATGGGCAATCCGAAGCAGTTCCTGCCTATACTTCTGGGGAACCACTAATTGTTTATTTGTTACTGTAACCGACCCTCCCACTCCTCTTTCAGCAATGCGGTAAAGTAGCCCTTTCTCCCAGGTGTACTGCTCCCCCTCTAGCCCAGCCTGATCAGTGTGTACCCTGTCCCTGTATACCTGTAGCGTGGGGTCTGACTTCACTTTGGCCTCAAATTTAGTTGGGGTATCCCAGGACATACGTGTTGTGTGTGGGTCATGGTCTCTTACCTGAACCTCAGAGTGTGTCGGTGGAACCATGGTGCGAGCCTGTTGCCATGTGGTTACTGAATGGGCTTCTTGGTATGGAGCCTGGGGTATAAAAGCAGGTCATCTGGCCCAAATAAATTCCCAGCACAACATCTGCTGGTAAATTTTGCATGAGGCCCACTTCTACCGTCCCCTCTCCCACACCCCAATCCAAATGTACTTTGGCAGTGGGTAGTCGGTACATTGCTCCCCCCGCCACTCGTACTGCCACCAGTGTGTGCCGAGTCAGGGACCAAATGTGGTGCTATCAAGGTTAAAGTAGCTCCTGAATCCCGAAGTCCCTGGACTTCTTTTCCATCCAAGGTCACCAGCTGTCGATGATGCTGCCGGTTATCTGTGGCTCGGACTGACATCACCTCATGCAAGATTCCCAGGGGTTCTTCCCTTAAGATGTTCAACATCTCTTGAGCAGCCAGCTCCTGTTGATAATGATGGGCAGCAGTCCTTGGTGCCGGGTTCGGTCGGCCTTGGTTCCAGGCGGGTCTGCCTCGGTTTTGGGTGCACTCGCGTGCCATATGTCCCCACTGTTTGCAGGAGTGGCATTGGATGTTGGCACGTCCGTTATATCTGGAGGGTGGTGGTAAAGTCCCTTGGGATGGACAAAAAGGGGAGGCTGTGAGAGCGGGAGGTGGTAGAGTACTGGGTGGTCCCGTGGGTCGAGGATAACTCTTGGTTAGGGGCCCATGATGCCTCCTCGCATCAAAATGCTGATCCGCTAACCGAGCCGCTTCGGTTAGGGTGAGAGGTTTCCTGTCTCGCACCCATTCTTGTGCCTCTGGGGACAAACCATTGAAGAATTACTCCAACAGCATTAACTGTCGCAATGCTTCCATAGTAGTGGCTTGGTAGGGTTGTATCCACCCTTGGGAAGCTTGGTCCAGCTTGTGTGCCCATTCAGTATGTGAATCTTTCTCTGGCTTGCGTAGGTTTCGGAACTTGCGCCGGTATGCCTCTGGGGTAATGGCATATCTCTCTAATATCGCTCGCTTCACTTTATCATAATCCTTGCTGTCCTCACTAGGGTACAGCGCGATATGCTTCTGCTGTCCGACCGGCTAGCCTGCCTGCTAGCAATGGGACCCATACTGTCCATTCAAAGTCATGTAAATCACACAGTCTCTCAAAATCCTGTAAATACCCATCACTCTCATCCTTCTCCTCGTAAAACATTTTAAAGGTTTGGGTTTTATCTGGTTGTAGAGTGACGCAGTAGGGAATTCTGCTCGAGACTGTGTATACTGCGGACTGTGTGCAATCACGTACTCCTGCACATTTGCCATTACCATATGCAGCATGGCATCGGATATAGGCTGTGGCAAAAATTCCAGCCTGGTCCTCATTTCTCTCTGGTAGAGGGTTTCTTCTATGGCTGCTGGGGGTGTAGCGCTGCAGGCTCTGTCTCCCTCCATCAGCTCGGCAGTTAGTACCGCTTTGGATTTGTTGCTGGCTACCTTACCCCTGGCTTCTAGCAGTTCCTTTAATGTCTGCCGCTTTAGCCTAGAATAATCCGTCTCCATTCACTTCGGTAGTCGGTTCTTTTGCTGTATTCTACTTGCCATTCCCTTTTCTTATTCGGCAGTTCAAATTGCCCGAATTGCGCTTTTCGGCATCCCACCGCTGCCACCAAATTGTAGCGGATTGCACTATTAATATCCACGATCTCCGCTGGTATCCAGGGTAATCGTGGTTCGGGAAATGAAGTACCCGAACGCCAGAGGCTTATGGCTGCTAGCATACGAGTTATCATGCCCACCTAAGATCCAACAGAATACATAGCATATAATACAGACAACCCTTTGAATGTAACGTCCAGTGTTCCAGAAGTGGCTAGGTTTGCCACACTGTGCATGTGTCGGGACATGGACGTATCGCCATGCGCATGCGTACAACCACGTCGGAACAACTGCCTAAGATACGCCGGATCACTGTGTACGCCGTGAACGTAACCTACGCCCAGCCAGACCCACGTCGGCCCATATTCACAGACGTCCAACGTAAAATATGTAGGCTTGTGTTCCCTGGTCCATACCTTTGCATGGGTTGCGCCTCATCTATGGGGAATAACTTTACGCCAAACGTAAAACTTACGCAAACCGATTAAATCATGCACCGGGCGTAAGTACGTTCATGAATCGGCATATCTCCCTCATTTGCATATTGAATCGAAAATCAATGGGAGTGCCACATACGTCCAGCGTAAATATGCCCCCACTCTACTGTACGCTGGTGTAGGCAAGTTACGTCGGTGGGATGAAGTTTGTTTTTAGGTGTATATTAGTTTGTGGGTTCGGCGCACAGATACGATGGCGCATATTGGTACTTACGCGCCGTATCTGGAGATACGTCGGCGTAAGTGCTTTATGAATCCGGGCCTATAACTTTTGCGCAAACCAATGCATAAACGCTTATTTTTTCACCAAAAATATGTAGAAGAATACGTATTGGCCCTTCTGCATGTAAAGAGCGTGATTCACTGATCATGCCCTGCAAGGAGATTGTGATGTCATTGACAGGGAGATAAAGCAAACCTCATGAGGGGTGGAGGAGATACAGCTGCATCAGACACAAACCATTATGGTCATTTTTACTGTGATATCTGGGGACAGGTGACAAATGTACTTAGCCGGATCATCACAGAAGGGAGACTGGAGAATAAATTGGGCTCTAGAGTACCAGGCGAAAGTCAGGACAACGTGGATAGGCTGCTTCTGATTCCTGTCACTTATTACAAAACACACCAACCTCAGAATAATGATACACGGCACTATTTTCTTTAAAAAAATAAACATATACATATTAATTCTAGATTGTCTGTCTGATTATTATTAGACCGATTAAAGCATTTCAATATTTTTGATGATGCTTTCGTTTTAATCAATTTATAGCTTTATAGAACGTTTTCCTCTGATTTATGTCTTTCTCTTTTTTTTTTTTACAATATAGACAAGGACCCAAATGATGATACATAGCGCATATATATATATATATATATATATATATATATATATATATATATATACACACGGTGCTAATCATAAACGAGTACACCCCTTTTGTAAAGTAATGCCGCGTACACACGATCATTTTTCCGGTTGTAAAAAACAACGTTTTTCAGGCTCTAAAAAAAACAATGTTTTTTTTCAACCCGATCATTAAAACGACGTTGCCTATACACGATCCTGAAAAAAAAATGCTCTAGCAAAGCGCGGTCACGTACAACACATACGACGGCCCTATAAAGAGGAATTCCATGCGGATGATACCACCCTTTGGGCTGCTTTAACAGATTTTGTGTTAGTAAAAGACGATTCGTGCTTTTCTGTCTGTTACAGCGTGATGAATGTGCTTACTCCATTACGAACAAAACTACCAGAACTAGCGCTCCCGTCTCATAACTTGCTTTTAAACATGCGCAGATTTTTCCCGCCGTTAAAGACCATTTTTACAACCCGAAAAACTTCAACGTTAAAAACGTTGTGAAAAAATAGAGCATGTTCGGAAAAAAAATTGCCCGTTTTTCAGAACCCGAAAAACGGTCGCGTCTACGTGGCATAAGATTTTAACCAATATCTCAATGAACACATTTACTTAAAATTAGTTGATGCAAAAATGAATCCAGAAAGGAAAAGAAAGGCGCAGCAGCCTAGTGTATTACCATTAGACAATTTATTGAATATAAATAATATTAAAAAACTACTCACAAAAAGAGTCGGTGTACAGGCTTGTCAAAGAACGATAAAGTAAATACCCCTCAAACCAGAATAGGGGGGGATAAAGGTGTGTTGCTGCTGGCTTACGCTTTTCGAGGCGTCTAGGGCCTCTTCATCAGAGCCCAGCAGTACTATTCTGGAGCGTGGTTTGAGGGGTATTTACTTTATCGTTCTTTGGCAAGCCTGTACACCGACTCTTTTTGTGAGTAGTTTTTTAATATTATTTATAGTCAATAAATTGTCAAATGGTAATACACTAGGCTGGTGCGCCTTTCTTTTCCTTTTCTGTTTTCCACCAGGACTCTCCCCATTCATGAAGGGCAGCAAGGCCACTGCTATTACCACTTTTTGACATCTGTGTAATTTTCCATGCAGAATACTGACTAAGTGTTGGACATTCCACTCGTGCGCAGGAGTTTGCTTGCTTTTTCTGTACAAAAATGAATCCACCCCACAACAAAAACTCCTCCATCTGGTATTTTGTGTGACCTCCATGATTTGTAAGGACAGCGCCAAGTCTTCTAGGCATGGAATGAACACGGTGGCGACATATTGCAGCAC
This sequence comes from Rana kukunoris, assembly GCA_029574335.1. NCBI lineage: Eukaryota > Metazoa > Chordata > Amphibia > Anura > Ranidae > Rana > Rana kukunoris. The sequence goes on from CM056059.1 coordinate 161,541,542, forward strand.
CAATCTTTTTCAAATGTTTAAGAATGACCTCTTTTAGAGCCTGGATGGAGAGCGATGCTCGGCTCTTCAGAATTCCCCATAGATGTTCCCCAATTTGGTTCAGATCGAGAGACATATTTGGCCACAGAATCACGTTCACCCTGTTCTTCTTCAGAAATGCAGCAGTGGCCTTAGATGTGTGTTTTGGATGATTGTCATGTTGGAAAAATGCATGACGGACCAGGGGCACGGAGTGATGGTAGCATCTTCGCTTTCTTTATAGAGCAGTACATCTGTGAATTGCATCTCCCCGACACCAGTAGTATTCATGGAGCTCCAACGAAGGACACTGCCACCACCATGTTTCACAGTAGGCACCATGCATTTTTCTTTGTAATCTTCACCTTTGCAATACCATACAGTTTTGAATCCACCAGTTCAAAAAGCATTTGTCTTGGTCTCATGACTCCAGAGTACAGAGTCCCAGTAGTCTTCTTCTTTTTCAGCGTGGGCTCTGGCAAATTTTAGGTGGGCTTTATGTGAATGAGCTTTAGAAGAGGCTCTCCTCATGGTCGACACCCATGCATGCCATTCCTCTACAGTGTACGCCGTATTGTGTCAACAGTCACACCAGTTTGGCTTTCTACTTCTTTGACTAAAACATGACCTGGACATCTCTGTGAGATTACAAATTTCTGTTTTACTTTTGCCCCCCAGCGCCGTCACTGCATGGCTGGTCTCTCTCCACACAGAGACAGCTGCTGCTTCGCTCTCCTCCTCTGACAGGAGGGGGGACAGGCTTAAGCAGGAAACACAGTGGCAGCAGGGGTGACTGGCGGAGAAAGCTACCTCTAGACACGGACAAGGAGAGGAGGAGGAGGAGGAGCTAGGGAGGGGAGCATTCTGGTGCTTCAGTGCCCACACCTTTGTGGCACCTGGGTGCACTGCACCCCACGCACCTGCCTAGGATTAGCCATGGCCACCTCTGTGTATATCCTACCCACTTTCAGATGCCATTGTTATAAGATAATCAAATGTTTTTCACTTTACCTGTCACCGGTAGTGTTATGGCTGATCGGTGTATAGTTCCTTCTCTGATCTAGGTTTGCTTAGGTAACTCAAAACAACCAATGTAGTCATTCCAGTTCAATTGCCAATAAGAGCAAGGGAAAAAAAAATCCTACAATGCAATCGACTCACTTAACATCAACCTAAGGATAGCACTGCCTTTTAGCAGCATGTTGTTCTCGGCCCGCGTTCAGTAGGAACAATTTCTCAGAGGCGATGAGGGAGAGCAGGGCAGCTCATTAAAATGAATTCTGAGTTGGGAAATAAAGCTTCTTAGGCTGCCCGGGGCTGTTTGAGTAGGTAGGAGACGAAGAACAATCACTCTCAATCAGCAATATAGACGTACGTATCATTAGTGCAAGTTGAAGAAGCCTCCTTACCCCTGTTACTTTGCCGTAATCTGTAAAAAAAAATGTTTGACATTCCAGACAAATGTTATTTTTTATTATTTTATATTTTTCAGAATAGTTATAGAACTTTGATATCTATTTCCCTTCAAAAAAAAAGGTAGATTGACTTCTCAACAAAAACATTTTTCATAGCAAGAGCAAGCAGGATAACATGATACCAATATAATGAGTGATTTACTAGCTCGCCTTGGAATTTTTCTTTTTTTTTTTTCTTTTTTCCTCCAGCTATTTCAGATAGAGCTGAAGTTCATTTAGTCAAGTTTGTAGAAACATACTGCCCGAGGTGACACATTGAGTGCTCTAGAAAACTCCATGGTCTCCAACAGGGAAACAAAAAAAAATAATGTATAAAAATTGTTAGTCAATATTAATCCAGGCAAGTGTTAATTTGAAGTAATGTTATTTTTCTTGAGGCAAGATGTGAACCAATCCTGTGACCTAAAAAAAAAAGATGGAATAAATGGTGAAACATAATATAAAAAATAAAATAAAAATTAAAATATACAAAACAAAATAAATGGGGAAACAAATGCCCATCCTTATGCATTATTATTTAAATGAACCACTTAAGCCCCTGGAAGAATTGTCTGCCCAATGACCGGGCCATTTTTTTGCGATTTGGCACTGCTTCATTTTAAATGAGAATTGCGCATTTGCGCGACACTGTACCCAGACAAAATGTTTAAAAATAATAATAAAAAATAATATTTTTGCTATAATAAATATCCCCAATTTAAAAAAAAAATCTTCATCAGTTTAGGACAATATATATTCTAAAATAAAACAAATGAATTGTAACTAATTAATAATAAATAATAGAGCATTTTTATTATGTTAAAAAAAATAAGCATACATTGATTGGTTTACGCAAAAGTTATAGGCCCAGATTCACAGAGCGATTACGCCTGAGCAACAGGAGATGCGCGTGCGTAAGTCTAAATGTGCGCGTGCGTTTCGATGCACGGCATCCCCAAAACGAGATACGCAAGAAATCTACTTTTTTGGTCCAGCGTAATTTCGTTAGACAGGCGCATCCGTCCGCGCAAAACTGCGCTAGACAGACCATTGATTTGCTAGTCAAATATGCTAATGAGGGACTTACGGGGATCCACAAAAGAACGTTGGGGCAGCGCAGGCTACGGAGTGTGCGCAACAGCAAAATGTCCTGTCTAAAATTAGACCATATAAAAGCTGGTCTAAAAAGAGAAAAAAAGTCTACATGTTAGATAAAGCAACACTGTTAGTGAGAAGCTCAGCAGTCACACGTGTTGCACAACAATCTGTATGCCAACATGCCAGGGGCATCGTCGCGCATAGCTATACTACTGACTTTAGATGAACAAAGAAGGATGAGGGCACTGAGGAGGGCACTGAGGAGGGCACGGGAGATGTTTTTTTATTTTTTATTTGCTTATATAAACTTTACAATTTAATCTAATACAATATTCTTATCTGATACAAGCCCCTCACTCTTCACTCTTCACGGGAGAGGATATATCACACACGCATAGACATCTATGGCATGAGTGATTCTGAGGTGTCTCGCATCTTCAGATTCACCCCTAATGCCATCATGGAATTAACCACAACCTTGCAGGAGGACATCAGCAGCCCAACACATGGCACTACCCATGACACCCATGACAACTACATATACAATCATAGCCCCATCCCCACAGATTTCGAATAGAACATGTATGGGGACAGCTGGCTGGTTGGTGGGTGGCAGGCATGACTGGCCCCCCCCCATGATGCACACATCACAAGGGGCATATGCATCTTTGCACGTTAAACACACACATTAATCATGGCACAATGAGAATGCATGCATGCACACCACTGTGGTCCCTAGCACAGACGCATCACATCCTCATCACATTGGATTGGCACAAGCCCACCATGCAGGACTTGTGAGCAGCAACGCCATGCCACGGCTCCAATTATGTCACTGTCACATTCATACACCATTCACACAGACCTGGGGATCACTTCTCCACCACAAATGAGGGTGACACCCCTTTTCCCGCAGGAATATCACCCCCACATTCCAAAATCATACACAAACAGAACCAAAAAAATAAAATAAATGACGAGCAAAAATAAAAAATGCCCAGCAAAAATATAATTTAAACAAAATAACAAAGAAAACACATAAAAGACAAAAATCACTCTGCAAAACAGTCCCCAAATATCTCAGACACGTCACAAACAAACAAACAAACGCTAATAAACAAAAGCACCTTGCTGTATAGGAAGGGATACAAAGGGGTGTACTTTTGCAAAGGAAGTGCATTTGTGTCTGTCTATTTATGCTGTTTGCGTAGTTTACTAAGTTGCCCTAATCCACTTCCAATTTCACTGATTGCGCCGTTCCCGAGTTGTGAGCATGCGCACAGAGGTGCTGACCATGGTCTGCTTCAAACGCGCATGCGCGAGCCGGCCGGCCCTTCATTTGCATGGGGTCACGGCTCATTTCAATGTAACACGCCCACGTCCTTCCCAATTTGTATTAATCCGCCTTACGCCTCTGAAATAACATTACGCATGCGCAATTTTCTGCGCTAAAGCTACGAGAATAGGGTGATTACGCGGCTACATTGCGCAAGTCTAACGTAAAGGCGGTGCGCTACGCCGGTCCAATAATGCGCAGATGTACCTGAATCTGGCCCATAGCGTCTACAAACTATGGGAAAGATTTATGGCATTTTTATGTTTTTTTTCTTTAATTAGTAATGGCGATGATATGTGATTTTTAGCGGTACTGGGACATTGCGGCGGACAGATCGGACACTTTTGACACATTTTTGGGACCACTGACATTTATACAGCGAACAGAACTATAAATATGTACTGATAACTGTGCAAAGGTCACTGGCAGGGAAGGCACACTAGGGGGCGATCAAGGGGTTAAATGCGTGTTGCCTCAGTGTCTTGGGGATGGGACTGACTAGGGGAGGAGACATATCATCGTTGCTACTCTAGATATGGCTTCTCTTCCATGACAGCACAGGTTTACACACACATATCCACGTGCCTGGCTCTTGTGCACACAATGACATTGGGCCCCCCACCATGCAGCGCGTGCATGCACACGCACACCCTCTGGTGGCTCTTAAATGGAACCCCGTATATGTATGGGATTTCACCCCGCAGTGCCATTGTGCCGCAATAAGGCCTCATTCACATGGACGGACGGACCGTTTGGGTCCGCCTGTCAGTTTTGACGGCGGACCTGAACGGACGCTCCATGCATCCCTATGGAGCGTTGGGTGACAGCGGACATATGTCCGCTGACATCCAACCCTGTTCGATCCACTAAAAACAGATTTATGGGGGATACGTCCCCATCCGTCCATGGTGGATCTGATCGGGTAAGATCTGATGAAAACAGACATGTTGTCTGTTTTCATCAGATCGCTCCATAGGAGACATCAATGCCCGACAAGCCCCTCCCCGCTCAGTGAGCAGAGAGGAACTTGTCATCCGTCGGCTCAGCGGAAATCTGCGAACTGGTCTCACGCTGAGCTGGCGGGAGCAGGCGGACTCCGTAATGACGGAGTGCGATGGAGTCTGCCTCGTGTGAATGAGGCCTAAATGTTAGCCGGTCGGGTACCGGTTAATATCATGTAGCAAAGAGCGCAGCTTAGGGAAGTTAGCTCCTTTGAAATTCAGTGTACTAGTGTTCCCCTTGTGCTTCTTATTGCTGTGGTTTATGCTGAATGTAATCAACCTGTGATCGCTGTTTCCTAAGTATTTACACATCTGTGAAATTGTATTTGTATTCTATACTCTTACTACTATGGAACTATCTTTGATAATATGAACCTTCTTCGGAGGGTCATGTGCTTTTTTTCAGTGTAAGGATCTCCTATAGACATGTGCAATTTATTCGCTTTCGAATAAATTTATCGACAAAATTCGACAAATTTGTTAATTTGGAAATATTTGAAATATCAAAAAAAAAATTTAACACATTTTTCTGAAAACTCGTAAATTCTAAAATTTGTAAATTCTAAAATTCAAAAATCAGAAAATGTTAAACGAAAATAAGAATGAAAATCCAAAAATTCTAAAGACCGAAAATCCGAAATAATAACTAACTAATAATAATAACTATTAAATTATAGGTATTGGAATTTCCTTTAAAATTAAGCTGTTAGTAATTGTAACGAATACAAATTTATTCGAAGTTATGAAAAATCCGGAATAACAAATGCTGCATCTAAACAAATAGAAAGTAACTAATTTAAAATAAATAATAATAATACAAACCTTTTTTTTTATTTTGTCACATTCCATTCATTTCTGGATCATATACAATCATGCATTCATTATTTCGGATAATTTGTAACTTCAGATGAATTCCTATTTGTTACGTTCATAAACAGCCACATTTAAAAGTCAATTCCAATACCTATAATTTTTAGTTAGTTATTTCTTCGGATTTTAGAATTTTAGAATTTCGAAATTTTCTGATTTTCACATTTCCCGAATTTTTAAATTTTAGAATTTACTAAATTTTAGAATTTACGAACACCACATCTAAACTAATGAAGCATAACTAGTTACATTTTTCTGAAGTTACACATTTATTAAAAATAATTAATTTCCATCATAAAGAATGACCCAAAAAAATAGGTAAAACTAATGAAATGTAACTAATAAATAATAATAATAATACAAAATGTATTATTATTATTTAATATTATTAATTCAATGACATTACATTCATTTACATACATCATTCGTTATTTTGGATAATTCATCATTTTGGATAAATCGTATTCATTACACTCATAAATGGCTAAATTTGAAAGGAAATTCCAATATCTATAATTTAATAGTTAGTTATTATTCCGGATTTTTGAATTTACTAAATTTTCGAATTTACGTATACCACATCTAAACGAATGGAACATAACTAATTCACATTTTTCCTAAGTTACACATTTTTTCGAAATAACAAATTTCGATCATAAAGAATGACCCAAAAAAATCATATTATTGTTAATTAGTTACTTTCCATTCATTTAGATGTGGCATTCATTATTTCGGATAATTCGTAACTTCGGATTAATTAGTATTCATTACAATCATAAACAGCCAAATTTGAAATTAAATTCCAATACCTATAATTTAAAAGTTAGTTAGTTATTATTTTGGATTTTCCGAGTTTTCTAATTTTCTAATTTAGGAATTTTCTAATTTAGCAATTTACAAATTTTCGAATTTAGCAATTTAGGAATTTTCTAATTGACAAATTTACGAATTTTCTAATTTACGGATTTAAGAATTGTATAATTTACGGATTTGTGAATTTTAGAAGTTAATAATTTACAAATTTGCGAATTTACAAATTTACAAAATCACAAATTTACGAAATTACAAATTTACGAAATTAAGAATTTACAAATTTTAGAATTTTGCAAATTTTAGAATACCGCATGCCTTGCGCTTCCTGACGACGTGCATAATGAAACAGCTGTCGAGGCATCACCTCCGGCCCCCCTGGTTCACCGCTGTCACAGGTGGAACGCACGCCAGGCATCTCCATTACGGGACTTTGTGTACTCAGCCAGTTATTTCGGATTTTCAGATTTTCTAATTTTCTAATTTATGAATTTTCTAATTTACAAATGTATGAATTTAGGAATTTTCTAATTTAGGAATTTAGGAATTTTCTAATTTACAAATTTAGGAATTTTCTAATTTAGCAATTTACAAGTTTAGGAATTTTCTAATTTACAATTTTACACATTTTCTAATTTACGGATTTAAGAATTTTATAATTTACGAATTTACGAATTTGTGAATTTTATAATTTACAAATTTTCAAATTGACAAATACAGGAATTTAGGAATTTTCTAATTTAGCAATTTACAAATTTATAAATGTACGAATTTACAAATTTACGAATTTATAAATTTACGAATTTACGTAATTACGAATTTACGAAATTAAGAATTTAAGAATTTTAGAATACCGCATGCCTCAAGCTTTTTGATGATGTGCATAACGAAACAGCTGTCGAGGCCCCCCTGGTTCACCACCATCACGGTGGAACGCACGCCAGGCATCTCCATTACGGGACTTTTTGTACTCAGCCATAGTAACTGCTATCCAGTTATTGTTTTGGATTTTCAGGTTTTCGAATTCTCTAATTTATGAATTTTCTAATTTACAAATTTACGAATTTAGGAATTTTTTATTTTACAAATTTAGGAATTTTCTAATTTAGCAATTTACAAATTTAGGAATTTTCTAATTTACAATTTTACGAATTTTCTAATTTATAGATTTAGGGATTTAAGAATTTTATAATTTACAAATTTGTGAATTTTATAATTTACAAATTTGTGAATTTTATAATTTACAAATTTGTGAATTTACGAATTTACATTTTTTTTTTCAAAATTCTTTATTTACTCACAGCAGAAGGCACATCCACAAGGATTACAACGTCATTGTATACATAACAATATCCACAGGTAGACAAACGTAATGGGAACATTTATACTTGGCAGCAGGTCCAACAGAGTTGCTCTATGGGTTAACAATCTGTGTACTGTGCTCAGTCTGACACTGCTAACAAAATATCATCTATCTACATGGCTTGGCGTGATTTAGGGATCTGTGGACTCACCCTCCATTTTCCAATATCTAAAAGTATTAAGGTAGAAAGGATAGAAGGCAGTAGAGATTAGTTAGTCCCAAGGCGTATACGGAAGAACAAGGAGAAGTAGTCACCCTGGGAGAGAGGCTCCCAGGGGATTACACAGAGGGGGAAGGGAAAAGGGAGGGTAACTCGCGAGCATGGATCAGTGTCTCTTTCAAGACTGTCATCACGTCTCTGGACGACAGACTCGATCCCTCTACTGACTGGGGGAGGGACTGGACCAGGAGTCCAGGCATGATTTCTAAAACCTCTAATATAAATCTAATTATTGTCAGGGGTGGTCTGTTGGGGCCACCTGTCGTGTGTGTGCATCTATGGGCACTGTTCCACACACGGTGAGAGCTATGGTGAGGGACTGTCAATGCTTTTCGATTATTGTTTCTGGTATTTTGCATCTTTTTTATTTATTTATTATTCTTTCATTTTTTAGATAGTACTGCGACTTCATTGCACTACCCTGGCCCTGATGAAGAGGCATTAGTCTGCATAGCCTCGAAACGTTGGCATATCTGTCCTTATCGTAACAGACAGTTCTTTGAGTGTTTGTTTGCATTTTTTGTCCCTATTATATTTTCTTGTATGTTTTGTTATTAGTGATGTTTAATGCCGCTGTACTTTGTGTGCCCCTAGTTGCATTATCCCTCTTTTGGTCATTTGGATGCTTTTATTAAACGTTGTAGCATTGGCCTTAATGTGTTGTCCACGAACAACAACATTGAATAAAATTTGACACTTTTTTGATAACATAATTGACGACCACTCAGTTTTTTATCTTTACTCATGAACCAGTCTCCCAACTCAAAAGTCCCACCGAGGAAATACACCCCACCTTTGGGGTATACAAATCTGATTTCTAAGTGGCTGTCCTTCGTTCAGGTATGGAAAAAATATTCCACAATTGCCAGGTCTGATTGTATGAGTCATGTCTGTCTTGGTTTGTGAGGATCAGGTCCTCCATCTTATTAATTTCGTCCACTAGGGATGAGCCGAACATACCCGCGGACGAACGTTCGAACAGACCGCGGGTTCGCGCGAACATTTAGAACCCCATTGAAGTCTATGGGACTCAAACGTTTGAATTAAAAAACGATCATTTTAAAGACCAATATTCAATTTAATGTTGGAAAACATCTTTCAGAACCCGGGTCTTGCCCCAGGGAACATGTATCAATGGAAAAAAAAGTTTTAAAAACGCAGTTTTTTCCGGAGCAGCCATTTTAATGATGCTTAAAGTGAAAAAAAAAAGAAAAATTCCTTTTAATATCGCACCTGCTGGCTGTCTATAGTAGTGGCACGTGTTTATAAATGTCCCTGCACAACATGAGAGTACTATAAGAAAAAAGTAATTTAATACTGCTTGCGCACGTGCTGTGTGGCAACAATATGTCAAATATTTTAGCGGTGGTGGGGGGCCATTAATGTTTTGTGAAAGAAAAATTGTAGAAAAAAGGGCACCCCTCAAACATACTGTAATTGGAGCGCAACAAGGAGCCAGGTGCAAAGTATTACATCAAAAATTGTTATTAGGCACCCCTGTTAAACAAGGGCAGAAAAATTGCGCCTTAGGCACAACCCAACACTGCAACCCCTCCCAATAACTCTAATTGGAGCACAACAAAGAGCCATGTGCAAAGTATTGCATCAAAAATTGTTATTAGGCGCCCCTGTTTAAAGGGGTTGAAAAATTGTGCCTTGGGCACAACACAACACTGCAACCCCTCCCAATAACTCTAATTGGAGCACAACAAAGAGCCATGTGCAAAGTATTGCATCAAAAATTGTTGTTAGGCGCCCCTGTTTAACAGGGGCTGAAAAATTGTGCCTTAGGCACTGGTGGCGGAGCCCAGAAACACAACATTTCTTACTAGCTATCAGCAAGAAAAGTGAGGAGGAGAAGGATATTCCATCAGCAGCATAAGAGGACACTCAGCATCAGCATACGCAGTCTAAAAGGGATCTGCCATTTCAACCAAAAAATATTATTCAGTAACATCAGCATCAGGTGCTTGGTAGCTAGTGTTGATCCAAGCCTGATTCATTTTGATGAAGGTCAGTCGATCAACAGTCGGTGGAGAGGCGCACCCTGTGATCGGTCACAAAGCCTTCAGCAGCACTGAATGTGCGTTCTGAAAGAACACTGGATGCAGGGCAAGCCAGTAGCTCAATTGCGTACTGTGCAAGCTCTGGCCAGTGATCCATCCTCAAGACCCAGTAAGCCAGAGGATTTTCGGTGGGGAAGGTGTCCAAGTCGGATCTTGCCCCTAGGTATTCCCTGGCCATCTAAACCAGACGCTGGCGATGGTTGCTGGAACCGGTCAGACCTTGGGGCTGCGGACTAAAAAACTGTCCGAACGCATCAGACGGCCACCTTCTCCACTGCTCCTTCTGTGACTCACCGAAGCCCCAGCAAGACGTTTTCCAGAGCCAGGTTTTGGTAATCTGGGAGTGCATTGCAGAGACCCTTCTGCAAGGCCTCCCGCAGAAGTTTCATCTTCTTCTCCCTCTGCGATGGCAACATAAGGTCCGCAACCTTACTCTTGTAACGTGGATCAAGGAGAGTTGCCAGCCAGTAATGATCCCTCTCCTTGATGGCACGTACACAAGGATCCTTACGCAGGCTTTGCAGGATCAGGGAGGCCATGCAGCGTAGGTTTGCAGAGGCATTTGGGGCACAGTCCTCTGGGTCACTGAGGACGACAGGATCCACAGGCACCTCATCCCAGCCACGTAAAAGTCCACGTGTTCCTTGGGACTGTAAATGAACCCTTGAAGACTGCTGATGCTGAGTGCTAGGCTCCACCTCAATGCTACTGATACAATCATCCTCCTCCTCCTCCTCCTCCTCCTCTTTCTGTGTGCTAGGTGGGCAAGCAGGCCCACTGTCTGGGTAAAGGGGGCCTTGAGAGGTAAGGAAGTCCTCCTCTTCCTCCCTCTGTTCTGCCTCAAGGGCCCTGTCCATTATTCCACGTAGCGTGTGCTCCAACATGTGAATAAGAGGAACAGTCTCACTGATGCATGCACTGTCACTGCTCACCATCCTCGTGGCCTCCTCAAATGGTGACAGGACAGTGCATGCATCCCTGATCAAGGCCCACTGGCGTGGGGAAAAAAACCTAGCTCCCCTGACCCAGTTCTGCTGCCATATTGGCACAGGTACTCATTGATGGCCCGCTGCTGCGTGTGCAGCCGCTGCAACATGGCCTACGATGAGTTCCATCTGGTGGGCATGTCACAAATTAGGCGGTTCTTGGGCAGGTTGTATTCCATTTGGAGGTCTGTCAGCCGAGCAGTGGCATTATATGACCTCCGGAAATGCACACAGACTTTCTTTGCCTGCTTCAGGACATCCTGTAAGCCCGGGTACCTGCCCAAGAACCGCTGCACCACCAAATTCAGGACATGCGCAAACCAGGGCACATGGGTGAGTTTTCCCTGTCGCAGGGCAGAGAGGAGGTTGGTGCCATTATCGCTGACCACCATTCCAGGCTTCAGCTGGCGTGGCGTCAACCACCTCTGAGCCTGACCCTGCAGAGCTGACAAAACCTCTTCCCCGGTGTGGCTCCTGTCTCCCAAGCACACCAGCTCTAGCACCGCATGGCATCTCTTGGCCTGCATTCCTGCGTTGCCCCTCGTACACCTACGGAGCACGGCTGGTTCTGAGAAAACATCACCAGAGGAAGAGGCCACAGAGGAAGAAGAAGAGGAGGGGGTGGAGGAGAGAGGTGTGTCACAAACAGTAGTAGTGTTTTGGAGGCGTGGTGGCGGAACAACCTCCAAAACTACTGTACCTTGCCCTGCGTCCTTCCCAGCTGCCAGCAGAGTCACCCAATGCGCCGTAAAAGACAGGCAACGTCCCTGTCCATGCCTGCTGGACCATGAGTCAGCGGTAAGATGCACCTTACCACTGACCGCCCTGTCCAGCGAGGCATGGACATTGCCTTCCACATGCCGGTAGAGAGCCGGAATCACCTTCCGTGAGAAAAAGTGGCGTTTTGGTATTTGCCACTGAGGTACCGCACATTCCACAAACTCACGGAGGGGGGCAGAATCTACCAACTGAAAAGGTAGCACTTGAGGTGCTAGCAATTTCGCCAAGCTAGCATTCAACCGCTGGGCATGTGGATGGCTGGGATTGTACTTCTTTCCGCGCTGCAGCAGCTGGGGCAGGGAAATTTGCCTGGTACTATCAGTAGATTGCCCGCATGTACTACTACTAGGTTGTGACACACCTATTTCTACACCTTCACTGCAGGCTTCAGAGAGGACTGGGGGTCTAGTGGGGTTTGAGGTCCCAGAAGGGCAAGGGGAGGTACGCTTTTGTCTTTGGTGTGGGTCTTTCTGGTGTGCTTGCGAACGAGCTGCATGGCAGGTCGACATATGTCTGGACAAGCATGTGATATCCAGGTGGTTGGTGTTTTGGCCACGCGAGATACGCTTGCGACATATGTTGCAAATAGCAAAGGTACGATCTAATGGACATGTTTCAAAAAAGGCCCACACCAAAGAACTTTTGCTGTACCGGTCAGACACAGCAGCGCCATGCACAAGCGCCGTAGATGTGCGCTGCAATGCAGTTGGTGTGCCCTTAAGCTGACCCCTGGAGGGCATCCTGCCTTTTTGGAGATGTGCCTGTGCCTCGTCCTCCTCTTCCTCTTCCTCCTCCTCCTCTCTCCTATCAGGCACCCAGGTAGAGTCAGTGACCTCATCATCCCCTCCCTCCTCATCACTGTCAAAAACCTGGCAGTATGCTCCAGTTGGGGGAACATTACTGCCAGATTGCTGTCCCTCTCGGCCACCCCCTCTCCCTGGACTCACATCAATGCCTTCCTCTATCTGTGTTACATCATCGGAGCCTTCAAAACGCTGTGCATCTTTATTCAGCATGTACCCAACACTGTGTTGAAACATTTCGGGGGACTCCTCAGGAGGACACGGTGGGACTAGGGAAGGATTGTGTGATGCCATGGTACAGAGGGAAGAGGAAGCCTTGGCAGCTGCTTTGCTAGACAAACTAAGATCAGTCTGTGTGAGAGAGGATGAGGAGGATGAGGACGGCTTGGTCATCCAATCTACTATTTTCTCTGCATGTTGAGGCTCAACACGGCCAGCTCCCGAAAATAAGGACTAGCGGCCACGTGCTGAAGAGGATGCACCGCGTCCACCACCAGCGTTGCCTCTAGATGCAGAGCCTGCTTGCCCTCGTGATGCTCTGCCTTTCTTTGTTGTCCTTCCAGACATTTTAATAGCCTGCACAGGACAAAATCAGAAATAAACAGCACCTGTCCAGTAAGAGCAACTGCGTTTATCGGCAAAAATGTATAGTAAGATCGACTGAGTTTATGGGCAAAAACAGCAAACGTGCAGTATGATCGACTGAGTTTAATGGCAAAAACACAGCAAACTTATAGTAAGATCGACTGAGTTTATGGGCAAAAACAAAGCAAACGCGCAGTATGATCGACTGCGTTTATGGGCAAACACAGCAAACGCGCAGTATGATCGACTGAGTTTATGGGCCAAAACACAGCAAACTTATAGTAAGATCGACTGAGTTTATGGCCAAACACAGCAAACGTGCAGTATGATCGACTGATTTTATGGGCAAAAACACGGCAAATGTATAGTAAGATCGACTGAGTTTATGGCCAAACACAGCAAACGTGCAGTATGATCGACTGAGTTTAATGGCAAAAACACAGCAAACTTATAGTAAGATCGACTGAGTTCATGGTCCAAAACACAGCAAACGTGCAACGTGCTGTATGATCGACTGCATTTATGGGCCAAAACACAGCAAACATATAGTAAGATCGACTGAGTTTATGGCCAAAAACAGCAAACGTGCCGTATGATCGACTGAGTTTAGGTGCAAAAACACAGCAAACGTATAGTAAGATCGACTGAGTTTCTGGCCAAAAACAGCAAACGTGTTGTATGATCGACTGAGTTTATGGGCAAAAAAACAGCAAACGTGCAGTATGATCGACTGAGTTTATGGGCAAAAACACAGCAAACTTATATTAAGATCGACTGAGTTTATGGGCAAAAACACAGCAAACGTATAGTAAGATCGACTGAGTTTCTGGCCAAAAACAGCAAACGTGTTGTATGATCGACTGAGTTTATGGGCAAAAACACAGCAAACTTATATTAAGATCGACTGAGTTTATGGGCCAAAACACAGCAAACGTGCAACGTGCTGTATGATCGACTGCATTTATGGGCCAAAACACAGCAAACATATAGTAAGATCGACTGAGTTTATGGCCAAAAACAGCAAACGTGCCGTATGATCGACTGAGTTTAGGTGCAAAAACACAGCAAACGTATAGTAAGATCGACTGAGTTTCTGGCCAAAAACAGCAAACGTGTTGTATGATCGACTGAGTTTATGGGCAAAAAAACAGCAAACGTGCAGTATGATCGACTGAGTTTATGGGCAAAAACACAGCAAACTTATATTAAGATCGACTGAGTTTATGGGCAAAAACACAGCAAACGTATAGTAAGATCGACTGAGTTTCTGGCCAAAAACAGCAAACGTGTTGTATGATCGACTGAGTTTATGGGCAAAAACACAGCAAACTTATATTAAGATCGACTGAGTTTATGGGCCAAAACACAGCAAACGTGCAACGTGCTGTATGATCGACTGCGTTTATGGGCCAAAACACAGAAAACGTAAAAGTAAGATCGACTGAGTTTAGGGGCAAAAACACAGCAAACGTGTTATACCTGAAGGGTTCCACATGTACTGGCACTTTAAGGCTGGCTCCACCCAGCAGTGATGACAAGGTTCAAGGGGTACAGTGAGCATCTTAGAGTGTGCTCATGTAGGAAGCAGATAAGATGTACTGTCCTGAGATTAGGGTTGCCACCTTTTCTTCAAGCCAAACCCGAAATTTTTTGCGGCGCACAGCAATTTTTTTGTAGTATACGCTATAGGAATGTAAAACACCTGGGACACCTTTTGGTTTACCCAAAGAGAGTAATTATGAGGTGTACTACAGTGAATAGTGGCTGTGGCCAAATTGCATTGCAACAGGTGGGGGGGGGGACTTGAAGGGGGTTGGTTAAATAAAACAAAAGCATTAGTGTACCCATAAAATATGATTCGATTAATAAAAGTAATGTCAGTAAAAATATGAAAATAGCCTAGCTTAAAAGTGGACACTGTCAGCCAGTAGAGCAGTGGACGGTGTCAGTAGAGCAGTGGACGGTGTCAGTAGAGCAGTGGACGGTGTCAGTAGAGCAGTGGACGGTGTCAGTAGAGCAGTGGACGGTGTCAGTAGGGCAGTGGACGGTGTCAGTAGGGCAGAGGACGGTGTCAGTAGGGCAGAGGACGGTGTCAGTAGGGCAGAGGACGGTGTCAGTAGGGCAGAGGACGGTGTCAGTAGGGCAGAGGACGGTGTCAGTAGGGCAGAGGACGGTGTCAGTAGGGCAGAGGACGATGTCAGTAGGGCAGTGGACGGTGTCAGTAGGGCAGTGGACGGTGTCAGTAGAGCAGTAGAGCAGAGGACAATGTTACACAGTGAGAACTGTATATATGTATGGTGTATTGCCCCCCAAACCCCCCCAAACTATATATGGGGGCTGTATATATAGATGGTGAATGGGGGTCTGTATATATGGGGGATAACTGTATATATGGATGGTGTATGGGGGGGGGGACTGTACATATGGGGGGGGCTGTATATATGGGGGGGAGAACTGTACATATGGGGGGGCTGTATATATGGATGGTGTATGGGGGAGAATTGTACATATGGGGGGCTGTATATATGGATGGTGTATGGGGGAGAATTGTACATATGGGGGGGGGCTGTATATATGGATGGTGTATGGGGGTGACTGTATATATGGGGGGGGGAGAACTGTAAGTATGGTGGGAAGTGGTGAGGACTGTATGTAAAGTGTATGGTGGGGGGGAGGTGAGAGTACTGACATACTGACAGTCTAACGGTAACATGGCAAAAACTGACCTTACAAGTTGAGCTCCAGTCTCAGCACGATCTCTATACACTTTCTAACAGAGCAGCAGGGAATGGGGAGGCTCCACCTTCAACCCCACCTCCTTGTCCCTTCTGCAGCCAACCAGAGGAGTGCACTCAGGAACATGGAGGCTCTGCCTCCGCCTCTGTGTCCCGTCTGCAGCATTGAGCACACAAAAGCAGTAGCACTGCCGGCCGCCGGGAGCTGCACACTAGTCTACTACAGTACTAACACAAGCTGGTGGAGGCGGAGCCGAGCCTGGGGAGATACAGAGACACCAGTCCAGGTCAGGACTCGGTGACACACACAGCAAGTGCCAGGCAGGTAGGTGGGAGTGGGACTTCTCTGGGCGGCCACGGGCACTTGGGATCATGTGCAGTGCAGCTCTGTTGCGGTCAGGCCAGGAGTGGATGGACGGCTGGAAAAAAATAATATTTTTTTTTTAAATGTGCCCGGGTTTCAGACGGCTTCAAAACCGGGCACATGCGTCCAAACCCGGACTGTCTGGGTCAAAACCGGACAGGTGGCAACCCTACCTGAGATGCATGTTGCAGTGTACAGGCTGTAGAGAATAAACATCCATTGCTCCAGTCCAGAGTCTTGTGTCTCTCACAACACACAGGACATCACAGTGGCGACATCCTTGTCTCTCTCTGAGAGTGAGAGAGAGACAAGGACATTGTGGATTGTCACCTGGATAAAAGCAGTCACAGATCCCAGCAGGAAAATGTCATTAATCGGGACATTAGGTGAGTTTGATGGAGAACAGACATCCTGGAGTTCCTGGGTTGAGAGACTGGAACAGTATTTTAGTGCAAATGACATCACAGACAACAGGCAACTGGCAGTTTTTTTGACAGTGGTCGGGTCCAAAACATATGACACTCTTAGGCCGCGTACACACGAGGGGATATGTCCGCTGAAAACGGTCCGATGGACCGTTTCAGCAGACATCTCCGCTCGTGTGTATGGGCTAGCGGACAGATTTGTCCACCCGACAGATTTCAAAGCAAGCTTTGAAATCTATCCGGTGGGAATCTGTCCGCCCGACATGTCTGCTGGTTAGTACACTTACCAGCAGACATGTCGGCTCCCACCACCGCCGCGCCGCTGCCGAATGGATTCGGCGCATGCGCGGAAGTGTTTTACTTCCTGGTGCGGTGACGTGGCGGTGACGCGGCGGCGTCAACGTCACCGCCGCGTCACCACTACGTCACCGCGCCGTCCGGCGGCGGGGAATTTGATCCGATGGTGTGTACACGCCATCGGATCAAACTCCCGATCGGACATATCCGATGGAAATGGTCCGCGGACCGTTTTCATCGGATATATCCGATCGTGTGTACGGGGCCTTAGAGATCTGCTTTTCCCTGTAAAACCCTCAGTTAAGACATTGGCAGAGCTGCTGACACTGCTAGAGGATCACTTCCAGCCCAAACCACTAGAAATAGCAAAAAAATTTTGCTTCTATCAGAGGCAGCAGCAGACAGGTGAAGAGATTAAAGCTTATATGCTCGCCCTTCGCAGACTAGCCTCTACCTGTTCTTTTGGGGACTACCTACCTACTGCACTGAGAAATAAGTTTGTTATGGGACTAAATTGTGAGTCGACACAAAAGAGACTGTTAACAGAGAAAGACCTTACCCTTACAAAGGCAATTGAGATAGCTTTAGTGATGGAAATGGCTGTGAAAGATACAGAGCAATTGAACCCCCAAAGCAGAAGGGAAGAGGTGAAGCAGGAAGTTTTCAGCACAGCAGTCAAGCCAACTGCCGCAAACTGGAAATACAGACCGCCACCAAGCCGGGAGTCAGCTTGTTACCGTTGTGGGAATACAGACCATGATCACAAAGTCTGCCGGTTTAAGGATCAGACCTGTCATAATTGCGGTAGGACCGGCCATCTGAAACGAGTTTGCCGTAGCAAGAAGGTGCGAGATAAACAACCTCTGAACCCCAAGACAAAGACATATATGATGGGAAGGTATACATCATCATCTGAGTCAGAGGATGAGGAAGTGCTCCACAGATTAGACATACATCATATGCATGCAGCACCCTCCGCAATGACTGTAGATGTAACCATTGAGGGAAAGAAAATCATGATGGATGTAGACACAGGAGCAGCAGTTTCAGTTATCACCCATAAACAATGGAGACAACTTCAGACCCGAAAAACTGTCCGCCCAACACCAATCAAACTGCAGACATACTCAAAGCAGATACTCCACCCACTGGGTTACGCAGAAGTAAAGGTATTGTACAAGGGTCAGACAAAGAGACTGGCATTATATATCCTGAAAAATGGGGGACCCCCTCTCTTTGGGAGAGACTGGATTGCTCACTTTGGTATGCCAGACATCGCCATAAGTCCCTGTAACGCTGTCACCATTCCATCAGGAGATAATGAGGGATGGGTGGTGTCCCTGAAGCAGCGGTTCCCAAAGGTTTTTGATGACCAGTTGGGAAAAATAAAACATGACTGTGTGAGACTCAAGCTGAAACCCAACGCTCAACCTAAGTTCTTCAAAGCTCGGACAGTACCTTTCGCACTCCGAGCAGGTGTGGAAGCAGAACTAAGTCGGCTGGAGGAACAAGGTGTCATCTCAAAGGTAGAGCACAGCGAGTGGGCATCACCAGTTGTACCGGTAAAGAAAGCGAATGGGGACTTGCGCATTTGTGGCGATTTCCGCATGGCACTGAACTCTCAACTGGAAATAGACCAGTATCCCCCTACCCAGAGTAGATGACATTTTTGCCTCTCTTGCAGGGGTCAAAAGTTCACCAAGCTTGATCTCAAACAAGCATATTTACAATTTGAGGTCCATCCTTCTTCCCGCAAGTTTCTGACCATCAACACCCACAAGGGACTGTGAATACAATCGGATGGTGTTTGGGGTAGCCTCTGCCCCAGCCATTTGGCAACGAAAAATGGACGAGATTTTGGCGGACATTCCTTTCACGCAGTGCCTGCTAGATGACATGCTCATCACGGGATGGACTTACCAGGAACACAAGCAGAATGTGGAGCTTGTGTTGGTGAGACTCCAAGAACAGGGTCTGAAAGTGAACTTAGCAAAATGCCAATTCATGGTGCCTAAATTGGAGTTTTGTGGCCACCTTGTGGATGCAGAAGGTATACACACCACAGAAGCCAAGGTTGATGCTTTAGTCAAAGCTCCAGCCCCAACCAACGTCCAGCAGCTGCGATCATACCTTGGCTTGCTGAACTATTACCACAAATTCCTGCCAGATCTGGCACACACCTTGTTTCCGTTGAACAAGCTTTTGGAGAAACACTCCAGATGGGACTGGTCGGCTGCATGCCAGCGTGCTTTTGAAGTTTCTAAGCGGAAGCTGTTGGCGTCACGCATGCTCGTGCACTATGACCTCCAGAAGCCTCCCACCTTGGCTTGTGATGCCTCACCCTATGGTCTGGGGGCGGTACTATCCCACATCTTACCATATGGGTCAGAAAAACCAGTGGCATTTGCCTCCAGGTCTTTGACAAAAGCAGAAAGCAATTACTCACACATTGACAAAGAGGCTCTTGCACTGATATGGGCAATTAAGAAGTTTCATCTTTACCTGTATGGTAGGGAATTCACCATACTGATGGACCATAAACCACTCCTTCAGATCTTTAGCCCTGACAAAGGCATCTCCCAGACTACTGCGGCCCGCCTCCAATGCTATGCCCTATTCTTGGGGGCATACAGCTACAAAATTCAGTATCGTGGTCATGATGCCAATGCTAATGCGGACGCAATGTCCCGACTGACAGGGAGGTCCATGGACTCTTCTCCACCAGTCAAGAGTTGTCGTTACACCAGCCTGTCCTTCTTGTCTTCTGGAGGGATAGCAGCCCATACAACCAAGGATACCTTTCTGAAAACAATACTCCTGGGTAAGGTCCGGTTGGCCTGCAACTGTCACACAGGAGTATGAACCTTATTTTCGTAGGCGTATGGAATTAACTGTGGCTGGCAACTGTATTTTATGGGGAGACCGAGTGATCATTCCACAGACCCTCTGGAGACATATTCTGGACTTGCTACATACCGGTCATCCCGGGGACACCCGTATGAAACAAAAGGCCAGAGGCTATGTGTGGTGGCCAAACCTAGACTCAAATATCGCAACATATGTGAATGCTTGTGCTGGATGTGCACAAACGGCAACAGACCCTCCTCGAGGGTGCGTCCAGCCCTGGACTTGGCCCACGGTTCCTTGCTTTCTCCTACACTTGGACTTTGCAGGCCCGATCAGAGGACACACCTTCTTGATCATAGTGGACACCCATTCAAAGTGGCCTGAAGCCATTCCTGTTACTCAGCCAACGACTAAGGCAACGGTTTCCATACTGTTACATCTCGCTGCTACGTTTGGATACCCCAGAGAGATCGTCACGGACAATGGTGCACAATTCACCAGTCAGGAGTTTCAGCGTTTCCTGACTGCCCACAACATCAAGCACAAGTTGACCGCACCTTACCACCCAGCTACAAATGGTCAAGCAGAGAGGTTTGTGCAGACTTTCAAACGCTATTTCAAAGCTACAGTGGCTGCAAGTAAACAACAGTCCCTGTCACCCCAGCAGCTGGACTCCTTCCTTTCTGCTTACAGAAACACATCACATGCAACCACTGGTAAAACTCCAGCAGAACTCCTTCTGGGTCGGCAGCCATGGAATGTTTCGGATATGCTCCGCCCTCAAACAGTCCAGGAACATGTACTGCAGTCCCAAGACAAGATGGTCATACACAATGAGCTTCCCGGATTCACAGCCCAACAAAAGGTATGGGCCCGATCTTATGGGTCTTCCAACACCCGTTGGCTTCCTGCTGTCATTGCAGAGACTTTGGGACCCAATATGTACAAGGTCCGCCTGGAAGATGGTTCCATTTGCAGACGTCATGCGGATCAACTGCGTCCTCGTTCTCAACTGCCCGAATCCCTGATGCTGGCTGAACCACCAGTGTCTCAAGGTTCTGCTCCCAGCGGATCAGGATGCACAGAGACTGATGATTGTGGGGACTCTGAACTTTTGAACTCAGCTCCAACAGAGCCCTCCAGCTCTGGTCCGGAGGTCTGTTTACCCTCTGAGTTGGGGGATCCCTTCTTGGCCCCGCCGGGAAACCCATTCCGGCCAGCCCTGTTTCCTCTGGTCCCGAATCGCTGGATACCCGGCCTCATAGACACTGTCGCCCTCCTGACCGGTTGCAGTTGCAAGAGCGGTTACGAGACTTTCGACGGGGCCGACGGAAGTGATTCGATGACATATTAACCGCAACTGTCCCTGGAAGCTTGAAGTCCTGTAATTCTCCTGTGTTTGGAGGACTGTTATTGGACAGTTAATGTTTTGTGCCTGTTATTGTTTTATTGTGTTTTTTTTTTGTTTTTGTTTTTTGAGGGATTAATGGAAGGTGTTATACCTGAAGGGTTCCACATGTACTGGCACTTTAAGGCTGGCTCCACCCAGCAGTGATGACAAGGGTCAAGGGGTACAGTGGCCATCTTAGAGTGTGCTCATGTAGGAAGCAGATAAGATGTACTGTCCTGAGATGCATGTTGCAGTGTACAGCCTGTAGAGAATAAACATCCAGACCAGAGTCTTGTGTCTCTCACAACACACAGGACATCACAAAACGTATGGTAAGATCGACTGAGTTTCTGGCCAAAAACAGCAAACGTGCAGTATGATCGACTGAGTTTATGGGCAAAAAAACAGCAAACGTGCAGTATGATCGACTGAGTTTATGGGCAAAAACACAGCAAACTTATATTAAGATCGACTGAGTTTATGAGCAAAACACAGCAAACGTGTAACGTGCTGTATGATCGACTGCCTTTATGGGCCAAAACACAGCAAATGTATAGTAAGATCGACTGAGTTTATGGCTAAAAACAGCAAACGTGCTGTATGATCGACTGAGTTTATGGGCAAAAACACAGCAAACTTATATTAAGATCGACTGAGTTTATGGGCAAAACACAGCAAACGTGCAACGTGCTGTATGATCGACTGCGTTTATGGGCCAAAACACAGCAAACGTGGAACGTGCTGTATGATCGACAGTGTTGAGCGGAATACGCCATATTCGATTTTGCGATATTTCACGAATATATAGAAGAATATTCGTGAAATATTTGTTAATATCGAATATTCGTGATATTTTATCAAAAAAATAAAATTTTGCGAAATTTCGCTAATGCAAATGCAAAATTGATTGCAAAATTCTCGTCCGCGCATGCGCATGTGTGCGAACAACACGCGAAAACGGAGATCATTTCCTGGATCTTTGCCAGTCTATTTTCGGATCGCTATTTTGTGCTGCCCTGCGAAGCGAAGATGGTGGGGAGTAACTTTTCATCCAGTGAGGAAAAACTGCTGATTAGTGTAAGTAATTTCACCACTGTTATTTCATTATCTTTAACTGCATTTTAGACTAGTTTAAAAGTTAGGATATAAGATCAGATATTAGTATTTCCCAAACAGTGTGTCTCCAGCTGTTGCAAAACTACAACTCCCAGCATGCCTGGACAGCTGCAGACAACCTGGTTGGTAAATGTGTATTTAGGCACTTTCCTTGCTATTTAGCATAATTAACATGTTGTGGACATAGGACGTATGCGAACGTCCTGACTTCAGGGTCCTTAAGGCCCAAGACGTTCAAATACATATTGCCCTCTAGATGTTGCAGAACTACAACTTCCAGCATGCCTGGGCATGCTGTGACTTCTAGTTTTTCAAGTTCTGCAGGCCCACATTTTTCAGACCACTATACATGGGTCTCTAAACTGTGGCACTCTAGATGCAGCAAAAGTAAAATTCTTAGCATGCACTGACAGACCATGCCTGATGGGAGTAGTAGTTTTGCAACAGCTGGAGGCGCACTGGTCTTGAAACCCTGAGTTAGGTAACAAACTCGCAGTGTTTTGCAACCATTGTGCCTCCAGCTGTTGCAAAACTACAACTCCCTGCATGCAACTGGCTGCAATAACCCCCCCCCCTCTCCCCCAATGTGAATGTACAGGGTACATTCACATGGGCTGGGGCTTACAGTGTGCTTCTAGCTGAAGCAAATTTGGCGCTGCAGCTCAAACCCTCAGCGGGAAACTACTGTGAACCCCACGCCCCTCTGACTGTACCCTAAAAACACTACACTACATAAAAATTAAAAACACAACATATACACATACCCCTACATAGCCCCCCCTCCCCTCCACACTAAAAAAGAAAACCGTCTGGTACGGCACTGTTTACTAAACGGAGCCTACAGCTGTTGCAAAACAACTCCCCAGTATTACCGGACAGCCATTGACTGTCCAGGCATGCTGGGAGTTAAAGTATAATTGTGGTACAGCTGGTGACGGTGAGCTACATGGTGTATCAGAGCATGCTGGTAGTTTTGGGGCCAGATTCAGGTAGATGGGAGCATCTTTAAGCTGGAGTAACGTTTCTCATTTACGTTACTCTGGCGAAATTTTAGGAGCAAGTGCTGTTATTCATGAAGCATTTGCTCCTAAACTTGCGGCAGCGTATCGAAAATGAGCCGGCGGAATTCAAATTGGGCGGGTACGGGGCGTGTATTATTTAAACTAAGCGCGATCCCTCGGCGAACGTACTGCGCATGCGTCGACTGTCAATGCATCCCAGTGCGCATGCTCACAACTTCCGTCTGCACCACTTCCTTGGAAACGACAGCGCAATGTGTTCCGTTGGACGTTTAAATGCGCCATTCCGGCACTAAAGTATATCCTGTTCCCCCTCCCCGCAGTGAAGTTACTTTTGTTCTGAGATGGCTGCTCCCATTCCCCGCAAACACAGGAGAAAGCTGAACTTTAAAGGCCAGGAGCTGTCAGCCGTCATCTCGGCTATGGAGACCTATGATGTCTTCCTCCATGGCTGTAAAAGTTGACAGACAAGCAGGGACAGAGGTGTTGTCCTGCAAGTGGGGGTACTCAGCTAGCTCTTATCATCGGTAACGCTGCTGTAGCTGCTCTCCTGCTGACCTGTGGCCGTCTGGAGTAAAGATAAAGCAGCTATTTGTAGAAATAACTTTGCGCCGGACGGACGAGATACGCGCGGCGCATGTAGCCAGCGTATGGTGCTAATCCGTTCACAAATCGGGAAATCTCCCTCATTTGCATATTTGCAGGGCAAATCAATAGGCGCGACTGATGCGCCAAGCGAAATTATGCGCTGACGATACTCTGGCGTCGGAAAGTTAAGCCGGTCGGGGAAAGCCCGTTTTCTGTCGCATCTAGTTTGGTGGGTACGGCCACATAGATACGACGGCGCATCTTCACAGTTACGCGGCGCATATCGAAATACTCCAGCGCAAGTCTTGCTGAATCTGGCCCATAGTTTTTAAATAACATCAACTCCACTATTTATTCAAAATTAATTCATCAAAAAGTCAAAAGAAACAAACATATTATTGTTCATATATAAAGATAGGGATGAAAAAAAACAATATATTGTACAGGCCCAGTATAAGGGTCAAAAAATAATTATAGCGGTCAGATAAATAGCAACTCATTTCTCCCCTATACGTGTATCCTGTGATGTTACTCATATATACATAATTATGCAAATGATAATGGCTGCTATATTTATGCAAAAAACGTGGCGACCAAAATGGCAAGATATAAAATCTGTCATGTTACCCCTGTCAGTGATTAACTACTTGAGATCCGCGCTACAGCCGAATGACGGCTCTAGCGCAGATCTAAATTGTCAACAAGCCGTCAATTGACGGCTTGTCACTAGCTGCTTCCCGGCACGCGCTCCAGAGCACGCTGCGGGGAAACACTGTGTTGCCCGTGTCCCTTGGACACAGCCAATCACAGATCGCCGCGAACGGCCAATCAGAGTGGCCGTTTGCGATGCGATCTGTGCGGCCAATGAGAGATGATCTCATAGATCATCTCTCATTGCCGTTTTACATAGAGACAGCGTTCTGTCTCTGGAGAGCAGGAGACGGATCTGTGTCTCTTGTACATAGAGACACAGATCAGTCACCTCCCCAGTCACCCCCCCCCTCCCCCCACAGTTAGAACACTATGCAGGGAATACATTTAACCCCTTCCTTACCCCCTAGTGTTAACCCCTTCAATGCCAGTCACATTTATACAGTAATTAGTGCATTTTTATAGCACCGATCGCAGTATAAATGTGAATGACGCCAAAAATGTGTCAAAAGTGTCCGATGTGTCCGCCATAACGTCGCAGTCCCAATAAAAATCGCAGATCGCCGCCATTTCTAGTAAAAAAAAAATAATAAAAAATAATAATTCTGTCCCCTATTTTGTAGGCACTATAAATTTTGCGCAAACCAGACGCTTATTGCGATTTGTTTTTTTTTTACCAAAAATATGTAGAAGAATACGCATCGCCCTAAACTGAGAAAAAAAAAGTTTTTTTTTTTTTAAATTGGGATATTTATTATTATTATAGCAACAAGTAAAAAATATTGTATTTTTTTCAAAATTGTCGCTCTTTTTTGTTTATAGCGCAAAAAATAAAAACCGCAGAGGTGATCAAATACCACCAAAAGAAATCTCTACTTGTGGGGAAAAAAGGACGTCAATTTTGTTTGGGAGCCACGTCGCACGACCGCGCAATTGTCAGTTAAAGCGACGCAGTGCCGGAAGCTGAAACATCACCTGGGCAGGAGGGGGGTATAAGTGCCCAGTAAGCAAGTGGTTAATAAGGCGAGAATGCTTCCAATTGTTGAATACCATACATTTACGTCATATATCCATAAGGGTTTAAACAAAAGTATTATAATATACTTTGTTCTTCATCTTGCAGAGGTTCCTGCAACAGGGATATGACGAAACCCGGAGCCAGCAGGACAAAAACAAAATAGTCCGCTCCCTATTGCGGGAGTTACTTCATGTTCATGGCCGCACACATGACCACATGGCCACCCTAAAAAAGTGGTCAGACCTAAAGAGGCGCCACATGGCCCGGGTCAGACAGATCCGAGATGAATTTCATCCAGGTAAGTTATTGGTGACAGTTATGTAAGGTCATATGTAATTAACCTTAGGGCAGATGTTGTTAACCCAGATGCCATGTTGTGGTAACATATATCACCACCCAAGGTTTTCATAGTACTGTTGAAAAAAGACATTATTCCATCAAGTTAAACCATGGAATTAAAGTGGTGGTGTGGTGGGTTAAAGGGGAAGGGGTGGTATTTTTTTAACTCAATTACCACTAAATTCCTGTGCTAGGCGTGGGGTTATCATAGTAATCCTGTGTACTCCATCAGGCCCTTTTTTTAACATGAGATCATCAGAATAATACAAAGGAAACACACACAGCTCATTTTACCATGGTGGCAGCCCAGCTCACACTCAGTCACCTGTAGTGCCAGCAAGACCCTTTAGTATAACATTATCCCATTGGTTAACTGTCTATATAAATAAATTTGTATTCATATACAATACAGCAGAGTACACAGAATTTGCATACGTTATTAGAAATCATTTTTACATATATGAACATTGTGTTATTATAGGAGCTCCTCTACCATCTGTGTGCCCCACGCGCACAGGGCGACAGGCCGCAGAGGAGGAGGAGGAGAAGGAGGAGGATGAAGACGAGGAGCAGGAGGAGGATGCACAGGAGGAGCAGGAGGAGGATGCACAGAAGGAGAGAGATGAGGAGCAGCCAATGCCCTCCCAGTGTTTACCACCCCCAGCTCCTGTTGAGCAGCAAGAGGAGGAGCTGCAACCCCCCCCAAACTCCTGGTGAATCGGGTGATGGAGAAAAGGAGCAGGAGGATGAGACGGTTCCTGTGAGCCCCAGGCAGGAGGGTAAATATGTGCACAAATATTAATAACATTTCAACAATAAGATGTAGATATAAAAATTGACAGCATTTAATCCTATTTTTTTTTTCTTATATCCTAACAGTTTTCAAAAAGATGGGGGGAAATCGCAGTCTCATCCAGAGGACCAATGAGAAAATCCTCTCAAATCGCTGGAAAATGCGAATATTAGACCTCCAAAACCAACAGCTGGAGCAACAGCAGAGGAAGAATTTGGACGCGATGGCTGAGCTTCACAAGCTCATGCAAAAATACATGTAAATTTTTTTTTCTTGTAATAAAAAATGTTATTCTTTTAAAATGTTTCCTTTCTTATTGAGATTGTTAGGTTTTTCAACACATCTAACTTCATAATAACCAAAAACATTTTATACTATTATTTTATTTAACACAAACCTAAGACAAACTAAAATACACGGACACAGACACTACTAACACAAACTAAACTGTTGAAAAATTACTATAACAAAAGCTACAATATATATATAGATATAGAGAGAGAGAGCGAGAAAGAGAGAGAGTGCTGATTTGCTCTTGCAGACAGGCTAATGGTTGCAGTATAAAGGCCGCAAACCAGGGTTTAACATAAAGTTCAGTCTTTTAGTCACACTTGCTGTTACGATCCGGTCTGGTAGCTTGTAGCGGAGGCTGTTGGTGGATCCGCTGTGCCAGAGAGGTCATGAAGCATTACTCAGCATGAAGGCAGCAGCTACTGCCTTCATGCTATGAAGGCAGTAGCTACAGCTAATAAAATATAATGTAATTATCACACAGGCAACATTTACAAGCAGTAGTGGTAATAGCACTAGATATCATCTAAACACTTGGGCAAGACTTGACAGCAGCAGTAGTGGTAATAGTAGTATATAGTGGCAAATAACTCGTGAGATAGGTGTCGCGAGCAGCAGCAGTAGTAGTAATAGTAGACAATATAGTGTCAAATCACTCAGGCAAGAGTGGAGGGAGAGCCAAGGAGAGGGAATGAATGACAAGGGACCCTTCAGCGCCCTGAACCAACGGCGGGTGCCAGAAAGTCACCGCCGATCCAGGACTCATTCATCTTGATGAATGTGAGTCTGTCCACGGAGTCTGTGGACAGACGGGTCCTCTTGTCCGTGACCACCCCACCTGCCGCGCTGAATGTTCGCTCAGATAGTACGCTGGAGGGGGGGCAAGACAATAACTCCAGCGCATACTGAGCGAGCTCGCGGCAGGTGTCCAATCTGGCAACCCAGTACTCCATGGGGTCGTCGGTGCTCATACTGTCAGAAGCACCGACGGACCCCATGTAGTCTGCCACCATGTGGGCCAGCCGCTGGTGGTGACTGCTGCTGCTGCTGCTGGTACTGGGTCGCTCAGATTGGAAGAACATCCTCATCTCACCCATTAGGTCCCCTGCTCGGCTGCTGCTGGGTGCAGCCACCTGCTGGGTGAGATGAGGGGGGACAACTGGAGGCCGGGGAGTTGCCTGCTCCAACCGGCTGACAATGCGTGCCTGCAGTTCCTCCATCCGGTGCTGCCTCCGGCTGGCTGGGAGGAACTGCTCCAGTTTCCCCTTGCATCTTGAATCTAAAAGGGTGGCCATCCAAAATTCATCCCTCTCCTTGATAGTCTTAACCCGGGGGTCCCTCCTGAGGCATCTCAGCATGTGGGCAGCCATGGGGAAGAGCACAGCCCGCTGTGACTCCTCATGGCTGACCGGGTCCATGACGTCTGAGTCTTCATGCTGGAGGCGCTGCTGCTCGCGCTCAGAGATGTCCAACCCCCGGACTATCGGTGCCCCCAACACCGGCTCTCCCTCCTGACCAGGCCCTGACTCCAGGACGTCACCAGTAACCTCCTCATCATCATCATCCTCCTCCTCCTCGTTCTGGGCCTGGTCTTGGTGGAGCAGTGTTGCCTATTCTCCTGCTCCACCAAGGCACTCTCCCCAGATTCGAGCAGGCGATCTAGTGCCCTGTCCAGCAGGAACACTATAGGGAGCACGTCATTGAGGTCGACATGCTCCCTGCTGACCATCTTGGTCGCCTGCTCGAAAGGGGCCAACACATGGCAGACCTGGTGTATCTGCCCCCACTCTGCACTGGTGATGTACGGGAGTGTTTGTGATGGCCCGGCAGTGCCTTGCTCCAGCAGGTATTCCTTCACCGCCCTTCGCTGCTCCCACAACCTCTCCAGCATGTGGAGGGTGGAGTTCCACTGTGTCACACTGTCCACAATCAGCCTGTGAAGGGGCAGGCTGTTGTCCCGCTGCAACTTGGACAGGGACGCGGTAGCGGTTGGGGAGCGCCTGAAGTGGCTGGCAATCCTACATACCCATAGCACAATGTCACTCAACCCGGGATAGGTGCGCAGGAACTTCTGCACCACGAGGTTGAGGACATGTGCCAGACAGGGCACGTGGGTCAGACTGCCAGCCTGGAGGGCGGAGAGTAGGTTGCTGCCGTTGTCGCAGACAACCATACCTGCCTGGAGCCTTCGGGGTGTCAGCCACTTCTGGACCTGAGCCTGAAGTGCGGTCAGCACTTCTTGTCCAGTGTGTCTCCGGTCCCCTAAACTAACAAGCTGGAGCACGGCCTGACAGTGCACGTGCCCCACACTTGAGTAGCTACGGGGGCGCTTGCTGTGAGGCTCAGCAGCTGCGGAGACAGTGGCTTGAGGGAGACCAGCAGTTCTCCCCTGGACACCCCAGGGCGGCACCACAAAATCTGATGCCGCCGATCCCTCCCCGGCGCCTCGGAGGGAAACCCAATGGACCGTGAAGCTGATGTACCGGCCCTGCCCATGCCTGCTGGTCCAGCCATCCATTGTGAGATGCACCCTGTCGCTGACAGCGTGATCCAGCGACAGTGTTATATTCTGCACAATGTGCTGGTGTAGGGCAGGGACACCAGTCCTGGCAAAGAAATGGCGGCTGGGGACACGCCATTGGGGTTGGGCCTGCTCCAACATTTGCCTGAAGGGGTTGCAGTCAACTATGTTGAAGGGAAGCAGATGTTGGGCAATAACCCTTGCCAGGAGCCCATTGAGGGAACGCACACGTCGGTCTCCAGGATGGAAAGGGAGTGGTGCGTTCGAAGGCGTCGGAAAGCGACGCCTGGCGCCGGACGGCAGTGCAGGACACAGAAGAGGAGGTTGCTGTGGAAGTAGAGGTCTGGCTGCCGGTACCAGTACCTCTACTAGAGGGAGCGGGGGGGGCATGACCTGCTGGGAACAGATGAAGCTGTGGCAGGGGCTGCTGTACCCTGCACACTTGTGGTGGTGGCGCTGCTACCACCACCATGCTTCATCTGGTCATACTCCCGTCAGTGGTTGATTCGCAGATGCTGGTTCAGAGCTGTGGTACCCACCCGAGCCAAGCACTTCCCCCTGTCTGGGTGAAGTAGGCCCAGACAGGTGACTTCAGCGCCACCCTCCTGTCAGATGGGGTGCCGCTGACATGTGCCGCACCGAGTCCCTGCTGGGACTCGGTGCGCACAGGTGGAGCTGCCTGCTGCTGCTGCTGCTGCTGCTGACACCTCCTGCTGCCATCACCAGTGGAGACCCTGACGCTGGTCTCCCTGGTGACCTGGCGCACCGTTGCCCCAGGGTGCCTACCTTCCTCGTCGTCACTGCTGCTGTGAACCGACAAGTCAGGTGGCACCCATGTTGGGTCACCCTCCTCTTCGCCCCCAGAGAGCTGCTACATCTGTTGCTGTGCCTTTGAGAACAGGAGGTTCTCTATCTCATGCTCTGTGACCTATTGTTGGTCGAAGTGTTAAGGTGAGAGGCCACCTCTGCTATTTGGTGGAAGTTCCTTCTGGAAATCACTCTTTGGATTGTGCACCTGTTTTTTTCCATTTGTGGATTATTTAAACACTTGAGCACTCTTTATGGACTTTCTGATTCTTATTATATAATTTATTATGTAATTGTTTATTATATTTTATATTTTATTTAATTTGTTTTGCGCTGCGCTATCTTTATTGTTACATGTCTTGAGGTGTTTTATTTGAATTTACCTAAGTGCTGGCTTGCATTTTAGTTTGTTGTGTGGGTTCCAGCGCTGAATAATTTCCTTTTTCGCCCCCAGATATGTCAGACCCAGGGCTGAAATGTGGTGGTCTGAGGGAAACCGCTGACATGGAGCCGCTAGCCTGGCTCCGCTGTCCCCTCACCGACGCTTGGGTCTGACTAGGTGCGGGTGTTTCCTGCCCAAAAACACCAGCACCACTTGGAAGGGATGTCTCTGGGATACTGACAGCAGGTACCCCATCCTCCTCCTCCATCATCCCTTCCAAAAGGTCCTGACCATCAGTACAGAACTGGATGTCTGCCTGATGCAGGACCTCCCCCAAGATATCCCTCTCACTGTCGCTGTCAAACAGTAAGAGGCTGGACCCTTGGGGGCTGGGGGCGGGTCCTAAAGGCACCGGTGTACTGGTGGTGCTACTGGGAGTTGGGACTGACGACTCTATGGCACTGCTGTGCCCCATATACTCCAACACTACTGGAGCTTGAGAAGGCAATATCGGGCGGCTGCCCGAGGGAAAAAACTTGCGGATGAGGCGGACTCCCCTTCCACCTGATCCACTACCACTATTAGGGGCGCGAGAGGTACCCCGTGCTGGCAGCGACCCAGCACTGGGAGTAACTCCCCTACCCCTGCTGCCACGGCCACGTATGCTGCTCATACTTGCTGATGTGGGGGGGGGGTAAACTTTATTTGGGGGGGGGGAATGTGAGAAAGGAGTGTTTTTTGTTTTTTTAGCAAGACAGGCACGCAGACAAAGACGCAGACAGCTACTAAACTAGAATAAAACTACTACACCTAACAGCTACTAAATAGGAACTAAAATACTACAGCTAAAACTTTTTTTTTTTTTTTTTTTTTTAGACTGAAAGACGCAGACAAGGGCGAGGACTACAAATACTAAACTAATATGCACTAAACACTAACTCTACGTACACAAACTTATATGACTAAACTAAAGCTAAAAAAATTTTTTTTTTTTTTTTTTTTTTTTTTTACACTGACTGACAAGGACAAAGACGAGGACTACAAATAATAAACTAATATGCACTAAACACTAAGGGCCAGATTCTCATAGAATTTCGCTTGCGTATCGTAAGCCATTTACACTACGCCGCCGCATCGTACTAGAGCAAGTGCCGTATTCTCTAACCATTTGCTCCGTAGTTTGCGTTGGCGTAGCGAAAATGGCCCGCGTAATTCAAATGAGGCGGCTTGGCCCGCGTCGAACGAACTGCGCATGCGCCGGCCGGGGGAAAAGCCCAGTGCGTATGCTCCAGCTCACGTCGGAAAGCGTTGTTAAAACCGACGTCAAAACGACGTGATCGACGCTTACGTAATGCCCTATTCGCGAACGAGTTAGTAAAACGACGTAAGCAACGGAAAAAGCCGACGCTGACCCGACGCCATACTTAACATGGCATCCGACGGCACCCGACGCCATCCGACGGAACTTCGTAAGGTTACTCCACGTAGAAGCTGGGGTAACCTTACGCGGACGAAAACGACGTACGCGACGACGGGGCAGCGTAAAAGCGATCGGGAATTGGCATACTAGCCTCATTTGCATATGCAAATGAGAAAACAACGTAAAGGCCACCTAGTGGCCGGAGTTGTCATTACAACTACGATCCGCAAGTGTAAGGCCTCGTACACACGATCGGACATATCCGATGAAAACGGTCCGCGGACCATTTCCATCGGATATGTCCGATCGGGAGTTTGATCCGATGGCGTGTACACACCATCGGATCAAATTCCCCGCCGCCGGACAGCGCGGTGACGTGGCGGTGACGCGGCGGTGACGTTGACGCCGCCACGTCACCGCCACGTCACCGCACCAGGAAGTTAAACACTTCCGCGCATGCGCCAAATCCATTCGGCGGCGGCGCGGCGGCGGTGGGGGACGACATGTCTGCTGGTAAGTGTACTAACCAGCAGACATGTCGGGCAGACAGATTCCCACCGGATAGATTTCAAAGCATGCTTTGAAATCTGTCGGGTGGAGAAATCTGTCCGCTAGCCCATACACACGAGCGGAGATGTCTGCTGAAACGGTCCATCGGACCGTTTTCAGCAGACATATCCCCTCGTGTGTACGAGGCCTAATGGTTTTACACTTGTCGGATGTTGAAGCGTATCTATGCCAAAGTGATGCTAAGCATCACGCGCATATATACGAGGCAAAAAAAAGGGCGATACGACGGGGTATCTGAGATACTCCGTCGTATCGCCGCTGAGAATCTGGCCCTAACTCTACTTACACAAACTTATATGACTAAACTAAAGCTATTTTTTTTTTTTTTTTTTTATACACAAAACACAGAGACTAAACACACACTAAACTAAGCTACCTTAAAGAAATGTACACTTACACTAACTACACAGAAATCTATCTAACACTAAGCTACACTAACCTGGACAAAAGAACACAAATCTGAGCTTTTAGAAAAGCTGTTGGGTCTTTTGCTTTGAAAAAAGCATTTGTTTTTAGAAGCAGGAAACTCAGAACTAAAAGCACTATAGGAAGCACAATGCTAAGCTCTAAGATCGCAATACACAGAAAAACAAACAGAAACACTCCACTCTCTCTAGCCATCTTGTGAATCTGCACTGAAATACTGCTGGGAGTGATCTTATATAATGGTCGTGCAGGCAGGTTGCTATTAGTTGCTATGGAGGTTGCTAACCTCTGACAACTGTGGTAGGAGAACTCTGATTGGCTCTGATGCAAAAGAAGGGCAGAGAAAGTATTTGCGAATATTCGTAATACGAATATTCGCATTGCGAATATTCGGCAACATAAAAGGATCGCCTCAGCTACTGGGCCCAGGGTCTCTAATCATACCAGCAATGCTTTTAGACGTCGATGGAGATCACTAGGATGTGATCTGTTTTAAAAATAAATTTGAAAAAATACGAATATTCGCAATAGCGAATATTCACCGCGATATTCGAGTTATTCGCGAATACTCGAATATGCAATATTCATAACGAATATTCGCAATGCGAATATTCGTGAGCAAAACTAATGATCGACTGCGGTTATGGGCCAAAACACAGCAAACGTATAGTAAGATCGACGAAGTTTATGGCCAAAAACAGCAAACGTGCCGTATGATCGACTGAATTTATGGGCAAAAACACAGCAAACTTATATTAACCACTTAAGGACCGCCTACTGCACATTTATGTCGGCAGAATGGCACGGCTGGGCACATCAACGTATATATACGTTGATTTTAGTACCCGGTCGCGGGCGCGCGCCCGCGACCCGGTCCGAAGCACCGGGACCGCGGGATTCGCGGACCCGATCGCCGCTGCAGTGCGGCGATCCGTCCCTGGAGCGGAAGAACGGGGAGAGCCGTGTGTACACACGGCTTCCCCGTGCTTCTCTGTGGCTGTAGCATCGATCGCGTCATCCCTGTAATAGGGGGACGCGATCGATGACGTCACACCTACAGCCACACCCCCCTACAGTAGTAAACAAAACACATAGGCACACATCCCCTACAGCGCCACCTGTGGTTAACTCCCAAACTGCAACTGTCATTTCCACAGTAAACAATGCAAATTTAAATGCATTTTTTGCTGTGAAAATGACAATTGTCCCAAAAATGTGTCAAAATTGTCAGTGTCCGCCATATTGTCGCAGTCACGAAAAAAATCGCTGATCGCCGCTATTAGTAGTAAAAAAAATAAAATAATAAAAATGCAATAAAACTATTCCTTATTTTGTAAACGCTATAAATTTTGCGAAAACCAACCGATAAACGCTTATTGCGATTTATTTTACCAAAAATACATACAAGAATACGTATCGGCCTAAACTGAGGAAAAAAAATGTTTTTTTATATATTTTTGGGGGATTTTTATTATAGCAAAAAGTAAAAAATGTTGCATTTTTTTTAAAATTGTCGCTTTATTTTTGTTTATAGCGCAAAAAATAAAAACCGCAGAGGTGATCAAATAACACCAAAAGAAAGCTCTATTTGTGGGGAAAAAAGGACGCCAATTTTGTTTGGGAGCCACGTCGCACGACCGCGCAATTGTCAGTTAAAGCGACGCAGTGCCGAATCGCAAAAAGGGGCAAGGTCCTTTACCTGCATTTTGGTCCGGGTCTTAAGTGGTTAAGATCGACTGAGTTTATGGGCCAAAACACAGCAAACGTGCAACGTGCTGTATGATCGACTGCGTTTATGGGCCAAAACACAGCAAATGTATAGTAAGATCGACTGAGTTTATGGGCAAAAACACAGCAAACGTATAGTAAGATTGACTGAGTTTCTGGCCAAAAACAGCAAACGTGCAGTATGATTGACGGAGTTTATGGGCAAAAACACAGCAAACTTATATTAAGATCGACTGAGTTAATGGGCCAAAACACAGCAAATGTGCAACATGCTGTATGATCGACTGCGTTTATGGGCCAAAACACAGCAAACGTATAGTAAGGTCGACTGAGTTTATGGGCAAAAACAGCAAACGTGCAGTATGATCGACTGAATTTATGGGCAAAAACACAGCAAACGTATAGTAGGGTCGACTGAGTTTATGGCCAAAAACAGCAAACGTGCAGTATGATCGACTGAATTTATGGGGAAAAAAACAGCAAACGTATAGTAAGATCGACTGAGTTTCTGGCCAAAAACAGCAAATGTGCAGTATGATCGACTGAGTTTATGGGCAAAAACACAGCAAACTTATATTAAGATCGACTGAGTTTATGGGCCAAAACACAGCAAACGTGCAACGTGCTGTAAGATCGACTGCGTTTATGGGCCAAAACACAGAAAACGTATAGTAAGATCGACTGAGTTTAGGGGCAAAAACACAGCAAACGTGCAGTATGATCGACTGAGTTTATGGGCAAAAACACAGCAAACTTATATTAAGATCGACTGAGTTTATGGGCAAAAACACAGCAAACGTATAGTAAGATCGACTGAGTTTATGGCCAAAAACAGCA
This sequence comes from Rana kukunoris, assembly GCA_029574335.1. Taxonomy (NCBI): domain Eukaryota; kingdom Metazoa; phylum Chordata; class Amphibia; order Anura; family Ranidae; genus Rana; species Rana kukunoris. Next base: position 161,577,496 of record CM056059.1, read on the forward strand.
AATGTGCCGTATGATCGACTAAGTTTATGGGCAAAAACACAGCAAACTTATATTAAGATCGACTGAGTTTATGGGCCAAAACACAGCAAACGTGCAACGTGCTGTATGATCGACTGCGTTTATGGGCCAAAACACAGAAAACGTATAGTAAGATCGACTGAGTTTAGGGGCAAAAACACAGCAAACGTGCAATATGATCGACTGAGTTTATGGGCAAAAACACAGCAAACTTATAATAAGATCGACTGAGTTTCTGGTCAAAAACCCAGCAACCGTATAGTAAGATCGACTGAGTTTCTGTCCAAAAACAGCAAACGTGCAGTATAATCGACTGAGTTTATGGGCAAAAAAACAGCAAACGTGCAATGTGCTGTATGATCGACTGCGTTTTATGGGCCAAAACACAGCAAATGTATAGTAAGATCGACTGAGTTTATGGCCAAAAACAGCAAATGTGCAGTATGATCGACTGAGTTTATGGGCAAAAACACAGCAAACTTATATTAAGATCGACTGAGTTTATGGGCCAAAACACAGCAAACGTCCAGCGTGCTGTATGATTGACTGCGTTTATGGGCCAAAACACAGCAAACGTGCAACGTGCTGTATGATCGACTGAGTTTATGGGCCAAAACACAGCAAACGTATAGTAAGATCGACTGAGTTTATGGCCAAAAACAGCAAACGTGCCGTATGATCGGCTGAATTTATGGGCAAAACCACAGCAAACTTATATTAAGATCGACTGAGTTTATGGGCCAAAACACAGCAAACGTGCAACGTGCTGTATGATCGACTGCATTTGTGGGCCAAAACACAGCAAACGTATAGTAAGATCGACTGAGTTTATGGCCAAAAACAGCAAACGTGCAGTATGATTGACTGAATTTATGGGCAAAAACACAGCAAACGTATAGTAAGATCGACTGAGTTTCTGGCCAAAAACAGCAAACGTGCAGTATGATTGACTGAGTTTATGGGCAAAAAGACAGCAAACTTATATTAAGATCGACTGAGTTTATGGGCAAAAACACAGCACAGCACAATCTCCTGCCTGACAAATACTAATAGCAGATCTAGCTAAGCTATACAGTGTATAATTATATGTACAACTCCTAAGGATGTACAGTATATATATAATTTAACTATACTGACTACTAGCCTTCCTAATATCTATCTATCTATCTATCTATCTATCTATCTATCTATCAGAAAAGACACTGGGCCAGATTCACAGAGCCATTACGCCGGCGTTACAGGAGATGCGCGGCGTAAGTCTAAATCTGCGCATGCGTTTCGATGCGCCGCATCCCCAAAACAAGATACGCAAGAAATCTACTTTTTTTGGACCGGCATAATTTCGATAGACCGGCATATCCGTCCGTGCAAAACTGTGCTAGACACAACATTGATTTGCTATTTAAATATGCAAATGAGGGAGTTACGGGGATCCACAAAAGAATGTTGGTGCAGCGCAGGCTACACGCTGTGCGCAACAGCTGCACGTCCTGTCTAAATTTAGACCATATAAAAGGTGGAATAAAATTAGACAATCCGTCTACATGTCAGCTAAAGCAACACTGTTAGTGAGGAGCTGAGCAGTCACACTTGCTGGACAACAAACTGTATGCCAACAGGCCAGGGGCATCCATGCTCATAGCTATACTACTGACTTTAGATGAGCAAAGAAAGAGGGCACGGGAGAGAATTTTCTTTTTTCCCCCAAAAACTTTTTATTTGCTTTTATAAACATTTTTACAAAAAATATACATACATATATACATCAATACATAACATACATACAAATTACAAACACGGTCTCACTATCTTTCAATAGCCCTTTAAAACCTTGATAGGTATAATAATCTAATCTGATACAATATTCTTATCTGATACAAGCCCTTCACTCTTCACTTGATATACCGCACATGCATAGACATCTTTGGCATGAGTGATTCTGAGGTGTCTCGCATCTTCAGATTCACCCCTCATGCCATCCTGGAATTAACCACAACCCTGCAGGAGGACATCACCAGCCCAACACATGACACCACCCATGACAGCTACATATACAATCCTAGCCCCATCCCCACAGATTTCGAACAGAACATGTATGGGGACAGCTGGCTGGTTGGTGAGTGACATGGGTGGCAGGCATGACTGTCCCCCCCATGATGCTGAAATCACAAGGGGCACATGCACTACTAACATCCTCCTGTCTTATCCCTTCAGGGTGACTCTGCATATGCACTGGGACCCCATCTCATGACTCCTATACGGAACCCCCCATGGTACCCTGTTGTATTCTCCAAACTTTGTATGCCAGATCATCGGTGCATGTTGCATGCTGCACAACTTCACAGTGAGAAAAGGCCTGGAGATTGACATAAGTGATGGCCTGACCCCTGAACCAGACAATCCCCCCCTAACCGAGGCTACCCTGTCTTCTGAGGAAAGAGCAGCCAGGAGCCAGCTCACATTAGGCATCTTTGCACGTTAAACACACACATTAATCATAGCACAATGAGAATGCATGCATGCATGCACACGACTGTGGTCCCTAGCACAGACACATCACGTCCTCGTCACATTGAATTGGCACAAGCCCACCATGCAGGACTTGTGAGCAGCAACGCCATGCCACGGCTCCAATTATGTCACTGTACATTCATACACCATTCACACGGACCTGGGGATCAGTTCTCCACCACAAATGAGGGTGACACCCCTTTTCCGGCAGGAATGTCACCCCCACATTCCAAAATCATTCACAAACAGAACCAAAAAAAAAAAAAAATTGGCCAGCAAAAAAAAAAAAAAAATTGCCCAGCAAAAATATAATTTAAAAAAATAAAACAACAAAGAAAACACAGAAAATACAAAAATCACTCTGCAAAACAGTCCCTAAATATCTCAAAGACACGTCACAAACAAACAAACAAACAAACGCTAATAAACAACAGAACAAAAGCACCTTGCTGTATAGGAAGGGATACAAAGGGATGTACTTTTGCAAAGGAAGGGCGTTTGTCTCTGTCTATTTAAGCTGTCTGCGTAGTTCACTAAGTTGCCCGGGTCCACTTCTAATTTCACTGATTGCGCCGTTCCCGAGTTGTGAGCATGCGCACAGAGGTGCTGACCATGGTCTGCTTCATGTGCGCATGCGCGATCAGGCCGGTCCTTCATTTGAATGGGGTCACGGCTCATTTCAATGTAACACACCCACGTCCTTCCCAATTTGAATTACTCCGCCTTACGCCTCGGAATTTAAGTTACACCGGCGCAAATTTCTGCGCAAATACTACGAGGATACGGTGATTGCGCTTCTACATTGCGCCGGTCTAACGTAAAGGAGGTGCGCTAAGCCGGTCAAAATATGCGCCAATGTACGTGAATCTGGCCCACTGTGTCTCTATCTCTCTATCTCTCTCTAACTGACTGTCTGTCTGACTTCTCTGTAAGCAAGCCGGAACACACTACACGAGACCGCCCGGGAGGCGGCCTTTTATAGTGTGGGGCGTGTGCTAAAGCCCTGAGCCCTAATTGGCCAAAGCACCCAGGCTTTGGCCAATTAGGTCTCTTCGTTTTTTGGGCGCTGTGATTGGCCAAGCATGCGGGGTCATGGTGCATGCTTGGCCAATCATCAGCGCGCAACGCCGCAGTGAATTATGGGTCATTCGAATTTGGCGAGAGCGACCCGATTTGTTCGTTTTTGACGAACGGCCAATGTTCGATGCGAACATGTGTTCGCATCGAACACGAAGTTCATCCCTAGTGACAACATGGGGAATGTAGGACGCACCACTCTGTGTACGAAGAGATCGAACCAACATTCTCCCACATTTATCCCCTGACTTGTAAACCTTGCGCCTGCTTTAGCCTTGTACGTGAGTATGTCAGTGACCTGTCTCTGTGTGGTGTCAAGGTCAGCGCTTAGTTGTCTTGTCAGCGTCTGCTTATGCTGTGTCTCTAAGGACTGTAGTCTGCTCCGACCTCAACTTCTTCCGCCTGGCCCCATGTTTAATGAGAACTCCGCGTATGACTGCTTTATGAGCTTCCCAGACTACCTCAGGTCTACTGTCTGGGGTGGTGTTGGTGGTAAAGTAGCACTCCAGTTCCTTTACTACATCTACTAGAATTTCGGGGTCTTGTAGTAGGGACTAATTTAGTCTCCAAGGGTGGTTTCTCTCTGTCCCGGCCTTTGAAAGGGCGTACAGTAACGTAACCGGGGCGTGATCTGACCAGGTGATTGATCCGATTTTAACGTCTTTGACTGCAATCAGGTGTCTGTTCTGGACCAGGAAATAGTCGATCCGGGAATACACCTGGTGGGGTCTGGAGAAGAAAGTATAGTCTTTCTCACCTGGATGAAAAAGACGCCATGCGTCCACCAATTGGGAGGTGTGGAGCACTGTCTGTATGCGGCTGCGTTCCCTCCCAGACGTCGAGGACAGTCCAGTGGAAGTGTCCTCCGGGGGTGACAGGGGAATGTTAAAGTCGCCTCCCACAATTAACTGTCCAGCGGCGAAGCGGGACAGGCGTTCTAGGTGTTTCGTCATGAAAGTGTCCTGATGTTCGTTTGGAGCTTAAAGGTTCGCCAGGGTAACTCCCATCGAGCCAATCCGGCCCTTTATAAACAAGAAACGGCCGGCAGTGTCTCTCTGTATGTCGTCTAGTGTCCAGGGTACCCCTGCAGCGATCAATATAGAGACTCCTCTAGATTTTGCAACCGCATAGGAGGAGTGATAGACCGTGGGGTAGTATCTATTCTTTAGAACTGGGAGCTTGTCTTCCCTGAAGTGCGTCTCCTGCAGCAGGACAATGTCTGCTTTTTGGACGCGCATGTCATGAAGCAGCATTTTACGTTTCTCAGGGGTGTTCAGTCCTTTAGCGTTTAGCGAGACGATAGTCAGCTCATCCATGCTCGCGAGTGGGGGGGGGGGGGGAGAGGGAGGGGAAGAAAAAGTCAGTGGGGTTTCAAATAATCACAGCGCCAAGGAGGTACAAGGGAGATAGAAAGAGAGATAAAAAAAAAGGAAAAGGAGTGTGTTAGGAAACCAGCACCAGAGAGTGTGGCAAGGAGAGAATCTAAATTAGCTTAATCAGCTAGAACGCTCACCAGAGCTAGTCTGGAGTACGAGCGCGGGCCTATGTGGGTAGGTGGATAGACAGAGCCGGTGGTGCGAGCCCCCGACCCTACCCCCCCCTGACCAATACAGGTGTTAACATAAAAAAACAGCAATGCAATCAGTAGTAACATAAGATTAATGCGGAGCAACCTGCCAGATATAAGTGGTAGCCTAAGGAGTATCAAATAAGAAACAGCAGACACATCCTAGGCATTTATGGCGAAGACGTGAAAGAGAAAAAAAAAGGGAAAAATATGATAAAACACAACAGGTAACAGGACTGGGTAACCGCTGGTAAAAAGAAAAAACAGGTCTAAATCCAGACCCCCCTCCCAAATAACCCAAAAAAGGGGGCCACCAGCTCCCTCCCCCTGCAACGGGAGAGTATCACGGGATCCCCCCTCTACGGCCATCTAATGCAGGACCAGAAGTCTCTCCATACATCAGTATCCCTCTCAGGGCAGTCATCCCATCCCCCCCGCCACCCCCCCCCCCCAGCAAACCCCCCTTGCAGCAGTGGCACCACTCGTACACGGGTGTAGCCCCCTCCAGAGGACCATATATATCGTCACATCTACGGGGGGTAGAGGCAAAACGGACCTCATGGAGAGTCAACCTCCTTCCCTCCTTGGATTGGATCAGTCACGTACGGTACATTTTCCCCCACGTGGGGAAGGGAGTCTGATCAGTGGGGGGGGGGGGGGTGATCAAGCAGTATTGTGCCACTCGGGGCACGCTCTAACAGTTTGGGTGGGAGTGACGGGGTCTGGGGATCGCGGCCCATGGCCTACTCACAGTGTCCATCGCCTGAGGGAACACGGCGCCTCCTCCGACCACGGCCCTGTTGACGATTCCCCGCTCCAGGTCTGTATGCCGATGGGCCCAAACGACCCGATGTGTGTGGTTGGAGTTGCAGCCAGTCAGGGACCGGGATCCGGTCTGTCCCCAGAAACCGAAAGAGGGCCGGGAGGTCCGCTGGTGACTGGATCGTGTATGCTGCTCCATCTTTCCTGAAGGTCACCGCGAGCGGGTAGTCCCACCTGTATGTAAAGCCGTGTTGTCTCGCCAGTTCCAGAATGGGTTTCAACATCGCCCAGCGCGTCGATCCGGCAGCACCTTAACCGCAGAGCCCTGCATAAGGATCATATCTCGCTCCCATGCTCCTCGAACGATCCGTTCCTTTTGCGTGTACCGGAGCAGTCTGCACACCACATCACGGGGCCTATCCGGCTCATCTGATCTCGGGCCCAGCGCGCGGTGTGCACGGTCCACCTCCACCTCTTCCTCCGGGGCTCCCAGGATGTCACGGAACAGCTCCAGCAGTGCGTCTCCTAGGGCTTCGGTATCTACCGACTCCGGAATCCCCCTTATCCGTAAATTATTGTGGCGGCTCCAGTCTTCTACCTCCTCGAGGTGTAATTGGAGCACGATCGCTGCATCTCTGTGGTGGTCTCTGTCCCGTTCCAGTCCGATCACCCGCTGCTCCAGTGCTGCCAGTGAACCTTCACCCGAGGACACCCTGTCAGACAGCGCGGACACCTCCGCTCTCACTTCTTGGAGTCTCCTCTAGCTTTAGTATGAGGGTTTCTATGTCGGATCTGGTGAGAAGGGCCTGCAGCAGCGCCCGTATCTCCTGCTCCGCTGACGAACCTCCGGGTGTCGGGGCCAAGGACGACATATCTGGTATAGGGGACACAGGTGTCTCTGGTGAGGCTGGGTGTACCGTCAGATCTTCCGGCGAGAAGGACCAGATGTCTTGGTCCGAGTTGTCTGCGGGGTCGCCACGTGGGCTGCCTCGTGGACCCGCCACTCTCGCTCCCCTGGAGACCGATGTCAGGGCATTAAAATACCGATGCAGATTGCTAGAACGGGTGGTGCGGGTTGTAGGTTTGCTCCTGCTCTTTTTAGCCGATTGCATGCCTGTAATTTCGGCAGTTTGGCCGGTGAAAGGGAGGACAAGGTCAGGAGCTCAAGGTTCATGCCTCCTCACTCAGCCATGTCCAGGCCACGCCCCACGAATTTACTAATTTACGAAATCACGAAATCACGAATTTACGAAATTCCGCATTTACGAAATTACGAAATTACGAATTTACGAAATTAAGAATTTACGATTTTTAGAATTTAGGAATTTTCTAATTTACAAATTTAGGAATTTTAGAATTTAGCAATTTACTAATTTAGGAATTTTCTAATTTACAATTTTACAAATTTTCGAATTTAGGAATTTACAATGTTTCTAATTTACGCATTCAAGAATTTTATATTTTACGAATTTACGAATTTGTGAATTTTATAATTTACAAATTTGCAAATTGACGAATTTACAAGTTTACGAAATTACGATTTTCCAAAATTACGAGTTTCCGAAATTACGAACTTACGAAATTAAGAATTTACGAAATTAGGAATTTACGAAATTAGGAATTTACTAATTCATAAAATTATGAAATTACAAATGTTAGAATACAGCATGCCTCACGCTTCCTGATGATGTGCATAACGAAACAGCTGTCGAGGTGCAACTAGGTCACGTGATTACGTCACCACGTCACCTCCGGCCCCCCTGGTTCACCACCGTCACAGGTGGAACGCACGCCAGGCATCTTTATTACGGGACTTTGTGTACTCAGCCATAGTAACTGCTATCCAGCCTCAGTGCCCGGTTCGAGGCACCTATAAATGTAAGCGACCATTTGGCATGTTATTTGAATTTTAAACTTTTGTATTAAATGGGATTACACTATGTTCGGTCTATCTTGTTATTTGCATATCCTGATTTGAGCCTGCCAGTGTATGAGAAGCTCTGATCTCGTCTGCATCAATTCCCTCTATCTGCCATCATCCAGGATAACAACAAGCACATTAGACCTATTTTTTTTATTAAAAGGGTCAATGTGTTCTGGTAAGCTGCCATCCTTACCTTGAGCACTTCTGGGTGTCGTTTATTGTTTGCAACTGTGGTATCAGGGAATCAAGTACTCACCAAGGCCGAGATGCTGAGGACGGCTCACCTTTATGACCAAGCGCACCTGCCCCCTGGAGTTTGAGACAGGTGGCAGAGGCACAAGGAGGTACCGGTACCAGAGGAGTGGTAGGTGGGGTGCTGATGCCGAAGAGCAGTAGCGGAGATGGGGTGCAGCTGCAGGATGGTCACCAAGGTAGATGTGAGTGAAGCAACTTCCGGCACACAACTCAGAGGACAGCAGACTAACAGAAGCAGATCCGGGGTACAGGTTAAAGTCCAGGTTCAGGATATAGGCAGAGACAAGTCCAGAGGCACAAGCCAAGGTTCCAGGTCAGGAGACGGGAGCAGATCCAGGTCACGGTCCAAGGTCAGGGTTTAGAGAAGACAGCAAATCCAAAGACAAAGCCGAGGTCAGGTTTCAGGGCGAGAGCTGAGTCGGGAAGAATTCCGGGTCAAAGAGCAACAGGAAGCACAAGACTTCAAACAGAGCTGACGATAAACCAGCAACCCCCCCAGAGACAGGGGCTGGTTTAAATAGGCCTGTCATGCCTCTGATTGGTCCCGAGAGGGTGCGCGCCCATCCGCGCACTCGTGCACACGCCGCGCCACCACACCACGCACGCGCACGCGCCTCAGACGCACAGGCACGCGCTGTAATGCAAGTCTACCGTGCCTGCATGCTGGATGGGAGCTGACAGCGCTGGGACCCTGACATGTGGTGAAGGTGAATGTAGCAAGTCCCTTTAAGTTTTGGATTGGTTCCCTCAATGGACGTTTTTCAAGAAAACCACCACCAAGATTGTCATTATTGTGTTTATGCACAAATTTCTTTTTAACCACTTCATTACTGGGCACTTAAAACCCCCTTTCTGCCCAGACCAATTTTCAGCTTTCAGCGCTGACGCATTTTGAATGACAATTGCGCGGTCATGCGACGCTGTACTCAAATTATTTTTTCCCACAAATAGAGCTTTCTTTTGGTGGTATTTGCTCACCTCTGCGGTTTTTATTTTTTGCGCTATATACAAAAAAATAGACAGAAATTTTGAAAAAAAAACTAAATTTTTTACTTTTTGTTATAATAATATCCCAATTTAAAAAAAAAAAAAAAAATATTTTTTTCTTCAGTTTAGGCCGATACGTATTCTTCTTCTACATATTTTTTGTAAAAAAAAAATCGCAATAAGCGTATATTGATTGGTTTGCACAAAAGTTATAGCGCCTACAAAATAGGAGATAATTTTTATGATTTATTTTTTATCTTTTACTAGTAATGGTGGCGCTCTGCGATTTTTATTTTTATTTTTGTCAGGCCTGCGATATTGCGGAGGACATATAAGACACTTTTGACACTATTTTGGGACCATTCACATTTATACAGCGAACAGTGCTTCAAAAATGCATTGATTACTGTATAAATGTGACTGGCAGGGAAGGGGTTAACTCTAGGGGGCGAGGAAGGGGTTAAATGTGTAAACTCATAGTGTTTCTAACTGTGTGGGGGGACTGACTGGGGGAGGTGACCGATGCTGTGTCCCTATGTACAAGGGATACAGCATCGGTCTCCTCTCTCCCTGACAGGACGTGGAGCCCTGTGTTTACACACACAGAGCGCCACCGCTGTTACCGCCAATCGCCGGTACCTGGCAGACATCGCCAGGCACGCGCACCGGCTGCTCAGCAATGCGCCGGGCACAGAAAAAAAAAATCTATATGGTCACACACCATTTTTAGTAATTCAGATGGTGTGGGCAGGCTGGTGTTTATATCACTAAATAATCAAATGTTTTTATATTATACATTTTTTGAGCATCCCATTACTATATTATTATATATAAAAAAAAATCACCGCATGGAATGGAACATAACGAATTAGAATTTTTCCAAAGTTACAAATTTATTTGAAATAACGAATTTCGATCATAAAGAATGACCCAAAAAAAAAATGAAGCAAAAATAAAAATAAAAATTCAGCAGTGCACATGTCTAATCTTCTAGCTATAAAAATAATAATAATAATAAACAAAAAGAGTTAAATCCCTAAAAGTGCTTCTCGCCTTATTAAGGATTGACAACATTTTCTTAAAGCAGAAGAAATTTAATCCACTGACACATTGTGGAGTACAGAAAGTGCGATAGGCTGCAGAGAGACAGACTGCGCACAGCACACCATGGTAGGACGTGGGCCCCGTAGACGCGTGAGATGCGCATGTTGCTGCCCTTGGCACAGCGGCAGTGTACTTTTGCTTGGCTTTATCTTATGAGTTGCACAGCAGGCCCCAGAGATTGACTTTTCATTTGTATTCCTCTCATATCACATAAGTGATCTATAGAGTAACCGCTCCTGACTGCGAGGCCAAAACTGACAAAAGTGGATGCTGCTGCTTTTCCTGACTTCTTCTCCAGAAAGTAATAATGTTTGAAAGGTAGTTAATGAATTCACTTTATTGCGGTGGAAAAAAAATAAAAAATAGAGGTCCTGAGTGGGGGTGAAGAAATATTGAAAATACACATGTAAAATACATCCATAAGGTTGGTACAGATGATGGACAATGAAAATAATAATAAAAAAACACAAAAAAAAAAATAATCTAAAAATATTTTAACCACTTGCCGAACAGCGCACAATGATATACGTCGGCACAATGACTCGGCTGGGCATACCGGTACATCCCCTTTTAAAAGCGGCATTGTGGGTGCTCATTTGCCGCCTGTGGCACACGCACACACCCTGCTGCGAGCTCCGTGAGTCTGACCACGGGTCCGCGCACTCGATGTCCACGGGGATACCCGCGATCGTCTCACGGAGAGAAAGAAGGGGGAAATGCTGATGTAAACAAGGCATTTCCCCATTCTTCCTAGTGACAGGACACTGATCACCGTTCCCTGTAATCGGGAGCAGTGATCAGTGTCATGTCACACACAGCCCATCCCCCCCTACAGTTAGAAGCACTCCCTAGGACACGCCTAACACCCCTTCAGCGCCCCCTGCTGGTTAACCCCATTCACTGCCAGTATCATTTTTACAGTAATCAGTGCAATTTTATAGCACTGATCGCTCTATAAATGACAATGGTCCCAAAATGGCATCAAAAGTGTCCGCCATAATGTAGCAGTCACGATAAAAATCGCTGATTGCCGCCATTACTACAAAAAAAATATTAATAAAAATGACAAAAAATTATCCCCTATTTTGTAGACGCTATAACTTTTGCGCAAACCAATCAATAAACGCTTATTACGATTTTTTTTTACCAAAAATATGTAGAAGAATACGTATCGGACTAAATTGAGGAACAAAATGTAAAAAAAAGCAGAGGTGATCAAATACCACCAAAAGATAGCTCTATTTGTGGGGAAAAAGGATGCCAATTTTGTTTGGGAGCTACGTCACATGACCGCGCAATTGTCAGTTAAATCGACGCAGTGCAGAATCACAAAAAGTGGCCTGGTCTTTGGCCAGCAAAATGGTCCGGGGCTGAAGTGGTTAAATAAAGGGACACTGGTATTACTATTTAGGCTGTTTTATTTTTTTAACCACTCAAGGATCGGAAGGATTTACCCCCCTCCCACTTAATGACCAGGCCATTTTTTGCGATACGACACTGCGTAGTTTTAACTGACAGTTGCGTGGTCGTGTGACGTTGTACCCAAACAACATTTGTGTCATTTTTTTCTCACAAGTAGAGTTTTATTTTGGTGGGATTTGATCACCTCTGTGTTTTTTTTTTTTTTTTTTACGCTATAACCAAAAAACCTACGAATATTTTAAAGAAAAAAAAATATTTTTTACTTTTTGCTATACAGTTTTTCTCTATTGGTTTGGCTCATTTCTTGAAACAGAAATGACATTCTCAAAACAACATGGACAAATCTTCAAACCACTTGGCAATTGTTCACAACTGAATGGCATTTCTCTTTCATTTCATCAAATTGCAAATGTCTCAGTACATGTCTCAATGTCTCATTACATTTCTCAAATGATTTAGTACAAGTAACCTACATTTAGCACAATTTCCAATTGAATAGATCATGTTGATCCAAACTGATTGTCATTTCTCAGTCTAAATGGTCATTCTCTCCAAAACGTGTCAGCGTCATTTCATTGTTTAAGTCATCACATGCACAATAGTCTGTTCAATTGTCAACATTATTCAGGAACACAATACCATGAATACCATATATGAATCTCTTGGAACATTTGATAAAATCATTACAGCAATTGACAGTCAGGTAAAACTAGAACTTGAACGAAGGAGGAGTTGGTCTCAGATGACCAATCAAACACTATGTTTAGTTACCTGACAGGTACTGTCCATTACTGTATTGTGAATGCTGCCAAACATGTATATATAGAGATTGACCATGCAGGACCAGTACAATGTCTGAACATGGAGGCACCTGGCCAAGTAGATGAACACGGGCAACTGCCTGCCCAAGGAAGAGGAAGAGGAGGAGGAGTAAGGGTGCGTGATGGTGGAATAGGGGGAAGAAGCTGAGGAGCACGAAGACACCATGCTGTCCCTAATGAAATTTGGGCGACAATTATAGACCATGTCATCAACCATGGCCTCACAATCAATGATGGAATTATATAATGTATAGGACAAGACACTGTGCATAGAGCAACAAATATGTTTATTTACTCATTTGCGTATTCATTTAGTGTGTGTGTGTGTGTGATAGGCCTACAGTATTACAGTATCTTACTTCAGTGGGATGTTACGTATGATACTAACCATGACAAGAAAAATATTGTAGAAAATAAACTATGGAATAGTATGAAATAGTTTATTTTCTACAATATTGATAATACAGTTTACAGTAGTATTCCAGTATTACAGTAAAAACTGCAGCTTACTGTATGATGCAATTATCATTCTAATCCTTATTTTGAAGAATATAACCTACAATACAGTAAGTAAAAGGGTCAAGAGCTGCAATTACAGTAGTGCCTCCCATGGAAATTTATCTAATAATGTTACTGTAACATTTCAGTAATTTCATAATTTTTCCCCTCCCCTTTCTGTCAAATACCCCCTGTAGTACCTCTGCATAGGGTACATGTACCCCAGGTTTGGATCCACTGGAATACTGGCCAGTAGTATATTGAACTTGTGCAGAACATAGAACATTCCTATGTAGCTGTCTGTAACTGTATTGTATGGGGATGAGGCTGGCTTCAACCTGGCCAAGGGCCAAAGACGTGGCCGTAATTTTATTGGCCACTGGGCCATGGTGGATGTCCCAGGCCAGCAAGGGGGCAATATAACTATGTGTGCTGCCATTTCTGAGAATGGTGTGGCCACTCACATGCCCAGTCTTGGCCAATACAAAACACAGAAGCTCCTCATCTTCTTGGACCACTTTCATTTGGATTTCATCCCAGAAAATGAGAGAGGTCTCATAGGGCCTCACCCACCACAACATATAATTGTATGGGACAATGTGAATTTCCACCGTGGCCCGCTTATCAGGGCCTGGTTCACTGCTCATCCAAGGATGGATATTGTGTTCCTACCACCTTACTCTCCTTTCCTCAATCCTATTGAGGAGTTTTTCTGCGCTTGGAGGTGGAGAGTGTATGAGCATCAGGCTCAAGACCAGAGGTCCCCGTTCCATGCAATAGACGCTGCCTGTGAGAATATTACAGGAGATCAGTGTAGGCGATGGTTGCGACATCTCCCTTGTTTCTTCCCTCAATGCATCGCAAGGGAGGATATACACTGCAATGTTGATGGGAATCTGTGGCCAGACAGTCAGCAGCATGTGGATGGGCAGGAGGGTGAGGATAGTACCCAGGAGAGGGAGGGTGAGGACAGCGACCAGTGAAGAGATGTTAGGGCTCTTTCACACGGGTGGCCTGTTCAGGTCCAACTGCCAGTTTTTTAGGCCGACCTGAATGGGCACTCTGTGCTTCTCTATGGAGCTGCGGATGTCAGGGGTGACATGCCCACTGACATCCTACCCGCTCCGGTCCGCCAAAGTGTGACGGAGGAAAAACCTACTTTTCCATCCGTCTGGCGGATTGGATTGGGTGAACACGGATAGACGGTCCATGTTCATCCGATCCCCCCATAGGAGAGAGCGGATAGCTGGCAGGGCAGTCCCTGCACAGTGTGCGAGGACCTCCCTGTCATCCGCCGGCTTAGCGGGGATCAATGGAGCGATCCCCGCTGAGCAAGTGGAGGTTCACGGGGCGGATCATTACTGATCCGCCCCGTGTGAAAGGGGCCTTACAGTAGTTGTGAAACTCAAGCTTTATTTACAGCATTGTAGGCTAAATTTACAGTAATTGTCCTTGTTTTTTGTTTGTGTGTTTATATTTCCATATATTATGCTGTGTACGTTTTATTTTTAGTCTCATGTATGGAAGTTACTTTGTGTGTGAATGATAATGGTTACAATACTGTAAAGTAATTTTTCCTTGGCAGTATGAGTGCAATGTGTGATGTCAAACCTTGGAGGCTACTCTTACCCTAAAATCTTTTATTTTTTTCAGTTTTATACACAATTGTATTCAGTTAGCTAGACAAAAACTGTACAGTAACCATTGGCAATGAAGGACTGGGCTAAGACTGAAAGGTGGACATGAGGGATATTTCAATGGTCCTCTGCCATAGAGATAAAACATCTAAACATTTTGACTTGCAATGCTTACACAATGCCAAAGGGATGATGCATTTTGGGGGCACTGACTATTTGAATGAAAAATAAATTTAGTTTTGACACGAGTGAACTGTTTTGGGAAAGATATGAACTTTTGAAGGTGAACCATGGTGTTGTGCCGAACCATCCAGGTTATTTTGGCAAAAGTACCAAGAGAGCTGAGAATGTCTGTCTGGTCTGTTTCAAGAAATGAGCCAAAGCAATTGAGAAGAATCTTTGCCATTTTGGAGGCACTAAGGCGGCGTACACACGACCGAGAAACTCGACGGGCCAAACACATCGTTCCGCCCATCGAGTTTCCCGTTCTGCTCGTCGAGCAGCTCGATGAGCTTGCTTTGCGTACACACGTTCAAAGTCCAAATCTCATCGATCTCACGTTCACCACGTGTGACGGCACTATAAAGGGGACGTACGTTTGGTTTGGCGCCACCCTTGGGGCTCCTTTTGCTAATCTCGTGTTTACGCGTGTTAGTAAAAGTTTGGTGAGTGACGATTCGCGCTTCTCAGTTTTCATGCTTTTCAGATCGATCTCTGCCGTTCAGTTTGTACTTGTGGGTTCGTATCTTGGCTATCGGAGCGTGCGGTCAGGTCGTATTGTTTTACATTGCGGTCCTGTCCGCCCGTTTTTGATTTTCAGGTCGTTCTTCATAGGTCTTGCTGTTCTTCAGTGCGGTCTGTTTAGTGCAATTCTGTTTAGACGTTCGTTTCTAACCTTGTAGCCATGTTGCAGGCATCTCGTCATCGGCGAGCTCGTGCTGTGCGTGCCATGTCTATAGGTCTATTGCTTTTAGACCTAGATGACGAGTCCATGAACAGGGTGAGGAGGCGTTCATGGACCAAGAATTGGTTGCTCCGTAGGAACCAATTCTCACATATGCCTTTGCTGCGGGAGCTTCAGGAAAATAATCCTGAAGATTACAGGAATTTCCTGAGGATGTCGGATCCCGTTTTCCAGCACCTGTTGGCCTTGGTGTCCCCCTATATTACCAGGCAGGACACCGTTATGCGGGAGGCTATTGGTGCTGAGCAGAGGCTAGTTGCCACCCTACGTTATCTGGCAACTGGGAAAAGCCTTCAGGACTTAAAGTTCTCTACGGGCATCTCCCCCCCAGGCTCTGGGCCTTATTATTCCTGATACCTGCTCTGCTATCATCCAGGTTCTGCAGGAGGAATATATGAGGGTAAGTTTTCTCCTTTACTATCTCATTTTATGTATATAATGTATGCTAATGTATTGCACTTATCTCCTCCTTCCATAATTACCGTTTGGAATATGCTGTGAATGTCCCCTTTGCCCCCATGCATGCTGTAAAGTTTAATGATGCCCCTTTTTTGGCCTACATGCCTATTTCCCTTCACTTACCTCCCAGCATGCTATCCTGGGCCCAAACACACCTAGCCTAGTCACTTCCCAATGTATTGTATTATATCCATTGTAATGTTTGCCTCCCTCCCCTCCAAAATGTGTTTTAAAAGTCTATGTACACTTTTTTTTTTTTTTTTTTGTGTACTCCCAAACTCATCTAGCCCTCCCCTCCAAAATGTGTTTTAAAAGTCTATGTACACTTTTTTTATTTATTTTTATTTTGTGTACTCCCAAACTCATCTAGCCCTCCCCTCCAAAATGTGTTTTAAAAGTCTATGTACACTTTTTTTTTTTTTTTTTTATTTAGTGTACTCCCAAACTCATCTAGCCCTCCCCTCCAAAATGTGTTTTAAAAGTCTATGTACACTATTTTTTGTACTCCCAAACTCATCTAGGCCCACACAAAACTTGGGCACTGGCACATCAGAGGGGGTGTTTACTGTGAGAATTGACTAAATCTATTTAGGTATAATATGCTAGTTCAAAGAAATGTTTTAATGCTTATAATGTCTTTGTATAATCAGCTTGCAATGTTTCGGGGATAATTAATTCTTTGAATTTTTTTTTCTTCCACAGCTTCCGTCCACGCCACAGGAGTGGCAGTCTGTGGCCATGGACTTTGAGAGGCGGTGGAACTTCCCCAACTGCGGGGGAGCCATCGACGGGAAGCACGTCCGCATCGTGCCTCCACCCCATTCAGGATCCCAGTTCTACAATTACAAGGGGTTCAATAGTATTGTGCTGATGGCGGTGGTGTCAGCGCAGTACGAATTCCTTGTTGTGGATGTCGGGATGAATGGACGGATTTCGGATAGGGGAGCCTTCAAGCAGACCGAGTTTGCGCTTCGCCTTCAAGAGGAGGATCTGTCATTGCCACCGGATGACCAGAATCTTGAAGGGCTGCCATTTGTTTTCTTGGCTGATGAGGCGTTTGCGTTGGGACCCCATCTTATGAGGCCATTCTCTCAGCGGACCCTCACCCCAGAGAGGAGGGTCTTTAACTACCGGCTGGCCAGAGCCCGGAGAGTGGTGGAGAACACCTTCGGAATAATGGCCAGCCGGTTCCGCCTTTTCTTGACCTCTCTCCACATGGCGGAGTACAAGTGGAACTATATAATTTTTGCTTGTTGCATACTCCATAATTTTTTGCAAAGACAATCGACAACATATCTTGCCCCGGTTGGACCCGAGGCTGTCCTTTTTGAAACAGAGCAAACATTGCCAGGTCTTGAAGCTGCCCATCAAGGACTGCCCCCCCAGAGTGCCCGTGAAGTGAGGGACAAATACGTTCAATACTTTATGGGTAGGGGGGCCATACCATCACAACCAAATGTGTTTTAATTTCTGTTTCCAAAAATTTAAAATCTTTATCAAAAAAATGTTATGTCTCGCTTGTGTTTTTTACTGTTTCATATTTTTTCATATTCTTCTACATGTAGTGTCAAGTGTATTTTCCTTATCAACTAATTTCCTAGGTGACCTCCAAAAAAAACACATGTATAGTTATTGGTATTTTAAGCAAAACCACACACACTTTTTTTTATATATCAAAATCTCTTTATTTGTTGAACAATTATGTTTTTAACAAACAGAATGAGGTAATAATTGTTAGAATTTTTTTTTTAATATTTTTTCTTTCTTGATCGTACATCACGGGACACAGAGCGCATAGTCATTACATATGGGTTATATGGAGTACCTTCAGGTGTGGACACTGGTGTAATCAACTTCACAGGAAGTTCCTCCCTATATAACCCCCTCCCACTGAGAGTGCTTTAGTTTTTTCGCCAGTGTCTTAGGTGTTGGTCACGTCTAGCTGTCCCTCGGAGGTCTCGGGACCCAGGATAGCTAGCCGGATCCGTCCGAAGTGCTTCAGAGCCAAGATGTACGGTACCCGGGCCCTGCTGGAGTGGGGTTGTGCCTATAATGCCTCTCCTTGGAGGGCTGGATTCTGGGCTCCAGTGCCTTAGTCTCTTCCAAGAACTAAACGCTACTGATGCCAGGATGCTATATAGGTCCAGGGGTGTGGGTTCCTTAACACAGGACCCCGGTCCCTGAAGGTCCAAGACAATACCCACGGAGATGGGGGAAGGCTGGGCCTCTTGCAGTTTGCAATACCCTGCGGCGTGGAGCAGGTAAGAGGGAACCTGCGGGACTTGGTTCGACAGTAGGTATCCCCCTGGGGGTTCTGGGTTGGCTAACAGTATGCTGGTGCATCAGCCACTATCTCCACTATGTCTGTTGAGGCAGGATGGGATTATAATGTTTACCCAGATAATATGTAAATATATGTATACTTGTGTAAGTTATATATTTGCTACTCACCCCAGGTCTGCCTGTTAACACTGATACTGCAACCCCACATGTTTTAAAGAGGAAATTGCTGGTAAAAACTCCTGTTTCTTAGGAAGCCCATGGGGACAGCTTCCTCGCTGTGTGTGCACTACAATAAGATTAGTGCTTACCTGGTGTCTGTTGGTGCTGCATAACGCTGGTCCATGTTGTTCCTCTGCTCTGCTTCCTCCATGTGGGTTCAGCGTGGTGCGCGCGATCGTGCGCGCGTGTGTGCGCGCGCATGCGCCGCCTTTTATAGCGTCGGCGTGCGTCGGGGGGGCGGGCCAGCAGCGTCAGGGTCTGTATAAAGGAAAAACTTTTCTCTGGCTGGTCTTTCCCTCCTGGAGGCAGAGGAAGAAAGGATACAGAGCGTGCAGCTGGGTCTTTTGGCCACACAGGGACACCTAGTGGCGGTTTTGTGGATCTTCAGGTCTAGGACTTAGGTCCACTATTGACCAGAAAAAAAAAAAAAAAAAAAAAAAGTTTTTTTGCTTAAAGGGACTCAGCCTTAGATCCAGCAGTATCTGAGTCTACCTTGGACTCCGGCTAACGGGCATTGGTGTGTCAATACTCACAGGCTTCCTCGGTATTGCCACCTCCCAGGCGGGTAAAAAAAAAAAAAAAAGATTTTTTTGAAAAAAAAAAAAAAAAAAAAGAGAAATATAAAAGAAAAAGAGAGAAATTAGTTCTTTTTCATTTTTCTCACACCTGCCCTCATATTGGTTATTCCTAGCTACAACAGTCAGGTGTTGGCTATAGGGGTGACCCAAGGTTGTACAATGGCTCCAAAGGGATCTGGACCAGCCAAGGCTGCTAAAGGTGCCAAAAAGCAAAAGGGGTCTCCATCGGGGTCAGAGGATTTGGGCCAGGCTTCTACGGCCCCACCCTCGCCAGTCAGGACACCGAGTGGCATAGTACAAGAGCCATTGGGGGTGCTGGGGGCAGAGGCGGCCCCCGATCCACCCATTCCCGTTTACGTGACGGAAGAAATGCTAGCAGCCACCATGTGTGGGCTAGAGAAAAGGTTAACTGCGTTGTTTTCCCGTCCTTGCCCAAGTAGCAAGCGGGCTAGATCCCCCTCACCCAGTGTGGGGTTTTCAGATGCGGAGGTCTCCTCTTCAGAGTAACGGGACCCACAAGGGGATCAGGCAGACCCAAGTCCCGACGGTTCAGACAGGGAAAATTCCACTATAGATGAATATTTTTCGGCCTCTCAAGCGGAGGGCCTGTGGATCCAGTCTTTGACAGATATGGTTCGCACTGCCTTTAAACTTCCAGTGCCAGAACTAGTAGCCCCGGAGGTATCCTCATTGGGTTCTTTAAAGGCCCCATTAACTGGTGCATCTTTTCCAATGCACCCCCTTCTGCGGAACGTGATTTACCAAGATTGGGCTCGACCTGATAGAATCTTTGTCCCTCCTAAAAGATTCTCTATTCTCTATCCTATGGAAGAGGAATATGTAAAGAAATGGGCTCTCCCTACAGTGGACGCAGCCATTTCCTGCGTGAATAAATCCCTGACTTGTCCGGTTGAAAATGTCCATATGTTCAAGGATCCGGTCGACAAGAAATTCGAGACCCTACTGAAAGCAGCTTTTACCTCAGTAGGTGCCATGGTTCAGCCAGCAGTAGCAGCCATTGGTGTTTGTCAGGCCTTGAAGGATCAGGCAAAGCATATATTGAAGGACATGCCGGCTCAGCATACTCATGAATTAGCAGAATTCCCTAGGGCTCTCTGCTTTGCAGTAGATGCTATTAAGGACTCCATCCAACAGGCATCCCGTTCATCTCTACGGATGGTTCACATGCGTCGTCTTTTGTGGCTAAAGAACTGGTCAGCAGAGGCACCCTGCAAAAAGCTTCTAGCAGGGTTTCCCTTTCATGGGGGAAGACTATTCGGGGAAGACCTAGATAAATATATCCACACCATATCAAGTGGAAAAAGTACTTCCTTACCGGTCAAGAAAAGACCGCGTGGGCCCACGTTTAAACGACAGGCCATTGCAGGCTCGGCCCCTTCGACTTCCCGTCAGTATCGACGGCCTCCCGGGCGTTCAGCAGTTAATAGCCGCCCACAGGGACAAGCCGCGGCAAACAAGAGGCCCTGGTCTCGCAAGCCGGCTAAACCAGTCATCAAATCAGATTCATGAAGGGGCGCCCCCACTCTCTTGGGTGGGGGGAAGACTTCAGTTTTTCTCCGAAGTCTGGAAGGCCAGAATTCCCGACTCTTGGGTTCGGTCCGTAGTAGCCTCAGGCTACAAACTAGAGTTTCGAGAAATCCCCCCTCCTCATTTTCAGGGGTCAAGTCTTCCAAGCGACCCGTTAAAGAGGGCCTCTCTCGTAAAGGCGTTGGATCGCCTCTTGCTCCAAGGAGTAATTGTAGAAGTACCAACCCAAGAAAGGGGTCTGGGATTCTACTCCAACCTTTTTGTTATACCAAAACCCAATGGCGACGTCAGGCCTATATTAGACCTCAAACGCCTAAATCGCTTTCTAAGGATTCAGACCTTCCGTATGGACTCCATACGTTCAGTGACAACCAGCCTGCATCAGGGCGACTTCCTAGCATCTATAGACATAAAGGATGCATATCTGCATGTGCCGATTTACCCAGCACATCACAAGTTTCTTCGTTTTACGATAAACCAAAGTCATTACCAGTTCGTAGCCCTCCCTTTCGGGTTGGCAACAGCTCCACGGGTATTCACAAAGGTGTTAGCCCCGGTACTAGCCGTCCTAAGGACAGAAGGCATCTTGGTCCTAGCATACCTGGACGATCTCCTGGTTATCGACAGTTCAGCTTCCAACCTCAATCATGCAGTAGTCCGCACAGTGCGGCATCTAGAAGAGTTCGGGTGGATTGTGAACCAAGAAAAATCAAGGTTACAACCCACAAGACAGTTGGAAAATCTAGGCTTTCGGTTAGATACAGAATGCCAGAGGGTATTTTTACCTCAAGAGAAGATCAGGTCGTTGATTCAAACGATTCAAATAGTCTTAGGCAAAAAGAAGCAGCCGACTATTCGCCTATGCATGCGACTGCTGGGGAAGATGGTGGCCGCCTTCGAAGCAGCGCCCTACGCCCAGATCCATACCAGAATTCTGCAAGCAGCTATTCTCTCTGCTTGGAACAAGTCCATACAGGCATTAGACCGTCCATTAGTTCTTTCTCCAGAAGTCAGGCACAGCCTGAACTGGTGGCTGATCCCTCAAAAATTATCAAAAGGGAAAACCTTTTGCCCCATCTCGTGGAAAATAGTAACCACAGATGCCAGCCTAACAGGTTGGGGGGCAATCTTAGGAAAACGGACCCAGCAGGGACAGTGGTCAGAGGCAGAAAGTCTGCTTCCCATCAATGTCCTAGAGATCAGAGCTGTTCGGTTGGCCCTGGTCGCCTGGACTCTCCCCCTGCAGGGTCTGCCAGTAAGGATACAGTCCGACAATGCCACGGCGGTGGCATACATAAACCACCAGGGGGGCACAAAGAGCCTGGCGGCTCAAAGGGAAGTAAACCTAATTTTTGCATGGGCCGAAGCCCATGTACCCTGCATCTCAGCAGTGTTCATCCCAGGGATAGACAATTCTCAAGCAGATTTTTTGAGTCGTCAACAGTTACTCCCGGGAGAGTGGTCTCTTCACCCCCAGGTATTCCAAGAGATTTGCCAAAGATTCGGAGTTCCCGATGTGGACATCATGGCAACAAGATTCAACAAGAAATTGGAAAAATTTGTATCCCGAGCCAGGGACCCCTCGGCCTACGGGACCGATGCGTTGGTTTGCCCCTGGCACCAGTTTTCTCTCCTGTATGCGTTCCCTCCACTACAGATGATTCCCCGCCTTCTACGAAGGATCAGGGTGGAGCGCAGGCCGGTGATCCTGGTGGCCCCAGCCTGGCCCAGAAGGGCTTGGTACGCACTCATCGTGAGGATGTCAGTAAGGGCACCGTGGCCACTCCCCCTGCGCCCAGATCTGCTGTCTCAGGGCCCGATCTACCACCCTGCTTCACAGCAGCTAAATTTGATGGCTTGGCGGCTGAATCTCTAATTCTTAAGGGCAGAGGCCTCTCTGCCCAAGTCATATCTACGTTAATTCAAGCTAGAAAGCCAGTCTCTAGAAATATCTATTACAGAGTCTGGAGAACCTATGTGGAGTGGTGCGAGTCTCAAGGAGGGCATCCTCGCAAGTTTTTTATTGACAGGATCTTGCGATTCCTCCAGGTTGGCGTTGACAAGGGGTTGGCTCTTAGTACTCTAAAGGGGCAGGTGTCTGCCTTATCGATATGGTTTCAAAGGCCTTTGGCCACACATTCGCTTGTAAAAACCTTTTTGCAGGGGGTCTTGCATGTAAATCCCCCTATTAGAGCTCCCCTCTGCCCCTGGAATTTAAATCTGGTCTTGTCAGCTTTACAAAAGCAGCCGTTTGAACCTCTGGCAGAAATCCCTCTTGTGCTGCTAACCCGAAAGTTGGTTTTCTTGGTGGCTATGGCTTCGGCCAGAAGGGTCTCCGAGCTGGCAGCCTTGTCTTGCAAGGAACCGTACCTTATTCTGCATAAGGACAGAGTGGTTCTGCGGCCTCAGCCTTCTTTCCTTCCTAAGGTCATATCCAGTTTTCACTTGAATCAGGACCTAGTCCTACCATCCTTCTTTCCTACTCCCCAGTCCAGAGAGGAAAGATTGCTTCATACTTTGGATGTGGTCCGAGCCATGAGAGTTTATCTCAAGGCTACAGAAAAGATTAGGAAAACAGATGTGCTTTTCATTCTTCCGGATGGCCCCAAGAAGGGTCAGCCGGCTGCCAAGTCTTCCTTGGCTAGGTGGATTAAGCAGCTGATTTTTCAGGCCTATGGTCTGAAGCGCGTTCCACCGCCCTTATCAGTTAAGGCCCATTCTACGAGGGCCATGAGTGCCTCTTGGGCGGCACACCATCAGATCTCTATGGCACAGGTTTGCAAAGCGGCAACCTGGTCTTCCGTACATACGTTTACTAAATTTTATAAGTTGGACGTCACAAAGGCTGCGGACGCAGCATTTGGGCAGGCGGTCCTACGGGCAGCAGTATAGAATCCTCTGGCCCGGTTCACGCCCCCTTTTTCTGTTGGTGGAGCTATTTTACCTCCTGATATAGTTTCTGTTTGGCTATTTTTGGCCTTACGGTCTCCCTCCCTTCATGGAGCATTGCTTTGGGACATCCCATATGTAATGACTATGCGCTCTGTGTCCCGTGATGTACGATCAAGAAAAAGGGATTTTTAGTAACAGCTTACCTGTAAAATCCTTTTCTTGGAGTACATCACGGGACACAGAGCTCCCACCCCTCTTTGTGGGAACATTGTGTAACCTCAGAGAAATTGCTTGCTACAAAACTAAAGCACTCTCAGTGGGAGGGGGTTATATAGGGAGGAACTTCCTGTGAAGTTGATTACACCAGTGTCCACACCTGAAGGTACTCCATATAACCCATATGTAATGACTATGCGCTCTGTGTCCCGTGATGTACTCCAAGAAAAGGATTTTACAGGTAAGCTGTTATTAAAAATCCCTTTTTTTGATTTAAAAAAATAGAAAAACTTTTTTTTTTTTTGGTCTTTTTGATTAAAACATATATGTTATTTTTTTTTTGGTCTTTTTGATTAAAACATATATTTTTTTATTTTTTTGGTCTTTTTGATTAAAACATATATTTTTTTTTGTTTTTTTGGTCTTTTTGATTAAAACATATATTTTTTGGGGGTTTTTTTTTTTTTGGTCTTTTTGATTAAAACATATATTTTTTTATTTTTTTTGGTCTTTTTGATTAAAACATATTTTTTTTTTTTAAACAAAGATTACACAAGTAAAACCCTCAAAATCAAACCCTCCCCAGAACATCAATAATATTTTTTAATTTAGTTTCCACTTCTTTGGTCTTGTGCCGTATCTCCTGGTTCATATCCTCAATGTCATCCCTGCAGGACTGGACCTGGGAAATTAGGAGATGAGCACTGTAGCTATCCAAGCCGCCACCAGCTCCTGAAATGTGTGACCAAATCAGGTATTAAAATTTAGCAGGCCTACATCTAGATTAGCTGAAGCTGTGTTAATATGTTACTTTACCGGATTTCTTGTACCTTTGTTATAGTTTAAAACATGTAGGCAAACCAAGTATACACTGGATCACCTCACCTCTGTGTGAACCCATAAATGGATTATTCTTGTGGCCAACAATTCTGCAAATGAGTCCACATGTGTCACCAACTGCTGAGCAGACTCTCCTTTTAATGTATATTTTCTTATTTTACAGTAAGAGAAGTTCTTTAATAATACATCAACATTAATACCACAATTGATTTCACTTTTAACTAAAAAAGTGCACAACATTAGTGAGATCCCCAAACATTTATCTTTAAAAAAAATGGGGGGGGGGGTTGCCACATGGGTCCCTGGGGACCTCTGAGCCCTTTAATGATAAACAAAAAAAAAATATACATATATATATATATATATAAATAATTTTAGTGGAAAAAAAAGGGCGGGGGGGGGGGTTGCCATCCGAGGGACCAGGAGACCTCTGGGCCCTTTAATAATAATAATAATAATAATAAATATATTAAAAAAAAAAAAATTTGTTTTTAAGAAAAACGTAGGAAAAAAGTAGGGGTTGCTGTCCGGGGCTCTGGGGACCTCCGGACACCTAAAAAAAAAAAAAAACCCAATGGTAAGTCCAGCCCTGTAAAACTTGTTCAATATTTCATCGTAGGAGTCGACGTTCCGAAAGAATCGACGACTTTTCCGACCAATTCTTAGTCCCAAAAAAATTGAATACATACAGTACAACCTGCAAGAAAAAGCACATGGCGCAAAAAAAAAAAAAAACATGAAATTGACTTACTTTTTAGAACTCTCCTGATTTTGCTCATGGTCTCTGGCTCCCGCAGTTTTAGATCCGACCACCTCTTTCGGATCTGCTCCTTGCTCCTTCGCACCCCAAATTTTTGATAGAGCCTCCTCACCACCTTCTCCATTATTTCCGCCTTGACCTTATTCGGGTGTTTGTAAGGTCCATGCCTGCCATCATAGTCCTCCTTTTGAAATATGAAGACCAGCTTCACCATCTCCTCGAAGATCATATTGGTTGCCTTAAAGCTTCGCCTTCTCCTTGAGCTCTCTCCCGCCCGGCCTGCTTGTTGTGCGTCCATGTTTTTAGGCTCCCCGATAAATAAAATGAAGGATAAGGGGCGGGGAAAGGACTACACTGAACGTCAGGGGTGGGGAAACGTGCGGAACGTCACACATGCGCGCGAATAAAGGGATACCACGTGAGTGAAAGGGGCGGTCCCAGTTTGTGGAAGACGGCGGAGAGAACGCTTGGGTTCAACGACGGTATGTAACTACTTTTTCAAGTTTATTAGTGATGGTAGAAGTTGTTGAGCTATCATATGATAACCTAGGAAAAATAATGAAAGAGGGTCGGGGAAAGGACGACACAGAACGTCAGGGGTGGGGAGACGTGCGTTGCGTCGCACATCCGCGTCTATAACGGGATACCACATGAATTGAAAGTGGCGTTCCCAGTTTGTTGAAGACGGCGGAGAGAACTCTCGGGTTCAACGACGGTATGTAACTACTTTTTCAAGTTTATTAGTGATGGTAGAAGTTGTTGAGCTATCATATGATAACCTAGGAGAAATAATGAAAGAGGTTCGGGGAAAGGACGACACAGAACGTCAGGGGTGGGGAGACGTGCGTTGCGTCGCACATCCGCGTCTATAACGGGATACCACGTGAATTGAAAGTGGCATTCCCAGTTTGTTGAAGACGGCGGAGAGAACGCTTGGGTTCAACGACGGTATGTAACTACGTTTATTAGTGATGGGATGAGTTGGTGGGCTACTTAAATATGATAACCTAGGAGAAAGTTACAATAAACATTTTCTGAAATGGCCATCTATAGTGCTGTCGTACATAACCGCGTTTAGATACAGCATTTTGCTCAAAGTATGGTGTGGGGGCAAGGTAGTTTTTCACAGATGTATTTGTAAAATACGTGGTTTAATACATGTTGAAAATGGTCGCTTTTAAAAGTCTTGCCCAAACTAGATCGTTTCTAACGTTTCAGCCACAAATGAGTTCTGGCAGAAATGAATAAATTCAATAAAAGGGATTTTCTTTTCAGTTTGTCATATTCCCGCAACTTGTGTCAAAATATAAAATATTCCATGGACTCGACATGCCTCTCAGCAAATAGCTTGGGGTGTCTACTTTCCAAAATGGGGTCATTTGTGGGGTTTTTGTGCTATTTAGGCATTTTATGGCCTTCAAAACTGTGATAGGTAGTGAGGAGTGAAATCAAAAATTTGCGCCCTTAGAAATGCTGAAGGCGGTGCTTGGTTTTTGGGGCCCCGTACACGACTAGGCTCCCAAAAAGTCCCAAACATGTGGTATCCCCGTACTCAGGAGAAGCAGCAAAATTTATTTTAGGGTGCAACTCCACATATAACCATGGCATGTGTAAGCAATACATCATTTAGTGACAACTTTTTGTAATTTTTATTTTTTATTTAAATTTTTTTGTCATTATTCAATCACTTTGGATAAAAAAAAAAAAATGTTATGGACTCAACATGCCTCTCAGAAGTTTCCTTGGGGTGTCTACTTTCCAAAATGGGGTCATTTGGGGGGGTTTTGTGCTATTTTTGCATTTTATGGCCTTCGAAACTGTGATAGATAGTGAGGAGTGAAATCAAAAATTTACACCCTTAGAAAGCCTGAAGGCGGTGATTGGTTTTTGGGGTCCCACACGCGGCTAGGCTCCCAAATGTGGTATCCCCTTACTCAGGAGAAGCAGAAGAATGGATTTTGGGGTGTAATTCCTCATATGGATTGATCGGTGGGTATGCCCACCATTAGAATACCTCCCTTCATCCACCCACTTCTAATGATGGGCATACATGAACCATTTATATATGCCGAAGCATGGGGGCATCCTCCCGCAAAAAAGTTATGCCGCGTACACACGGTCGGACTTTTCTATGCCGCGTACACACGGTCGGACTTTTCTATGCCGCGTACACACGGTCAGACTTTGTAGGAATGTCAACCGTATGTACGCGGCATTAGGAGCAAAATCACTCCTCCGCCCCTAATGCCCCCATGCTTCGGCATATATGCTCTTTTTTTAACTGTGGTGGTGAAATCACCTCCTACAGCACTGGAGTCACGGCTTTATATATCGTGGGAGCAAACGCTGTTGCTGTCACGCTAAATAATTCCGCGCAACAGCTGAATGGCATACCTGAAAACAGTCAAGTAAATTACATACCTGAAAAGCAAGCATGAAAAAACATAACAATAAAACTTTGAATAGAATATAGTAAAAAAGAGCAGAACAATAGAGAGAGAATAGAGAGGGAGAGAACAATAAAACGACAACAATTAAAAAAAAAGAGCAGAACAATAGCGAGAGAATAGAGAGGGAGAGAACAATAAAACAACTATTTTTTTTTTTTTTTTTTATATTTTTTTTGTGTCTTTTTATTTTTTACTTTTTTTTGCAACTGTTGAACTTTTCGGTTCCAGGTTTGGGTCTCTCAAAATGCGATGGCATCTTGGGAGACCCTGTGTACGTGTGCCTAGCCTGTGAAAGTTTTGCCCTACACTAATACTTCACTCGTGTGTGGAAGCGTTCAAAACATTCACCAATACAAAGACCAGGATCGGCAGGACATCGGGGACAAAAATAACGGGTGTCACGCCTCCATCCGCGCTTGGTACAGACACGACATTTTCTTTGGGGGGCTCGTTGGGTAGGGATACTCTCGAGGGCATATATAAAATGCCTCTCATGCAGTCGGCTTACTGCATTTGGTAGGGGATGGTGAGGTGGAGAACCGCCTGGATACAGGAGTCCGTTGATGATATCCTTCTGGAATTGGAGGAAGGATCCATTCTGTCCTGAAGTTTTGCATAAGACAAAAGCATTCAGCAAAGTCAATTGGAATAAATGTAGAGACACTTTTTTGTACCAGCGTCTCGCCTTACGGGCAATATGATACGGCGCCATCAACTGGTCGTTGAGGTCCACCCCTCCCATGTTTTGGTTATATTCGTGGACACAGAGGGGTTTCTCCACAACACCAGTCGCCGTACGAATTTGTACTGTCGTGTCTGCGTGAAGGGTGGTAAGAAGGAAAACATTCTTATTGTCCCGCCACTTCACAGCGAGCAAATTCTTACATCTGCAGCAGGCTCTCGCCCCCAGCTTAATACGGGAATCTTCAAGCCGCTGGGGAAAGCCCCGGCGATTAGGTCGCACGGTGCCACATGCTCCAATCTGTTGATCAAACAAGTGACTAAAAAGTGGCACGCTGCTGTAAAAATTGTCCACATACAAGTGGTACCCCTTTCCGAATAAGGGTGACACCAAGTCCCAAACGATCTTGCCAGCGCTCCCCATGTAATCTGGGCATCCTTCCGGCTCTACCTGACTATCTTTGCCCTCATAAACCCTAAAGCTCCATGTGTAGCCTGTTGCCCTGTCACAAAGCTTATAGAGCTTGACCCCGTATCTGGCACGCTTGCTGGGAAGGAACTGCTTGAAAGACAAGCGGCCAGCAAATTTAACCAGGGACTCGTCAATGCAGACAACTTGCTGGGGATTAAACAAGGCTGCATAACGTTTGTTGAAATGGTTTATGAGGGGCCGAATTTTGTAGAGCCGGTCAAATTCAGGGTCTCCACGTGGACGACAGAGTGCATTGTCGCTGAAATGCAGGAACCGTAGGATCGCCTCGTATCGTTTCCAGGCCATGTGAGCAGAGAATATGGGCATTTGGTCAATTGGCTCTGTGGACCAATACATGCGCAATTGAGGAAATGGATGTATGCCCATATTGAGGGTAAGGCCCAGAAAGGTCTTAAATTCGGAAACCGTAAGAGGTCTCCAATTTTTGGCAAGGAGGGTCTGGGGATTAGCGGCGATGTAGGCACCAGCATATAAATTAGTCTGGTCCACAATAGATCTATAGAGATCTTCCGTGAAATACAGCGAATAAAAATCAAGTGGCATAAAATTCGCTGTATCCACCTGAATACCGGGTTGGCCAGTGAATGGGGGAAGTACAGGTGCTGCAGAAGTGGTGGGGACCCAATCAGGATAGGCGAGATCTGCAGGAAGGGCACGACGGGCCTGTCTTTTTCTTCTTCTTGGTGGAAGCGGGCCACTACTTGTGCTTGCCACCTCGCCAGCTTGAACTGCACTTATGGTACTCGCCACGTCACCAAGTGTTACTGCAGTGCTGGATGAATGACCAGGGTGTACTAGGCCGCTGGTGCTTGCCAATCCACCAGAAGGAATAGCGGCGCTAGTACTGGCTCTCTGCTCCATACAAGGGTCCTGCGGTTCTTGCTCCTCAACAACCTCAGAATGGGGTCGGGTACGCCTGGCCTTAGCAGGGACCACACCTCCGTCGTCAGAGCTATCTGACATGGAGCCGCTGTCGTAAACAGGATTATATTCTGAGCCGGAATCTGTCAGATGCGTGACCTCCTCATCATCATCTGACGACATGCACAGGATCCTAACAGCCTCTTCACCAGAGTACATCCCTTTGCCATTTTGGGTGATGATTCACGGGTAAAAAAAGCACCTGACTATAGAAAAGCAAATGTAGAAAACGCTTCAAAAAAACTGTTAGCGATCGCAGGGATCAGGCCTGTCTCTGCGAACGCTGCAGTTGTGTGTGATGTGTTTTTGAAGTGACAGTGATCGATCGATACTGCACTTAAGTGGGTTGGGCTGGGCTGGGCGGCAAAACGCAGGTGCTAGCGGGTATTGTTAGCATACAAGGTTTGTATTATATGAGCAACATCTACTAAATGTCATTGCTGTGTGCCTATTACATTATATGATCACTAGATGGCAGTGTTACGTTTGCTAGTTCATGTTTTGTCTATGTACAAGAAGTAATAATAAAGTCCAGTTCCTGTTTCCACGACCTACAGACTGTCTGCCTGTAATTTGTTTAGCTCCAAAAGCTTATGTCTAAAAGGTTATGGGCCCAGAGCATGTTACAGAAGCCCAGGATATAATACAGATTACCCCTGGATATAGCCAGATACAGTGAGCTAGAGCAATTCAGTGCAGAAGACAGCAACAGAAAGACAAACAGCAGTAATGGCAGCTGCTATCCCCTCAGCAAAGTTCTCCATTGCAAATCTGACAAATCAGAACTACCAATCTTGGAAATTCAAGATGAAAATGCTGCTTATAAGAGAAGGTACGTGGAAATGCATAAATGAACAAAGACCTGCACAGCCCACAGAGGAGTGGTTAGACAGAGGTCAGAAGGCGCAAAGCACAATCTCCCTGTGCATAGATGATGATCAAATCATACATATATGTAACTGTCAAACTGCTAAAGACATGTGGGAAGAGTTACAGAAAGCACATGAAAGAGTTAATCTCAGCAATAAACTGTATTTAATCAGAAAGCTCTATCAGACTAAGCTACAGAAAGACCAGGACATGCAGGACTATATAAGACAGACCTGTTGCAGCTCTATTATTAAGTGGACTTCCTGAAAGTTATGAGACACTTGTCACAGCACTAGATGCACGTCCAGATGATGATCTGACACTGGAATATGTTAAAGGCAAGCTTGTGGATGAATACAAGCGCAAAACTGAAAGCATGAGTACTGTGAGTGTGTGTTCAGAGACTGCTTTAAAGACAAGATACAAAAATAAACACAGTAACGTGCAGCTAGAAAAGCGGGAATGCTTTGTGTGCAAGAAACCAGGACATCTAAAAGCAGATTGTAGAATCTGGAAAGCTAGAATGCAAAAACAAAGTGCATTCCAACAAGCTAAGAATGTCATAGAAACAAAGGAGTATGCATTCGGATCCAAAAATTGTGTCACCTTTGTGCAAGCATGGTGTGTGGACTCAGGTGCTACAAGTCACATGACAAATGACCGAAGTTTCTTCGCTCAGCTTGATGAAAGCAAAACAGACGGGATAACTACAGCTAATGCAGTGTTTCCCAACTCCAGTCCTCAAGGCACACCAACAGGTCATGTTTTCAGTATTTCCCTCAATTGAAACAGCTGTGGTAATTACTAAGGCAGTGAAACTGATCGAATCACCTGTGCAAAATAATGGAAAGCCTGAAAACAAGACCTGTTGGTGTGCCTTGAGGACTGGAGTTGGGAAACACTGAGCTAATGGACAACTCATGAAATCAGTGGGAATAGGAGATGGCTTTCTATACTGTTCTATCTCTCCAGATATCACTAAAAATATCCATATGAGGAATGTTCTGTATGTGCCAGATCTTGAAAGCAACCTTTTGTCAGTAAAGAAACTCACTAACCAAGGCAATGTAGTCACATTTCAGGGTGACAGTTGTATCATAACAAAAGGTAATTGCTTGCTTGCAAAGGCTAAAATCATAGATGAACTATATCAGTTGAACTGCAGTGAAATGGTTAAAATAGCCAAAGAGGATAAACATTCAAACTGCATCCACACTTGGCACAGACGATTGGGGCACAAAAATTCTGATACAATAAAGAAAATAGTTGAGAATAACTATGCAAGTGGTATTAAGATTAATCCATGTGATCACACAATGATTTGTACCAGCTGTATTAAAGGAAAAATGGCAAGGACACCTTTTCCCAAGCAGACCAACAGCAAAGTTCAAAAACCTCTGGACTTAATACATTCAGATCTTTGTGGTCCAATGAAAACTATGACTCCAGGAAAGAAAAAGTACTTCCTGACCTTCATTGATGAATACTCCAGATATACCACAGTATTTCTACTTCACAATAAGGATGAAGTGCCAGAGAAATTAGAAGAATATCTCGCTCAAGTAAATAATATTTTCGGCAGAATGCCCAGAGTACTACGAACAGACAATGGCTCAGAATATACAAGTGGTAAAACACAAGCCATTCTCAGGAAGCATGGAATTATGTTCCAGGCAACAGTTCCATATAACCCGGAGCAAAATGGAGTTGCAGAGAGAATGAACCGCACACTGTGTGAAAGTGGGAGGAGCATGCTATTTGATGCTGATATGCCAACTACATTCTGGGGAGAAGCTATCACAACTGCATGTTATCTTCAAAATCGTTTGCCGGGAAAAGCAACAACAAAAACTCCATATGAACTATGGAACAAAAGGAAACCAGATTTAAGACACATCAGAATTTTTGGAAGTAAAGCCTATGTACACATTCCAAAAGAAAAACGTACAAAATGGGATGCATGTGCAAAAGAAGGTGTACTTGTGGGGTACAGTGAATCTCAAAAAGGATACAGGATTTTACATCAAGACACGAACAAGGTAACAGTCAGCAGAAGTGTGATTATTGATGAAACTTCTATGTGCTCAAAGTTTGAACAACAGACACAAACTATTCAAACTGAGAAAGAATCAACATCAGTCACTCAAGAAAATAAGGAAAGTGATACAGAAATAGAAATTACTGCAGAAGAATCAAAACCTGAATCTGAACCAGAAATACCTTCAGTCAGAAAATCAACCAGAAGCAATAAAGGTGTTCCAGCTGAATGTTTATCTTACATAGCTCGCAGAGCTGTTCAAACTGAACCAGGTTCATGGAAAGAGATGCAGAAACTGCCAATGCATGAGAAACAAGTATGGAATAAAGCCGCTGATGAAGAAATGACATCACTCGAAGATCTCCAGACATGGACACTTTCAGAGCTACCTCAAGGTAAACATGCCATAGGATGTAAATGGGTTTTTAAAACCAAATGTAACTCTGAAGGGAATGTCTGTCGGTACAAGGCAAGGCTGGTTGCTAAAGGTTACTCACAGAAGTTTGGTGAGGACTATGATGCTACTTTTGCTCCAGTTGCTAAACAAAGTACTTTCAGAACACTAATGACAGTGGCTGCCATGCGTACAATGATTGTGAAACATCACGATATTAAGACAGCTTTTCTTAATGGTGATATTGAAGAAGAAATTTACATGTCACAACCAGAAGGATATTTGAAAAAGGGACAAGAGCATCTTGTCTGCAAGTTGAATAAATCTCTTTATGGCCTTAAACAATCAGCTCGAGCATGGAACCTCAAGATTAATCAAGTTCTACTAAATGAAGGATTTACAAGAAGCAAAGCTGATCCGTGCCTATACGCTAAACAAGTAGACACTGAGTGGATGTATCTGCTAATTTATGTTGATGACCTGATCATTGCTCACAAAAATAACAATGAAATTGCAAAATTAACAGGAGTACTCAACAAGCACTTTGAAACTAAAGACCTAGGTGAAGTTACATATTATCTTGGAATTGACATCCAGCGTGAGAAAGATGGAAGTTTCCTGTTGAATCAGAGCGCAAAAATTGAATCTATTCTTCAGCAATTCAACATGACAGAGGCGAAAGGAGCAAGCACACCTATGGATACAGCCTATCCAAAGTTAGAAGGAGAAGATGATCTTCTCACATCCAATGAACAATACAGACAAGCAGTGGGGGCACTTCTCTACATTGCAACCACTACACGTCCAGACATTGCAGCCAGCATGTCTCTTCTTTGCAGGCGAGTTGATAAACCACGTCTAAGAGATTGGAATGCGATCAAAAGAGTTATGAGATATCTGAAACAGACAAAAGACTTAAATTTGAAACTGTCAGCAAGTGGTGATTTAAACCTCGTGGGATATGTGGACTCCGATTGGGCAGGTGATCACAGCACACGCAAATCCACAAGTGGTTACTTATTAAAATTGGGAGACAGTCCTATATCATGGTCCAGCAAGAAACAGATGTCAGTGGCATTGTCCTCTACAGAACCTGAATACATATCTGCAGCTTATGCCAGTCAAGAAGTTGTGTGGTTACAACAATTACTCAAGGATCTTGGAGAAGCAACATCAGAACCTACCGTCTTATTTGAGGATAATCAGGGTTGCATTAAGCTTGCAACAAGTGAGAAGATTAATGGAAGAACCAAGCACATCGATGTCAGACATCATTACATTCATGACTTAGTTGATCAGAAAGTGATTGAACTTGTGTATTGTGAAACGGAAAAAATGATTGCTGATGTTTTGACAAAACCACTAGCTAGAAACAGATTTGTTGATCTTAGATCAGAAATGGGATTGACATAGATAGTAGTTGTTGAGTGGGGGTGTTAGCATACAAGGTTTGTATTATATGAGCAACATCTACTAAATGTCATTGCTGTGTGCCTATTACATTATATGATCACTAGATGGCAGTGTTACGTTTGCTAGTTCATGTTTTGTCTATGTACAAGAAGTAATAATAAAGTCCAGTTCCTGTTTCCACGACCTACAGACTGTCTGCCTGTAATTTGTTTAGCTCCAAAAGCTTATGTCTAACAGGTATCTGGGCTGATTCCACTAACAATGCGTTTTGGGTACCCTAAACTGCTGGGTACGCTAGTATAGATCTGATCAGATCAGGTATCGCTCCGTTCAGAAACTATACCACTAAGGGGGGGTGTATGCTTTGCGAGTGGGTGTAAGCGTTACTGGCACTAACCTAACGCTGCCTGGGGGCGACGCTGACCCCTAACTGGCGCTAAAATTTTATTTATATCACCCGCCGGGCGATCAGGGGGTTAAACCTTTATTGGGTAATATACAGCGGGTGCGCTGATGCTATAAACAGCAAACTAACTAACCAGCGTCAACCGTAACACTTATACGGTGATCACTGGTGAAAGGGTTAACTAGGGGGCAATCAAGGGTTAAAACTTTTATTTATGGGGGTACCTAACGCTATAGAACCTGGCGGTGAACCTCAAAAAAACCTAGCTACCTGGCGGCAACAGTGACACTAATACAGCGATCAGAAAACCGATCGCTTAGTGACACTGGCAATAGGGGGTGAAAGGGTTAACTAGGGGCAATCAAGGGTTAAAACTTCTATTTATGGGGGTACCTAACACTATAGAACCTGGCGGTGAACCTCAAAAAAACCTAGCTACCTGGCGGCAACAGTGACACTAATACAGCGATCAGAAAACCGATCGCTTAGTGACACTGGCAATAGGGGGTGAAAGGGTTAACTAGGGGCAATCAAGGGTTAAAACTTATATTTATGGGGGTACCTAACGCTATAGAACCTGGCGGTGAACCTCAAAAAAACCTAGCTACCTGGCGGCAACAGTGACACTAATACAGCGATCAGAAAACCGATCGCTTAGTGACACTAGCAATAGGGGGTGAAAGGGTTAACTAGGGCGGTGATCAAGGGGTTAAACCTTTATTGGGGGGGGGTAGGGGGCTACCCTGGACCTAAAGGGACCTAAAACTAACTGCCCTGCAACTTTTTTTCTGTAACAATGACACTAAATGCAGTGATAATAAGTAAATATAAAATCACTGCATTCAGTGACACTGTGACAGGGGAGGGGGGGGGTTGTTCAGCGGTGACTGGGGGGGGTTTGTGCCTATGTGTAACGTGTCAGTGTACTGTTTGGTGCAACTCACGTTACTGATGTCCTCTCTCCTCGGTATCCGGTCGGAAAGACCAGACACGAGGAGGAACACAGCACTTCCCTCTTCCTGTGTTTACAGTTAGCACAGGAAGAGGCGGGAGGCGGACGCCCATTGGCTGGGAGCGATCGCGAGGGGGTGGCTGGAAACGAATAGCCATCCCCTCATCCCGGATCGCTCCCGACCACTTACCGACCACCGCACGGAGCGGGGGGGTCCCGATCGGACCCCCGACCCGCACTAAGGCGAGGACGTAAATTTACGCCCTTGTGCCTGTACGTGCCATGTTGTGGACGTACATAATCGTGCGGGGGGGTCCTTAAGTGGTTAATACACAGGAGGATATCAGCCAGCAGGAGGTACAGGAAAGTACCAGGCAGGAGGAGGGCAGGGTGTGTGGCACAGAGGAGGTGGCAGGGGCAAGTTTACCGGAGGAGGTTGCAGGCCCAAGTGGCTTGGAGGAGGTTGCAGGCCCAAGTGGCTTGGAGGAGGTTGCAGGCCCAAGTGGCTCGGAGGAGGTGGCAGGCCCAAGTTGCTCGGAGGAGGTGGCCGGGCCTAGTAGCAGTACTAGGTGTCAGGTGCCTCCAATACGCCTTCAACCCAGAAGGGCCGCGAGGGATATGAGGGTTCGCGAGGCCTCACTGGCCCTCATTCGCGAGGCACAGGCCAGCCTCCAGCAGCCTGCCACCTCTCAGGAGGGCTTTTTGACCTTTATTCTGGCCAAAATGGACCACATGAGTGAGGACCAGCGTCTCCTCTTTGAGGGACTCCTCGTCACCTTAGCCAATAAGGCGGTGAGGGGTCATCTCACTGAGGAGACGGTGCTCTGTTCACATCGCCATCGCCGAAGAACATCTCGCTCACAACCTCCTCCTCCTTCTTCTTCTTCCTCTTCTCCTGCCCCTACTGCTTCCCCTACTCATTCTTCTCCTGCCCTAACTGCTTCCCCTACTCATTCTTCTCCTGCCCCTACTGCTTCCCATACTCATTCTTCTCCTGCCCCTACTGCTTCCCCTACTCATTCTTCTCCTGCCCCTACTGCTCCCCCTACTCATTCTTCTCTTGCCCCTACTGCTCCCCCTACTCATTCTTCCCCTGCCCCTACTGCTCCCCCTACTCATTCTTCCCCTGCCCCTACTGCTTCCCCTACTCATTCTTCTCCTGCCCCTACTGCTCCCCCTACTCATTCTTCTCCTGCCCCTACTGCTTCCCCTACTCATTCTTCTCCTGCCCCTACTGCTTCCCCTACTCATTCTTCTCCTGCCCCTACTGCTCCCCCTACTCATTCTTCTCTTGCCCCTACTGCTTCCCCTACTCATTCTTCCCCTGCCCCTACTGCTTTCCCTACTCATTCTTCTCTTGCCCCTACTGCTTCACCTACTCATTCTTCTCTTGCCCCTACTGCTTCCCCTACTCATTCTTCACCTTCTTCTTTTGCTTTTCCTTCTCCTCCCCCTCCTCCTTCTCATTCTCCTCCTCCCCTTGATTCTATTTCTCCTGCTCATTCTCCTCCTCCACCACGTTCTGCTACTCCTCCTCCTGGCATGAGTACTGCCTCCATGGCCCCGCCTC
The DNA here is from genome assembly GCA_029574335.1 of Rana kukunoris. Classification (NCBI taxonomy): domain Eukaryota; kingdom Metazoa; phylum Chordata; class Amphibia; order Anura; family Ranidae; genus Rana; species Rana kukunoris. The sequence continues at coordinate 161,615,026 of CM056059.1, forward strand.
CAGCCAGGCAGAAGAGGAAGGCTGCTGAGAAGGCTGCAGAGAGGGTCAGAGAGCAGGCTGGAAGGAATCCACCAAGGAAGGCCTTGCGAAAAAGCAAAAGATGACTCCCTTCCTTCCAGGTGGTGTACCAGAGGACAGTCTGCTGTAGTCCCACAACTTTGTGACATCTGCCTGCCCTGCTCCAGTTTCTGACCTCTGGGAGTCCAAGACCTTGACACGTTCCTTCCTGGATGAGCCTCTCAACTTCCAATTTTGAATCCAACTGCTAAGCAGTCACATGACGCCCCACCTGTCTGTGCACAAATGGCAGCAAGCTATCCAGTGCTGCCTTTTTTGTTTTTGGAGTTCTAATCCTTAACCAAAATAAATGGTGATTTTTGAGTTTACAGTTCATACTTGTCTATGTGTTTTTACTCCAAAAAATAATGCAGCTTGTGAGAAGGCAGGTTATGTTTTTAAATCATTTTAAAGGTGTAATTAGAAAGGGACAGATGAGATAAGACCAAACAATAATGTTTCAGTGGGGGGTAACTTGACACCCAAATACAACTAGATCACAGGTGTCAAACTGGCGGCCCTCCAGCTGTTACAGAACTACAAGTCCCATGAGACATTGCAAGACTGACAATTACAAGCAGGGCCGCCATCAGGGGGGTACAGGCATTACACCTGTAAGGGGCCCGGATGGGAACCACCCTAAAAAGAAAAAAACATTTTTTTTTTTTTTTTTTTTAGGGGTCCGAAGGTCCCCAGGGCCCCGGAGGCCACCAAGGGCTCCAGATGACAAGCCCTTTTTTTTAATAAAAAAATATATATTTTTTATAAAACAAATATATTTTTTTTATAAAAAAATATTTTTTTTGTATAAAAAAAAAATATTTTTTTAATATATTTTTATTTTATTTTTTATTAAAGGGCCAATTTTTTTTTAATTATTTTTTTTTAGAGGTCCGGAGGTCCACAGGGGCCCGGAGGCCCCCAGGGCACTGGATGGCAACCCCCCTTTTTTTTATTTATTTTCTATAAAAATAAATATATTTAATATATTTTTATTTTATTTTTTTATTAAAGGGGCATTTTTTAGGGGTCTAGGGGCCCGTAGGCCACCAGGGCCCCAGATGGCAACCCCCTCTTTTTTAATTATTTTTTTATAAAAAAATATATTTTTTTATAAAAAAAATATATTTTTTTAATATATTTTTTTTATTTTTTATTAAAGGGCCAATTTTTTTTCTTTTATTTTTTTAGAGGTCCGGAGGTCCACAGGGACCTGGAGATCCCCAGGGCCCCAGATGACAACCCCCCCTTTTTTATAAAAAAAATATATTTTTGTATTTCTTTTATTTATTTATATATATATATATATATTTATTATTATTATTATTATTATTATTATTAAAGGGCCCAGAGGTCCCCAGGGCCCCCGGTTGACAATCCTTTTTTATATTTTTTTTTTACTTTTTTATATTATTTTATTATTTTTTTTTAATATATAGATGTATTTTTATTAAAGGGCTCAGAGGTCCCCAGGGCCCCATGTGTCAAACCCCCTTTTTTATAATTGTATTTTTTATTTTTGTTTATATATATTTTTTATATTTTTATTTTTTCTTAAAGGACCCAGAGGTACCCAGGGCCCTGGAAGGCAACCCCTTGATTTATTTTTATTTTTTATATATATATAAATGTTTATTTCTTTTTTTATATATATATTTTTTTATTTCTTTCTTTTTTTTTTTTTAAAGGGCCCAGAGGTTTTCTTTTTTCGGGCCCAGAGGTCCCGAATGGAAAGCCCCCTTTTTTTTGTAATTTCCTTTTATAAAAAAAAAATAAGGTCCCCGGGGCCCCAGTTGGCAACCACCCTTTTTAAAAAAAAAATATATATATATATTATATATATTTATATTTTCTCCCATGCCTGAAGCTGTGTAAGGGGCCCCAAAATTCCTGATGGCAGCCCTGATTACAAGCATGACTCCTGCACGCAGAGGCATGATGGGACTTGTAGTTCTGCAACAGCTGGAGGGCCACCAGTTTGAGACCCCTGATGATTAGAAATTAAAAAAAAAAGGTACAAATGAAGATCATGATTTGAAATACAGGACAAAAAAAAAATGAGATCTCATTTTTTTTTTTTGGTCCTGTATTTCAAATCCTGGGATCTTCATTTTTTTTTTTTTTTTTTTCATTTCTAATCATCTAGTTGTTTCACAAACTATGTCAGAAGAACTCTGTGGGAATATCAGCAGCAAATTTAAAAAACACTGGTCCAGATTTGTGCAATTGTAATTTTTTTTAAAGAACGCTGCAATTAAACGATGCAATAATGTTGGCAGCATGACGAATGTGCTATCTCCATTCCAAACGCTACTTTTACCAAGGATGTGCTCCAGTCTCCTACTTTTATCTGAGCATGCGCGGGTTTTCTTAGCATACACACGATCGAGCTTCTCGTCGGGAAAACAGCCCGTCGAGAACCTCGTCGAGCCAAATTCGACTCCCGTCCAGAAAATAGAGACCCTGCTCTCTATTTTGGCTCGACGAGCTGCCCGACGGTTTGCTCGACGAAAGTGTACGCACGACCGGTTTTCTCGGCAGAATACGTCTCCCAGCGAGCTTCTCGCTGGATTCTGCCGAGAAACTCGTGTGTACGCCGCCTCACTCTTTATTTGGGAAAGGAATATGGTTTTGAAGCATGAGTGAACAGTTTTGGGAAAGATATGTGCTTTTGCAAGTGAGTTATAGTGTTGTGCTGAACTGCAAGACTGTTTTGCCAAATGATCTTAAAGTTTTGAGAATGTCATTTCGGTTTCAAGAAATGAGCCAAAACAATAGAGAAAAACTGTAATAAATATCTCCAAAAAATAAAAAGTAAACCACATTCTTCATCAGTTGAGGCCAATATGTATTCTGCTTCATATTATTGGTAAAAAAAAAGATCGCAATAAGTGTATATTGATTGGTTCGCACAAAAGTTATACAGTAGCTTCTACAAAATAGTGGATATATTTATGGCATTTTTTTTTTACTAGAAATGGCAGTAATTTGCAATTTTTAGCGGGACTGTGACATTGTGGCGGACAGATTGGACACTTTTGACACTTTTTTTTAGGACCAGTGACATTTATACAGCGATCAGAGCTAAAAATAGCCACTGATTACGGTATAAATGTCACTGGCAGGGAAGGGGTTAACACTAGGGGGCGATCAAGGGGTTAAGTGTTCCCTAGGGAGGTGTTTCTAACTGTGGTGAGAGGCGACTGGCTGGGAATAGAGAGAGATTGCTGTTCTTGATTAGGGATGAGCTTCGATTTCGATATGAACGCATGTTCGACTCGAACATTGCCTGTTCGATCGTTCGTCGAAAAACAAACAAAATGTTTTTTTTGCGCCAAATTCGAATGACGCGCAACGGCCCATAATTCACTGCGGCGTTGTGCGCTGATGATTGGCCAAGCATGCACCATGACCCCGCATGCTTGGTCAATCACAGCGCCCAAAAAATGAAGAGCCATAATTGGCCAAAGCCTGGGTGCTTTGGCCAATTATGGCTCAGGGCTTTAGCACACGCCCCACACTATAAAAGGCCACCTCCCGGGCGGCCTCGTGTAGTGTGTTCCGGCTTGCTTACAGAGAAGTCAGACAGACAGTCAGTTAGAGAGAGATAGATAGATAGAGACACAGGGCCATATTCAGAAAGCTATTTACGCAGCGTATCTATAGATACGCAGCGTAAATATTAAGAATAGCCACCGTATCTTCTTTTGCTAATCTGAAAAGAAGATACGCCGCCTTTCTTCTAAGTTACGAGCGGCGTAATTCGCTTACACCGTCGTATCTTAGTTGCATTATTACGCTGGCCGCTAGGTGGTGTTTACGGCGATTTCTCATTTGCCTATGCAAATGAGAAAGATACGGAGATTCACGAGCGGACTTGCGACAGCGCGTCGTTTTTTACGTCGTTTACGTAAGCGTTAGATGGCGTAAGGTTACCCCTGCTATAGCAGGTGCAGCCAATGTCAAGTATGGACGTCGGGATCGCGTCGAATTTGCCGTCGGCCACGTCGTTTGCGTAACTCGTTCGGGAATGGGGCTCGACGTTCACGTCGTTTACATTGATAAAAATCGACGTGATTTTGCGCATGCGCACTGGGAACGTCCACGGACGGCGCATGCGCCGTCCAAAAAAAACGTGAATGATGTGGGGTCATGATTCATTTACATGAATCACGCCCCCAATCCATTCATTTGAATTGCGCGGCCTTACGCCGTGCAGTTTACACTACGCCGCCGCATAGTATGGAGCAAGTGCTTTCTGAATAAGGCACTTGGCCATAATATTTGCGGCGGCGTAGTGTAAACACCATACGCTACGCCGCCGGACAGATACCCAAAAGGTATCTGAATCGGGCCCACAGTGGATAGATAGATAGATAGATAGATAGATCGATCAGGAAGGCTAGTAGTCAGTATAGTTAAATTTACAAGGGTAGATTCACATAGATCAGCGGATCTTTTGATCCGCGTGATCTATCTTTTTTACGATCCGCCTGCGCCAGTTTTTGAGGCAAGTGCTGTATTCAGAAAGCACTTGCCTCGTAAGTTGCCCTGGTGGATCGTAAATCCCCCGGCGGAATGCAAATTCCGCGGCTAGGGGGAGTTTACTATTTAAATCACGCGCGTCCCCGCGCCGATCGTACTGCGCATGCGCCGCCGGCTAAATTTCCCAGCGTGCATTGCTTCAAATGACGTCGCAAGGACATCATTGTTTTTGATGTTAACGCAATTAACGTATGGCCGTATTCCCGAGCGACTTACGTAAACGACGTAAAAAATTCAAAACTCGACGCGGGAACGACGGCCATACTTAACATAGGATACGCCGCACTTACCCCGCATATAGCAGGGGTAACTATCCGCCGGAAAAAGCCGAACGCAAACGACGTAAAAAAAAAGCGACGGCCGGGCATTCGTTTCTGAATCGGCGGTTCTCCTCATTTGCATATTTGTCGCGTATACTAACAGAAGCGCCACCTAGCGGACGGCGGGAGATTGCAGCCTAAGATCCGACAGTGTAACTCACTTACACCAGTCGGCTCTAAGGGAGATCTATGCGGAACCTGATTCGAGGAATCAGCCGCATAGATCCGAGCGTCGGATCTCACAGATACGACGGTGTATCAGTAGATACACCGTCGTATCTCTATGTGAATCTACCCCACAGTGTATAGAGAATATATATACATCCTTAGTAATTGTACATATATTTATACATTGTATAGCTTAGCTAGATCTGCTATTAGTATTTGTCAGGCAGGAGATTGTGCTGTACTATACGTTTGCTGTGGTTTTGCCCATAAACTCAGTCGATCTTAATATAAGTTTGCTGTGTTTTTGCCCATAAACTCAGTAGATTATACTGCACGTTTGCTGTTTTTGGCCAGAAACTTAGTCGATCTTACTATACGTTTTCTGTGTTTTTGCCCATAAACGCAGTCGATCATACAGCACGTTGCACGTTTGCTGTGTTTTTGCCCATAAACTCAGTCGATCATACTGCACCTTTGCTGTTTTTGGCCATAAACTCAGTCGATCTTACTATACGTTTGCTGTGGTTTTGCCCATAAACGCAGACGATTATACAGCACGTTGCACATTTGCTGTGTTTTTGCTCATAAACTCAGTCGATCATACTGCACATTTGTAAACTCAGTCGATCTTACTATACGTTTGCTGTGGTTTTGCCCATAAACGCAGTCGATCATACAGCATGTTGCACGTTTGCTGTGTTTTTGCTTATAAACCCAGTCGATCTTAATATAAGTTTGCTTTGTTTTTGGCCATAAATTCAGTCGATCATACTGCACATTTGCAGTTTTTGCCCATAAACTCAGTCGATCTTACTATACGTTTGCTGTGGTTTTGCACATAAACGCAGTCGATCATACAGCACGTTGCACGTTTGCCGTGTTTTTGCCCATAAACTCAGTCCATCTTAATATAAGTTTGCTGTGTTTTTGCCCATAAACTCAGTCGATCATACTGCACGTTTGCTGTTTTTGGCCATAAACTCAGTCGATCTTACTATACGTTTGCTGTGGTTTTGCCCATAAACGCAGTTGATCATACAGCACATTGCACTTTTGCTGTGTTTTTACCCATAATCTCAGTCGATCTTAATATAAGTTTGCTGTGTTTTTGCCTATAAACTCAGTCGATCATACTGCACGTTTGCTGTTTTTTTGCCCATTAATTTAATCGATCATACTGCACGTTTGCTGTTTTTGGCCATAAACTCAGTCGATCTTACTATACGTTTGCTGTGGTTTTTCCCATAAACGCAGTCGATCATACAGCACGTTGCAAGTTTGCTGTGTTTTTGCCCATAAACTCAGTCGATCTTAATAAAAGTTTGCTGTGTTTTTGCCCATAAACTCAGTCGATCATACTGCACGTTTGCTGTTTTTGGCCATAAACTCAGTCGATCTTACTATACGTTTGCTGTGTTTTTGCCCATAAATTCAGTCGATCATACTGCACGTTTGCTGTTTTTGGCCATAAACTCAGTCGATCTCACTATACGTTTGCTGTGTTTTTGCCCATAAACTCAGTCGATCATACTGCACGTTTGCTGTTTTTTTGCCCATTAATTCAATCGATCATACTGCACGTCTGCTGTTTTTGGCCATAAACTCAGTCGATCTTACTATACGTTTGCTGTGGTTTTTCCCATAAACGCAGTCGATCATACAGCACGTTGCAAGTTTGCTGTGTTTTTGCCCATAAACTCAGTCGATCTTAATATAAGTTTGCTGTGTTTTTGCCCATAAACTCAGTCGATCATACTGCACGTTTGCTGTTTTTGGCCATAAACTCAGTCGATCTCACTATACGTTTGCTGTGTTTTTGCCCATAAACTCAGTCGATCATACTGCACGTTTGCAGTGTTTTTGCCCATAAACTCAGTCGATCTTACCATACGTTTGCTGTGTTTTTGCCCATAAACGCATACTGCACGTTTGCTGTTTTTGGCCATAAATGCAGTTGCTCTTATTGGAAAGGTGCTGTTTATTTCTGATTGAGTCCTGTGCAGGCTATTAAAATGTCTGGAAGGACAACAAAGAAAGGCAGAGAGTCACAAGGGCAAGCAGGCTCTGCATCTAGAGGCAGCGCTGGTGGTGGACGCGGTGCATCCTCTTCAGCACGTGGCCGTGGCCACTTGTCCTTCTTTTCGGGAGCTGGCCGTGTTGAGCCTCAACATGCAGAGAAATTAGTAGAGTAGGTGACCAAGCCGTCCTCATCCTCCTCATCCTCTCTCACCCAGACTGAGCTTAGTTTATCTGGCAAAGCAGCTGCCAAGGCGTCCTCTTCCTTGTGCACAATGGCATCACACAATCCTTCCCTAGTCCCACCGTGTCCTCCTGGGGAGTCCCCCGAACTGTTTCAACACAGTGTTGGGTACATGCTGAATGAAGATGCGTAGCATTTTGAAGGCTCCGATGATGGAACACAGATGGAAGGCATTGATGTGAGCCCAGGGAGAGGGGGTGGCCGAGAGGGACAGCAATCTGGCAGTGATGTTCCCCCAGCTGGAGCATACTGCCAGGTTTTTGACAGTGATGAGGAGGGAGGGGATGATGAGTAGTGTTGCTCACGAATATTCGCATTGCGAATATTCGTTACGAATATTGCATATTCGAGTATTCGCGAATAAATCGAATATCGCGGTGAATATTCGCTATTGCGAATATTCATATTTTTTCTAATTTATTTTTAAAACAGATCACATCCTAGTGATCTCCATCGATGTCTAAAAGCATTGCTGGTATGATTAGAGACCCTGGGCCGAGTAGCTGAGGCGATCCTTTTATGTTGCCGAATATTCGCAATGCGAATATTCATATTACGAATATTCGCGAATACTTTCTCTGTCCTTCTTTTGCATCAGAGCCAATCAGAGTTATCCTACCACAGTTGTCAGAGGTTAGTAACCTCCATTGCAACCAATAGGAACCTGCCTGCATGACCATTATATAAGATCACTCCCAGCAGTATTTCAGTGCAGATTCACGCGTTTTTCCTGTGTATTGCGATCTTAGAGCTTAGCATTGTGCTTCCTATAGGAAATGATCTCCGTTTTCGCGTGTTGTTCGCGCTCATGGGCATGCGCAGATGAGAATTTCGCAATCAATTTCGCATTCGCATTAGCGAAATTTCGCGAAATTTTTTTTGATAAAATATCACGAATATTCGATATAAACGAATATTCTTCTATATATTCGTGAAATATCGCGAAATCGAATATGGCGTATTCCGCTCAACACTAATGATGAGGTCACTGATAGGAGAGGGGAGGAGGAGGAGGAGGAGGAAGAGGAGGAGGAGGAGGACGAGGCAAAGGCACATCTCCAAAGAGGCAGGATGCCGTCCAGGGGTCAGCTTAAGGTCACACCAACTGCATTACAGCGCACATATACGCTTGTGCATGGCGCTGCTGTGTCTGAACGGTACAGCAAAAGTTCTTTGGTGTGGGCCTTTTTTGAAACATGTCCATTAGATCGTACCTTTGCTATTTGCAACATATGTCGCAAGCGCATCTCACGTGGCCAAAACATCACCCGCCTGGGTACCACATGCTTGTCCAGACATATGTCGACCTGCCATGCAGCTCGTTGGCAAGCACACCAGAAAGACCCACATCAAAGACAAAAGCGTACCTCCGCTTGCCCTTCTGGGACCTTCAACCCCACAGTCCTCTCTGAAGCCTGCAGTAAAGGTGTAGAAATAGGTGTGTCACAACCAAGTAGTAGTAGTACATGCGGGCAATCTACTGATAGTACCAGGCAAATTTCCCTGCCCCAGCTGCTGCAGCTCCGAAAGAAGTACTCTCCCAGCCATCCTCATACCCAGCGGTTGAATGCTAGCTTAGCGAAATTGCTAGCACTTCAACTGCTACCTTTTCAGTTGGTAGATTCTGCCCCCTTTCGTGAGTTTGTGGAATGTGCAGTACCTCAGTGGCAAGTACCAAAACGCCACTTCTTCTCACGGAAGGCGATTCCGGCTATCTACTGGCATGTGGAAGGCAATGTCCATGCCTCGCTGGACAGGGCGGTTAGTGGTAAGGTGCATCTTACCGCTGACTCATGGTCCAGCAGGCATGGACAGGGACATTACCTGTCTTTTACGGCGCATTGGGTGTAGTGTTGCTCACGAATATTCGCATTGCGAATATTCGTAACGAATATTGCATATTCGAGTATTCGCGAATAAATCTAATATCGCGGTGAATATTCGATATTGCGAATATTCATATTTTTTCAAATTTATTTTTAAAACAGATCACATCCTAGTGATCTCCATCGACGTCTAAAAGCATTGCTGGTATGAATAGAGACCCTGGGCCGAGTACCTGAGGCGATCCTTTTATGTTGCCGAATATTCGCAATGCGAATATTCGTATTACGAATATTCGCAAATACTTTCTCTGCCCTTCTGTGTTTTGTGTATAAAAAAAAAAAATTAGCTTTAGTTTAGTCATATAAGTTTGTGTAAGTAGAGTTAGTGTTTAGTGCATATTAGTTTAGTAATCCAGGAAATGATCTCCGTTTCCGCGTGCTGACGAGAATTTCGCAATCAATTTCGCATTCGCATTAGCGAAATTTCGCATTCGCATTAGCGAAATTTCGCATTCGCATTAGCGAATCACGAATATTTGATATTAACGAATATTTTGCGAATATTCTTCTATATATTCGTGAACTATCGCGAAATCAAATATGGCGTATTTCGCTTATCACTAATTGGGTGACTCTGCTGGCAGCTGGGAAGGACGCAGGGCAAGGTACAGTAGTTTTGGAGGTTGTTCCGCCACCACGCCTCCAAAACACTACTACTGTTTGTGACACACCTCTCTCCTCCACCCCCTCCTCTTCTTCTTCCTCTGTGGCCTCTTCCTGTGGTGATGTTTTCTCAGAACCAGCCGTGCTCCTTAGGCGTACTAGGGGCTACGCAGCAATGCAGGCCAAGAGATGCCATGCGGTGCTAGAGCTGGTGTGCTTGGGAAACAGGAGCCTCACTGGGGAAGAGGTTTTGTCAGCTCTGCAAGGTCAGGCTCAGAGGTGGTTGACGCCACGCCAGCTGAAGCCTGGAATGGTGGTCAGCGATAATGGCACCAACCTCCTCAATGCCCTGCAACAGGGAAAACTCACCCATGTGCCCTGTTTTGCGCATGTCCTGAATTTGGTAGTGCAGCGGTTCTTGGGCAGGTACCCGGGGCTTACAGGATGTCCTGAAGCAGGCCAGGAAAGTCTGTGTGCATTTCCGGACGTCATATAATGCCACTGCTCGGCTGACAGACCTCCAAAGGGAATACAACCTGCCCAAGTACCGCCTAATCTGTGACATGCCCACCAGATGGAACTCTACGTTGGCCATGCTGCAGTGGCTGCACACGCAGCAGCGGGCCATCAATGAGTACCTGTGCCAATATGGCAGCAGAACTGGGTCAGGGGAGTTTTTTTTTTTCCCCACGCCAGTGGGCCTTGATCAGGGATGCATGCACTGTCCTGTTACCATTTGAGGAGGCCACGAGGATGGTGAGCAGTGACAGTGCATGCATCAGTGAGAATGTCCCTCTTATTCACATGTTGAAGCACACGCTACGTGGAATAATGGACAGGGTCCTTGAGGTAGAACAGAGGGAGGAAGAGGAGGACTTCCTTACCTCTCAAGGCCCCCTTTACCCAGACAGTGGACCTGCTTGCCCACCTAGCACACAGGAAGAGGAGGAGGAGGAGGAGGATGATTGTATCAGTAGCATGGAGGTGGAGCCTAGCACTCAGCAGCAGCAGCAGCGGTCTTCAAGGGATCATTTACAGTCCCAAGGAACACGTGGACTTTTACGTGGCTGGGATGATGTGCCTGTGGATCCTGTCATCCTCAGTGACCCAGAGGACTGTGCCCCAAATGCCTCTGCAAACCTACGCTGCATGGCCTCCCTGATCCTGCAAAGCCTGCGTAAGGATCCTTGTGTACGTGCTATCAAGGTCATTACTGGCTGGCGTGGAGAAAGAAAGTGCAGCGCTATACTAATTAGTTTTGTGAAAATGCTGCCAAATTCACATGACATAATAATGTGAAATCAAACAAAAATTGTATGTAAAAACATAGTAAAGGACAATTGTATTCAACATGTGTGGAATACTGATAAAGTCCATACATATGTTGGCAAACTGATGAGTGAAGAAACCAACCAAACAAAATAAACAAAAATGAACAGTTCATAGGTGTGTCCCAAATGGATGAATGAAATCTTCACATATGATGCCAGTTCAAGGAAATTAAGACAACAATGATGGCTTGTCTGTAGTAACCTTCAGACTATCAAAATCAATGGAAATGGATTCTCTTACCAGCTGTGGTGGACTCACATGTTAGTACTAACAGCAAGTCGGATCAGGCATGGTGGTCACAACGGACCCTGGGCTTTGCAGCGATGGTCACTCCGGCTGAGATGATGGATTCAATCTTGGTCGGATACCTCACTTCAGGGACAGAAACCCGGATAGCAAAGGGCCAAAATGGAGGAATGGCCAGGCTCATGTATCAACACAACATGTGTGGCATGGGAAAAAGAAAAAAGAAACCCTAGTACCCCAAGGTAACATCCATAGTACCCCATACTGCTTTTAGATATATTTTTCACGTGATTTTATTCATTTATTTTAAATAAAGCCTTCATTGGTTTTTTGATCTGCACCATTGGGAGCATTTCTTTTTTCTTTTTCCCATGCCACACATGTTGTGTTGATACATGAGCCTGGCCATTCCTCCATTTTGGCCCTTTGCTATCCGGGTTTCTGTCCCTGAAGTGAGGTATCCGACCAAGATTGAATCCATCATCTCAGCCGGAGTGACCATCGCTGCAAAACCTTTCACGCACAGAGCCCAGGGTCCGTTGTGACCACCATGCCTGATCCGACTTGCTGTTAGTACTAACATGTGAGTCCACCACAGCTGGTAAGAGTATCCATTTCCATTGATTTTGATAGTCTGAAGGTTACTACAGACAAGCCATCATTGTTGTCTTAATTTCCTTGAACTGGCATCATATGTGAAGATTTCATTCATCCATTTGGGACACACCTATGAACTGTTCATTTTTGTTTATTTTGTTTGGTTGGTTTCTTCACTCATCAGTTTGCCAACATATGTATGGACTTTATCAGTATTCCACTCATGTTGAATACAATTGTCTTTTACTATGTTTTTACATACAATTTTTGTTTGATTTCACATTATTATGTCATGTGAATTTGGCAGCATTTTCACAAAACTAATTAGTATAGCGCTGCACTTTCTTTCTCCACGTTCACTTTGACTTTGTCTGTGTGCTGGCTGCTACATTGTATTTTGCTTTTCTTTGATAATTAGCGCAGTTGTTTTCCCCACTTTTACATTACTGGCTGGCAACTCTCCTTGATCCACGTTACAAGAGTAAGGTTGCGGACCTTATGTTGCCATCGCAGAGGGAGCAGAAGATGAAACTTCTGCGGGAGGCCTTGCAGAAGGGTTTGTGCAATGCGTTCCCAGAACCGGGGGGATTACCAAAACCTGGCTCTGGACAACGTCTTGCTGAGGCTTTGGTGAGTCACAGAAGGAGCGGTGGAGAAGGTGACCGTCTGACCGATGCATTCAGACAATTTTTTAGTCCGCAGCCCCAAGGTCTGACCGGTTCCAGCAACCATTGCCAGCGTCTGGTTTACATGGTCCGGGAATACCTAGGGGCAAGATCCGACCTGGACACCTTAACCACCGAAAATCCTCTGGCTTACTGGGTCTTGAGGATGGATCACTGGCCAGAGCTTGCACAGTACACAATTGTGCTACTGGCTTGCCCTGCATCCAGTGTTCTTTCAGAACGCACATTCAGTGCTGCTGGAGGCTTTGTGACCGATCACAGGGTGCGCCTCTCCACTGACTCTGTTGATCGACTGACCTTCATCAAAATGAATCAGGCTTGGATCAACACCAGCTACCAAGCACCTGATGCTGATGTTACTGAATAATATTTTTTTGTTGAAATGTCGGATCCCTTTGAGACTGCGTATGGTGATGCTGAGTGACTGTCCTGTTATGCTGCTGATGGAATATCCTTCTCCTTCTCCTCACTTTTCTTTCTGATAGCTAGAAAGAAATAACAGGGGCGCCGAATAACAATTTTTGATGCAATACTTTGCACGTGGCTCTTTGTTGTGGTCCAATTAAGTTATTGTGAGGGGTTGCTGTGTTGGGTTGTGCCTAAGGCCCAATTTTTAAGCCCCTTTTTAACAGGGGCGCTTAATAACAATTTTTTATGCAATACTTTGCACGTGCCTCTTTGTTGTGCTCCAACTACAGTATCTGTGAGGGGTTGCAGTGTTTTAGGCAGCATTGATATAATAAGAAGCCAGACATTGTTGAGTATCCAAAAAAAATTATTGTATCACACTGAAAATGTGTGATTTTTTTTATTTTTTTTAAATATCAAAATATAATTTTTTTTTTTTTTTAAGGAATAGGAAAAGGGTGCAATCAGCGCAAAATGATGAGGAAAATTACAAAAGAATATATATATATATAAAAAAGTATTAGTGAAAATAACTCCAAGGTTAATTTTTCTGTGAATGCTAGCTGAACACAAGGAAAACTTTCACAAAATTCCCACAAATAGATACAACATAGAAATAGTGCAGCGCAAACAATACAATATAATGTCTTTAATGGTGCTTCTCAGGCACCATATATCAAAGTTCTGTGTAAATATAAACAAAAAATAAAAAGTGATATATTGCACCAATGAAATGATATATTACACCAATAAATAAGTGCATGGAATATCTAAACGAATGTCCATATAATAATCTGTGCAGAAGATCCAATTTTCCAATTGGTCTAATTAAAGTCCACCAGGGTGCAAACGTGATGAGAATTGATCCAATAATTAAATTGATCTAATTAAAATCCACCAGAGTGCAAACGTGATGAGAAGATATACGGTGATCCCACCACCAAATGGGTATTCTACTATTACCTCCAAGAAAGACCACTGTTTTACCAGATGGTCATACTGCGCATAAGTATCCAACAGGAAGCCCAGGAAAAAGATGTTATGTAGAATCCTCACATGTCAGGCATGATAATGGCAAAGCAAAAAGAGAAAAAAACAAACATCTAAGAGCTTCCATAAAAACCAGGGATTTATTGCAGCATATAGCATACAACTTACTCACATTTGGTGAGGAAATAAAAAGCATCAACGAAAACCATAAGGACCGGACGGAGAGGTTACTTCAGGAAGAGGTTCAGATCATGAACGAGCGACTGTACGGGTGATTCCTGTCCCCGGACGCGTTGCGTAATAAATTACTTCTTCAGCAGGGCAGGAATTCAAACAGTCGCGCGCTGTCTTAAAAACGCTGCTTAACCCGGAAGGATAACGTCACATGTAACGTAATGACGTATAGGGTTCAATTCAGCGTCATAAGAGGTGCTAGCAGCTTGCAGAATAATCAGATGCCGTCCTTCTAACGTGATGACGCGGTACGGCACGTCTCCACGTCATTGCACGTTACAATAACTTTATTGTCCCGCAACAAGACGGTCAGGACGACATAGAAAATAATACTAAGGTGTCGCCATCTTGTGGGTGAAAAGCATAAATACATATATATTATATAACAGCGCTCGGTCAGATCAGAACCTCTTTGATATGCATATAGACAAATAAAATTGAACATATCCTATTTAATTGTTACAATAAAATAAAAACTACTATTAATAATAAAAATAATAAAAACGTCTACAGGACACAAGTGGAATAAAGGATCTACATAAAAATACGATCCATTTACCGATCTCCATAAATCTAAATTCAAATTATATTTAAATACCACTATATTAAATAACTAAAATGAACTAAAAAACATTTTTTTGTTGGATATAAAACAATTTAAGTCAAATTCTACATTGAGGCCTTCTGGAGTGAGCACTTTGGTCTCATAAATCCAGAAGGACTCTCTTTTACAAATTTGGCGAATGTAATTCCCACCCCTCCAATGTTTGTCGACCCTCTCAAGGCCCCAAAATTTCAAACATCTAGGATTCCTATCATGATATTGACGGAAATGCTTAGAAACACTGTGGGACCGTTTACCCAACTTAATATTGCTTACGTGTTCTCCTACACGGACCGATAAGGCACGGGATGTGCGGCCTACATACTGGAATCCGCAATCACATTCCAGCATGTAGACTACACCAACTGTTTGACAAGTAATGAGATTTTTAATGGTATAGCTTTTGCCAGTGGAGAAGGAGGTAAAGTTTTTACGCTTCTTCACATTGTGTTTACATTGTTTACAAGCCGGACATCTACCGCAAGCATAAAAGCCTGAAAGAAAAGAAAAAATTCTGTTTTCTTTAAAGACCGGTGGGTCAATAACTCCAGGAGCTACTACATCCCTTACAGTAGGGGCTTTTTTGTATATGAAACGTGGACGCACAGGGAGAAGAGGCCCCAGGGTTTTGTCCTTTTTCAAAACCTCCCAATGTTTGGTAACAATCTTCTCGAATTGTCGGTATTGAACATTATAGTCCAAGATGATTTTAAATTCGAAACTCTCTCCTTTATTAGATTTTGTCGAGTCAGCTACTAAGTCAGCTCTGTTAAGATTGTCAACACGTGCTAATTTGTTGGAGATGTTATCTCGATCATATCCCTTTTGACAAAATGTACCCACTAAAGTTTTAGATTGAGAAAAAAATTCGGTATCAGATGTACAATTTCGTCTGAGACGAATAAATTGCCCCCTTGGAATGTTGCACAACCAATTTTTATGGTGACAGCTATCCAGGGGTATGAAACCATTCCTATCGGAAGGCTTAAAATGATTGCGGGTGTTGAAAGATTCTCCAATTTTGTAGATCTCAAGGTCTAAAAAAGAAATTTTGTCTACATCAATGTTCCAAGTAAGGGTGATGTTACGAGAGTTGTTATTCAGATTTAACATAAAGTGTTCCAAACTAGATAGATCACCTTCCCAAATCATAAGTAAGTCATCGATGTATCTTTTATAGCATTTAAGCTGTACAGGAGGGTCTTTATAAATGGCCTCTTCTTCCCATAGTGCCATAAAAAGGTTGGCAACACTGGGGGCAAATTTAGCCCCCATTGCGACACCCATTACTTGCAAATAGTGATTTCTGCCGTACCAAAAATAGTTTTTAGTCAAACAAAATTCCAAGCACTGAAGAAGAAACTTGTTATGCTTAGTCGACAGGTCAGATTGTGCCAAACCCCATTTGACAGCCGAAATTGCATCGGCATGTCCTATAATGGTGTATAAGGAACTGACATCTGCAGTAACAAGGAGACTATTCGATGTACTGGTCAAGGATTCAAGAGTTTGTATGCAATGCTTGGTATCTCTAAGGTAAGATTTTGTCTTAGAGACAATGGGTTTCAAAAAGAAGTCAATGTATTGGCCCAATCTCGAAGATACGGACTCAATGCCATTGACTATAGGTCGTCCGGGTGGATTTGTGGCATTTTTATGTACCTTCGGTAGAAAGTATACAAAAGGTGTTCTACATGCGCTAGGGTCTAAGAATTCTGCCTCTTTTTTGGAAAGAATCTTTCTTTTTAGCCCCTTTTTAACTAGGGCTGATAATTCCCCTTTAAATTCAAAAATCGGATCAGTTTTCAATACTTTGTAGGTGTCAGTATCACTCAGGAGGCGATTCATTTCCCCCTTATAATACTCCTTTGACATCACTACCAACCCCCCCCCCCTTTGTCTGCAGGGCGTATTACCACGTCTTTTTTATTTTCTAATGACGCTATACCATTTTTGACATAAATAGGGTCTCTAATCTTTTTGATTTTCATAGACTCAAGATCACTTAGGACCATGTTTTTAAACACATCTATGTGTTTACTGTCTATATTAGAAGGGTTAAATACACTTTTTGTTTTTAAATTAGAATGTGAACCTATAGGGATCAAAGAAGACCTTTCGGCCGGTTTTGATAAGAAGTACTTTTTGATATTCAAAGTTCTTACGAATTTAGAAATACCAACATAAGTCTGAAACTTATTAAAATTCCTGATGGGGGCGAATTTGAGTCCTTTATCTAAAATTCTCAATTCGTCATCAGTCAAAATGGTCCCACTGATATTGTAAATACCCGTGCCTAGTGGGATTTTGTCCTTTTTGACTGTTCTGCGTCCGGCCCGTTTCCCTCTCTTTCTCTTCTTTTGTTCCCTCTGTTGCCAGTGGGAGTTGTCGAGGGAGGGCCCCACCAAGGTGGAGGGGGGTTCCCTAAAAAACCACTTTCCATCTCGTCACGATTGGTTAGAGGTGCAAAGCGATTCTGTGTAGGTGCAGGGTAGCTCTGATAATAATTACCCTCCCCCATCCACTGTTCTGAGAAAAACTTCCTCTGGATGGCTGTGGGTGGTTGGGTTTGCCCCTATGATTATTAGTAGGCATGAAATTACCTTGGGATTGGGTCATGTATGGAAGAGTGGAATAATTTCCTCTCCCTCTATTGCCTCGACCTCTCCCCCGACTCCTGAGGGGGGGATAATTTGGTTGTTGGTCAGAGTATGGTGTCTGATTATTGACATCATTAGAGGGGGTTTATGGATAAGATGGTATATTCTCACCGGAAGTAGATTTCAAGGCATGATCAGAAGATCTAGCTGTATTTTGCCATTTGAAAACTTCCTTTTTTGCATAATCCCCAGAATCCCTGATGAATTTGCCTTTCTTTTTATTTTGTGTATTGATATCCCATTTTGTCAGTTTAATTTTTAGTTCCCCTGACAATTTGGGAAAATCTGAATGATTTTTTAGAATATCCATTTTACTTTTAATGTCTGCAATTTGAGTCTCAATTATTTTCATTTTTCTCTGTTTGCGTAACAAAAGGAATTCCATCAGATCCAGGCCCTTTCTATTAAAAAAGTTATACCATTCTAGGAGGGACTCATCATCATCTAAACCATCACTGGGAGGAATATCCCACCTGAGACGTCTCGGTATGAGACCATCCCGGATGTATTGTTCAAAAGATGTGACATCCCACCAGGCTTTAATTTTCTTTTCAAATAAAAAGCCAAGTTTCTTAAAAAGAGAGGAGATATCATCCGGACCAACTGAGGGTGCCGAATTTGAGAACACCTCACTAAGTGAGAATATACCATCTTATCCAAAAACCCCCTCTAATGATGTCAATAATCAGACACCATACTCTGACCAACAACCAAATTATCCCCCCCTCAGGAGTCGGGGGAGAGGTCGAGGCAATAGAGGGAGAGGAAATTATTCCACTCTTCCATACATGACCCAATCCCAAGGTAATTTCATGCCTACTAATAATCATAGGGGCAAACCCAACCACCCACAGCCATCCAGAGGAAGTTTTTCTCAGAACAGTGGATGGGGGGAGGGTAATTATTATCAGAGCTACCCTGTACCTACACAGAATCGCTTTGCACCTCTAACCAATCGTGACGAGATGGAAAGTGGTTTTTTAGGGAACCCCCCTCCACCTTGGTGGGGCCCTCCCTCGACAACTCCCACTGGCAACAGAGGGAACAAAAGAAGAGAAAGAGAGGGAAACGGGCCGGACGCAGAACAGTCAAAAAGGACAAAATCCCACTAGGCACGGGTATTTACAATATCAGTGGGACCATTTTGACTGATGACGAATTGAGAATTTTAGATAAAGGACTCAAATTCGCCCCCATCAGGAATTTCAATAAGTTTCAGACTTATGTTGGTATTTCTAAATTCGTAAGAACTTTGAATATCAAAAAGTACTTCTTATCAAAACCGGCCGAAAGGTCTTCTTTGATCCCTATAGGTTCACATTCTAATTTAAAAACAAAAAGTGTATTTAACCCTTCTAATATAGACAGTAAACACATAGATGTGTTTAAAAACATGGTCCTAAGTGATCTTGAGTCTATGAAAATCAAAAAGATTAGAGACCCTCTTTATGTCAAAAATGGTATAGCGTCATTAGAAAATAAAAAAGACGTGGTAATACGCCCTGCAGACAAAGGGGGGGGGTTGGTAGTGATGTCAAAGGAGTATTATAAGGGGGAAATGAATCGCCTCCTGAGTGATACTGACACCTACAAAGTATTGAAAACTGATCCGATTTTTGAATTTAAAGGGGAATTATCAGCCCTAGTTAAAAAGGGGCTAAAAAGAAAGATTCTTTGCAAAAAAGAGGCAGAATTCTTAGACCCTAGCGCATGTAGAACACCTTTTGTATACTTTCTACCGAAGGTACATAAAAATGCCACAAATCCACCCGGACGACCTATAGTCAATGGCATTGAGTCCGTATCTTCGAGATTGGGCCAATACATTGACTTCTTTTTGAAACCCATTGTCTCTAAGACAAAATCTTACCTTAGAGATACCAAGCATTGCATACAAACTCTTGAATCCTTGACCAGTACATCGAATAGTCTCCTTGTTACTGCAGATGTCAGTTCCTTATACACCATTATAGGACATGCCGATGCAATTTCGGCTGTCAAATGGGGTTTGGCACAATCTGACCTGTCGACTAAGCATAACAAGTTTCTTCTTCAGTGCTTGGAATTTTGTTTGACTAAAAACTATTTTTGGTACGGCAGAAATCACTATTTGCAAGTAATGGGTGTCGCAATGGGGGCTAAATTTGCCCCCAGTGTTGCCAACCTTTTTATGGCACTATGGGAAGAAGAGGCCATTTATAAAGACCCTCCTGTACAGCTTAAATGCTATAAAAGATACATCGATGACTTACTTATGATTTGGGAAGGTGATCTATCTAGTTTGGAACACTTTATGTTAAATCTGAATAACAACTCTCGTAACATCACCCTTACTTGGAACATTGATGTAGACAAAATTTCTTTTTTAGACCTTGAGATCTACAAAATTGGAGAATCTTTCAACACCCGCAATCATTTTAAGCCTTCCGATAGGAATGGTTTCATACCCCTGGATAGCTGTCACCATAAAAATTGGTTGTGCAACATTCCAAGGGGGCAATTTATTCGTCTCAGACGAAATTGTACATCTGATACCGAATTTTTTTCTCAATCTAAAACTTTAGTGGGTAAATTTTGTCAAAAGGGATATGATCGAGATAACATCTCCAACGAATTAGCACGTGTTGGCAATCTTAACAGAGCTGACTTAGTAGCTGACTCGACAAAATCTAATAAAGGAGAGAGTTTCGAATTTAAAATCATCTTGGACTATAATGTTCAATACCGACAATTCGAGAAGATTGTTACCAAACATTGGGAGGTTTTGAAAAAGGACAAAACCCTGGGGCCTCTTCTCCCTGTGCGTCCACGTTTCATATACAAAAAAGCCCCTACTGTAAGGGATGTAGTAGCTCCTGGAGTTATTGACCCACCGGTCTTTAAAGAAAACAGAATTTTTTCTTTTCTTTCAGGCTTTTATGCTTGCGGTAGATGTCCGGCTTGTAAACAATGTAAACACAATGTGAAGAAGCGTAAAAACTTTACCTCCTTCTCCACTGGCAAAAGCTATACCATTAAAAATCTCATTACTTGTCAAACAGTTGGTGTAGTCTACATGCTGGAATGTGATTGCGGATTCCAGTATGTAGGCCGCACATCCCGTGCCTTATCGGTCCGTGTAGGAGAACACGTAAGCAATATTAAGTTGGGTAAACGGTCCCACAGTGTTTCTAAGCATTTCCGTCAATATCATGATAGGAATCCTAGATGTTTGAAATTTTGGGGCCTTGAGAGGGTCGACAAACATTGGAGGGGTGGGAATTACATTTGCCAAATTAGCAAAAGAGAGTCCTTCTGGATTTATGAGACCAAAGTGCTCACTCCAGAAGGCCTCAATGTAGAATTTGACTTAAATTGTTTTATATCCAACAAATAAATGTTTTTTAGTTCATTTTAGTTATTTAATATAGTGGTATTTAAATATAATTTGAATTTAGATTTATGGAGATCGGTAAATGGATCGTATTTTTATGTAGATCCTTTATTCCACTTGTGTCCTGTAGACGTTTTTATTATTTTTATTATTAATAGTAGTTTTTATTTTATTGTAACAATTAAATAGGATATGTTCAATTTTATTTGTCTATATGCATATCAAAGAGGTTCTGATCTGACCGAGCGCTGTTATATAATATATATGTATTTATGCTTTTCACCCACAAGATGGCGACACCTTAGTATTATTTTCTATGTCGTCCTGACCGTCTTGTTGCGGGACAATAAAGTTATTGTAACGTGCAATGACGCGGAGACGTGCCGTACCGCATCATCACGTTAGAAGGACGGCATCTGATTATTCTGCAAGCTGCTAGCACCTCTTATGACGCTGAATTGAACCCTATACGTCATTACGTTACATGTGACGTTATCCTTCCGGGTTAAGCAGCGTTTTTAAGACAGCGCGCGACTGTTTGAATTCCTGCCCTGCTGAAGAAGTAATTTATTACGCAACGCGTCCGGGGACAGGAATCACCCGTACAGTCGCTCGTTCATGATCTGAACCTCTTCCTGAAGTAACCTCTCCGTCCGGTCCTTATGGTTTTCGTTGATGCTTTTTATTTCCTCACCAAATGTGAGTAAGTTGTATGCTATATGCTACAATAAATCCCTGGTTTTTATGGAAGCTCTTAGATGTTTGTTTTTTTCTCTTTTTGCTTTGCCATTATCATGCCTGACATGTGAGGATTCTACATAACATCTTTTTCCTGGGCTTCCTGTTGGATACTTATGCGCAGTATGACCATCTGGTAAAACAGTGGTCTTTCTTGGAGGTAATAGTAGAATACCCATTTGGTGGTGGGATCACCGTATATCTTCTCATCACGTTTGCACTCTGGTGGATTTTAATTAGATCAATTTAATTATTGGATCAATTCTCATCACGTTTGCACCCTGGTGGACTTTAATTAGACCAATTGGAAAATTGGATCTTCTGCACAGATTATTATATGGACATTCGTTTAGATATTCCATGCACTTATTTATTGGTGTAATATATCATTTCATTGGTGCAATATATCACTTTTTATTTTTTGTTTATATTTACACAGAACTTTGATATATGGTGCCTGAGAAGCACCATTAAAGACATTATATTGTATTGTTTGCGCTGCACTATTTCTATGTTGTATCTATTTGTGGGAATTTTGTGAAAGTTTTCTTTGTGTTCAGCTAGCATTCACAGAAAATTTAACCTTGGAGTTATTTTCACTAATACTTTTTTATATATATATATATTCTTTTGTAATTTTCCTCATCATTTTGCGCTGATTGCACCCTTTTCCTATTCCTGTATCTATTGCTTTTCGCTATTGTCTCTTAGCTGCATTATGGAGGTTTTCCAATATTTGGAAACCCGCGAGGTTAAACTTAGTGAGGTGTTCTCAAATTCGGCACCCTCAGTTGGTCCGGATGATATCTCCTCTCTTTTTAAGAAACTTGGCTTTTTATTTGAAAAGAAAATTAAAGCCTGGTGGGATGTCACATCTTTTGAACAATACATCCGGGATGGTCTCATACCGAGACGTCTCAGGTGGGATATTCCTCCCAGTGATGGTTTAGATGATGATGAGTCCCTCCTAGAATGGTATAACTTTTTTAATAGAAAGGGCCTGGATCTGATGGAATTCCTTTTGTTACGCAAACAGAGAAAAATGAAAATCATTGAGACTCAAATTGCAGACATTAAAAGTAAAATGGATATTCTAAAAAATCATTCAGATTTTCCCAAATTGTCAGGGGAACTAAAAATTAAACTGACAAAATGGGATATCGATACACAAAATAAAAAGAAAGGCAAATTCATCAGGGATTCTGGGGATTATGCAAAAAAGGAAGTTTTCAAATGGCAAAATACAGCTAGATCTTCTGATCATGCCTTGAAATCTACTTCCGGTGAGAATATACCATCTTATCCAAAAAACCCCTCTAATGATGTCAATAATCAGACACCATACTCTGACCAACAACCAAATTATCCCCCCCTCAGGAGTCGGGGGAGAGGTCGAGGCAATAGAGGAAGAGGAAATTATTCCACTCTTCCATACATGACCCAATCCCAAGGTAATTTCATGCCTACTAATAATCATAGGGGCAAACCCAACCACCCACAGCCATCCAGAGGAAGTTTTTCTCAGAACAGTGGATGGGGGGAGGGTAATTATTATCAGAGCTACCCTGCACCTACACAGAATCGCTTTGCACCTCTAACCAATCGTGACGAGATGGAAAGTGTTTTTTTAGGGAACCCCCCTCCACCTTGGTGGGGCCCTCCCTCGACAACTCCCACTGGCAACAGAGGGAACAAAAGAAGAGAAAGAGAGGGAAACGGGCCGGACGCAGAACAGTCAAAAAGGACAAAATCCCACTAGGCACGGGTATTTACAATATCAGTGGGACCATTTTGACTGATGACGAATTGAGAATTTTAGATAAAGGACTCAAATTCGCCCCCATCATGAATTTTAATAAGTTTCAGACTTATGTTGGTATTTCTAAATTCGTAAGAACTTTGAATATCAAAAAGTACTTCTTATCAAAACCGGCCGAAAGGTCTTCTTTGATCCCTATAGGTTCACATTCTAATTTAAAAACAAAAAGTGTATTTAACCCTTCTAATATAGACAGTAAACACATAGATGTGTTTAAAAACATGGTCCTAAGTGATCTTGAGTCTATGAAAATCAAAAAGATTAGAGACCCTATTTATGTCAAAAATGGTATAGCGTCATTAGAAAATAAAAAAGACGTGGTAATACGCCCTGCAGACAAAGGGGGGGGGGGGGGTTGGTAGTGATGTCAAAGGAGTATTATAAGGGGGAAATGAATCGCCTCCTGAGTGATACTGACACCTACAAAGTATTGAAAACTGATCCGATTTTTGAATTTAAAGGGGAATTATCAGCCCTAGTTAAAAAGGGGCTAAAAAGAAAGATTCTTTCCAAAAAAGAGGCAGAATTCTTAGACCCTAGCGCATGTAGAACACCTTTTGTATACTTTCTACCGAAGGTACATAAAAATGCCACAAATCCACCCGGACGACCTATAGTCAATGGCATTGAGTCCGTATCTTCGAGATTGGGCCAATACATTGACTTCTTTTTGAAACCCATTGTCTCTAAGACAAAATCTTACCTTAGAGATACCAAGCATTGCATACAAACTCTTGAATCCTTGACCAGTACATCGAATAGTCTCCTTGTTACTGCAGATGTCAGTTCCTTATACACCATTATAGGACATGCCGATGCAATTTCGGCTGTCAAATGGGGTTTGGCACAATCTGACCTGTCGACTAAGCATAACAAGTTTCTTCTTCAGTGCTTGGAATTTTGTTTGACTAAAAACTATTTTTGGTACGGCAGAAATCACTATTTGCAAGTAATGGGTGTCGCAATGGGGGCTAAATTTGCCCCCAGTGTTGCCAACCTTTTTATGGCACTATGGGAAGAAGAGGCCATTTATAAAGACCCTCCTGTACAGCTTAAATGCTATAAAAGATACATCGATGACTTACTTATGATTTGGGAAGGTGATCTATCTAGTTTGGAACACTTTATGTTAAATCTGAATAACAACTCTCGTAACATCACCCTTACTTGGAACATTGATGTAGACAAAATTTCTTTTTTAGACCTTGAGATCTACAAAATTGGAGAATCTTTCAACACCCGCAATCATTTTAAGCCTTCCGATAGGAATGGTTTCATACCCCTGGATAGCTGTCACCATAAAAATTGGTTGTGCAACATTCCAAGGGGGCAATTTATTCGTCTCAGACGAAATTGTACATCTGATACCGAATTTTTTTCTCAATCTAAAACTTTAGTGGGTAAATTTTGTCAAAAGGGATATGATCGAGATAACATCTCCAACGAATTAGCACGTGTTGGCAATCTTAACAGAGCTGACTTAGTAGCTGACTCGACAAAATCTAATAAAGGAGAGAGTTTCGAATTTAAAATCATCTTGGACTATAATGTTCAATACCGACAATTCGAGAAGATTGTTACCAAACATTGGGAGGTTTTGAAAAAGGACAAAACCCTGGGGCCTCTTCTCCCTGTGCGTCCACGTTTCATATACAAAAAAGCCCCTACTGTAAGGGATGTAGTAGCTCCTGGAGTTATTGACCCACCGGTCTTTAAAGAAAACAGAATTTTTTCTTTTCTTTCAGGCTTTTATGCTTGCGGTAGATGTCCGGCTTGTAAACAATGTAAACACAATGTGAAGAAGCGTAAAAACTTTACCTCCTTCTCCACTGGCAAAAGCTATACCATTAAAAATCTCATTACTTGTCAAACAGTTGGTGTAGTCTACATGCTGGAATGTGATTGCGGATTCCAGTATGTAGGCCGCACATCCCGTGCCTTATCGGTCCGTGTAGGAGAACACGTAAGCAATATTAAGTTGGGTAAACGGTCCCACAGTGTTTCTAAGCATTTCCGTCAATATCATGATAGGAATCCTAGATGTTTGAAATTTTGGGGCCTTGAGAGGGTCGACAAACATTGGAGGGGTGGGAATTACATTCGCCAAATTAGCAAAAGAGAGTCCTTCTGGATTTATGAGACCAAAGTGCTCACTCCAGAAGGCCTCAATGTAGAATTTGACTTAAATTGTTTTATATCCAACAAAAAAATGTTTTTTAGTTCATTTTAGTTATTTAATATAGTGGTATTTAAATATAATTTGAATTTAGATTTATGGAGATCGGTAAATGGATCGTATTTTTATGTAGATCCTTTATTCCACTTGTGTCCTGTAGACGTTTTTATTATTTTTATTATTAATAGTAGTTTTTATTTTATTGTAACAATTAAATAGGATATGTTCAATTTTATTTGTCTATATGCATATCAAAGAGGTTCTGATCTGACCGAGCGCTGTTATATAATATATATGTATTTATGCTTTTCACCCACAAGATGGCGACACCTTAGTATTATTTTCTATGTCGTCCTGACCGTCTTGTTGCGGGACAATAAAGTTATTGTAACGTGCAATGACGCGGAGACGTGCCGTACCGCGTCATCACGTTAGAAGGACGGCATCTGATTATTCTGCAAGCTGCTAGCACCTCTTATGACGCTGAATTGAACCCTATACGTCATTACGTTACATGTGACGTTATCCTTCCGGGTTAAGCAGCGTTTTTAAGACAGCGCGCGACTGTTTGAATTCCTGCCCTGCTGAAGAAGTAATTTATTACGCAACGCGTCCGGGGACAGGAATCACCCGTACAGTCGCTCGTTCATGATCTGAACCTCTTCCTGAAGTAACCTCTCCGTCCGGTCCTTATGGTTTTCGTTGATGCTTTTTATTTCCTCACCAAATGTGAGTAAGTTGTATGCTATATGCTGCAATAAATCCCTGGTTTTTATGGAAGCTCTTAGATGTTTGTTTTTTTCTCTTTTTGCTTTGCCATTATCATGCCTGACATGTGAGGATTCTACATAACATCTTTTTCCTGGGCTTCCTGTTGGATACTTATGCGCAGTATGACCATCTGGTAAAACAGTGGTCTTTCTTGGAGGTAATAGTAGAATACCCATTTGGTGGTGGGATCACCGTATATCTTCTCATCACGTTTGCACTCTGGTGGATTTTAATTAGATCAATTTAATTATTGGATCAATTCTCATCACGTTTGCACCCTGGTGGACTTTAATTAGACCAATTGGAAAATTGGATCTTCTGCACAGATTATTATATGGACATTCGTTTAGATATTCCATGCACTTATTTATTGGTGTAATATATCATTTCATTGGTGCAATATATCACTTTTTATTTGTTGTTTATATTTACACAGAACTTTGATATATGGTGCCTGAGAAGCACCATTAAAGACATTATATTGTATTGTTTGCGCTGCACTATTTCTATTTTTTTTTTTAAGACCTATATTTTTGCATTTAAATAATTGTCTACATCTATTGTTTTTTTGATGTTTTTTTTTTATTATTTTTTTTAAACCCTCTCCAGATTTTTCAGGTTTTGGTTAACCTCTCTGTTGTTCTTTATGATCCTCTCGAGGGCGAGGTTTGTGTCCTCTATTTGTTCCCTGCAGGACATTATCTCCCTAATTAGCACCCGGGCACTGTCGGTGTCTAAGCCGCCCCCAACAGCTCGTACACCTGAAACTTGGAAAAAAAACATGTTTAAAAATGATGCAGGCCTACATGTATTACCTGAAGCTGTGCTGTATGACACTGACCTGATGCCGACGCGCGTGCCTGGCGGTCGCGATGTCCGTCAGGTACCCGCCGATCGGCAGTTTTAGAGCAGGGACGTGGAGCTCTGTGTGTAAACACAGAGCTCCAAGTCCTGTCAGGGTGACTGATGATGTGGTGACTGATGATGTGTCCTTTGTACATAGGGACACAGCATTGGTCACCTCCCCCAGTCAGTCCCCTCCCCCACACAGTTAGAACACACCCAGGATACACATTTAACCCCTTCCTCACCCTCTAGTGTTAACCCCTTCCCTGCCAGTCACATTTATACAGTAATTAGTGCGTTTTTATAGCACTGGTCGCTGTATAAATGTGAATGGTCCCAAAAATGTGTCAAAATATCGCAGTCCTGACAAAATTTGCAGATCGCCGTATTACTAGTAAAAAATAAAAATAAAAAATTGTCAGAATTCTATCCCTTATTTTGTAGCCACTTTAACCATTGCGCAAACCAATTTCTATACGCTTATTGCATTTTTTTTTTTTTTTACCAAAAATATGTAGAATACATATCGGCCTTTTTTTTTTTTTTTTTTATGGGATTTTTATTATAGCAAAAAGTAAAAAATATTGGGCCAGATTCAGATACAATTACATTGGTGCAGAGTATCAGAGATACACTACGCCGCCGTATTTTACCAGGCTATACGCCGAATTCTGGTAAATTTTGTCCCTTACGGTACGGCGGCGTAGTGTATTTCTCGCCGCGTAATCGAAATACGCGATTAGGGGGCGTGAAGCATTTAAATTAGGCGCGTCCCCGCGGCGATCGAACTGCGCATGCTCCGTTCAGAAATTTCCCGCCGTGCATTGTGCGAAATAACGTCGATACGTCATTCGTTGTTTGAGTAGCGTCGTTTACGTACATTCCTATTCCCGGACGACTTACGTAAAAAATAAAAAAAGACTCTCTCTCTCTCTACTTCCTTAACAGAAGGGAGATCTGTCTGTTTACATTGACAGATCAAAGTTCTGGCTCTTTGAGGAGTGATCGCGGGTCGCCGGTGGACTGTGTTACTTTAGCTGACAATTGCGCAGTCGTGCGACGTTGTACATAAATAAAATTGATGTTCTTTGTTTCCCACAAATAGAGCTTTCTTTTGGTGGTATTTGATCACCTCTGCAGATTTATTTTTTGCTCTAAAAAACAAACAAAAAAAAAAGACAATTTTGAAGAAAAAAATATTTTTTACTTTCTGTTATAAAACATATTAAATACAAATTTAAAAAAAAGCGAATTTCTTCATCAATTTAGGCCAATATGTATTCTGCTATATATTTTTAGTTAAACAAATCCCAATAGGCATACAGTATATAGATTGTGCATGGTATATTTTATGGCTTTTTTTTTTTTACTACTAATGGTGGCCATCAGAGTTTTTTAGTGGGACTGCGACATTGAGATGGACAAATTGGAAACCTAACTGACACTTTTGACACTTTTTTGGGGACCAGTGACAGCAATACAGCGATCAGTGCTAAAAATATGCACTGTACTAATGACACTGGCTGGGAAGAGGGTTAACATCAGGGGCGATCAAAGGTTTAACTGTGTCCCTAGGGGTGTGCTTGCTAAATGTGTGGGGGTTTCTCTGACTGGGTGAAGATAGAGAAGACAGAGATCAGTGTTCCTGTTTAGCAGGAACAGATCTCTATCTTCTCCTCTGACTGAAACAGTGATCTGCCTTGTTTACATAGGAAGACTGCTGTTCTGCCTCTCTTGGGAACAATCGTGGGTGGCCGGCAGACATTGGCTGATTGGATCCCCCTCTGTCTAATCAGTGCACGACAGCAGGAGCCAGTAAGCACGTCCAGGAGAAGTCAGCCTAATGGGCTAGTGAGTGTGCAGTCTGGGAGGACTGGGGATAAGTAGCCAGGAGGGCTAGTGAAAGGGACTGTTGCAGTCAGGCAGGTTGACAGAGCCTGAAGTGGTGTTGCTGGGATCAGTGACCACTAGCTGGGTGAGTGGTGAGTGTGCAGTCTGGGAGAACTGTGGGATGTAGCCAGAAAGGCCAGTGAAATGGACTGGTGCAGCCAAGCAGGATGGCAGAGCCTGAAGAGGTGGTGCTGGGATCAGTGACCACGGGAGGAAGAGCAGAGAAAGTGCTAGTGGTGCCAACCCCAACATTCTCAAGGATAGGGTCTCGCAGTCCCTGCCTGCAAAGGGCCATTCCTACAAACCTTTTCTAAGGGTGACACCACCTGAAGAGGTGGTGCTGAGATCAGTGACCGCTGGAGGAAGTGCAGTGAAAGTGCTAGTGGTGTCAACACAATCTTCTCAAGCATAGGGCCCGCAGTCCCTGCCTGTAAAAGGTCAAGCCTACAAACCTTTCCTTAGGGTGCACCACCCTAGTGAAAGGGACAGTTGCAGTCAGGTAGGCTGGCAGAGCCTGAAGTGGTGTTGCTGGGATCAGTGATCACTAGCTGGGTGGGTGGTGAGTGTGCAGTCTGGGAGAACTGTCGGATGTAGCCAGAAAGGCCAGTGAAAGGTACTGGTGCAGCCAGGTGGGCTGACAGAGCCTGAAGAGGTGGTGCTGGGATCAGTGACCACGGGCGGAAGAGCAGAGAAAGTGCTAGTGGTGCCAACCCCAACATTCTCAAGTTTAGGGACCCGCATTCCCTGCCTGTAAAGGGCCATACTAGTAATATAATAATTTTCATAATAATCCCCACGATTTTAACATGACATCTTTTTTTTTTTTTGTTCCTTCGCCTTTTTTTTCCTCCCCTATCTCTTTTAGATAAACACATTGCCGAAATAAAAAATATTCAGATGTAGTTGCAAGTAGGGAGCTTTTCAATTACCTTCTGTCTCAAACCCCCACAGAGTTATTATTATTCGGGTGACAATAGCGAAAATCCCTTTTTATTTTTGCCCCCCCTCCCCCGATCCGTTTGATGAAATGAACTTATATAGGCCATGTCACAGCTTTTTTCCTTCGTGCCCCTGTTGTTTGCGCCGGGCTTATCGTTTGTTATTGAAGCCGGGCTTGTGATGGAACGAGATCTCATTAAATGCCAGATAAACAGCGGAGGCCTCTTTGTGAAATATAATATGCATAGATAGACAATAGACACCTCAGTTCTAATTAAAGCGCCAAGCGACCCGTCTTCATCTGAGCACCATTAAATTGAAAGGTATTTTGCTGAATGCCCACCAGGCTTCTCCTCATCATTTATTTAAACAGCCCACACCTCTATCGGAATTCAAAGGAGATTGACTGACTAATGAAGAACAAGAACCGAGGAATGACTACGCTTGGAAAACAAAATTTATGTATTTAGATACAATGGTACGTAAGCTGTAGCAAATTAAATTTTGAAAAGGGATCAATAGACACTTAGGGTTGAGTTTTAAAAATAAATTTGCATAGCAGTTCTTCCATTGAAACTGTGTTTCAATTTATTCTGTGTGAGTGGGCCGAAATTAAATTTTCTCAGGCTATAATTTCTGCAACTCAAATGCGTGAATGTATAAAATAACACATTATGGCCACTAGCTGGTGTTGAGGAGCATATTTACGTTTTATGATAGTCTGGGCCATCTAGTGGCTATATTGCATTTTGAATGTGTGAGTGTGGAAAATAGCACATTATGGCCATTAGGTGGCACCGGGGAGCATTCTTATTTCTTATGATATTCAGCGTCATCCATTGAAACGACATGTACATTTATTCTGCGAATGTGTAAAATAACACATTATGGGCGCTAGATGGTGTTGAGGAGCATATTTATTTTCTTCTATAATAGCCAGCGCCATCTGGTGGCTATACTGCATTTTGAAAATGTGCATGTAGAAAATAACATATCATGACCACTAGATGGCACTAAGGAGCATTATTTTTTCTTATGATAGTTAGCATTATCTAGTGGCCATTCTGCATTATGGCCACTGGACAGAGCTGACTATTATAGGAAAAAAGTGTGCTCCTCAGTGCCACCTAATGGCCATAATGTGCTATTTTTCCATCTAGTTTAGTGAACTTTAAAGAATAGTACATAAGCTTGGCAATGTTTTATTTTTTTTTAAATATCAATAGACACTTAGGATTAGATTTTAAAATAAATATGCATAGCAGTCCTTCCATTGGAACTGCATGTTGAATGTATTCTGTGTGAGAGGGCTAAAATGTAATTTTCTTGGGCTATAATTTCTGCAATTTGAATGTGCGAATGTAAAAATTAACACATTATGGCCACTAGATGGTGTTGAGGAGCATATTTACGTTTTATGATAGTGAGCGTCATCTAGTGGCTGTATTGCATTTTGAATGTATGAGTGTGGAAAATAGCACATTATGGCCATTAGGTGGCACTGGGGAGCATTCTTATTTCTTATAATAGTCAGCATTAGGGATGAGCCGAACACCCCTGGGTTCGGTTCGCACCAGAACCTGCGAACAGACCAAAAGTTTGTGTGAACTTTAGAACCCTGTTAAAGTCTATGGGACTCGAACGTTTGAAATCTAAAGTACAAATTTTAAAGGCTAATATGCAAGTTATTGTCCTAAAAAGTGTTTGAGGACCCGGGTCCTGCCCCAGTGGAGTGTTTGGGGACCTGGGTCCTGCCCCAGGGGACATGTATCAATGCAAAAAAAGTTTTAAAAACTCACGTTTTTTCAAGAGCAGTGATTTTAATAATGCTTAAAGTGAAACAATTTACATTTCGTAACTAGGGGGGTGTATAGTATGCCTGTAAAGTAGCGCTCGTTTCCTGTGCTTAGAACTGTCCCTGCACATAATGTAATTTCTGAAGGAAAAGGGTCATTTAAAATCACTCACCTTCGGGTCTGGTATGAATATTAAGGGGAACCCTGCGTCAAATTAAAATAAAACAATGTGGGGTTCCCCCCAAATATCCATTCCAGACCCTTCAGGTCTGGTATGGATTTCAAGGGGAACTCCACCCCATTTTTTTTTTTTTTAAATGCTGTGAACCCCCACACATTTTTTTTTTATGAATGACTCTGTATTGCCGGGAGCTGACAATTCATTATAGTCACGAGTGATTTTAAATTACTTTTTTTCCTTCAGAAACGACACTTTGTGCAGCGACAGTTCTAAGCATGGGAAACAAGCGCTACTTTACAGTAGACATGTGCAATTTTTTTTGTTACGAATACATTTTCCGTCATTATTCGTTATTTTCGTTGATTCGTTAACCTACGAATGAACGAATGGTTTAGCGCAAATAATAACGAATAACGATATTTCCAAAAATAACGAATATGGAAAACTACGAAGATACGAAACTACTAAATGTAAAAGAACAACACAACGAAAGAAAAAAGAAACGAAAACATAGAAATAACGAAAACACCGAACACAAAAAAAAAATCATAATTACGAAAAATAAACGAAAATGCAAACTTACTAACATTTGAAGAACGAAAAGAAAACAACCGAAATGCCGAACAAAGAATAAAAAACGAAAAGCAAAACTAATGAAAAATAAATTACGAATCTTCGGAAAACGGAAATGAAATAATGTAAATTCAATTTCATTAGTACTGTGACCAATAGCCACTCAGCGCTGTCCCTTCCCCTGAAGAGGTTTGTTCCTTCCCCCAATGAGCTTCTTTCTTATGTGGCTCCTTGACCTTGTGTCTTTATCTGTGTTAGTCAATCACAGTAAATTACGATGTTTTACAAAATTACGACGAGTAGTGTGTCGAATAAACGTAAAATGTATTTTAACAGAATTACGAATGCAATAAAATCTACAAAAGAACATTGTTATAATCAAATGAAATTAAACACGAAAATACGAATGATCATAAAGCAACGAAGATTTATTTCTTATGAAAATACAAATGCGGCATGATGGAAAATATAATGTAAATACGAATATCAAAACAACGAAAAATAAACCAACGTAAAAACGAATGAACGAATAAATTCATTGTAAAAATACGAACGAGGCAGAATACAACATTTAACGAAAATACTAATCTCGAATCAACGAAAAATAAACTAACATAAAAAAACGGAAACGGAAAAAAAAGTGTTACGAAAATACTAAAGAGTACGAATACGATAACTAACGTCTTACGAAATTACGACTCGTTACGAATCACGATAAACGAACAGAAACGAAACAGAAATAAACGAAAATTTTTGTTGTGCACATGTCTACTTTACAGGCAAACTTTTATTGTTTCACTCAAAG
Organism: Rana kukunoris; assembly: GCA_029574335.1. Lineage (NCBI taxonomy): Eukaryota > Metazoa > Chordata > Amphibia > Anura > Ranidae > Rana > Rana kukunoris. The sequence goes on from CM056059.1 coordinate 161,648,529, forward strand.
GAATTATTAAAATCACTGCTGCCAAAAAAACTGCAGTTTTTAAAACTTTTTTTTGCATTGATATATGTCCCCTGGGGCAGGACCCAGGTCCCCAAACACTTTTTATTACAATAACTTGCATATTAGCCTTTAAAATTAGCACTTTATATTTCAAATGTTCGAGTCCCACTTTAACAGGGCTCTAAAGTCCACACGAACTTGCCGCGAACGCCCCAAATAGTTCGCTGTTTGGCGAACAGGCAATGTTCGAGTCGAACATGAGTTCAACTCGAACTCGAAGCTCATCCCTAGTCAGCATCATCTAGTGGCCATACTACATTAAGGCCAGTGGACAGAGCTGAAGATCATAGGACAAAAGTGTGCTCCTCAGTGCCACCTAACGGCCATAATGTGTCATTTTCCATCTAGTTTAAAAACTTTTATTGGAACTACATGTTGAATGTATTCTGTGCAAGAGGGCCAAAATCTAATTTTCTCAGACTATAATTACTGTAATTCAAATGCGTAAATGTATAAAATAACACATTATGGCCACTAGATGGTGTTGAGGAGCATATTTAAGTTTTATGATAGTCACCGCCATCTAGTGGCTATATTGCATTTTGAATGTATGAGTGTGGAAAATGGCACATTATGGCCACCATTAGGTGGCACTGGGGAACATTCTTATTTCCTTTAATAGTCAGGGTCATCTAGTGGCCATACTGCATTAAGGCTACTGGACAGAGCTGACTATCATAGGAAAAGAGTGTGCTCCTCAGTGCCACCTAACAGCCATAATGTGCCATTTTCCATTTAATTTAAAAACTTCTATTGGGACAATTTCTATTGGAACTGCATGTTGAATGTATTCTGTGTGAGAGGGCCAAAATAAAATTTTCTCAGTCTATAATTTCTGCAATTCCTATGTGCGAATGTAAAAAATAACACATTAAGGCCACTAGATGTGTTGAGGAGCATATTTAATTTTTTTGATAATCAGCGCCATCTAGTGGCTGTACTGTATTTTGAATGTGTGAAATTAGCCATTAGGTGGCACTAAGGAGCATATTTATTTTCTATAATAGTCAGCGCCATTTGGTGACTATACTGCATTTTGAACGTGTGCATGTAAAAAAATAACACATCATGACCACTAGATGGCACTAATAGTAGCCGATAGTTAGCATTATCTAGTGGCCATACGGCATTGTGGCCACTGGACAGAACTGACTATTATAGGAAAAAAGTGTGCTCCTCAGTGCCACCTAATGGCCATAATGTGCTATTTCCCATCTAGCTCAGTGAACTTTAAAGAATAGTACGTCAGCTAAACCAAATTTCATTTTCAAATAAGATCAATAGACACTTTGGGGTTGAATTAAAAAAAAAATGCATAGCAGTTCTTCCATTAAAACTGCATGTAAATTTATTCTGTGCAAGTGGGGCAAATTTTTTTTTTCTCTGGCTCTAGTTTCTGCAATTTGAATGTGTGAGTGTATAAAATAACATATTATGGCCACTAGATGGTATTGAGCAGCATGTTTATTTTTTTATGATAGTCAGCGCCATCTAGTGGCTATATTGCATTGTGAATGTAGAAAATAGCACATTGTGGCCATTAGGTGGCACTGAGGAGCATTCTTTTTTCTCATGATAGTCAGCGTCATCTAGTGGCCATTCTGCATTATGGCCACTGGACAGGGCTGACTATTATAAGAAGAAAGTGTGCTCCTCAGTGCCACCTAATAGCCATAATGTGCTATTTTCCATCTAGTTTAGTGAACTTTAAACACTTCCATACCGGGCACTTACGCACCTTCCTGCCCAGGCCAATTTTCAGCTTTTAGCGCTGTCGCACTTTGAAGGACAATTGCGCGGTCATGCTACACTGTACCCAAACATTTTTTGATAACCTCTGTGGTTTTATTTTTTGCGCAACAACCGAAAATTTTGAAATATATTTTTTTGTAAATAAGTACGTTTTCTTCTTCAATTATGGGCACCGATGAGGTGGCACTGATAGATGGCACTGATGGGCACTGATAGGTGGCGCTGGTATGCGGCACTGATGGGCAATTATAGGCGGCACTGATGGGCACTTATGGGTGGCACAGATGGGCACTGATAGGTGGGCACTGGGCATGGATGGGCACTGAGAGGTGGCACTGATGGCATTGCTGGGCATCACTTGTTTATTTACTATTTTTGACAGTCAGTGCCCATTTGTGGGTACTGATTGGCATCTATTGTGCTTTTTTTTTTTACATGTGCATGGCCATGGGGAATGTACCTGGCCAATCACATGTTGCCCCCTTCCCAGGTGGTCCTGGCGGCTTCCCTTCTGGTCCAGTGTGGGCATCCGAGGGGGGGCTGTGCTGATAAACAATCAGCTTGAACCCCCACGGGCGCACGCCGGCATGTTATCCTGCTGAACGTCAATAGACGTCCAGTCAGGATAACACAACCACTTCCCGAATGTCAGTTGTCTATTGACCTGGTGGGAATGAATGAATGAATGAATGAAAAACTTATATAGCGCGGCACATGCGAACTAAATCGCCTCTGGGCGCTTGTTGTTTCTGTCAGGGAAGTGGTTAACTAGTTGCCGACCGCCCGCCGTCATATTACTTTTTTAATACAAACGCTTTTATTGAGAAAAGAGAAGATACATTTCATCATCATACATACATCAACATGAGGCAAGTAAACCTAAACTAATACAGAGATCCAGCCTATCAACTAGCTGAAGGCATCTGGGTTAGTTATCAAATAGGGCAACAAAGATTTAAACCCCCCAGATCTAATCGGAGCCCGTAAAATGAAGTACCTCAGAGACTAGAAGCTTGCCTAAACATATCTAAAAACTTATATGAGTAACAAAACATACAGAAGAGAGAGGGAAGTAAAATAAAAATAAAATAAAAAGAGGGTAACAATGAAAAGCATGTAAACTGGAAGAACTCGAAAATAATAAGAAAAAGTAAAAAGGACCACACCTCAGGATGTTCTGGACCTCACACAGGGGTTGAAAGGGGTAGGATGACTAGAGGGGGAACCACTATCAAAAGCACATCAAGGAGCCCATAACCCCCATTTCAGTTCATACACTGGCATAGTATCCATGATGTTGTGGAACATTTTTTCCATGATCTGAATAGCAGCCATGCAACCTATAACCCTATCCCATGAAACCCCTGGGGTGCGCCACAGCAAAGCTATGGACCATTGGACAGCACTGAACAGGGTGTGCACTAATCTCTGTTCTGGGGGGGGGTGGAACCGGGGATGTCAGCAAAAAACAGACACATCTGATGAGTAAGAGTCACATTAGTCCCCGTGATGGTAGACACCCTGTCCAAGACTCTCTGCCAGAGTCCATTCAGAGCCGGGCAGCTCCAGAATATATGCAAATGTGTACCTCTAACGGAGCACCCCCTAAAGCAGAGATCAGAGACGGAGGGAAAAAATTTACTCAATTTAGCAGGGGTATAATACCATCTAGTGTGTAATTTCACCACCGTCTCTTTCACGGCCATAGATTTAGTGCATTTATGCATATTAGAGATCCGGATTGCCCACTCTTCTGGAGAAGCGGTTTCCCCCGTCTCGCGCTCCCAGCTCAACACCGCTGAAGATTTGTCTGGGAGACCGAGACCCCCCAGGTAGCCATACAGCAGGGAGATGCCCCCCCTATCTCTGGAGGAGGGGCCGCAAAGCCTCTCAAACGCAGAGGCCAGGCCAGCCGGAGCAGCAGGGTACTCGGAGTCAAAAAAGTGCCTAACTTGTAGGTATTTAAAAAAATCTGATCTAGGAAGGGCATAGGTGGATTGCAAAAATTGAAATGAGTGGACCACCCCACCCTGTCTCAGAGAGCTAAGGGTCACAATGTTCGCTGAAAACCACTGACTAAATGCTTTCGGGTCAGGGAATGCTGCTGGGAACGAGGGGTCGCCCAGGAAAGAGGCCAGTTTAGGGGAGGGGGGAGAGAGCAAGAATTTAGTTTTATATAATGACCAGAGGTAAAGAGACTGACCTACCTCCGTGTTTAAAGCAGATACATCTTTGGGACGGACATTCTTAGACCACAACAAACCCGGGAGGTAAAATGGTTTCACAGAGGTGTATTCAAATCGGAGCCAAGGGATATCCTTCCAGAGGGTATGCCATTGGGCCATTTGCAAGAGCCTAGCAGAGAGGAAGTAAAGCCATAGGTGCGGGAGGCCCAAGCCACCCAGATCTCTATGTCTGTATACCAGAAGTCTACCCAACCTAGGTTTCTTATTACACCATATAAATTTATTTACATCACGCTGTAACAGGTCTATCATGCGGCGTGGCAGATAACAGGGGAGGGCTCTAAATAAAAACAAGAGTTTGGGGAGGACTGTCATCTTTACCGCCTGAACTCTGCCCAAAAAAGAAATATGGTATGAGCTCCAGGTAGACAGCAGTTGTCTAATGTGGGCAAAAATTGGGGGGTAATTAGCCAGAACCATATTGTTTAGGGAGGGGGCTAACTTAATCCCTAAATAGGCTAAAGCTCGATGATCTATGACAAAATTAAAATTAGATTGGAGGGAGGTTACAAGGTGGGGGGGACAATTTATCGGAAGAGCTGAACATTTGGCAAGATTTACCCCCAAGCCAGAGATGTCTTGAAAGGCCCTTAATGTGACTATAAGGTTAGGGATGGTGGTAATAGGGTCCGACAAAAATAAGAGGACATCATCTGCATATAAACTAATCTTAAATATCCCCTTGGAATATCCTTTAATGTTAGGGTTCAGAGAGATTGAACGCGCCAAGGGTTCTATTGCCAAGGCAAACAAGAGAGGGGACAAGGGGCACCCCTGTCTCGTTCCCCTGCCTAGTTCAAAGTAGTCTGAATTACAGCCCGGGAGTCTGATCCGAGTGCGAGGGTGGTGGTAGAGCGCTCGAAAGCCCTGAACAAAGGCTCCCGAGAATCCAAATTTGGACAGTGTGAGTTCAAGATAAGGCCACAGAACGCTATCAAACGCCTTATGTATGTCCAGGCTAAGGAGTACTACTCTGCGGGCATTTAAGTCAGCATCAGCGATGATGTTGGAGGCAAGCCTAATGTTATCCGTGATTTGGCGGGAAGGGATAAATCCCGTTTGGTCTGGGGAAATTAGGGAAGGGATAATATTAGAGAGCCTATTAGCTAAAATCCTACCAAAGATCTTTAAATCGGTGTTCATCACCGAGATAGGCCTAAAATTTTGGGGGAGAGAGTGGTCCTTGCCTGGCTTTGGGATTAAAGACACGTTTGCAAGGAGCATATCATCAGGGAACTGGTGACCTTTCAAGACATAGTTGAAAAGGGTTCTAAGGTGGGGAACAAGACTGTCTTTAAATTTTTTAAAGTATGGGGCTGAGTACCCATCTGGGCCCGGGGTTTTGGAGGGCTTCAGTGATTTGATGACTTCCAGAATCTCAGAGTCTGAGCAGACAGCATTCAGAGTCAACATTTGGTCCGGGGAAAGGGAAGGGAGGGAAATATCATCCAGCCAAGAGTGAAGGGTTGGGTCCGGGGGTGAGGAAGGAGGAGAGAGGAGCTTCGAGTAAAATTTGGTGAAAATCTCTAACACCTCAGAGGGATGTGAGACCATCTGGCCACGAGGGTTTCTTAACTTATAAGTATGGCAGGGTTGGAGAGATTGGGAAAGTTTCCTGGCAAACATGGACGAGGCTGAGTTGCTGTGCAGTAAAAACCGAGCTTTTGACCATCTCAGGGACTTCTCAGTACGTCCGGAGAGAATGGTGTCAAGTTCAGTCCTGGTCTGATTAATTTGTACTAGAAGATCAGGGGCATGAGAAACTGAGTGTAGGTGATACAATTTATCAAGATCTGCAGTGAGCCTGGAGATATCAATGAGCATTTGTTTCTTCTTTTCCGCTGCAAGCTGAATTAAGTGGCCCCTCATGACCGCCTTGTGGGCTGCCCACAAGACAGAAGGGGAGACCTCACCCGTGTCATTGGTAGAAAAGTACTCCGACAAAAGGTCAGAAAGCTGTGACACTAGAATAGGGTCAGTGAGCAGTGATTCATTAAGACTCCAACCGGCTACCGAGGGCTTAAGGCCGATATGGGAGACATCCAGAGTAACTATTTGGTGGTCTGAGCAAGGACACAGGTGGATTCCTGCTCCGGAAGAGTTCGCCAGGAGTATGGGGGAGCAAAATAGGTAATCTAACCTGGAATAGGTGTCGTGGGGGTGAGAATAAAATGTATATCCCCTGGCTCCCACGTTATGCGCCCTCCAAGAATCAATCAGGTTATGTTGGTGCAATAGGGATTTTAAGGTTTTTGGGAAGGCGTTAGAAGTGCTGCCCACCTTACTTATCAAGAGAAGAATGTGCCACCAGATTAAAATCTCCCCCCAATAGCAAATGTGGGGAGCTATACTTATCTAACACCTGGAAAAAAGATTTAAAAAAAGTAGCCTGTGAGCTATTTGGGGCATACACATTGGCGATCGTGAGTTGCTTACCTTGCAGAGAGCCCTGAAGGATTAAAAACCTACTATCCGGATCTTTATAAACATTCTCAACTTCAAACATGAGACTTTTCCTAAGAAATATTGCCACCCCTCGGGACTTGGTCCCAAACGTAGTGAAGTGTCTCGGACCATAGGCCTTATCAAAAAATGATGGGTGATTCCCCTCAGAAAAGTGAGTTTCCTGTAAACAAATGATATCTGCCGGAGGCGCTTGTAGGCCGAAAACAGCCGTCATATTACTGTGGGGCGGTGGCACTACTGCGCGGGAGCACGTAGCTCTACGTCCGACACATGAACGGCTGTGGGGCGCGCGCGCGCCCCTCCGCCGTTCCCGACGATCGTATTTGATACAGAACCGATCACTCATCAGGTCCAGGCCAATAAAATCTGGCCTGGACCTGCTGATCACCCTCAGCCAATGGTTGTTTTCCCCTGGCAATGTTTTGTAAACATTGCTAGGGGAAATGCTGCTCTCTCCCTCGTGTCGGTCTTTCCGTTCCTGACCGAGAGGGAGAGAGCATCTAATTGTGAGTTGCACAACACTACACTAACACCAGGTCACATAGGTACACATTTAACCCCCGATCACCCCCCGATCACCCCCCAAATTAACCCTTTCACTGCCTGTCACTGTGTCACTCAGTACAGCAATCAGATTTTTTTTTGATCGCTGTACAAGTGTCATTAGTGACTAAAATAATTGTTAGGGTAATTAGCCTTAGACCCTAATAAGTCTAGGGACCCCCCCTAACCCCCCCCAATAAATGTTTAACCCCTTGATTACCCCCTGTCACTAGTGATCACAGTATAAGTGTCACGGGTGACGCAGTTTAGCTAGTTTATTTTTTATAGCATCAAGGCACCCGCCATATTTTTTGCAATAAAGTTTTAACCCCCTGATTGCCCGGATCAAAGTTTGGTTTTAGCGCCGGATAGGGTCTGTGTTGCCCCAGGCAGCGTCAGATTAGTGCCAGTAGCACTAACACCCATGCACGCACCACCTTAGTGGTATAGTATCTGAACTGATCGATACCTGATCTGATCAGATCTATACTAGCGTCCCCTGCAGTTTAGGGTTCCCAAAAACGCATTGTTAGCGGGATCAGCCCATATACCTGCTAGCACCTGCGTTTAGCACCTTCGCCCAGCCCAGCCCAACCAAGTGCAGTATCGATCGATCACTGACACAAAACACAAAAACACATAACTGCAGGATTCGCAGAGTCAGGCCTGATCTCTGCGATTGCTAACAGTTTTTTGGTAGCTAACAGGTCAGGTGCTTTTTTTCCTGTGAATCTCACCACCGTACCGCTAAATTTAGAGCCCAAAATGGCAAATCGAATGTACGGTGATGAAGAGGCCTACTTGTTTATGAGCCTGTCAGATAGTGATGAGGAGGTCACGCATCTGTCAAATTCTAGCTCATATGATCCTGTAGACGACAGTGGCTCCCTGACAGATAGCTCTGACGACGGAGTGGTCCCTGCTAGGGTCAGGCGTACCAGACCCCGATCTTCTGCTGTCGCTGAGGTGCAAGAACCGCAGGGCTCTCATATGGGGCAGAGTAGTACTAGCGCCGCTATTCCTTCTGGTGATCTGGCAAGCACCAGCGGCCTAGTACATCCTGGACATACATCCAGCACTGCAGTAACACTTGGTGACGTGGCGAGTCCCATAAGTGCAGTTCAAGTTGGCGAGGTGGCAAGCACAAGTAGTGTCCCGCTGCCACCAAGAAGAAGAAGACGACAAAGACAGGCCCCTCGTGCCCATAGTGCCCTTCCTGGTGCTTTCGCCAATCCTGATTGGGTCCCCGCCACTTCTGCAGCACCCGTACTTTCCCCATTCACTGGCCAACCCGGAATTCAGGTGGAAACAGTTGATTTTACGTCACTGGATTTTTATTCACTGTTTTTCACGGAAGATCTCTATAGATCTATTGTGGACCAAAGCAATTTGCATGCTGGTCAATTCATCGCCGCTAATCCCCACCTGTCCCTTGCCAGAGATTGGAAGCCAGTTACGGTTTCCAAATTTAAGATCTTTCTGGGCCTTACCCTCCTCATGGGCATTACTAAAAAGAGTGAACTGCGGTTGTATTGGTCCACGCGCCCAATTCACTATATGCCCATTTTCTCTGCCTCCATGTCCAGGACACGATACGAGCAGATCTTGCGCTTCATGCATTTTAGTGACAATCAACTCTGTCGTCCTCGGGGAGACCCTGAATTCGATCGGCTCTACAAAATTCGGCCCCTCGTAAACCACTTCAACGAACGGTTTGCAGCCTTGTATAATCCCCATCAAGTTGTCTGCGTTGATGAGTCCCTGATTAAGTTTTCTGGTCGCTTGTCATTCAAACAATACCTTCCCAGCAAGCGTGCCAGATACGGGGTCAAGATGTATAAGCTCTGTGACAGGGCAACAGGCTATACATCTAGCTTTATGGTTTACGAGGGAAAAGACAGTCACGTAGAGCCGGAAAATTGCCCTGATTACATAGGGAGCGCTGGTAAGATAGTCTGGGAATTGGTGTCACCCTTATTCGGAAAAGGGTACCACTTGTACGTGGACAATTATTACACGAGCATGCCACTTTTTAGTCATCTTTTTGATTATGGAATTGGCGCATTTGGCACCATGCGACCTAATCGCCGGGGCTTCCCCAACGGCTTGTAGAATCCCGTATTAGTCGGGGGGAGAGAGCCTGCTTACAGTGTAATAATTTGTTAGCAGTGAAGTGGAGGGATTCACGGAATGTTTTTGTTCTGTCCACGCTTCACGCAGACACGGCAGTCCAAATTCCTACGGCGACTGGTGTTGTGGAGAAACCCCTCTGTATCCACGAGTACAACCTTAACATGGGAGGGGTGGACCTCAATGACCAGTTGTTGGCGCCGTACCTAATTGCCCGTAAGGCCAAACGCTGGTACAAAAAAGTGTCGGTTTATTTGTTTCATTTGGCTTTGCTGAACGCTCATGTGCTATACAGAGCTTCAGGACAGACTGGATCCTTCCTAAAATTCCAGGAAGATATCGTCGAAGCCCTTCTGTTTCCAGACGGTGCTTTGCCCCACCTTCCCAATGCAAATGCAGTGAGCCAGCTGTATGAGAGGCATTTTCCTTTTATCCTCTCTGGTACCCCTGCCCAAAAAACCCGCCAAAAAAGATGTCGTGTCTGCAGCAAACTCGGATTTAGGCGTGACACCTGCTTTTATTGTCCCGACTGTCCTGACCAACCTGGTCTCTGCATTGGTGAATGTTTCAAACGCTACCACACACTAGTTGAGTTTTAGCGTAGGGTACAGCACCACACAGTCCTAGGCACAATAACACAGGGTTTCGGAAGATGTGATGGCCGTCACATTTTGAGAGACCGTAATCTGCAATGCTCAGTTTACAGTTTTTATAAAAGTGAAAAAAGGTGGAAAAAAAATCAAACTCACACAAAAACACAAAAAAATATAAAATAAAAAATCCAAAAATAGTTGTGGTTGTATTTTTCCTCTCTTTGTTGTTCTCTTATGTTCACTCTCTACTGTCCACTCACTATTGTTCTATATCTATTCTCTCTATTTTTACAATTTTTTATAGTATTTGCTTTGCAGGTATGGTATGTTATACTGTAATGTTTGTTTTATTGTTAACCATCATTTGCTTAGCAGGTACGCCATTCAGTTGCATCGCAGATTTATTTAGCGTGACAGCAACAGTGTTTGCTCCCACGATATATAAAGCCGCGACTCCAACACTGTAGGAGGTGATTTCACCCCCACAGTTAAAAAAAAGAGCATATATGCCGAAGCATGGGGGCATTAGGGGCGGAGGAGCGATTTTGCTCCTAATGCCGCATACATACGATCGAAATTCCGTCGGAAGCTTGCCCGTGGAAAAGTTCAACTGTGTGTAGGCGGGATAACTTTTTTGAGGGAGGATGCCCCCATGCTTCGGCATATATATTTTTTAGGCACAGGTTGCGTTAATTTATTTTTTACTGTTTTTTTATTTTTTGGTATTTGCTTTGCAGGTATGGTATGGTAAGATCTTACTGTTAAAATGTAATGTTACTTTGTTTTAATGTTAACCATCATTTGCTTAGCAGGTACGCCATTCAGTTGCATCGCGGATTTATTTAGCGTGACAGCAACAGCTTTTGCTCCCACGATATTTAAAGCCGCGACTCCAACACTGTGTGAGGTGATTTCACAACCACAGTTAAAAAGAGCATATATGCCGAAGCATGGGGGCATTAGGGGCGGAGGAGCGATTTTGCTCCTAATGCCGTGTACATACGATCGAAATACCGTCGGAAGCTTGCCCGTGGAAAATTCCGACCGTGTGTATGCGCCATAACTTTTTATGTGGCGTACATACATGTGTGAGCGGCATTACTTTTTTGCGGGAGGATGCCCCCATGCTTCGGCATATATAACTGGTGCATGTATGCCCATCATTAGAAGTGGGTGGATGAAGGGAGGTATTCTAATGGTGGGCATACCCACCGATCAATCTTTTTTTTCGTTCAGCCAACAGGCTGCATGGAAAAAAAAAAGATTACAATACATGTCCAACAAGAACCATCAACGTATGGTATGTTGCTGGACTTTGAATGGTTATACTAGAATGATGCCTGCGAGTTTAGGTATCATCTTGGTATCATTCTTTTCAGCCAGTGGTCGGCTTTCATTTAAAAGCAATTCTAGTGGCCAATTATGCCTCTAGACTGCTTTTACAAGCAGTGGGAAGGAATGTCCCCTCCCCAGATATAAACCGCGCCATTGGGAAAGTGGGAAAACATTTTATCACACCGGTCTTGGTGTGGTCAGATGCTTTGAGGGCAGAGGAGAGATCTAGGGTCTAATAGACCCCATTTTTTTCAAAAAAGAGTACCTGTCACTAACTATTGCTATCATAGGGGATATTTACATGCCATAAGATAACAATAAAAATTATAAAAAAAAAATAAAAAAAGTAAGGAACAGTTAAAAATAAAATTAAAAAAGCAAAATTAATAATAAAAAAATAAAATAAAAAAAAAGCATCCCTGTCCCCCCCTGCTCTTGTGCAAAGGCGAACGCAAGCGTTGGTCTGGAGTCATATGTAAACCACAATTGTACCATGCATGTGAGGTATCGCCGCAAAGGGCAGATCGAGGGCAGTAATTTTAGCAGTAGACCTCCTCTGTGAATCTAATGTGGTAACCTGTAGAGGCTTTTAAAGGCTTTTAAAAATGTATGTAGTTTGTCGCCACTGCGCATTTGTGCGAAATTTTAAAGTATGTCGTGTTTGGTATCTGTGTACTCGGTCTAAGATTATCTTTTTTATTTCATCAAATATTTGGGCAATATAGTGTGTTTTAGTGCTTTAAAATAAAAAAAGTGTATTTTTTCCCCAAAAAATGCGTTTAAAAAATCGCTGCGCAAATACTGCGTGGAAAAAAAAAATGCAACACCCACCATTTTAATCTTTAGGGCCTTTGCTTTAAAAAAATATATAATGTTTGGGGGTTCAACTTAACTTTCTTGCAAAAAAAAAAATGTTTTTATGTAAACAAACAGTGTCAGAAAGGGCTTTATCTTCAAGTGGTTAGAAGAGTGGGTGATGTGCGACATAAGCTTCTAAATGTTGTGCATAAAATGCCAGGACAGTTCAAAACCCCCCCAAATGACCCCATTTTGGAAAGTAGACACCCCAAGCTATTTTCTGAGAGGTATGTTGAGTACATGGAATATTTTATGTTTTGCCACCAGTTGCTGGAATATGACAAACCTTTTTTATTTTTTTATTTTTTTGCACAAAGTTGCCACTAAATGATATATTGCTCAAACATGCCATGGGCATATGTGGAATTACACCCCAAAATACATTCTGCTGCTTCTCCTGAGTACAGGGATACCACATGTGTGAGACTTTTTGGGAGCCTAGCCGCGTACGGGACCCCAAAAACCAATCACCACCTTCAGGCTTTCTAAGGGTGTAAGTTTTGATTTCACTCCTCACTGCCTATCACAGTTTCGGAGGCCATGGAATGCCCAGATGGCACAAAACCCCCCCAAATGACCCCATTTTGGAAAGTAGACACCCCAACCTATTTGCTGAGAGGTATGGTGAGTATTTTGCAGTTCTTGCTTTTTGTCACAAAGATTTAAAAATTGAAAAAAAATAATAATAATAATAATAATAATATCTTTCTTCATTTTCAAAAATAAATGAGCGCTGTAAAATACTCGCCATGCCTCTCAGCAAATAGCTTGGGGTGTCTACTTTCCAAAATGGGGTCATTTGGGGGGGTTTAGTGCCATCTGGGAATTCCATGGCCTCCGAAACTGTGATAGGCAGTGAGGGGTAAAATCAAAGATTTGCGCCCTTAGAAATCCTGAAAGCGGTGCTTGGTTTTTGGGGTCCTGTAAGCGGCTAGGCTCCCAACAAGTCCCACACATGTGGTATCCCCGTACTCAGGAGAAGCAGTAGAATGTATTTTGGGGTGTAATTCCACATATGCCCATGGCATGTGTGAGCAATATATCATTTAGTGGCAACTTTGTGCAAAAAAAAAAAAAAACGTTTGTCATATTCCAGCAACTGGTGGCAAAATATAAAATATTCCATGTACTCAACATACCTCTCAGAAAATAGCTTAGGGTGTCTAGTTTCCAAAATAGGGTCATTTGGGGGGGTTTTGTGCCACCTTGGCATTTTATGGCCTTCAAAACGGTGATAGGTAGTGATAGGTAGTGAGGAGTAAAATCAAAAATGTATGCCCTTAGAAATCCTGAAGGCAGTGATTGGTTTTCCGGGTCCCGTACGCGGCTAGGCTCCCAAAAAGTCCCACACATGTGGTATCCCCGTACTCAGGAGAAGCAGCAGAATGTATTTTGGGGTGCAATTCCACATATAACCATGGCATGTGTGAGCAATATATCATTTAGTGACAACTTTGTGCAAAAAACAATCAACAATCATATTCCCGCAACTTGTGGCAAAATATAGAATATTCCATGGACTCAAAATGCCTCTCAGCAAATAGCCTGGGGTGTCTACTTTCCAAAATTGGGTCATTTGGGGGGGGGGGGGGGGTTGTGCTATTTGGGCATTTTATGGCCTTCAAAACTGTCATAGGTAGTGAGAAGTGAAATCAAAAATTTGCGCCCTTAGAAATGCTGAAGGCGGTACTTGGTTTTTGGGCCCCTGTACGCGGCTAGGCTCCCAAAAAGTCCCACACATGTGGTATCCCCGTACTCAGGAGAAGCAACAGAATGTATTTTGGGGTGCAATTCTACATATAACCATGGCATGTGTGAGCAATTTATCATTTAGTGACAACTTTTTGTAATATTATTTTTTTTTGGTCATTATTCAATCACTTGGTACAAAATTTCCTTTGGGTGTCTACTTTCCAAAATGGGGTGATTTGGGGGGGGGGGGGGTTTGTACTTCCCTGCCATTTTGGCACCTCAAGAAATTAGAAGTCATAAAATAAAAGCTGTGTAAATTCCAGAAAATGTACCCTAGTTTGTAGACGCTATAACTTTTGCGAAAACCAATAAATATGTGCTTATTGCGATTTTTTTTACTAAAGACATGTGGCTGAATACATTTTGGCCTGAATGTTTGACTAAAATTTAGTTTATTCGATATTTTTTACTTTTTGTTATAAGAAAAATCATTTTTTTTCAAAATTTACGGTCTTTTTCCGTTTATATCGCAAAAAATTAAAATCGCAGAGGCAATCAAATACCATCAAAAGAAAGCTCTATTTGTGGGAAGAAAAGGACACAAGTTTAGTTTCGGTGCAACATTGCATGACCGTGCAATTAACAGTTAAAGCAGCGCAGTTCCAAATTGTAAAAACACCTCTGGTCTTTAGGCAGACAAATGGTCCGGGGGGAAAGTGGTTAAAGAATAGTACATTACCTGTAGCAAATTAGAGTTTCTAAAAAGATCAATACGCACTTAGCATTATATTTTAAAATACATTTGCATAGCAGTCCTTCCATTGAAACTGCATGTAAATTTGAGTGGACCATTTTTTTTTCTCTGGCTATAATTTCTGCAATTTGAATGTGTGAATGTGTAAAATAACACATTATGGCCACTAGATGGTGCAGAGGACCATATTTATTTTCTGAAAATGGTCAGCGCCATCTAGTGGCTATATTGCATTTTGAATGTGTGCATGTAGAAAATAACACATTATGGTCACTAGATGGCACTAAGGAGCATTATTTTTTCTTATGATAGTCAATGTCATCTAGTGGCCATACTGCATTATGGCCTCTAGACAGAGCTAACTATCATAGGGAAAAAAGTGTGCCACCTAATGGCCATAATGTGCCCTTTCATGACATCCATTGAGTACAATTGTGTTGCTAGCTGTGCTTTGTGAACCCCACGCCATTTTTTTTTTTATAAATACACCCCTTGAGTTTTTGAACACGAAGGTTCCCCCAACCCAACGGATCGCACTGATCACCCGCGGGATGAATTTTTTTTATTATTAAATTTGCTTCTCTCTAATCTTGATTTATTACGTACTAATCACCCATCCATCAATCGACAGTATAACATTTCCGCGTACACCTGCCATAGAAACCCGAGCCAATTTTCTCTCCTGATTATGATGTATCTTTCCAAAGTGTTTATTTCCACTAAACAAAATGTCTTTAAAATTCACAAACACATAAATTCATGTAAATCCGAAACTGCTGGAGAAAAAAAAGAAAAAATCTTAGGGAACAGCTAGTAGTCGCTTTTTTTTTTTAAGCAGCAAAAAATCAGCTTGTAAAACAGCAGATGGTCCTGTATCTGCATACATCTCAGTGGCATCAGCACAATCGTCTTCTAGGAATTAATGCAGTGAAGGACAAAAAAAATAAAAACTTTTCTAGTGTTAAATCACTTGATATTTGTGCTGCAATTTACTTTTAACCTAAAAAATACTACATAAAATAGCAAAATCCCTCCTAAAACCAACATATACAGTACATTCCATTTTAACCACTTATCTATTTTATTATTATATGATCATTTTTTATTTATTTTATTTAATAAGATTTCCACAAACCCTTTTCCACAAACAAAAAAAGGGAAAAAAGAATAAAAAAACATATTTTATACTTTTTGCTGTAATACATATGCCCCAATTTTTTGAAAAACAAAAGTCTTCTTCAGTTTAGACCGATATGTATTCTTCGACATATTTTTTGTTATAGCGTCTACATTTTTATTATAATTTTGTTTTTTACTAGTAATGGTGGTGATCTGCATTTTTTATCGGGACTGCGACATTGCAGTGGACAGATCGGACACCTTTGACACTTTTTTGGGACCAGTGACATCTATGCAGCCACCAGAGCTTAGTGAGGAGAGCTCTGAGAGCTGATTGGAGAGAAGAGAAAACTCCACACAGGAACAGAGCTGAGGCTGCCAATCACAGGCTGTGTGCTGGAGCTCCCTTCCATGTCACCATTTTCCTCTGGGTATCAGGAAAACTTGTCAGAATTAAAGGAACACTAAAGGTTTGTTTTTTATTAGATCAATTGATTGCTGTAAGCTAGAGCATTTAAATATCACTTACCTCGTTTTTCTTTTTGACCTCCAAAATACAGTAATTCAGGTTTGAAAAATGCCATTTCCTGTCTTTCCTCTTCTTGCTTTCCACCAGCATATGAGCTGTTTTGCATGGTGGAAAGTAGAATGTGCTCACCCCCTCCCTATGACTACAGCCCTGCGTGAAGATGCTTTCTTATACCTCACAGGCATGGAGGCTAAGCCTAATGGGAACTGTAGTTCCCATTAGCCCGTGATGTAGCAAGAATGAATGTGCACCGCAAACCAGGAAGTCAGTGAAAATAACGATTCAGGAGGGACGGAGGTGAATAAAACAGCTAGATTTCAACAGGTATCAAACTAGTTATAATGCAAAACATTACTTTTTACTTTATCAGTTACTATCAGACTTTAATTTAAGAGGAAAATATTTTTGCCTTTACAACCCCTTTAACTCTAAAGCCTCATACACACGATTGGACTTTAAACAAACTTTTCTGTGGATTTTTGTTTGAAGGGCGCTGGCTGTGAATTTGGTATGCATACACACGGCAGTACTTTTTCAACAAACTTTACTAAAATCACATGGTTTTTCAGCTCTTTCCTGCTCTTTACCGCCACCATTTGGTCAACTTCTGCTATTGTTGATTGACATTGGTTTTGAGCATGTGTGTTTGTACCTTGGACAAAAGTCCGATGGACTTCTGTACACACGATAGGACTTTGCACCGTAGGACTTTTGTTGCCGAAAAAAGTGTCCGTTTGCAGAGCGAACATTTGTCCGATGAAAACCGAAAAAGTTTGTCCGATGGAGCGTACACACAGTCGTATTTTTTTGAAAACCTGGGAATTTAGAAGTTTGTTGTCAAAAAGTCAGACCGTGTGTATGAGGCTTTAGGCCTCATACACACGATCGGACTTCCATCTGACTTGTCCGTGGATTTTGCTTCGAATGGGCGTTGGCCGTGAACTTGTTCTGCATACACACGGCAGGACTTTTTCAGCCAACATTCACCAAATCAGGTGGTTTTTCAGCTCTTTACCGCCACCCTTTGGGCAACTTCTGCTATTGTTGTCTGATCTTTAGCATTGGTTCTGAGCATGCGTGTTTGTACTTTGGACATTTGTTCTCAAAGTTTGAGAACATTCACAGCGAACAATTGTCCAATGAAAAAGCGAAAACAATTGTTCGATGGAGCGTGCACAAGGTCGGATTGTCCGATCAAACAGGTCCGTCAGACATTTGTTGTCAAAAAGTCAGATCATGTGTATGGGCCTTTACTGATAGCAGTGGAAAGAAGCAGCAGAAAAAATTGACAATTAGTGTTCTGTATTGAGACAAGCAAACACTGGATAAGCACAGTGACTCTCTTAACAGGAGCAAGTTAGATCTCTATAATTTGAGATCATAGCTATCTTGTAAAGACTTTTCGCGTTTTGGTTCTTTTCGAATTTTCATTTCTATTTTCCGATTTTCACAAATTTCCGTTTTTCTATTTTTATATTTCCGAATTTTTAAATTTCCGAATGTTTAAATTTCCGAATTTTTAAATTTCAGAATTTTCAAATTTCCAAATTTTCAAATTTCCGAATTTTCAAATTTCTGGACTCTTCATTTCAAAATATCATATTTTCCAAAATTTTTGAATATTCAAATTGACGAATTTTCGAATATTTGAAGTTACAAATATTCTGATAAATTTGTTAATTCTGATATTTCTGAACTTAACAAATTTGTCAAAATTAGTTGAAAAACGAATTTGGAACAAAACAAATTGCGATTGTCTACTTTACATCTTGATCGCATCAAAACATGCAAGAAATTTGTTCGAACATTTGAACATCGTTAAAGTCTATGGGACACGAACATGAAAACTCAAAAGTGCTAATTTTAAAGGCTTATATGCAAGTTATAGTCACAAAAAGTGTTTGGGGACCCCGGTCTTGCCCCAGGGGACATGTATCAATGCAAAAAAAAGTTTTACAAAACTTCAGTTTTTTCAGGGGCAGTGATTTTAATAATGCTTAAAGTGAAAAATAAATGTGAAATATTTCGTACCTGGGGGGGTGTATAGTATGCCTGTAAAGCAGCGCTTGTTTCCCGTTAGAACTGTCTCTGCACAAAGTGTAATTTCTGAAGGAAAAAAGTCATTTAAAATCATTCGCGGCTATAATGAATTGTCGGCTCTAGGAAATACAGAGAAAAGTTATTGAAAGTTATTGATAAAAAATGCGTGGGGTCCCCCCAAGTTCAATTACCAGGCCCTTCAGATCTATGGTCTCTGTATTGCCGGGAGCCAACAATTCATTACAATTCATTATAGCCGCGAGTACTTTTTTCCTTCAGAAATGACACTTTGTGCAGGGACAGTTCTAAGCACGGGAAACAAGAGCTACTTTACAGGCATACTATACACACCCCAGGTATGAAATTGAAAGGAATATTTCACTTTTATTGTTTCACTTTAAGCATTATTAAAATCACTGCTCCCAAAAAAACTGCAGTTTTAAAAACTTTTTTTTTGCATTGATACATGTCCCCTGGGGTAGGACCCGGGTCCCCAAACACTTTTTATGACAATAACTTGCATATAAGCCTTTAAAATGATCACTTTAGATTTCTCCAAAAGAATTTTACAGGGTGTTCTGCCGCTTTTCGAATTTGCCGCGAACACCCCAAATTGTTCACTGTTCGCCGAACAGGCAATTTTCGAGACGAACATGAGTTCGACTCGAACTCGAAGCTCATTCCTACTTGTTTGTGTTCATCACTACACACTAATAGAGCACTTGGATTATCCCTTGAGGATTTGGACTAATTTTATTATAGACTTTTTACACGGAATCATGTTTAATAAATGTATGTTGCTTATTTATTTAATACCAAGTACCTCTCCATAAGGCTAATTTGTGTCTTATGGAGGATTGCCACTTTCCCAATCAGCCATGTAAATAAGAGTAAAAGGTGGCCTCAGCCTGCATGTCTCTGCCAAAAACATGCCCCCTGGTGTGTTTCACCCCACCCACCGTGGCTTAGTCATAGGGTTAGCTCTCTGCCAAGGGTCCAGCAGAAGAAGACAGGTAGAAAGTCCAGAGCAGGTTGAGGCTCAAACACAGGTAAGCAGACAATCCAGGTCACAGACTGGGTTCAAGGCACTGGAGACAGGAGGCAAAGCTGGGTCACAAGCAGAAGGTCAAAGCACAGGAGACTGAAGGTGAATCTGGGTCACAGGCAGAGGGTCAAACACAGGAGGCAGGAACAAAGTCCATTAAACAAGCTAAGGTTGGGTCCAGGAGAAGATCAGAGTAGGTCAGGGTCAATCCCGGTCACAGCAGGTAATCAATCAACAGGAAACAGGAACTCGGGTACACGAAGCTCAAGACAAACCAGCAATTTCCTCTGAGCATCTGCTTAGCTTTATAGGCAGCCAGGAAGTCATGTGGTGCGTGTCATGTGACAGCCAGTCTGCAGCTGAAGGTTTCTTTTTTTTTAAACTATGGCGTGTGAACACACCCATAAAACTCCACCCGGTGCAGAAAAAATGTGTTCACAAAAACGTGCAGACGAGTGCAACGTCCTGTGCAGAAGGGACTCAAACCCTGATCCCCCAGGGCGTTAGGCTCCCGACACGGACCCAACTTTCTTGGAGGGACTGCCGAAGCAGAACCCTCCAAGTACTAGGTGGGACTCCCCCGAAGGGAGATACCATGAGAGCAGGCAAACTAAGCCAGAAGGCCATGTCCACCCACTCCCAAGATGTTCAGGGCTGGCCCGAGGACCGTCACCCTACTAATCACACAGTGAACAAAACGTGCACAAAAAAAGACAAAAACGTGACAAACATAGACAATGAATTAAATAAAGTGGGGGAAAGCTTAGTGGAGAGGAGAGTGAAAGAAGTGGTCATTGTGTTTAACAATGACCAGGCCCTCCGGCCAGGAATAAAAAATTCCTCTGGTCCTAGCCAAAAGGCCCAGCCCAGGAGGCAGGTGCTAAAAAAGCATGTAGCTGGTGCAGTGACCGTGGTGTCTTTAAATCAAAGTGACCCTCACTCACAGTGATTCTCAGACACCCCTGGACTGCCACTCCAGGGGCACATGCACCATAGGCTTTTTCATTCCAAATCCAACCCCCCGACTGGCCAGTGCAGCCCTCCACCCCTGCCAGAATGAGAGCCTTTCAAGGTTTTCTTAGGGAGAGCTGCCGCTCCAGTTAGCAGCCTCCCCCAATACTAGCCTTTCCAGACTCCCCCATCAACCCGGTGGATTTGCACGGTTCTACCCCCACGCATCAAAGGGTATCACCGACTCCTCCTACCAGATCGCTGACAGAGATAGCACTTACACCAGCCAGCCAGAAGGCCAGACTAGAACCCGGCAAAAAGACCAGACCAGGCGCAGCCACCCATCCTCACCAGAAGCACCCTTCCAGATGGTTCAGACACAACCATTGGCCGGCCCCCAGTATCTGTCGGGCAGCACGGCGTAGTCCTGCTGAAACCACTCTTTCAGGTGCAATGACGTTATTGGATTGCATCCACCCTCCACATATAGGAGGTGCTTCAGCACTCCTCTAACAACTGATAAGAACAGATACCACACCTGATCTTAGCCAAAAGGCCAAGCAGTGGCAGGGAAGACACCACGATCAGCCCAGCCGGAGTGCAATGGCCGAGGCTCGCCCTGGGAGAACCACCTTCATGATCATGGTGTCTCCCCTGCCAGGTAAGTAGCAGCTGAAGGTTTCTTTGGCAGCTCTCACTGACAACTTTGCTGCCATCTAGTGTTCAGAGTCTAATATGTTTCTCTGACACTCCTCCTGGATGCAGAGACCAATTTATAGGGATGCCGGGGCCGGATGAGAAGAGGTTAAGGTGTAATAAACTACGATTAAAAAAACAGAGTTCACCCCTAAGTGAAAATGTCCAAATTGGGCCCAAAGTGTCAAAATTTTGTGTGGCCACCATTATTTTCCAGCACTGCCTTAACCCTCTTGGGCATGGAGCAGTAGTGTATTTAGGTTTTGTGCTGCTCTAGGCCTGACTAAACTCGTGCACCCCCTAATTTAAATATGACCCACCCCTTCCTGTTAAGGCCACACCCCTTCATGTTTAGGACCACGCCCTGAAATTTTCGAGAAGGGACACTAGTTCTTAGGGCCTGGGAGGGGGGGGAATTGATTCCCTTAATTTGCATAGATTTCCTCTCACTTCCTGTTTGGCTATGGGGCAGGAAGTGAAATATCTGCAATGGGACAGGGATGGGAAAAAATAAACTAACAGGGGCTAAGTGTTGCCTATAGTTTTACTTTAAGCACAAATTTCTGAAAATGTTATGGAGAGGACTAAGAAGATATAACCATGCCAATGGTACAGAAGAAACATATAGCACAGTGAGGAAGGTTTGCGGGCCAAGCTGATAGGACAGTCAAAATTAGAAGCAGCTTGCGTTACACTAACAGTGTAGTACAAGCAAGGGGACTCTTTCCGTGCTGCCCCCCTGCAAAGTGCTGCCCTAGGCCTGAGCCTTGTTGGCCTAGGCCAGGATACAGCATTGGCATGGAGTTCACTAGAGCTTCACAGGTTGCCAATGGAGTCCTCTTCCACTCCTCCATGATGACATTACAGAGCTGGTGGATGTTAGAGAACTTGCTCTCCTCCACCTTCCGTTTGAGGATGCCCCACAGACATGGGTGTCTGCAGGTAGGGGCAAGGGGCGTCAAGCGCCCCCCCCGGCAGGGCTGGTGCTACCTATAGGCAAGTGCACACAATCAGTCGGGGGGTCTGCGCTGCATGTCCCAGGGCTGAGAATCACATACACAACATGGAGTGATGGTGTTTGCGGCCCCTGAGCTGAGGGGCGGCAGTGCGGCCAGAGGCAGAAAATACAAAACTCTCCCGCAGCTTGCCTGTTACCTTTCACCTGCTGCCTGGACAGCGTCTGCTAATGCTCAGCCCGACCAGATTACTGATGATTTATCTCCCCTCATCTCCTCCCCCTCGGCCTCGACTGCCAGCTTTGTGTGCTCAGTCTGGACATGTGTGAGAGGCCCAGCGCTCCCTTCTAGATTGGGGCCCCATAACACCCACTGCATGGGGCCCCAGCATCATCTGAGCTGCTTGGCATGTGCAGCTGTTGTTGGATCCTTCCATCTGTATTTTCTGGAGTTAGTAATCCACTTAATTCTCTGTCTGAAGGTTGAAAATTGATTGGAGTGGAGTTCTCCATACAAATGATTGTGTGTGTAATGTATGGGGGTGTAATGTGTCCAGATGTAAACTGTGTGTATGGGGATGTAATGTGTCCAGGTGTAAACTGTGGGTATGTAATGTGTCCAGGTGTAAACTGTGTGTATGGGGATGTAATGTGTCCAGGCGTAAACTGTGTGTATGGGGATGTAATGTGTCCAGGTGTAAACTGTGTGTATGGGGATGTAATGTGTCCAGGTGTAAACTGTGTGTATGGGGATGTAATGTGTCCAGGCGTAAACTGTGTGCATGGAAATGTAATGTGTCCAGGTGTAAACTGTGTGTATTGGGTGTAATATATCTGGGTGTATCTGGGTGTTTGGGGGGTGTAATGTATCTGAGTGTATCTGTACTATGTCCGCAGTCTCTGACAGTGAAAATGACATTGTCAAAAAGGGAAGGACAGGGCCGTCATCAGGGGGGTACAGGCAGTACACCTGTAAGGGGCCCGGATGGCAACCCCCTTATTTATTTTTTTACATTTTTTTGTAAGGGGCCCAGAGGTCCCCAGGGCCCCGGATGGCAAACCCCCTTTATATATATATATATTTATATATATAATTTGTTTTTGTTTTATTAAAGGGCCCAGAGGTCCCCAGGGCCCCGGATGGCAAACCCCATTTCTATACATACTGTATATATATATATATATATATATATATATATATATATATATATATATATATATTTTTATATTAAAGGGCTTGGAGGTCCCCAGGGCCCTGGATGGCTACCCCCCTTTTTTTTATATTTTTTATTTATCTTTCTTTTTTTATTGGAAGGGGCCGAAGGCAGCCCCCCAACTTGTGCCCCCCACTTCTCAATTCACGCCCCCTCTCCGGCTTCTAAATTTACTGAATTCGCGGCAGCCCCCCCGCATCTCAATTTGAGGCGGCAGACCCCCCCCCCCTGGTTCTCTGCTCCAGGGGGCCCATGCCTGAAGCTGTGTAAGGGGCCCCATAATTCCTGATGGCAGCCCTGGGGACGGAGCATGGATGACCTTAAAATAATGCCCCCCTGAAAAAAGTTCTGTGGACACCCATGCCCATAGATGCTCAATAGGGTTTTGGTCCGGAGACATGCTTGGCCAGTCCATCATCTTTACCCTCAGCTTCTTTAGCAAGGCAGTGATGATCTTGGAGGTGGGTTTGGAGTCGTTATCATGTTGGAATACTGCCCTGCGGTCCAGTCTCCAAAGGGAGGGGATCATGCTCTGCTTCAGTATGTCACAGTACATGTTGGCATTCATGGTTGATTTTTACACGCAGATAGCACGTCACCGCATTTTGCATTTTGATCCCCACGTTTCAGCTACAAAACCAGAAGACATTACTCTCCTGTTTCCCAAAAGAGCCAGACATCAATGGCTATAAAAAATAATGCATCAACTTTGTGCTTAATGAAATGGAACATTTGAGGCAGACAATCTGCTCCTCTAGACGGTGCATCTGTTTCGACTTTGTTCTCCTGAGTCAGTCAGCAATGTGCCTAGAAAATGTTCAGCGCCGCACATCATATTCCAACAAGGGCGGCAGTACTCCAGGGTGGCATTCTAAAAAAAAAAAGGATGATGTCCAACAGCTTTTTAAAAAATATATTTTTTAAAGGCAACCATCTAAAAGCGTAACTATGGCCAAAATAAAAGAGTTCTATATGTGATGTTGTTTCTTAGTAGCATTAAAGTGGTTGTAAACCCTCATGCCGCGTACACACGACCGTTTTTCATGACGAGAAAAATTAAATTTTTAAAATTGGTCATTAAAAACGATCGTGTGTGGGCTCCAGGGCATTTTTCTCAACGTGAAAAATAGGCATTTAAAATTTAGAACATGCTCTATTTTTTTCGTCGCTTTTCACGTTGTCGTTTTTCACGTTGCGAAAACTGCTTGTGTGTAGGCTTTAATGACGAGCAAAAAACACGCATGCTCAGAAGCAGGTTATGAGAAGGGAAATTTGCATAATCAGCCCAAAGGGTGTCACCAAACGAATTTGAACTTCCCCTTCCCCCGCAAAGCGCGCTGAACTTTCTAAGTGGCCCGGTGGCAGAGGAAAGGGGTCAAACTTCTGAGGGACGGCCCCACGTGATATCTCCCGAAAGTGCGGAAGGGTACCTGTCAAAAACAGGTACATGTTCCACCCACCCCTCTGAAAGGTGGCAAATGTGGCACCGGAGGGAGGGAGGGAGTAAACAGATAATCGAACTTACACTTTTGGGTGTAACTAGGGCTGGTGCAAGGATTTTTGACACTTTAGGCAAAACTTCATTTTGTTGCCCCCCCCCCCCGGCTCCACTTATAACCCCACCCCCTTTGCCCTGCCCATGTATACCCCATCCTTTTAACGAATCAAATGCAGCCTCACCAGCGCCCATCAAATGCAGCCTCACCAGTGCCCATCAAATGCAGCCTCACCAGCGCATGGTGAATGTTTGCTTACTTCCATTCAATCGGTAGTCGGGACACAGACACAGTCCTCCGCCGCCGCTGCGCCTCTGACACTATCAGCGAATAGAGGCTGCCTGCTGATGCTGAGACTTTGTTGATAGCATTGATTGATAGCACCTGCCCAGGGTGGAACTCCGGTTAAAGGACTCTGTGGTGCCTGCACCTATCAGTATCCTTAACAACTATTGACAGTGGAAACCAACAAAAACTTCAAAAAGTGCAATAGCGTATCCCATATAGAAAACAAAATTAAGAAGTTGATGGCTCTGTAATTATTTTTATAAAAAAAACATCTAAGTACCTTTTTCCATCCTAATCTATATACAGCTGTCACATGACCCAGCTCTCTCCCAGCCTGTCTGCAGGGAAAGATAAATAGGAGGAGCTTCTAGTCCTCTGCTGCTGGTCACATGATAAAAAATTAATAAATAATATCAATAAACTGATTTAAATTGTCAAACAAATATATATGTGAAATTAAATCTTTATTATTTTGTGGAAATAACATGGTGTGGTTGGATTTCTGACAGTCATAGACTGTGTCACACCCCTTCAGCCTGTGTCTTAGAATAAGAAGGAGGTGAAGTCCCCATCAATCAAGAGGTTTAGCTCGAGGAGAAGGGAGGGAGTGGGCTGAGATTTACCCCTGTGTATACACCCACATGTGTGACTCTATAGTCACATGGGCTGCTCAGATGTCATAGGGAATGCTCAGCATAGAAACTCACTGAATACTGAGCATGTGCAGAATTGCCACCACAGTGGCAAAATCCCCTAGCTAAATTGGGGACATGGACAGAAGGGGGAGACAGAGAGCAGCAGGATCAATTAGCCAGTCTCCAGATCTCAACCCCATAGAAAACATTTGGAGGGAGTTGAAAGTCTGCTTTGCCCAGCGATAGCCACACAACATCACTGCTCTAGAGGAGATCTGCATGGAGGAATGGGCCAACATACCAGCAACAGTGTGTGACAACCTTGTGAAGACTCAGGCCCTGTACACACGATCAGACAGGTCCGATGAAACTTGTCCGACGGACCGTTTTCATCAGACCACGCTGAAGTGGTCTGTTGGTCTGATGTGCGAACACACCATCGGACCAGAACGCGGTGACGTAGAACACAACGACGTGATGAAAAAACAAAGTTCAATGCTTCCAAGCATGCGTCGACTTGATTCTGAGCATGCGCTGGTTTTTGGTCCGATTTTGTGTACTAACCATCGAACCTGTCCGACGGGCAGGTTTCCATCGGACAGGTTTTAAAGCATGTTTTAAAACTTTGGTCCGCTGGAAAACGGTCCGATAGGCCGTACACACGATCGAACATGTCCGCTGAAACTGGTCTGCGGACCAGTTTCAGCGGACATGTTCGATCGTGTGTACGCGGCCTTACAGAAAATGTTTGACCTCTGTCATTGCCAACAAAGGAGGTGTACCTATGGGGACAATTACAGGCCTCTCTCATCTTTTTAAGTGGAAGAACTTGCACAATTGGTGGCTGACTAAATACTTTTTTGCCCCACTGTATGTATATATATATATATATATATATATATATATATATATTTATTAGGATTGTCTCGATACCACTTCTTTAACCACTTAAGGACCGCCTACTGCACATTTATGTCGGCAGAATGGCACGGCTGGGCACATCAACGTATATATACGTTGATTTTAGTACCCAGCCGTGGGTCGCGGGCGCGCGCCCGCGACCCAGTCCGAAGCTCCGGGACCGGGACCACGGGATTCGCGGACCCGATCGCCGCTGCAGTGCGGCGATCCGTCCCTGGAGCGGAAAAACGGGGAGAGCCGTGTGTACACACGGCTTCCCCGTGCTTCTCTGTGGCCGTAGCATCGATCGCGTCATCCCTGTAATAGGGGGACGCGATCAATGACATCACACCTACAGCCACACCCCCCTACAGTTGTAAACAAAGCACATAGGCACACATCCCCTACAGCGCCACCTGTGGTTAACTCCCAAACTGCAACTGTCATTTCCACAGTAAACAATGCAAATTTAAATGCATTTTTTGCTGTGAAAATGACAATTGTCCCAAAAATGTGTCAAAATTGTCCGAAGTGTCCGCCATATTGTCGCAGTCACGAAAAAAATCGCTGATCGCCGCTATTAGTAGTAAAAAAAAAATAATTAATAAAAATGCAATAAAACTATTACTTATTTTGTAAACGCTATAAATTTTGCGAAAACCAACCGATAAACACTTATTGCGATTTTTTTTACCAAAAATAGGTAGAAGAATACGTATCGGCCTAAACTGAGGAAAAAAAATGTTTTTTTATATATTTTTGGGGGATTTTTATTATAGCAAAAAGTAAAAAATAATTTTTTTTTAAATTGTCGCTCTATCTTTGTTTATAGCGCAAAAAATAAAAACCGCAGGTATTTGTGGGGAAAAAAGGACGCCAATTTTGTTTGGGAGCCACGTCGCACGACCGCGCAATTGTCAGTTAAAGCGACGCAGTGCCGAATCGCAAAAAGGGGCAAGGTCCTTTACCTGCATTTTGGTCCGGGTCCTAAGTGGTTAAGACCGAGTACGCCGATACCGATTACTGATACTTTTTTTTAATGTCATGTGACAGTGGCACATGTGTCAGTATTTTTTTTTTACTATTTTAATTTATTACTATTTTTTTGTCATGTTTTTTTTTTTTTTTTTTTTTTTAGGGGAGGACAGTGGATTGTGTCAGTGTGTTTTTTTATTTACATTTTTATTACAGATTCCCCAGTCCCTTTCTCTGCAGCCTCAGTGAAAATGAATGGAGCGAAGCTCCTCTCCATTCATAAACTGAAGCATCGTAAACACAGGTTACAATACTCAGTTATGTGAATGAACAGAGTCAGTGATCACTGACTCTGGACATTCGGAAAAGTTAGGAGCCAGATTTAGCGGCTCCTACCTCCGCTCTCCATCCTGACAGATTGAGGGGGTGGTGGAGGACATTGAGGGGGGAGATCATCACAGAGGAGGAGAGCAGCATGGAGGGGGGAGAGAAGCACAGAGGGGGATACGGGGACAGTCAGCGGTGATCGGTGCAGCTTTGGGGGGAGTTACAAGCACCGATCACCGCTGTATAACTTTAACTAAAGCAGCTGAAAAGGGGGCAGATCAGTGCTTGCAACTCCCCCACCGCACCCCTGACTTCCCTGGTATTGGATGAAGCATCGGAGCATTTCCCCCGAGTACAAGTACCCGGGGAAATGCTTGGCATCGGTATCGGGACATCTCTAAAATATATATGTGTATGTGTGTATGTGTGTATGGCGCCTGTGTACTTTCAGTCCAGGCGCTATTTCAAATTTAGAGGGGGATGAAAGAGTTGTGTAGCTCTCATCCAGGTGATTTGTACAAATTCAGCTTCCGTTCTAGCTGGGCTGTGCTGTCAGTTCATTCTGTGTTCCTGAGGTGCCTTTCCACTCCGGGGCGACAGGTGGCGTCAGTGAAGTTCAGGTCAAAGCGTCTTCTTGCCAGCAGCCAATCAGAGTTTTTTTTCCCTCGGGGGGCATGCTGGGGGAGGGTACCTCTTAAGCGGACGCCATTTTGGCGCGGGAGTTTGTGACTGGATCGGGGTGCGGCACCCACCTTCAGGGTGTGCGCACATCACGGGCCCCGGCGATATGGCCTACCAGGCCGGGGTGCACGTGCCACGCGTTGTTCTTGGTTTCGGGACCATGTTGGCCTGGAGCAACTGAAGCTATGATGGGGCCCAGTGACTTATCTCTGAAAAGAAGATCCCAAGCGAGTTGTGCTGTTCGTGGGGAGTTAGTCTGAGAAGAGCCTGGAGGCAGGCAATCCAATAGGGCCTAGATGAACCATCGGGGATCGAGGTGACCGGACACTGGGAGTTTGTCTTATGGCAACCTGTCATTCGGTGACTATTTGAAGAAAACTACCTGAGGGAGATTCAGGCATCAATAATCTTGAGAAGGATTCACCTCACGAATTGTGTTCTAAAGCAAAGTGCCTGTGGCAGAGGTCTCATTCCTATTTCTATTTCAGTCAAGTCTGTGGCAGAAACTTGTTTTCCTTCTCAAGATTCTCAGTGATATTCTGGCTGCCAGTTCTGTGAGAGAGACTGTCCAGGTACGCTGTACCCACTCCGGCTGGAGTGGCGACAAAGTCAAATTCCCATTGGAAGCAGGATTGTTTCCGTCGTTCTTAGGCCTGAGTCTGCAAATTCTCCTTTTCACCCATCTTCATTCTGTCTACCTCAAGTTTCACTGGTTTTGCCGTGTTAGGCAAGAATAAAAGCACAGAAAGACACCGGCTGTTTGGACATTCCGTCATTGTTCTCATCATCATCATCATACCCCTAGACATCCATACAGGTAACTAGTGTTGAGCAGAATATGCCATATTCGATTTCGCGATATATCTCGAATATATTGTCGAATATTCGTGATATATTCGCTAAATACGAATATTCGTGATATTTTTTGAAAGTGAAATCATTGCGAATTTTCGCTATTGCGAATGCGATTGCGAATATTCGAGAAATGCGGAGGGAGCACTCTGATTGGCTCAGAATATTCGTGATATGTTGCAATACAAAATAATTGAGAATATTCGGCAAATGTGTAAGGAGCACTCTGATTGGCTCAGAATATTCGTGATATGTTGCAATACAAAATAATTGAGAATATTCGGCAAATGCGGAAGGAGCACTCTGGCTCAGAATATTCTTGATATTTTATCGTAATTTCGCAAAAATGCGAATGAGAAATAGATTGCGGAATTTCGACAGTAACACTCTGAAATCGAATATATGTGTTATTTTATTTAAAAACAGTATTTCGAATTTCTCGAGCGCGCTTGCGCAATCGCGCGAACAACACGCGCGCGCGACTACTTCCTGGAACTTGGACACTTGCCAGTTTCATTTCACCTAGGAAGTTTGTGTTGGCCAAGTTCCACAACTTGACTTGCAAAGATGGTTGGAAGCAACCTTTCAAGAACTGAGGAGAATATGTTGATCTGTGTGAGTATTTGAATTATCTTTACCTGCATTTTAGACTAGTTTAAAAGTTAGTATATAAGATCAGATATTAGTATTTCCCAAACAATTTGTCTCCTGGTGTTACAAAACTACAAGTCCCAGCATGCCTGTACAGCTGCAGACACCCTGCTTGGTAAATGTGTATTTAGGCACTTTCCTTGCTATTTTGCATAATTAATTTAACATGTTGTGGACACCGGTCTAATTTTTTCAGATTTGGTGTTTACGAGACTAATACTTTTTTTTGGCTAGAAAATTACTTAAAACCCCCAAACATTATATATATATTTTTTTCTAACATCCTAGAGCAGGGGTCTCCAAACTTTTTACTTCGAGGGCCACATTCTATATTTTACTCATATCCGCGGGCCGGAAAAATAATTTAACTAAATAAATCCACAGTAGAAGAAGAATAGCATTTTACTTACTGTTGACAGCAGAACTGGATGATGGTCCTGTCGTCTAATAAAACGATGGAGCATCATTCAGCGGGTTAAACTACCAGCGTGCATGTGGTTTTACATCCGTGTCCTCACCAGTCTCCCACACATCTGTGTCCCCACATTGGTGTCCCCATATATCTGTGTCCCCACATTGGTGTCCCCATATATCTGTGTCCCCACATTGGTGTCCCCATACATCTGCCTCCCCACATTGGTGTCCCCATACATCTGTGTCATCACATTGGTGTCCCCATACATCTGTGTCCCCACATTGGTGTCCCCATACATCTGTGTCCCCACATTGGTGTCCCCATACATCTGTGTCATCACATTGGTGTCCCCATACATCTGTGCCCCCACATTGGTGTCCCCATACATCTGTCTCCCCACATTGGTGTCCCCATACATCTGTGTCATCACATTGGTGTCCCCATACATCTGTGTCCCCACATTGGTGTCCCCACACATCTGTGTCCCCACACTGTTGTCCCCACACATCTGTGTCCCCACCAGTCTCCTCGTACATCTGAGCCCCCACACTGGTGTCCCTACAATTCTGTGTCCCCACACTGTTGTCCCCACACAGCTGTTACCCCACCAGTCTCCTCATACATCTGTGTCCCCACATTGGTGTCCCCATACATGTGTCCCCACCAGTCTCCCCACAAATCTGTGTCCTCACATTGGTGTCCCCATACATCTGTGACCCCCACCAGTCTCCTCATACATTTATGTCCCCACACATCTGGGTCCCCACACATTTGTTACCCCACCAGTCTCCTCATACATTTGTGTCCCCACATTGGTGTCCCCATACACGTGTCCCCACCAGTCTCCCCACAAATCTGTGTCATCACATTGGTGTCCCCATACATCTGTGTCCCCACATTGGTGTCCCCACACATTTGTGACCCCCACCAGTCTCCTCATACACTTTTGTCCCCACACATCTGTGTCCCCACACTGTTGTCCCCACACATCTGTGTCCCCACCAGTCTCCTCGTACATCTGAGCCCCCACACTGGTGTCCCTACAATTCTGTGTCCCCACACTGTTGTCCCCACACAGCTGTTACCCCACCAGTCTCCTCATACATCTGTGTCCCCACATTGGTGTCCCCATACATGTGTCCCCACCAGTCTCCCCACAAATCTGTGTCCTCACATTGGTGTCCCCATACATCTGTGACCCCCACCAGTCTCCTCATACATTTATGTCCCCACACATCTGGGTCCCCACACATTTGTTACCCCACCAGTCTCCTCATACATTTGTGTCCCCACATTGGTGTCCCCATACACGTGTCCCCACCAGTCTCCCCACAAATCTGTGTCATCACATTGGTGTCCCCATACATCTGTGTCCTCACATTGGTGTCCCCATACATCTGTGTCCCCACATTGGTGTCCCCACACATCTGTGACCCCCACCAGTCTCCTCATACACTTTTGTCCCCACACATCTGGGTCCCCACACATCTGTGACCCCACATTGGTGTCCCCACACATCTGTGACCCCCACCAGTCTCCTCATACACTTTTGTCCCCACACATCTGGGTCCCCACACATCTGTGACCCCACACTGGTGTCCCCACACATCTGTGTGCCCACCAGTGTCCTCATACATCTGTGCCCCCACACTGGTGTCCCCACAATTATGTGTCCCCACACTGTTGTCCCCACACATCTGTTACCCCACCAGTCTCCTCATACATCTGTGTCCCCACATTGGTGTACCCACACATTTGTGTCCCCACCAGTCTCCCCACACATCTATGTCCCCACACATATGTGTCCCCACATCTGTGTCCCCACACTGGTGTCCCCACACATCTGTGGCCCCACCAGTCTCCTCATACATCTGTGCCCCCACATTGGTGGGGACTCAGATGTATGGGGACACCCATGTGGGGACACAGATGTATGAGGAGAGTGGTGGGGACACAGATGTATGAGGAGACTGGTGGGGGTCACAGATGTGTGGGGACACCAGTGTGGGGACCCAGATCTGTGAGGACACAAGTGTGGGGACATAGATGTGTGGGGAGACTGGTGGGGACACTGATGTGGGGACACAGATGTATGAGATGACTGCTGGGGACACAGATGTATGAGGACACTGTTGGGGACACCGATGTGTGGGGACACAAGTGTGTGAACACTGATTTGTGGGGAGACTGTTGGGGATACAGATGTATGGGGACACTAATGTGGGGACACAGATGTATGAGGAGACTGGTGGGGACACAGATGTGTGGAGACACAAGTGTGGGGACACTGATTTGTGGGGAGACTGGTGGGGACACAGATGTATGGGGACACCAGTCTCCCCACAAAACAGTGTCCCCACACTTGTGTCCCCACACATCTGTGACCCCACCAGTCTCCTCATACATCTATGTCCCCACACATCTGTGACTCCACCAGTCTCCCCATAAATCAGTGTCCCAACACTTGTGTCCCCACACATCTGTGTCCACACACTGGTATCCCCACACATCTGGGTCCCCACACTGGTGTCCCCACACATCTGCGTCCCCACACTGTTGTCCCCACACATCTATCCCCACACATCTGTTTCCCTACCAGTCTCCTCATACATCTGTGTCCCCACATTGGTTTCCCCACCAGTCTCCTCATACATCTGTGTCCCCACATTGGTGTCCCCATACATCTGTGGGCCCAATAGTCTCCCCACACATCTGTGTCTCCATTAGGGCACCCCCTACTGCTGTCCCCATTAAACCCCCCTCCACTGGTGTCCCCATAAGAGCACCCCCCCACTGGTGTCCCCATTAGAGAACCCCCCCACTGGTGTCCCCTTTAGAGAACCCCCCCACTGGTGTCCCCATAAGAGCACCACCCCCTACTTGTCACTTGTATCCCCATTAGAGCACCTCCCACTTGTGTCCCCATCAGAATTATCAGCACCCGGATGTTTGTGCCATATCAGAGCCATTCAGCCACCCTCCACAGTAGTGTACAGTAATCATCTCGCATCAGCCCCCCTCCCTCCTCCATGCATGTGTACTTTACCAACGTGTCAGACATTACACACACTGGCTGTTCAGACCTGCTGCACTTCCCGACTCCCGCCCCGCCTTAATGCACACTCGTTACTGGTTAACAGCGAGGCGGGAGGCGGAGCAGGGCGGTGTGGCAAGGGGTCTAAAACAAATCATTGGCTGCTAGGATGCCCGTGGACCCAGCAGCCAACACAAACACAGTGAGACGCCGGGAGAGATTGCGGGACCTGCGCTGCATATTGCTAGGGACGAATATTCAGCGCAGGTTCCACAACTAACAGGTGGACCAGTGACTCCAGCTGCGTGCCGGAGGAAATGGCCTGGCGGGCCGGATGTGGCCCGCGGGCGGTACTTTGGAGACCCCTGCCCCAGAGAATGAAATGGTAATCATTGCAATATTTTTTGTCACACCGTATTTGCGCAGCGGTCTTACAAGCGCACTTTTTTTGGAAAAAAATAACTTTTTGGAATTGGAAAATAACACAACAATAAATTTTGCCCAATTTTTTTAGATTTTGTGAAAGATAAAGTTACGACGAGTAAAATGATACCCAACATGTGACGCTCAAAAATTGTGCCCGCTCGTGGCATGGCGTCAAACTTTCACCATTAAAAATCTCGATAGGTGACGTTTTAAAAATTCTACAGGTTGCTTTTTTTGAGGTACAGAGTAGCTCTAGGGCTAGAATTATTGCTCTCGCTGTAACGATCGCGTCGATACCTCACTTGTGTTGTTTGAACACCGTTTTAATATGCGGGCGCTACTCGCTTATGCGTCACTGTTTCCTAAACGGAGCCTACAGCTGTTGCAAAACAACTCCCCGTTATTACCGGACAGCCATTAACTGTCCAGCCATGCTCCTAGTTAAAGTATAATTGTTGTACAGCTGGTGACGGTGAGCTACATAGTGTATCAGAGCATGCTGGTAGTTGTAGTTTTTAAATAACATCAACTCCATTATTTATTCTAAATTAATTCATCAAAATCTCCAAAAAATGGCAAGATATAAAATCTGTCATGTTAACCCTGTCATTGATTAATAAGGCGAGAATGCTCCCAATGTTCAATACCATAGATTTCCGTCATATATCCATAAGGCTTTAAACAAAAGTATTATAATATACTTTGTTCTTCATCTTGCAGACATTCCTGGAAAAAGGATACGATGACCTGCAGAGGCATGCGGAAAAAAAAGAAGTCGTCCTGGCAGTAATTGAACAATTGAGTGCACATCCTGGCGGCCCACCGGATTACATGGCCATCTTAAAAAAATGGTCCGACCTTAAAAGGCGACATATGGACCGTGTCAGGCGCCTCCGTGCTAAATATTACCCAGGTAAGTTATTGCTGACAGTTATGTTTTTTTTTTCTAAAGTGTATTTCGTGCGTGTACTCGAGAGAGGAGCCGGACTGCAGGATTTGGGAGTAGGCAGGCGTTCCCCAGAGGCAATCTGCCACCTTTCTCCATGCCCCGGGTGTCAATGGCGGGTGTGAGGGGGTCCTCACATACAGCCCGTCCTACCTGCTCCGCTTTGAAGCCCAACGTGGCAGAGGGACTCCCTATAAGGGAGTGAGAGGATTTGCCCGCTCAACCAGCCCCGTTAGTCCTTCGCCTCTCTTTTAAGAGACCGCGTGGTCAGAGTGCGTGCATGTTAACCCAATTTCGAGTGCATGTGTAAGTGTGGTGGTTTTTGTGGGAGGGGGTGGGCGTACTAACCGCGGTATTACCTCGCATAGCACTCCCACCGGAGGCCGGGCTGAGACCACCAAACTCAATTAACATGTAGCAGAGAGCGGGATCAGAACCCCTAGCTGCAGAGGTGAATGGCTTGTCAGCGCAGTGGCAATCGCGTTGAGCCACCGCAGCTCCTTTGGTGACAGTTATTTAAGGTCATATGTAATTAATGTAAGGGCAGATGTTGTTAACCCAGACGCCATGTTGTGGTAACATATATCAACACCAGCCAAGGTATTCATAGTACTGTTGAAAAAATACATGGGACAGCAGACAGCAACACAGAAGTTATGTGGGAACCTACATTTCCCATTGCTTTGCATGGGACTTTAAACAAAAACCACGACCATCACAAATGGGGGTAGTTAACGGATAAATTAACGATCCTATACTTTAAGTGTACGTGTAAGTAACATGTGACCAAGTGTTATCGAAATATCTACAGCTGTTATGAAGTAACATGTATTTCCCATAGAGTTGAATGGGAATTTAAAGAAAAACCACCACCATGGCAAATGGGGGAGGGTAAGGCTTAAATCACCTATCCTATGTTTGTGGCTGACATATAAGTAACCTGTGTGCCAAGTTTCATGTAAATATCTTTCGCCGTTTGGACGTGATGCTGGTACATACATACATACATACAGACACGTTGAGTTTTATATATATAGATTCCCACTCAATTCCTGTGTTAGGCGTGGGGTTTCCATACTAATCCCGTGTGATCCATCAGGCCCTTTTTTTAACATGAGATCGTCTGAACAAAACAAAGGAGACAAAAACAGCTCATTTTACCATGGTGGCAGCCCAGCTCACGCTCAGTCCCCTGTAGTGCCCACAAGACCCTTTAACATAACATTTTCCCATTGGTTAACTGTCTATATAATTTAATTTGTATTCATATACAATACAGCAGAGTACACCGAATTTGCATACGTCATTAGAAAATATTTTTCTAATATATGAACATTGTGTTATTATAGGAGCTCCGCTACCATCTGTGCGCACCAAGCGCGCAAGGCGCCAGGACGCTGAGGAGGAGGAAGAAGAGGAGGATGCGGCAGAGGAGGATGCGGCAGAGGAGGATGCGGCAGGGGAGGAGAGGGATGAGGAGGATCAGCCAGGGACCTCCCACTCGCCAGCCACCACTCCTGTTGTGGAGCATGTCCCCCCCCAAAATGATCCAGACATCGAAGTTTTAGATATGCCGGTCGCTGGAGAGGTGGAGGTGGTGCAACTTGAAGGTCCGGTGAGCCTCGTTCAGGAAGGTAAATATGTGCACAAAGATTAATAACATTTCAACAATAAAATGTAGATATAAAAATGGACAACATATAAAGCGCACCCGTCAGATTGCAGAACCATAATATGGTATTTATGATAGAAGTATACAGGTAGTGCAGAATTATTAGGCAAGTTGTATTTTTGAGGATTAATTTTATTATTGAACAACAACCATGTTCTCAATGAACCTCAAAAACTCAATAATATCAAAGCTGAATATTTTTGAAAGTAGTTTTTATTTTGTTTTTAGTGTTAGCTATTTTAGGGGGGTATCTGTGTGTGCAGGTCAGTACTATTACTGTGCTGAATTATTAGGCAACCTAACAAAAAACAAATATATATACCCATTTCAATTATTTATTTTTAACAGTGAAACCAATATAACATCTCAACATTCCCAAATATACATTTCTGTCATTCAAAAACAAAACAAAAACAAATCAGTGACCAATATAGCCACCTTTCTTTGCAAGGACACTCAAAAGCCTGCCATCCATGGATTCTGTCAGTGTTTTGATGTGTTCACCATCAACATTGCGTGCAGCAGCAACCGCAGCCTCCCAGACACTGTTCAGAGAAGTGTGCTCTTTTCCCTCCTTGTAAATCTCACATTTGATGATGGACCACAGGTTCTTCTCAATGGGGTTCAGATCAGGTGAACAAGGAGGCCATGTCATTAGTTTTTTTTCTTTAATACACTTTCTTGCCAGGCACCCTGTGGAGTACTTGGATGCGTGTGCTGGAGCATTGTCCTGCATGAAAATCATGTTTTTCTTAAAGGATGCAGACTTCTTCCTGTACCACTGCTTGAAGAAGGGGTCTTCCAGAAACTGGCAGTAGGACTGGGAGTTGAGCTTCACTCCATCCTCAACCCCAAAAGGCCCCACAAGCTCATCTTTGATGATACCAGCACAAACCAGTACTCCACCTCCACCTTGCTGGCGTCTGAGTCGGACTGGAGCTCGCTGCCCTTTACCAATCCAGCCACTGGCCCATTCCTTTGGTCCATCAAAACTCACTCTCATTTCAGCAGTCCATACAACGGTAGAAAAATCAGTCCTGAGATATTTCTTGGCCCAGTCTTGACGTTTCAGCTTGTGGGTCTTGTTGAGTTGTGGTCGTCTTTCAGCCTTTCTTACCTTGGCCATGTCTCTGAGTATTGCACACCTTGTGCTTTTGGGCACTCCAGTGATGTTGCAGCTCTGAAATATGGCCAAACTGGTGGCAAGTGGCATCTTGGCAGCTGCACGCTTGACTTTTCTCAGTTCATGGGCAGTTATTTTGCGCCTTGGTATTTCCACACGCCTCTTGCGACCCTGTTGACTATTTAGAATGAAATGCTTGATTGTTCGATGATCACGCTTCAGAAGCTTTTCAATTTTAAGAGTGCTGCATCCCTCTGCAAGATATCACACTAGTTTTGCCTTTTCAGAGACTGCCAAGTCCTTCTTTTGACCCATTTTGCCAAAGGAAAGGAAGTTGACTAATAATTATGCACACCTGATATAGAGTGTTAATGTCATTAGACCACACACCTTCTCATTACAGAGTTGTACATTACCTAATATGCCTAATTGGTAGTAGGCTTTCGAGCCTATACAGCTTGGAGTAAGACAACATGCATAAAGAGGATGATGTTGTCCAATTACTCATTTGCCTAATAATTCTGCACTCCCGGTCTGTGCTAGACACATAACAAGTGTATAGACATGATAATGATTGATTAATAAGCAACAGAAATATTTTATGTATTTGTTAAGGGTCTTTGAAAACAAATTGTTTTTTCTTATATCCTAACAGCTACAATACAATTGAGGGATTACAAGACAGCCCGAAGAAAAATTAGTGAAAGAATAAGGGGTAATCACAGGCAAATCAAATATCTATTGCAGCAAAATGAGCAAATGGAGAAGGAGCTGGACAAAATTGATGCAAAAGAGCAAGAAACCCTGAATCGCCTGAAGACTCACGTTCAATTGTAATATGGTGTTTAATAAAAAGTTTTATTTTTTTGAAATGTTTCCTTTGTTTTTGAGATAGATTTTTAGGTTTTTCAACACATCTAACTTCACATCTAACACATCAACATCAACATCAACACATATAACTTCATAATTAGCAAAATCATTTTATACTATTATTTTATTTAACACAAAACTAGGACAAACTAAAGTACACAGACACAGTCACGACGAACACAAACTAAACTGTTGAAAAATGAACATAACAAAAGCAACAATAGATATAGATATAGAGAGAGAGAGCAAGAAAGAGAGAGAGAGAGTGCAGATTTGCTCTTCCATACAGGCTAATGGTTGCAGTATAAAGGCCGCAAATCAGGGCTAAACATAAAGTTTATTGTTTTAGTTAAACTTGCTGTTACGATCCGGTCTGGTAGCTTGTAGCGGAGGCTCTTGGTGGATCCGCTGTGCCAGAGAGGTCATGAAGCATTACTCAGCATGGAGGCAGCAGCAGTAGTATTAAAATGTAATGTAACTAGAAAAGATACAATTTTAGGGTAAATTGTGCGGCATGGTCTTGCCTCCACCAATACAACTGACTGGAGACGGTGACCCTAGAGATGTAAATGTGATCCAACCGTGTGTCAATCCAGTTCGGTCCATTGCCCCATCAAAAACTGCTCCATCAAAAACTAGCCCATCACAACTGCACCTAAAAAACTAGGGCTGCGCATCTTCACCCGTCTCACGATTCGATGCAATTTCGATTATCAAGTCCACGATTCGATTTGATTCCGCGATGCATCACCATGCATCACGATTGCAGCGCAAGTGAGCATGGCTCTCCCCCCAAAATACTAAAGGAGATTATCAGAGACTGCAGACATAGTACAAGAAATAGTCAGAGACTGCAGACATAGTACAGGAGATTGTCAGAGACTGCAGACATAGTACAGGAGATGGTCAGAGACTGCAGACATAGTACAGGAGATGGTCAGAGACTGCTGACATAGTACAGGAGATGGTCAGAGACAGCAGACATAGTACAGGAGATGGTCAGAGACTGCAGACATAGTACAGGAGATGGTCAGAGACTGCAGATATAGTACAGGAGATTGTCAGAGACTGCAGACATAGTACAGGAGATTGTCAGAGACTGCAGACATAGTACAGGAGATGTTCAAACTGCAGACATAGTACAAGAAATAGTCAGAGACTGCAGACATAGTACAGGAGATTGTCAGAGACTGCAGACATAGTACAGGAGATGGTCAGACTGCAGACATAGTACAGGAGATGGTCAGAGACTGCAGATATAGTACCGGAGATATTGTCAGAGACTGCACCGACATAGTACAGGAGATTGTCAGAGACTGCAGACATAGTACAGGAGATTGTCAGAGACTGCAGACATAGTACAGGAGATGGTCAGCAGCAGCAGCAGATGCACATAGTACAGGAGACAGCAGCACAGCACAGCATAGCAGAGATAGTACAGACAGTAGCAGCATAGTAGTACCAGTACACAATTAAGTGTTTTTTTCACTCGTGGTCATGGAAGAGGTGGTGGCAGCAGCACAGCAGCAGCAGCATTGATAATTGTAGCATATAGTGGCAAAGAACTTGACACATAGGTATCTGAGCACTGGCAGCAGCAGCAGCAGCAGCAGCAGCAGCAGCATAGTAGTACCAGTACACAATTAAGTGTTTTTTTCACTCGTGGTCGTGGAAGAGGTGGTGGCAGCAGCACATCAGCAGCAGCATTGATAATTGTAGCATATAGTGGCAAAGAACTTGACACACAGGTATCTGAGCACTGGCAGCAGCAGCAGCAGCAGCAGCAGCAGCAGCATAGTAGTACCAGTACACAATTAAGTGTTTTTTTCACTCGTGGTCGTGGAAGAGGTGGTGGCAGCAGCACAGCAGCAGCAGCATTGATAATTGTAGCATATAGTGGCAAAGAACTTGACACACAGGTATCTGAGCACTGGCAGCAGCAGCAGCAGCATAGTAGTACCAGTACACAATTAAGTGTTTTTTTCACTCGTGGTCGTGGAAGAGGTGGTGGCAGCAGCACAGCAGCAGCAGCATTGATAATTGTAGCATATAGTGGCAAAGAACTTGACACATAGGTATCTGAGCACTGGCAGCAGCAGCAGCAGCAGCAGCATAGTAGTACCAGTACACAATTAAGTGTTTTTTTGCACTCGTGGTCGTGGAAGAGGTGGTGGCAGCAGCACAGCAGCAGCAGCATTGATAATTGTAGCATATAGTGGCAAATAACTTGACACACAGGTATCTGAGCACTGGCAGAAGCAGCAGCAGCATAGTAGTACCAGTACACAATTAAGTGTTTTTTTCACTCGTGGTCGTGGAAGAGGTGGTGGCAGCAGCACATCAGCAGCAGCATTGATAATTGTAGCATATAGTGGCAAAGAACTTGACACACAGGTATCTGAGCACTGGCAGCAGCAGCAGCAGCAGCATAGTAGTACCAGTACACAATTAAGTGTTTTTTTCACTCGTGGTCGTGGAAGAGGTGGTGGCAGCAGCACAGCAGCAGCAGCATTGATAATTGTAGCATATAGTGGCAAAGAACTTGACACATAGGTATCTGAGCACTGGCAGCAGCAGCAGCAGCAGCATAGTAGTACCAGTACACAATTAAGTGTTTTTTTGCACTCGTGGTCGTGGAAGAGGTGGTGGCAGCAGCACAGCAGCAGCAGCATTGATAATTGTAGCATATAGTGGCAAAGAACTTGACACATAAGTATCTGAGCACTGGCAGAAGCAGCAGCAGCATAGTAGTACCAGTACACAATTAAGTGTTTTTTTCACTCGTGGTCGTGGAAGAGGTGGTGGCAGCAGCACATCAGCAGCAGCATTGATAATTGTAGCATATAGTGGCAAAGAACTTGACACACAGGTATCTGAGCACTGGCAGAAGCAGCAGCACAGTAGTACATAGTGTTTTTTTCAGTGGTCGTGGAAGAGGTGGTGGCCAGCACATACACAATTAAGTGTTTGGCAAAGAACTTGACACACAGGTTCACTCGAAGCAGCAACAGCATGGTCGTACACAATTAAGTGTTTTTTTCACTCGTGGTCGTGGAAAAGGTGGTGGCAGCAGCACATCAGCAGCAGCATTGATAATTGTAGCATATAGTGGCAAAGAACTTGACACATAGGTATCTGAGCACTGGCAGCAGAAGCAGCAGCAGCATAGTAGTACCAGTACACAATTAAGTGTTTTTTTCACTCGTGGTCGTGGAAGAGGTGGTGGCAGCAGCACAGCAGCATTGATAATTGTAGCATATAGTGGCAAAGAACTTGACACATAGGTATCTGAGCACTGGCAGCAGCAGCAGCAGCAGCATAGTAGTACCAGTACACAATTAAGTGTTTTTTTGCACTCGTGGTCGTGGAAGAGGTGGTGGCAGCAGCACAGCAGCAGCAGCATTGATAATTGTAGCATATAGTGGCAAAGAACTTGACACATAGGTATCTGAGCACTGGCAGCAGCAGCAGCAGCATAGTAGTACCAGTACACAATTAAGTGTTTTTTTCACTCGTGGTCGTGGAAGAGGTGGTGGCAGCAGCACAGCAGCAGCATTGATAATTGTAGCATATAGTGGCAAAGAACTGGACACACAGGTATCTGAGCACTGGCAGCAGCAGCAGCAGCAGCAGTATAGTATTACCAGTACACAATTAAGAGTTTTTTTCACTCGTGGTTGTGGAAGAGGTGGCAGCAGCACAGCAGCAGCAGCATTGATAATTGTAGCATATAGTGCCAAAGAACTTGCCACATAAGTATCTGAGCACTGGCAGCAGCAGCAGCATAGTAGTACCAGTACACAATTAAGTGTTTTTTTCATTCGTGGTCGTGGAAGAGGTGGCAGCAGCACCAGCAGTAGTAAGAAAGTGGCAAATCTCACAGACAAAAGGTGACAGCACCAGTATGAGTAATATATCGGTACATAATCACTCAGCCTTTTGGCATTAGCAGTAGGAGCCCATATAGTGCCAAAATTACAAAAGCTTGAAATTGCATTAGCATGGTGATTACATTTGAAAAGCAGAATGACACAGGCCTTAAGTAGCTGTGGCACCGGGTGGAGTTTTTGGGTTGTGTTTTGCACGCCACAGGCTTTTCAAAAAAAAAAAAAATCCAACTTCTTCCCAGCAGCAGCATAAGGAAAGGGGGATGCACTGTGATGTAAGGGAGAGGGGGAACTCCACTTCTGATGGTGGGGTAGGATGGTGGGGTGGCCTTTGACATCTAATGTAAGGGGAGGGGATGCGCTGGACATATAATATTACAGATATAACCGGCCCTTTTGAGGGCAACCATAATGCTGATGCGGAACACAATGAAATTGAGTTTGACACCCCTGGTATAAAGAGATAGGAGAGGTATTGCTAACTGACAAGGGACCATTCAGCGCCCTGAACCGACGGCGGGTGCCAGAAAGTCACCGCCGATCCAGGACTCATTCATTTTTATGAATGTGAGTCTGTCCACGGAGTCTGTGGACAGACGGGTCCTCTTGTCCGTGACCACCCCACCTGCCGCGCTGAATGTCCGCTCAGATAGTACGCTGGAGGGGGGGCAAGACAATAACTCCAGCGCATACTGAGCGAGCTCGCGGCAGGTGTCCAATCTGGCAACCCAGTACTCCATGGGGTCGTCGGTGCTCATACTGTCAGAAGCACTGACGGACCCCATGTAGTCTGCCACCATGTGGGCCAGCCGCTGGTGGTGATGGCTGCTGCTGCTGCTGCTGCTGCTGGTACTGGGTCGCTCAGTTTGCATGAACATCCTCATCTCACCCATTAGGTCCCCTGCTCGGCTGCTGATGTTGCTGCTGGGTGCAGCCACCTGCTGGGTGAGATGAGGGGGGACAACTGGAGGCCGGGGAGTTGCCTGCTCCAAACGGCTGACTAGGCATGCCTGCAGTTCCTCCATCCGGGGCTGCCTCCGTCTGGCTGGGAGGAACTGCTCCAGTTTCCCCTTAAATCTGGGATCTACAAGGGTGGCCAGCCAAAACTCGTCCCTCTCCTTGATGGCTTTAACCCGGGGGTCCCTCCTGAGGCATCTCAGCATGTGGGCAGCCATGGGGAAGAGCACAGCCCGCTGTGACTCCTCATGGCTGCCTGGGTCCATGACGTTCGCTTCCTCGGCATGGAGGCGCTGCTGTTCGCGGTCAGTCATGCCAAACCCCCGGACTATCGGTGCCCCCAACACCGGCTCTCCCTCCTGACCAGGCCCTGACTCCAGGACGCCACCAGTCACCTCCTGATCATCATCATGATCCTCATCCTCCTCCTCGTCCTGGGCCTGGTCTTGGTGGAGCAGTGTTGCCTCCTCCTGCTCCACCAAGGCACTCTCCCCAGCTCCGAGCAGGCGATCTAGTGCCCTGTCCAGCAGGAACACTATAGGGAGCACGTCGTTGAGGCCGACATGCTCCCTGCTCACCATCTTGGTCGCCTGCTCCAAAGGGGCCAACACATGGCAGACCTGGTGTATCTGCCCCCACTCCAGACTGGTGATATACGGGAGTGTGTGTTGTGATGGCCCGCCAGTGCCTTGCTCCAGCAGGTACTCCTTTACCGCCCTTCGCTGCTCCCACAACCTCTCCAGCATGTAGAGGCTGGAGTTCCACAGCGTCACACTGTCCACAATCAGCCTGTGAAGGGGCAGGCTGTTGTCCCGCTGCAACTTTGACAGGGACGCGGTAGCGGTTGGGGAGCGCCTGAAGTGGCTGGCAATCCTGCGTACCCTTAGCACAATGTCACTCAACCCGGGATAGGTGCGCAGGAACTTCTGCACCACTAGGTTGAGGACATGTGCCAGACAGGGCACGTGTGTCAGACTGCCAGCCTGGAGGGCGGAGAGGAGGTTGCTGCCATTGTCACAGACAACCAGACCTGCTTGGAGCCTTCGGGGTGTCAGCCACTTCTGGACCTGAGCCTGAAGTGCGCTCAGCACTTCTCGTCCAGTGTGTCTCCGTTCCCCTAAACTAACAAGCTGGAGCACGGCCTGACAGCGCACGTGCCCCACACTTGAATAGCTACGGGGGCGCTTGCTGGGAGGCTCAGCAGCTGCGGAGACAGTGGCTTGAGGGAGACCAGCAGTTCTCACCTGGACACCCCGGGGCGGCACCACAAAATCAGATGCCGCCAATCCCTCCCCGGCGCCTCGGAGGGAAACCCAATGGGCCGTGAAGCTTATGTAGCGCCCCTGCCCATGCCTGCTGGTCCAGCCATCCATTGTCAGATGCACCCTGTTGCTGACAGCATGATCCAGCGACAGGGTTACATTCTGCACAATGTGCTGGTGTAGGGCAGGGACACCAGTCCTGGCAAAGAAATGGCGGCTGGGGACACGCCATTGGGGTTGGGCCTGCTCTAACATCTGCCTGAAGGGGTTGCAGTCCACTATGTTAAAGGGAAGCAGATGTTGGGCAATAACCCTTGCCAGGAGCCCATTGAGGGAACGCACACGTCGGTCTGAAGGGGGGAAGGGAGTGTTGCGTTCAAAGGCGTCAGAAAGAGACGCCTGGCGCCGGACGGCAGTGCGGGACACCGAAGAGGAGGGTGATGATGTGGAGGTCTGGCTGCCGGTACCAGTACCTCTACTAGAGGGAGCGGGGGGG
The DNA here is from genome assembly GCA_029574335.1 of Rana kukunoris. Taxonomy (NCBI): domain Eukaryota; kingdom Metazoa; phylum Chordata; class Amphibia; order Anura; family Ranidae; genus Rana; species Rana kukunoris. The sequence continues at coordinate 161,693,403 of CM056059.1, forward strand.
CATGACCTGCTGGTAGCCGATGAAGCTGTGGCAGGGGCTGCTGTACCCTGCACACTTGTGGTGGTGGCGCTGCTACCACCAACACGCTTCATCTGGTCATGCTCGTGCCAGTGGTTAATCCGCAGGTGCTGGTTGAGTGCCGTGGTACCCACCCGAGCCAAGCACTTCCCTCTCTTCACCTTGGCACGACAGAGCTGGCAGATGGCTACTGTCGGGTTATCTGCTACCAAGGTGAAGTAGGCCCAGACAGGTGACTTCAGCGTCGCCCTCCTGTCAGATGGGGTGACGCTGACTTCCACCTGCTGGGACTCGGTGCGCACAGGTGGAGCTGCCTGCTGCTGCTGCTGCTGCTGCTGCTGCTGCTGCTGCTGCTGCTGACACCTCCTGCTGCCATTACCAGTGGAGACCCTGACGCTGGTCTCCCTGGTGACCTGGCGCACCGTTTCCCCAGGGTGCCTACCTTCCTCGTCGTCACTGATGCTGTGAACCGACGAGGCAGGTGGCACCCATGTTGGGTCACCCTCCTCTTCGCCCCCAGATATGTCAGACCCAGGGCTGACATGTGGTGGTCTGAAGGAGACATCTGACATGGAGCCGCTAGCCTGGCTCCGATGTCCCCTCACAGACGCATGGGTCTGACTAGGTGCTGGTGTTTCCTGCAGAAAACCACCAGCACCACCATGAAGGGAGGTCTCTGGGCTACTGACAGCCAGTACCCCATCCTCCTCCTCCTCCATTAACCCTTCAAAAAGGTCCTGACCATCAGCACATAAATCTATGTCTGCATGATCGAGGGCCTCCCCCAAGATATCCATGTCACTTTCACCCTCAAACAGCATGAGGCTGGACTCTTGGGGGCTGGGGCTGGGTACTAAAGGCACCGGTGTACTGATGGTGGTGGTGGTGGTACTTGGTGTGGCTACTGGTGATGACTGAGTGGCACTGCTGTGCCCCATGTACTCCACCACTGCTGGAGCCTGGGAAGGCAATATCGGGCGGCTGCCCGAAGTGAAAAACTCCCGGATGAGGCGGACTCCCCTTCCACCCGATCCTCTACCAGTAGTAGGGGCGCGAGAGGTACCCCGTGCTGGCAGCGACCCAGCACTGGGAGTAACTCCCCTACCCCTGCTGCCACGACCACGGATGCTGCTCATGCTGATATGGGGGGGTGGGTAAACTTTATTGGGGGGGGGGTAAATGTGATAAAAGAAAAAACAGGCACGCAGACAAACACCTAGTAGCTATGCCACTAAACAACACTTAAACGAAAGGTAAATTTTTTTAAATTTTTTTTTTTTTTTTTAAACTAACTGACTGACAGACAGACAGACAACAGACAAAAACTGACTGGGCAAAGAATAAAATCAATAAACAAACTAATATAGATAGAACAGTGACTCTGCTAACACAGCAGAGCCAGAGATCTGAATAAACTAAAAATAACTTTTTTTTTTCTATAAAACAGATAACTAAATAAACACAGTAAACTAAGCTAGCTAGCTTACAGAGGTGTACAAGTACACTCAAACCTATCTATCTAACACTAAATGAAACTGGAACACAAACACACAAATAGTAGCTTTAAAAAAAGCTGTTTGGTATCTTCTTGCTTTTAAAAAAGCAGTTTAGAAATATAAGCACTAGCAGCTGCTAATACTCAAATGAACAGAACAGGAGCACAGAACTGAAAGGCACTGCAATGCTGATGCAATATAACACAGAGCACAGAAACACTTCTCCCTCTATATCCACCTTGTGAATCTGCAATGAGCACATGCTGGGACTTAGTTTATATAATGGTCGTGAGGCAGGTTCCTATTGGTTGATGTGGAGGTTGCTAACCTCTGACACCTGTGGAAATGGAACTCTGATTGGCTCTGATGTGAATGAAGGGCGGAGAAAAAAATCGCGCGATATTCCTATTGCCGAATATTCGCAATGCGAATATTCGGCAGCATAAAAGGATCACATGCGCTACTCGGCCCAGGGTCCCTCTAATCATACCACCATTGCTTTTACACGTCGATGGAGATCACTAGCATGTGATCTGTGTTAAAAAATATTTGAGAAAAATCCGAATATTCGACATTGCGAATATTCGGCGCAATATTCGAGATATTGCGCGATTTCTCGAATATGCAATATTCGAGCCGAATATTCGCAATTCGAATATTCGTGAGCAACACTACAGGTAACAGGCCGACCCAAATCTATCTAGCGGCTCCTGCGGGGTTAACGCTACATATATATAAACACAGAGCTGTATTAGTTTGTGTCTTATAAATCTGCTTGGAGTTCGTCAGAAGGCCGATACAACAGGAAGACTTTTCTTGCACTGATTTGTCAGCACTTTTCGAAAAGCTGAGGTCCCGTACACACGGCAGAGAACCTCGACGGGCAGAACACATCGTTCCGCCCGTCGAGGTTCTCTGCCGACCGTCAGAATCGGCGACCCGGCCGTCGGGAAAGGCAACCAGCCGAGAGCGTACACACGGCCGAGGTTCTCGGCAGAATGCGGCTCCCAGCGAGGTTCTCGCTGGTTTCTACCGAGAACCTCGGCCGTGTGTACGGGGCTTAAGGCTCCAAACTGCAGTTTATCGGCGCTGCACTCTATGTTAGCATATGTGCTTTTTAGCGTTAATGAGCAGTGGAGATTATGGGCTTTTTTCTGAACGCCAAAAATTTGCATTCAAAGTGCTGTTTTTTGACAAAAAAAACGCATAACGCCAAAAAACGCTAACAAACGCTAATAAACGCAGCTCGCCAGCGTTTTCTAGCGTTTGTTGATCCATTTAAAAAAAAAAACGCTAACGCTGAAAAACGCTAATAAACGCTACTGCAAAAACATTAAAACAATTTTGAAAAGACTCTCTGCAAAGCTACTGGCGTTTTTATAACTTTTTTTTAGCGTCCAGTGTGCACTTTTAACTTCAGCAAATATCTCACAAATATATGACTTTCTGGTTTGCTTTTATAACACATAACTCCTTTATGCAAATTAATTACTCATTAACAATAAAAAAAAAAAAAAAAAAGCTTTTTGTCACCAGAACATTGGTATGCAAGTAAATAAATCTAATTGGATATTAGTCGGGCAAACAGCTATTCATTTTCATTGCTTCCACCCGAACTGATAATGAAGAAGCCGTTTGGATCTTGTCCCCAACCCTGCGGCATTCTGGCTTTTGATAATCAATGCTTTCTAAATTGCGATGAAGATAAAAAACCTTTTAATTAAGTAATTTTTCAAACTTTTGTTTCTTTTTTTTTTTTGGTGTTAAGCTTTATCTTGGCTAGAGCCGACTCTTAATTGTTTGTCTAGTGTAGAATGCTGACTTGCACTCGTCTTTTCTCATTCAATACATTCGCAATGAATTAAAGAATGATTTACAAAGCATTGCAGAGTTTGCTAAGAAAAATGGAAACTGAAGCATGCCGATGAAAGTACCTGAAAGGCAAAAAGTTTACACAAATTCAAAACTAATACTCTTTTGCATCGGGTCCAACAAGCTTCAAGCTATGCCTCTGTGTTTGAGGACTATCTTGGTACCCAAGAATTAAATGAGGTATTTATAAAAATATACATTTATTAGGAAAATACATAAAATACATGAACAACATGAAGCCAATGGTATGGTTGTTGTATATAGTTCCGTTAAGTTCACACTTATTGTCAAAAGTATTTGGACGCCTTCCTTTAAACTCAGATTAAGGGATGTTGCCTCACTGGGAAAGTTTAACATGTGGGGGTGGGTACCATCATCCTATAGTTAGACATTGATGCCAATAGTGTTTGAGCATGGGCATAGCATAAGGGGTTGCAGGGGTCATAATCGCAATCTCACCCCTAACCCCAGCGGGGCCCTGCAGCCTCCCTGTCATATTAAAGTGAAGTGTGGGGGGGGGGGAGCTGTATACAGTGCTGGGATGGGAAAGGAGCTCTTCCATATCCCTGTCCTCTGGTTCTCCAGTGGTGATTCCTGTCCTCTGATTTTACAGTGGTGATCCCTGTCCTCTGATTCTCCAGCGGGGATCCCTGTCCTCTGATTCTCCAGCAGTGATCCCTATCCTCTGATTCTCCAGTGGTGATCCCTGTACTCTGATTCTCCAGGGGTGATCCCTGTCCCCTGTTTTTCCAGCGGGGATCCCTGTCCTCTGTTTTTCCAGCGGTGATCCCTGTCCTCTGTTTTTCCAGCGGTGATCCCTGTCCTCTGATTTTCCAGCGGTGATCCCTGTCCTCAGATTCTCCAGCGGTGATCCCTGTCCTCTGATTCTCCAGCGGTGATCCCTGTCCTCTGATTCTCCAGCGGTGATCCCTGTCCTCTGTTTTCCAGCGGTGATCCCTGTCCTCTGATTTTCCACCGGTGATCCCTGTCCTCTGATTTTCCACCGGTGATCCCTGTCCTCTGATTCTCCAGCGGTGATCCCTGTCCTCTGATTCTCCAGCAGTGATCCCTATCCCCTGTTTTTCCAGTGGGGATCCCTGTCCTCTGATTCTCCAGTGGTGATGCCTGTCCTCTGATTTTCCAGCGCTGATCCCTGTGCTCTGATTCTCCCTATCCTGTGATGTAAGGAGGAACTCTGGGAACTCAAAACTCTTAAGCCACTTTGAGTATCTTGGTGTGCGGTGGATGTATCTGCATGCACGGTGGAAGTGGTGGGTGGTAGTGGGCGGGGGGGCCCAGGTCAACTTTTGCATCAGGTCCCCCAAGCTTCAAGCTATGCCTCTGTGTTTGAGGACTATCTCGGTACCCAGGAATTTAATGAGGTATTTATAAAAATATACATTTATTAAGAAATTTCATAGAATACATGAACAACAACAAGACAATGGTATGGTTGTTGTATATAGTTCCGTTAAGTTCACACATAGGTGTACTTTTAATAAACCGTGATAAGCCGAGATCATGATGATGACGGCTTATCACGGCTTCTCACAGAGCATTGCCGGTTTAATAAACTGTGATAAGGAGCAGAGAACACATTCTCCACTTCACATCACAGCACATGGATGTTTTGTCACAAAGGGCCAGTTTAATAAACCGTGATCTCAAGATTTCACGGCTCTTCCACTGAAATATCTCCCTTTCAGATTCACCAGCTCAGAGGTGGAGAATCTGGGAGAGAAGCTGGTGTGATAAGAGAAAGAAGGATTGTTTCTTCCTAATATCAACACCAGTGGGTTAAAAATGAATATTAACAACAATTTACACATGTGTGTTTATAGATACTGTGTATATAGGTGTGTTTACACTCACCTCTCCCTGTATTTCAGCTCCTGTGACCGATAACAGGACACCTGCGGCGTTCGGGTCCGCGTGTCCCGTGGGTGCGGTCACGGTGCTTCGAACCGGGTCGCATGAATGCGCCGGTGGGAAAAAGTTGGGAGTATCCCTTGTGCCGGTGGGAAAAAGTTGGGAGTAGCCCTTGACAACCCCTCCCCTTTCCTTCATTCCTTTACACACACATGAACTTTAATGGCATCTCAATCAAAAGCCCCGTACACACGATCTGATTTTCCGATGGGAATTGTGTGATGACAGGCAGTTGTTGAAAAAACTGGGCGTTTGTATGCTCGATCGGACAATTGCTTTAAAATTGTCCAACAACAAATGTGTGTTGATGGATTATCCGATCGTGTGTACACAAGTCCGTCGGTAGACACAAAATTATACTTGGTTCTGTATTCTCTAAAAGGGCAGTAGTGGGAGGTGGGTAGGGGGTTGAACCAAGGAATGGTAATCAGAGGTGTATAAGGGTTGATAAAAGGGATGACCCTTAAATGGGTTAACCCTTCACTGCCAGTGTAATTTTTACAGTAATCAGTGCATTTTTATAGCACTGATCGCTGTAAAAATTACAATGGTCCCAAAATGGTGTCAAAAGATGTGTCCGCCATAATGTCGCAGTCACGATAAAAATCGCTGATCACCGCCATTACTAGTAAAAAAAAATATTAATAAAAATGGCATAAAACTATCCCCTATTTTGTAAAAGCTTTGGGCCAGATCCACAAAGAATTTCAAATTCCCGCTGGTGTATCTTTGTTTTGTATCCACAAAACAAGATACGCCGGAATTACGCTAAGATACAACTGGCGTAACGTTATTACACCGTCGTATCTTAGTTGCATACGTACGCTGGACGCTAGGGGCGCTTCCGTCGTTTTTCTGCAAATGCAAATGAGCGAGTTACGGCAATTCACGAACGTACGAGAGGCCAGCGCATTCCTTTTACGTCGTTAGTGTAAGCGTATGTCCGGCGTAAAGTTACCCCTGCTATATAGAGGCGTACACCATGTTAGGTATAGACGTCGGGCTAGCGTCAAATTTTCCGTCGTTCACGTCGTTTACGTAAACCGTTCGCGAATAGGGATTTGCGGAAGTTACGTTCACATCCTTTTCATTGACTATTTGCGATGTTAAAAAAAAAAACATCATTTACGTCGGGTCACGATTAATTTAAATAAAACACGCTCACCTCTTCCCAATTTGAATAAGACGCGCGTACACCGGCCCATTTACGCTACGCCGCCGTAAGTTAGGACCCAAGTGCTTTGTGAATACGGAACTTGCCATTCTAAGTTACGGCGGCGTAGCGTAAATGATATACGCTACGCCCGCCAGAAACTTAAGCCGGGCTTCGTGGATCTGGCCCTATAACTTTTGTGCAAACCAATCAATAAACGCTTATTGCGATTTTTTTTTTACCAAAAATATGTAGAAGAATACGTATCGGCCTAAACTGAGGAAACATTTATATATATATATATATATATATATATATATATATATTTTTTGGGGATATTTATTATAGCAAAAAGTAAAAAATATTGAATTTTTTTCAAAATTGTCGCTCTATTTTTGTTTATAGCACAAAAAATAAAAACCACAGAGGTGATCAAATACCACCAAAAGAAAGCTCTATTTGTGGAAAAAAAAGGATGTACAATTTTTTGGGGAGCCTTGAAGCACGACCGTGCAAAGTCTTTAACCAGCTAAATGGTCTGGGGCTTACGTTGTTAAAAAAAAAAAAATCATACTCGCCTGCTCTGTGGCTCTGTAGCAGCCCAGATCCTTCTCTTCTAGGGTTACTCGCCGGGGGCCCTTGGCCCCTCCCTTCTGCCGCGTACCCCCTTAGCAATCAACTTGTAAAGGGGTCACACAAGCAGGCTCGTTCCCAAGGTGTGGTTCAGCCCTGTCCCCTCTCTATATTCAGTGGCTCCTGCTGCTGTCTCAGCCAGGGCCCTGTTAATAGCATCATGGGCCCCTGGGCAAAATAATGTTCTGGGGCCCCTACAAAGAAGACAGTGCAGGTAAACAGACATTAAGTAGGTAGGAGGCAGACTGCCTCCCCTTTGCATCCATCACTCTTAGTGCCATCATGGGGCCCCCAATTTCGGGGGATCATGGGCTCAAAGGACCAGCTGCTTTGGAGAAAGTGCACGCAGCTGGGGTCCCTGGGCAGTGCCAAGGTGTGCCCTCTCAGTAAGACAGCCCTGGTCTCAGCCAATGAGGAGGGAGAGTTCAAAGAGAGCCAAGACTCTCATGCACATTGCTGAATCAAGAGGGAGCTCAGATGCGTATCGGGACAGCCGGGGGGGGGGGGGGCTGCTGCCCCCTCCAGCTGTCCCAATTCTCTGTGAAGGTGTTTTGCCTTCGAGCATAGAATGCATCATGATCAACAACCTTGGGCCTTTAGAACCACTTTAATTTCCTCGTTCCCAAGCACTCTTTCTTGTTTTTTCTGTCCATTCGCATACCTTAGGGATCCGAGTGAGCGAAGCAACAAGCATATTCTATAAGAAGGTCAGCAATGGCGTTCTCCCATGTATATTCAAATTCTTTGAACAATAGCATCAATAAGTACATGGACCACAAATTCTGGGAAAAGTTCCCTTTAATACGCTGGCATTGATGTGTATTGTATTTCATATCTTGGCAGCCGAACAATAAAGACATAAGAGCGAGGTTATTTATCCGCAGAGCTTAATATATTCTATAGGAGTACATTTATAGCAGTAAGTACAATAGAATTTAGAATTGTTCTCTCCGATTAACACCAAGCATAAAAAAAATAAAAAAATAAAATGTTTGGTTGAAACTTCTGCGGAGGGGACCTTGGAATTGATTTCTATGAATACGTCCTTCAAAAAAATAAATAAAAAAAACACACATCTGTATAGCACTTAATAAAGAAACACATTAACCACTTAAGGACCGCCTCCTGCACACATACGTTGGCAGAATGGCACGACTGGGCACATCAATGTACAGGTACGTCCTGTGCTAGTACCCAGCCGTGGGTCGTGGGCTCCCGCGACCCGGTCCGATGCTCCGGGTCCAGGACCGCGGGACTCACAGACCCAATTGCCGCTGGAGTGCGGTGATCGGTCCCCGGCGCTGAAGAATGGGGAGAGCCGCGTGTAAACACCGCCATTAGTAGTAAAAAAAATAATTAATAAAAATGAAATAAAACTATCCCCTATTTTGTAAACGCTATAAATTTTGCGCAAACCAACCTATAACCGCTTATTGCGATTATTCTGTTATTTGCTTTATTTTTTTTTACTATTGCCATAACAAATGCATGTCCTTCTTAACGCAGTCCTGTCATTAAAATTCATATTTCACGGAATTCAATAGAATAATGTCAGTGTTACCCGATCTGACTGTTATCTGCGAAAATGGCTACCCGTTCCTGTAGCCTGGATTACAATTATTGCTCCAAAGAATCTATTGTTTTCAAGCAACATTGAAGACCAGGCATTTTCTGGCACTTATTTTTTGAATGCGAAAATCTTTCCCCGACATGTTCATTCCCCGACTTAGTTGGGTTAGGCGGTACACTTTGGTGGGGGTGGGTCAGCCATGCCCTGTGACCTTTGACCTCTGGGAACCCACCTTCTGACCTTTGGGGGAGGTCCCTGTTCCAATTACTAGCCATAATCTTCAATGGGAAACCCTAACCCCAACCCCTAACCCCTATCTTTTTTTTTGCTAGAAAATTAGTTGGAAAAACAGCTGCACTAATACCATGTGACATTAAAAAAATATTGCAAAACACACCAGTTTATTCTTTAGGGCCTCTGCTTAAAAATAAATATATATTACCGTATATACTCGAGTATAAGCCGACCCGAATATAAGCCGAGGCACCTAATTTTACCACAAAAAAATTGGAAAACGTATTGACTCGAGTCTAGGGTGTCCATCTGCATGCTTCACTGTGCCTCGCTTTGCCTCACTGTGTCCATGTGCATGCCTCACTGTGTCCATGCCTCACTGTGCCAATGCCTCACTGTGCCCATGCATCGCTGTGTCCATGCCTCATTTTTTCCTCACTGTGTCCATGTCTCACTGTGTCCATGCCTCACCATGTCCATACCTCACTGTGTTCATGCCTCACTGTGCCAATGCCTCACTAAGCGCTCTGAGGTGATTCAGTTTGCATGTGTTGCACTATACAAGTTATTCACTCACTCACTGTGCCCATGCCTCACTTTGCCTCACTGTGTCCATGCCTCACTGTGTCTATGCCTCACTGTGCCAATGCCTAATTTTCCCTCACTGTGCCCATGCCTCACTTTGCCTCACTGTGTATAAAAAGATAATACAAGGCTACCACACTCTACTACTTAAATGTTCACTCTTTATTCCCAGCAAATATCCATCTCTGATGCCGCGTACACATGGCATGAAAAAAACATTGTTTTTGAAAAACGTCATTTAAAATGATCGTGTGTGGGCTTCACATCATTTTTCAGGTTCTGTTCAGGTTTTTTTCGAACATGCTTTATTTTTTAACATCGTTTTAAACTATGTCGTTTTTCGGGTTGTAAAAAATGATCATGTGTTAGCAATTTGTGTTGCCAAGTAATCGAACAGGTGTACCTAATAAAGTTTAAGGTGAGTGTATTTCAAGGGTTCCTCCATGTTAAAAAGATTGAAAATGGCTGCCCTAAAGAAAAATGAACATCTAAAGGCAAAAAAGAGTCCAACTTTAACCGCATGCTGCCCACCGCTGCCCGCATATATACGTCTGCAGCATGGCACGGGCAGGCAAAGGGACGTACCTGTACGTCCCCTTTAAGAAGCGGTTGTTGCGGCCGTGAGCGTGCCCGCGGGTCCCGCGGACTCGATTGCCACGGGAATACCCGCGATCGTCTCACAGAGACATAGAACGGGGAGATGTTAGTGTAAACACAACATCTCCCCGTTCTGCCTAGTAACACTGTCACGCCCCCCTACAGTTGGAATCACTCCTTAGGGAACACTTAACCCATACAGCGCCACCTAGTGGTTAACACCTTCACTGCCAGTGTCATTTTCACAGTAATCAGTGCATTTTTATAGCACTGATCGCTGTAAAAATGACAATGGTCCCAAAAATGTGTCAAAAGTGTCCGATGTGTCCGCCATAATGTCGCAGTCACGATGAAAATTGCAGATCGCTGCCATTACTAGTAAAAAAAATTATAAAAATGCTATAAAACTATCCCCTATTTTGTAGACGGTATAACTTTGCGCAAAAGTATGTAGAAGAATACGTATCGGCCTAAACTGAGGAAAAATATGTTTTTTATATCTTTTTGGGGATATTTATTACAGCAAAAAGTAAGAAATATTGCATTTTTTTAAAAATTTTCGCTCTATTTTTGTTTATAGCGCAAAAAATTAAAACCGCAGAGGTGATCAAATACCATCAAAAGAAAGCTCTATTTGTGGGGAAAAAAAGGACGTCAATTTTGTTTGGGAGCCACTTTGAACGACCGCTCAATTGTCAGTTAAAGCGACGCAGTGCCGAATTGCAAAAAGTGGCCAGGTCACTTAGCAACAAAATGGTCCGGGGCTTAAGTGGTTAAGGGAAGTTTTCCCAAAGTTCAGTTGTAAACATTTTAATAATAATGGTTTTCGAAATAAAAGTCTGGCAAGTTTTGTTTGACTTTAATAACAGAGTGAAAGAAATTCACAGTACAGATCGTATTATATTGGAATAATACGAAGTACATGTTTCTGTCTAGTACCGCGCATTCAGCCATAGAAGAAAAAAAGAAGGTATTAAAAGGTTTCAAAGCCATCTTTCATAAACAAATAGCATTTATTACATTTATTTCTAACAGAATTCCCTTTAAGTTTTTTATTATCATTTTAGTGTGTAGTGAATGTGTACCGACACTAAAAGATAATTATTAAATCTATTTTATTGTTCACTTACCCCTACAGGCAGCTGCAAAGAAAAAAAAGTCTGTTTTCATTATCTTTCCAGATGATATTGCCTTATTGTTGTAGTACAATATTTATTTTGTATGTTGGTTGTGCTCGGTGCTGCAGTCTTGTTCCAGATTCCAGTAAAGCACAGCAAGTGCTATTGGCAGTTTTCATTGAGAGTGGAAGTTCGGCTTGTTTTATTAAAGCACTTATTTTGCACTGTGAAAAAACAAACAAAAAAAAAAACGCGTACTTTGACTTTATGGACAATAGAAAAAGGCGCTCTCCCACTTTATTATTATTTATCATTTCAGCTCTGGGAGTGATGAACAAAAGTTCACCTGTGACTCTTTTGTTTTTACTCTCCGTGAGTTCCGTTAACAATTGATTTTGTAAAAAAAAAGGCAAATTACTCACCGGTAGAGGCTCAAGTGTTTCAAATGAATCTCGCAGGAATGCATAAAGGGAAATAATAACACCGTAAAAAAAAGTATTGTGATGCTTTAACCACTTAAGAACCCCTTCACACCGATATACGTCGGCAGAATGGCACGGCTGAGCACAAGCACGTACCTGTACGCGTCTCTTTAAAGGCCCAGCCGTGGGGTCGCTAGTGCGCCGCCGGTGGCGCGGTCGCGACCTGGTCCGTAGCTCCGTGATTGCTCCTGCGGGACCCAATCGCTGTCGGTATCCCGCGATCATTCACCGGAGCTGAAGAACGGGGAGAAGTGTGTGTAAACACACCTTCCCCGTTCTTCATTGTGGCAATGTCAGTGATTGCCTGTTCCCTGATATAGTGTCACACGTCCAGCCCCGCCCTGCCCCCTTACAGTAAGAAACACATATGAGGTCACACTTAGCCCCTTTAGCACCCCCTAGTTGTTAACTCCTAAACTGCAATTGTAATTTTCACAGTAATCAGTGCATTTGTATAGCACTTATTGCTGTGAAAATGACAATGGTCCCAAAAATGTGTTAAAATCGTCCGATGTGTCCGCCATAATGTCGCAGTCACGAAAAAAATCGCTGATCGCCGCCATTAGTAGTAAAAAAATTTATATTAATAAAAATGCCATAAAACTATCCCCTATTTTGTAAACCTTATAATTTTTTTTTAACCAAAAATAGAAGAATACGTATCGGACTAAACTGAGGAAAAAAAAAATGTTATATCTTTTTTGGGGATATTTATTATAGCAAAAAATAAAAAATATTGAATTTTTTTCTAAATTGACGCTTTATTTTTGTTTATAGCGCAAAAAAATAAAAACCGCAGAGGTGATCAAATGCCACCAAAAGAAAGCTCTATTTGTGGGAAAAAAAATACGGCACTTTTGTTTTGGAGCCATGTCGCACGACCGTGCAATTGGCAGTTAAAGCGACGCAGTGCCGGATCGCAAAAAGGGGCAAGGTCCTTAACCTGCATAATGGTCCGGGTCTTAAGTGGTTAAGGAACAAAGAGTCACAGTTTAAAAAAAAAGATGGTTGCAACTTTTCAGTAGCAGAAGGATAAGCGGAATTGTGAAAATGCTAGGGCTGGGAAAATTAATTCCTTGATTAATCTTTAATTTTTTTGATTGATCTAAATTATTTGAATCGATCAAAATTCTTGACGTCACCGGACAGTCTGGACAGTGAGACTTAGCCTGCTAGATGCAGGCAAGCTGCACCCATTGGATTGAGGTACTTTTGCATCTGTGGAGCAGGAGGATGCATCAGGCTCCATCAGGGGAAAGGGGCAAAAATAATCATTGTTTTCCTGTCCTAAGCAGTTTTGTGCAGACAATTCTTTGTGTATCGTCAACATCTGTTCCGTGCGAAAGACTGTTCAGTTCTTCAGGGTATATTGTCAATAAAATGCGATCATGTCTGGCTAAAGTGATGCCTACTTGCCTACTGACAGTCAATATACTAGCTAAGTTTTATAATTAAAGTTAAACTAACTTTCTACGTTTTTCTTAAAGTTTAATAAGAAAAAATTACTTACGTCAGTGCTACAGTTTAATAAGTTAAAATGTATTTGTGTCAACTGTGAAGTTAAGTCGGATTGTGGAAACTAACTAGTGTCGGGTGATCAGGCCCGGACTGGGACAAAAAATAGGCCCGGGCATTTTAGACTTAGCAGCCCAGGGGGGGGGGGGGGGGGGCACAGCGGGGGTTAATGACGGGATGTGGGGTGAGATAAAGATAGATTGAAAGATTAAGATAGAAAGAAAGGAAAATGGATAGATAGATAGATAGAAAAAAGATATATACAGATAGAAAGAAGGGAAAGAAGGAAGATAAAGAAAGATAAAAGATAGAAAGAAGGAAGGAAGGAAGGAAGATAGGAAGGAAGGAAGGAAGGAAGGAAGGAAGATAAAAAAAGAAAGAAAGATAGATAAATATAGAAAGAAAGAAGCGAAGGAAGGAAGATAGATAGATAAATAGATATAGATAGATAGAAAGGAAGGAAGATGGGTAAAGAAAGAATGAATAATATAGAAAGAAAGAATGGAAGGAAGATAGATAGATAGAGAAAGAAAGATAGATAAAGATAGAAAGCAAGAAGGGAAGATAGATAAAGAAAGATAGAAAAAAAGAAGGGAAGGAAGATCGATAAAGAAATAAAGATAGATAAATATAGAAAGAAGGGAAGGAAGGAAGACAGACAGACAGACAGATAGATAGATAGATAGATAGATAGATAGATAGATAGATAGATAGATAGATAGATAGATAGATAGATAGATAGATAGATAGATATGTAGCGCTGATGTATATATATAGTACATAAATGTGTATATTGCATTCCCTAGATGGCATTCATGGACATTGAGATTGTTGAGTGTTTGGAGCCATCTAGTGGCCAATTGTTGTTAATGCAAGAAGCATTCCACTATCTGAGGAATAAAGAAGAAAGACTATTGGTTCTCAGAGTTGACCTTTGTAAATAGGAAGTTGATCAAAGACCCAGGAACAATTTCTTGCGCAGTGCATGCTGGGATTTGCTATATAAGGAGTGGGAGCAGCCATCTTGGGTCCTTTTTGGAACCGCATGGGCAGCCGGAGAGGATCTGTGAGGAGACGGGACCGAACAACAAGGCCCACGGACATTTCCATTGAGCATCGGAGGACGGGAGTCCCCCAGCAGAGTTGGCCTGGCGTTTGATCCAGCTGACGGAGCAACGGGAGGAGGTCGCCGGACTGTACGGAGCCTGTGTCCAGTTAGGTGAGTGGGTTACGGCCCACAGTTTGTTATGCCTCACACGCCATTAGACTAACACACAGGCCTCACTACATACTTCCAAGAAGAAGCGGAGGGGTTGCCTTTAGGAAGGTTGAAGGCCTAGTTGTTCGGGACGCTCTCCAGAAGGCCAAGGCAGTTAACCCACTCATTGCGGAGACATTTTTTTCAGGAAGTTTATTCGTTTTGTTTGGATTACAAATTACTTGGGAAACATTATTAGCTAGCGAAGAAAGAAGATCAAGAACTGACTGTTTGTTTTTTTTGTGAGATCTCACGGTTACCTTACAAAGTAGGGGGAGCTCCTAGGCTTAGTTTTATTTTCTTATTCATATACCTGCAGGTATACTGTTTGTTATTTGATTGCTGTATAGATTTAATTTTTTGTGCTCTCATCCCATGTTAGGAGGATAGCACAGTTTATGTACTGGTGTTTCTTTACTTGCCAATTATCAACAGTAAAAGAATACTACTGTTTAAGCATACCAGGGTTGTGGCGTATTGCTTTATTCACTCTAGGTGCCGCTCGTGGATCCTGAAGTTACAAACAGGTATCTGGTATCACATTGTACAGTATTGTATTGTATTGCACCACAGCTGTGTAAAGGGGATTGAGCCTTATCATTGGGGTTGTAGTTAGAGTGCAGGCCCAAAATTTAATCAGCAGCTCCTGCGGGGGTCAGTGCTACACGTGGGGGCTCGTCCGGGATCCTGTCACTCTACAAGAAACCCACCCCCCCCCTTGAGGTCACCATGGACCCCATCACAGTAGTCCGTTGGTGCGAAGCAGAAGGGACACGCTCAGAAGCGAGCGTGGCCATTGAACTCCCAGGGAGCTACTGGGAGAAGAAGCAAATCAAAGAGGTGGTACAGACATTGTCTCCAGACAGAAAGGCCTACTTGGTTGCAGTGAAACCAGACTTTGGGACTGATTGCACCTATGCCCTGATAGAGTGGGGACGGGGTGTCCCTGAAAATTTCCACGGTGCTACCATAAAATTGTCCGAGAAGACAGTGTTCCACCTGACACACCCCTGCAAAAAGCAGTTAGAACCCCTAGACAGGAACGCAGGAGCCGCCGCCCAGCGGCAGGCGGAACAACAACTGGCTGAGTTACAGCGACAATACCGTGAAATACAGGAAAAGTTTCAGGAGACATCCAGCATCATAGCAGATCGCATGGATGGACTGCGCGTCGGCTCAGAAGACCAGAGAGCTGGCCAGATGACAGCAAACCCAAGGAGGGAGCCAAGAAGACGCAGCAGGGGCTATCTGCAAGAAGTAACTATTAGGAAGGATTTCCGCATTGATGGCCAGATAGGAGAAAAGGGACAGAAGGGCAAACTGTCTTACACCAGCCTCCTACACCAAATAGAGCTGGGGCTACAAAAAGGATATCTGGAATCGGAAATCAGAGAGGCTGTGATCCACGCCATCAGCCCAGGCTCAAGTGTTAGGGGCATGTTAGAGAGAAAGAGTGATTTGACTTTGAACCAGCTTAAGAGGATTCTAAAAAGTTACTATGAGGAGGAAGATGCCACAGAGCTATTCCACCAACTGATAAATATTGCACAGGACAGTAAAGAGACTCCTCAGAACGTTCTGTTTCGGGCCATTGAACTCAAGGACCGCCTGCTGTTTACCTCAGGAGAGAGAGGGAGCGGGGAACAATTTGGAGCTGAGCTGGTACAGAAGAAATTCCGGAGATCCGTGACCACGGGGCTGAGGAGCGACTATGTCAAGCTCCACTTGAAGCAGTACTTGGAAGATCCCTTAACTCCAGACGAGGTCCTTCTTGAAAAAGTGAACGAAGCGGATAAGATGGAGATTGAGAGAGACCAGAAACAGAGAAAGCTTCAAGCTTCAAACACCACAAGTGCTAAAATACAGCAGGTAGGTGTCCCCTTAGACACCCAGGAGTTGAATGTGCTGGCGGCAACCATTGACCAGGGATCATGGCTTTCATCTGTACACCACCCACCCGCGAGTCAGACGGAGCTGGAGAGGCTTATGCAGACCCAGAAATAGATACTGGAGATGATGGCCATGATGATGACTCAGCTGGTGAAACTAAAGGCAGAAGGAGTTATGCCAAGGAAGGTCCCAAAAGCTACCACCATTACCAGCCCTACGAAACAAACACAAAGAGTCTGTTTCAAATGCGGAGGGATGGGACATTTCAGGCGAGTATGCCCCAGCCCACTACCCGAGGAAAACCCACATCAGTCGGAGGGAAACTTCAAAGGGCCCCAGTGAAGGAGTCAACTGGGCGCCCGGGTGCAGTAGCGAACTCCACACCGACTCACGTGCTACGGCCCACTGGAGCCACCAACAAGGCGGGGCAGAAGAAAAAGAGGCCCTCAAAGGCCAAAGTCCGAGCCACAAAGCAGGCTAAGGGTACAGCTACCAGTGGATTCCTCCAGAGCTAGTGGGACCTTCCCCAATTGTCCCCATCCAAGTGGAAGGGATCTACACAAAAGCCCTGCTGGATACTGGAGCCCAAGTAACCTTATTATACAGGGACTTCTATGACAAGCATCTCAAGCACCTGCCACTACGGAAATTGGAGGAGTTGGAGATATGGGGTTTGGGCACTCAGAACTTTCCATATGATGGTTACCTGCCAGTCAGACTCACCTTCGACCCAAGTACAGTAGGAGAGACGGAGACCTTTGACACATTGGCCATAGTGTGCCCTCGTCCTCCAGGAGCTGACAAGAGCTCTCTTATCATTGGGACAAACACTGACTTAGTGAGGAGACTACTTGCACCGCTGGTAATTAAGAAGGATACCCGCCCCACTGAAATACATCCCATGTTGGCCCAGACATACCGAGACCTTATCCAGGAGGAGAAGGCTCCTGAAGAGGGAGTGGGAAAAATCTGGCTGCTGAACAGAGGAGAGAAAATAGTCCAGCCGGGTGAAGTAATCTGCCTAAAAGCCTCGGTCAAATTGAGCTGGAAGAAACCAGGCCCTTTCATTGTCCTGGAAAACCGCAAAGAGGGGAGAAACGGACTAGAACTCATCACTGAAGTGTTGCCCACCAGAGTATTGGAGAGAACTCACGGCAAAGTTCCAGTCAGTGTCCGCAACACAGCGACAGTGCCAGTGAGAGTGCCAGCCAGGCTACTGTTGGGACGGGTCAGTCCGGCTGTTCCAGTCGAACCAGGAGGTTTGAAAGGAGGGTCAGCCCCAGAAATCCCTGAAGAAGAGTTCAGCCCAAAAAATACGCCTCTTACTCCTGCATGGAGGGAAAGGGCCAAAGCCCAACTGCTGAGATGGAGAGCAGCCTTCTCGAAAAGTGAATTTGACGTAGGATTGGCAAAGAGTGCCACCCATCGAATTCGTCTGGAGGAAGACAAGCCATTTCGGGAAAGGGTCCGGCGGATCCCCCTAGGAGATCTGGAAGACTTGAGGGAACAATTGGCTGAACTTAAGAGGACGGGCATTATCCGAGAGTCCAGGAGTCCCTACGCCTCCCCTATAGTGGTGGTCAGGAAGAAGAATGGGTCCCTACGCCTGTGCATTGACTACAGGACCCTGAATCGGAGGACCATCCCAGACCAGTACACCACACCCCGAATTGAGGATGCCTTACAGAGTCTGTCAGGAGCAAAGTGGTTCAGCGTACTGGACCTGAAGAGTGGGTATTACCAGATTCCTATGTGCCCTGAAGACAAGGAGAAAACCGCTTTCATCACCCCAGTTGGGTTCTTTGAGTTCAACCGGATGCCGCAAGGCCTGACTGGGGCCCCAGCAACTTTCCAGAGGTTGATGGAGAAGACAGTGGGTGACATGAATCTCCTTGAAGTCCTGGTATACCTGGATGATGTCATAGTCTTTGGGAGGACGTTGGAAGAACATGAAGAACGCCTTGAGAAGGTCTTGAAGAGACTTCATGATGAAGGCCTGAAACTCTCTATGGAGAAGTGCCAGTTCTACCAACCCTCGGTGAGTTACCTGGGACACATTGTGTCTGAAGAAGGAGTGGCAACTGATCCCAAGAAACTAGAAGCTGTCACTTCCTGGCCCAGGCCCACCAACGTAACTGAGCTCAGGTCATTCTTGGGTTTCTGCTCATACTACCGAAGATTCGTAGAGGGATTCGCAAAAATAGCCCACCCACTCACTGAACTCTTAAAGAAGCAGGAAGAAGCTGGTGAAAGCGCGGGTCAGCCGAAGAAGCCTAAAGAGGGGTCTAGAAGGAAGAAAGAGTCCATCCAGGATCAGTGGACTCCAGAATGTGAAGAGGCCTGCAGGAGGCTGAAGTGGAGTCTTACTACTGCCCCAGTGTTGGCCTATGCAGACCCTGCCAAACCATATGAGTTACATGTGGATGCCAGCCGCGACGGGCTGGGGGGAGTGCTTTACCAGGAGCATGAAGAGCACTTACGGCCAGTTGCCTATGTGAGTAGAAGTCTGACCCCTGCTGAAAGAAACTATCCAACTCACAAGCTTGAATTTCTGGCTTTAAAATGGGCAGTGGTGGACAAGTTGAAGGACTACCTTTACGGGGCTGAATTTGTGGTCAAGACGGACAACAACCCCCTCACATATCTACTCACCACTGCAAAGCTGGATGCCACCGGTCACAGGTGGTTAGCTGCCCTCTCAGCCTTTACCTTCAGCCTGAAGTACAGACCAGGAGTTGGTAACCGAGATGCGGATGCCCTGTCAAGAAGACCCCATGACCCCTTGGAAGAATGGACCCAGCTTACCCCAGAAGGAGTGAGGGCCCTATGGGAGGGCACAAGTCAGTACCAGAAAGGTGGAGCCAGAGCTGAAGAAGTAGGAGTATCCTCAGCGGCAGTACCCAGGTGCTACTGTAACGTCTCCCAGGTCACACAGGAGGGCCTACCCAAGTTATCCAGGAAGGATCTCAGGAGAGATCAGCAGGGAGATCCACTGTGTGGGCTGGTGCTGGAAGCATTGGAATGTCAACAGCCTGATGTACTGCGGAAGAGTCCTGAGAGGGAAGCCCAGGTGTTATTGAGAGAATGGGATCATTTGCAGCTGCAGCAAGGGGTGGTCTACCGAAGGGGCCCCTCTGATGATCCAGAAGCAAAGTGGCAGTTACTCTTGCCTGAAAAGCACAGAGAGACGGTACTGATTGCTTTACATGATCACCATGGACACTTGGGAGCCGAGAGAACTCTCCAACTAGTAAGGGATAGGTTCTACTGGCCTCACATGAGAAAAGAAGTGGAGAGCTACTGTCACTCCTGCCTCAGATGCATCCAACGGAAGACATTGCCCCAGAGGGCTGCCCCAATGGGCCATTTAGAGAGTCAGGGCCCAATGGACCTGGTTTGCATAGACTTTCTTTGTCTGGAATCCGATCTGAGTGGGCAAGGTGACATCTTAGTGGTGACAGATCACTTCACCCGTTATGCTCAAGCTTTCCCTACTAGGGATCAGCAAGCAACCACAGTAGCAAAGACTCTCGTGGAAAAGTTCTTCGTACACTATGGCCTGCCTCAACGCATACATTCAGACCAAGGAAGGGACTTTGAGAGCAGACTAATCAAAAGGATGTTGGATCTGTTAGGCATACAAATGTCCAGGACTACTCCTTACCACCCACAAGGGGACCCCCAACCGGAAAGGTTCAACAGGACTCTCTTGAACATGTTGGGGACCTTGACTGCCGAGCAAAAACCTCACTGGAGTAAACACATTGCTGCATTAGTCCATGCCTATAATAGTACCAAAAGTGATGCCACTGGATATTCCCCATACCGACTGATGTTCGGCCGTGAAGCAAGATTGCCAGTGGACCTGGCGTTTGGTTCCTCCTTGGACCACACCTCCGAGGCCTCCCATAAAGGGTATGTGGACAGACTACGGCGGAGCCTGAAGACAGCTTACGAGCAGGCTCACGCCACCTCGGATTCCAGGGGGGGGAGGAACAAGAGGAACTTTGACCTGAAAGTGAGAGTCCAGGATCTTCAGCCAGGTGACCGGGTCTTGTTGAGGAACTTAGGCATTCCAGGCAAACACAAGTTGGCTGATCGCTGGAAATCACAGCCATTTGTTGTGTGCAGGAAACTTCCAGGGCTCCCAGTGTATGAGATCAAGCCAGAAGGAAAAACTGGGCCAGTAAAAACATGGCACCGAAATCACCTCTTACCTCTCACTGAGGCAGTCAGGACAAGCACAGAGAAGGAATCCACACCCACTGATGTGTGTAGACCAGTAACCAGGTCCCAACCTGCACCTTCTATAGATGAGGGAGTGGAGATGAGCTGGCTGTGGCTTCCTGAAGATTCAGAAACAGATGCTGATGTCCTTTCGGAGGTAGAGGAGGATGATAATGGAACTCTTAGGGCAGAGGCCCCGGAATTTGTGCCGACCACTCACTCTGTAGGAGAGCCCAGTGCTTCCATTCATTCCCCACCCTTAAGCATTGAACGGAATGATGACCTTGGCCCAGAAGGAATGGACACTCCAAAAGTGCCCAGAGCAAAGAGAGACATTCGCCCACCACGCAGACTGACTTATGACACATTGGGCGAATGCTCTGAAGCCTCACAGTTTGTGAGCAGAAGAAACTTTGAACTGCCTGGTCCCTCTACTCTTGATTTAGTAAGGGACAGCCCCAGCTCACCCCTTGACACATCTGTACCAGACATGGTAGTATCAGCTGTGGGTGCACAGGATAGCTTCCCACTGTATGACAATTGGTGGAAAGCTCCTCTGTCCGTTTTGTGTGAACGTATAGAAACTAGAATGCAAGATAGGATTAGCAATTTGGACCTCTTTGGGGGACCAAAGAGACAAAGTAGGGGGAGTGTGTAGCGCTGATGTATATATATAGTACATAAATGTGTATATTGCATTCCGTAGATGGCATTCATGGACATTGAGATTGTTGAGTGTTTGGAGCCATCTAGTGGCCAATTGTTGTTAATGCAAGAAGCATTCCACTATCTGAGGAATAAAGAAGAAAGACTATTGGTTCTCAGAGTTGACCTTTGTAAATAGGAAGTTGATCAAAGACCCAGGAACAATTTCTTGCGCAGTGCATGCTGGGATTTGCTATATAAGGAGTGGGAGCAGCCATCTTGGGTCCTTTTTGGAACCGCATGGGCAGCCGGAGAGGATCTGTGAGGAGACGGGACCGAACAACAAGGCCCACGGACATTTCCATTGAGCATCGGAGGACGGGAGTCCCCCAGCAGAGTTGGCCTGGCGTTTGATCCAGCTGACGGAGCAACGGGAGGAGGTCGCCGGACTGTACGGAGCCTGTGTCCAGTTAGGTGAGTGGGTTACGGCCCACAGTTTGTTATGCCTCACACGCCATTAGACTAACACACAGGCCTCACTACATACTTCCAAGAAGAAGCGGAGGGGTTGCCTTTAGGAAGGTTGAAGGCCTAGTTGTTCGGGACGCTCTCCAGAAGGCCAAGGCAGTTAACCCACTCATTGCGGAGACATTTTTTTCAGGAAGTTTATTCGTTTTGTTTGGATTACAAATTACTTGGGAAACATTATTAGCTAGCGAAGAAAGAAGATCAAGAACTGACTGTTTGTTTTTTTTGTGAGATCTCACGGTTACCTTACAAAGTAGGGGGAGCTCCTAGGCTTAGTTTTATTTTCTTATTCATATACCTGCAGGTATACTGTTTGTTATTTGATTGCTGTATAGATTTAATTTTTTGTGCTCTCATCCCATGTTAGGAGGATAGCACAGTTTATGTACTGGTGTTTCTTTACTTGCCAATTATCAACAGTAAAAGAATACTACTGTTTAAGCATACCAGGGTTGTGGCGTATTGCTTTATTCACTCTAGGTGCCGCTCGTGGATCCTGAAGTTACAAACAGGTATCTGGTATCACATTGTACAGTATTGTATTTTATTGCACCACAGCTGTGTAAAGGGGATTGAGCCTTATCATTGGGGTTGTAGTTAGAGTGCAGGCCCAAAATTTAATCAGCAGCTCCTGCGGGGGTCAGTGCTACAGATAGATAGATAGATAGAGAAAGAAAGAAGGGAAGATAGATCGATAGATAGATAGATAGATAAAGATAGAAAGCAGGAAGGGAAGATAGATAGATAGATAGATAGATAGATAGATAGATAGATAGATAGATAGATAGATAGATAGATAGATAGATAGATAGATAGATAAAGAAAGAAATAGAACGATAGACCGAAAGAAGGGAAGGAAGGAAGATAGATAAAGAAAGAAAGGTAGATAAAAAAAGTAAGGAAGATAGATAGATAGATAAAGATAGAAGATAGTAAAGAAGGAAGATAGATAAAGATAGAAAAAAAGAAGAGAAGGAAGGAAGATAGGTAGATAGATCTAGAGAGATAGATAGATACAAATAGATAGATAGATAGATAGATAGAAAGGAAGGAAGATAGATAAAGATAGAAAGAAAGAAGATAGATAGATAGACAGTGGCAGTGCATCTATAGAGGGCGCGGGAGCGCCGCTCCATCTGTCTCAGCCGCCCCCTCTGGCTCAGCCGTGACAATGGGCACAGTGGCATCAATGGGCACACTGGCATCAATGGACACACTGGCATCAATGGGCACAGTGGCATCAATGGGCACAGTGGCAACAATTAAAGGGCACAGTGGCATCAATTGGCACAGTGGCGACAATTAAAGGGCACAGTGGCTGCGTTTGATGGCAAAGCACAGTGGCTGCGTTTGATGGCATGGCACAGTGGCTGCATTTGATGGCATGGCATAGTGGTGACAATTGATGGCACAGTGGCTGTGTTTGATGGCATGGCACAGTGGTGACAATTGATGGCACAGTGGCTGTGTTTGATGGCATGGCACAGTGGTGACAATTGATGGCACAGTGGCTGCGTTTGATGGCAAGGCACAGTGGCTGCGTTTGATGGCATGGCACAGTGATGACAATTGATGGCCCAGTAGCAGCATTTGATGGGCCCAGTGGCTGCATTTGATGGGCACAGGGAGGCTCAATAGCCGCCGGGGGCCGTCCGTGGGCTGCGAGGGCCGTTCAAGGGCCGCAATTGGCCCCCGGGCCACGAGGGCCGTTTGCTGGCCACAACTTGCCCGCGGGCCCCCACGGCCCACCGGGCATTTGCCCGGTATGCCCTATGGCCAGTCCGGGCCTGCGGGTGATTGTATATAGTGTACACCACATTTACCACTGACTAATGCAGAGTTGCAATGCAAGGAGATCAGCTCAAAGTAGTTGGATCTGTATGTTCGTTATAATTAATCGAAATTAGTCGATTAATCGATTTAAAAAAAAAAGAAGATTAATCAACACGAAAATGTTAATCAGTAACAGCCCTAGAAAATGCAAGTATTCTACTGTAATTCGTTTTTTTTTTTTTTTTTTTTTATAGAGTTGGATATTCATGACTTACAAAAATGAAAACATATACAGACATCTCTTCCCATTTTCTAGGTAGTGCAGCAAAAAATACTTACTTAGCAAAAACGTTTGCTAAATGCTACCAAGGGCTGCATTCCTAAAAAAAAAAGTCTTCTATCAGTCATGGGATCTCTATGGTGGTTTGCTTGTATCTTTTAGGTTACTTTGCAGGCGAAGCAAGGAAGCAGAAACCCCTGTATAATATTGATGTGTTTTACTAAACAAGAATGCTCTACATACAAAAATTACTTACAATTGTAGGAGAACAATACATAGCATACAGAATACTACAAATATGCAGGCTCCCATTCAAGTGAATTTCAGGACACTGGATGCTCTCATAGTGTAGATTTAGTGTCACCCCTAGGTAAAGTTCCTCCTTTGGTCTTGTGAAGTCTCTCTGGCACATACCTTTCTTTTTTGTTATGAGGCCCCTTTTGGCAAAGACCTTCCTCGGTGTTATGGAGCCCCTTCTGGCACAAACCTTCACTGGTGTTATGGAACCCCTTCTGACACAGAACATCCTTGGTGTTATGGAGCCCCTTCTGACACAAACCTTCACTAGTGTTATGGAACCCCTTCTGGCACAGGCCTTCCTTGATGTTATGGAACCCCTTCTGACACAGAACTTCCTAAGTGTTATGGAGCCCCTTCTGGCACAAACCTTCACTGGTGTTATGGAACCCCTTCTGACACAGATCTTCCTTGGTGTTATGGAACCCCTTCTGACACAGAACTTCCTAAGTGTTATGGAGCCCCTTCTGGCACAAACCTTCACTGGTGTTATGGAACCCCTTCTGACACAGATCTTCCTTGGTGTTATGGAACCCCTTCTGACACAGATCTTCCTTGGTGTTATGGAACCCCTTCTGACACAGATCTTCCTTGGTGTTATGGAGCCCCTTCTGGCGCAAACCTTCACTGGTGTTATGGAACCCCTTTTGACACAGACCTTCCTTGGTGTTATGGAATAGTGTTGTTCAGAATATTTGCATTGCGAATATTCGTTACGAATATTGCATATTCGAGTATTCGCGAATAACTCGAATATCGCGGTGAATATTCGCTATTGCGAATATTCATATTTTTTCAAATTTATTTTTAAAACAGATCACATCCTAGTGATCTCCATCGACGTCTAAAAGCATTGCTGGTATGATTAGAGACTCTGGGCTGAGTAGCTGTGGCGATCCTTTTATGTTGCCGAATATTCGCAATGCGAATATTCTTATTACGAATTTTCGCGAATACTTTCTCTGCCCTTCTTTTGCATCAGAGCCAATCAGAGTTCTCCTACCACAGTTGTCAGAGGTTAGCAACCTCCATAGCAACCAATAGGAACCTGCCTGCACGACCATTATATAAGATCACTCCCAGCAGTATTTCAGTGCAGATTTACAAGGTGGCTAGAGAGAGTGGAGTGTTTCTGTGCGTTTTTCCTGTGTATTGCGATCTTAGAGCTTAGCATTGTGCTTCCTATAGTGCTTTCAGTTCTGAGTTTCCTGCTTCTAAAACCAAATGCTTTTTTCAAAGAAAAAGACCCAACAGCTTTTCTAAAAGCTCAGATTTGTGTTGTTTTGTCCAGGTTAGTGTAGCTTAGTGTTAGATAGATTTCTGTGTAGTTAGTATAAGTGTACATTTCTTGAACCACTTGCCTACTGTGCACCTACACCCCCTTCCTGCCCAGACAAAATTTAAGCTTCCGGCACTGCGTCGCTTTAACTGACAATTGCGCGGTCGTGCGACGTGGCTCCCAAACAAAATTGGCGTCCTTTTTTTCCCACAAATAGAGCTTTCTTTTGGTGGTATTTGATCACCTCTGCGGTTTTTATTTTTTGCGCTATAAACAAAAATAGAGCGTAAATTTTTTAAAAAAATGCAATATTTTTTACATTTTGCTATAATAAATAACCCACAAAATATATAAAAAAAAATATTTTTTTCCTCAGTTTAGGCCGATACGTATTCTTCTACATATTTTTGGTAAAAAAAAAAATGCAATAAGCGTTTATCGATTGGTTTGCGCAAAATTTATAGTGTTTACAAAATAGGGGATAGTTTATGGCTTTTTTTTTTTTTTTTTTTTTACTATTAATGGCGGCGATCTGCGATTTTTTTATTGGGACTGCGACATTATGGCGGACACTTCAGACACCTTTCTGACATTTTTGGGACCATTTACATTTATACAGTGAACAATGCTATAAATATGCATTGATTACTGTATAAATGTGACTGGCAGTGAAGGGATTAACCACTAGGGGGCGGGGAAGGGGTTAAATGTGTGTCCTATGAGTGTTCTAACTGTGGGGGGAGGGGGGGTGACTGGGGGAGGTGTCCGATTGTGTCCCTATGTACAAGGGACACAATCGATCTCCTTTCTCCCTGACAGGACGTGGAGCTCTGTGTTTACATACAGAGCTCCACGTCCACGCTCAGTTACTGAGCAATCGCGTGTGCCCGGCGGCGATCGTTGCCGCCAGGCACTCGCACAGGATCAAAGCAGAGCGGCGGGAGCGCGCGCGCGCCGCCGGCGGCTTTAAAGGGACATCACGTCATATGACGTGATGTCAGGATAATGGAGTCCTCCGCCCGCCGTCATTTGACGGTGGGCAGAGGACAAGTGGTTAAGGTAGCTTAGTTTAGTGTGTGTTTAGTCTCTGTGTTTTGTTTAAAAAAAATAAAAAAAAATTAGCTTTAGTTTAGTCATATAAGTTTGTGTAAGTAGAGTTAGTGTTTAGTGCATATTAGTTTATTATTTGTAGCCCTCGTCTTTGTCCTTGTCAGTCAGTGTAAAAACAAAAATTTTTTTTTAGCTTTAGTTTAGTCATATAAGTTTGTGTAGGTAGAGTTAGTGTTTAGTGCATATTAGTTTAGTATTTGTAGTCCTCGTCCTTGTCTGCGTCCTTCAGTCAAAAAAAAATAAATAAAAATTAAAAAAAAAGTTTTAGCTGTAGTATTTTAGTTCCTGTTTAGTAGCTGTCTGTGTCGTAGTCTACGTCTTTGTCCGTGTAAAAAAAAAAAAAAAATAGGTGTAGTAGTTTTATTCTAGTTTAGTAGTTATCTACGTCTTTGTCTGCGTCTTTGTCTGGGTCTTTGTCTGCGTGCCTATCTTGCTAAAAAAACAAAAAACACTCCTTTCTCACATTTCCCCCCCCCAATAAAGTTTCCCCCCCCCCCACATCAGCAAGTATGAGCAGCATACGTGGCCATGGCCGTGGCAGCAGGGGTAGGGGAGTTACTCCCAGTGCTGGAAATGATCTCCGTTTTTGCGTGTTGTTTGCGCGCATGCGCATGCGCGGACGAGAATTTCGCAATCAATTTCGCATTCGCATTAGCGAAATTTCGCAATTTTTTTTTTTTGATAAAATATCACGAATATTCGATATTAACGAATATTTCACGAATATTCTTCTATATATTCGTGAAATATCGCAAAATCGAATATGGCGTATTCCGCTCAACACTATTATGGAACCCCTTCTGACACAGAACTTCCTAGATGTTATTGAGCCCCTTCTGGCACAGACCTTCATGGGTGTTATGGAGTCCCTTCTGGCACAGATCTTCCTTGGTGTTACGGATACCCTTCTGGCACAAACCTTCACTGGTGTTCTGGAGCCCCTTCTGTCACATGCCTTCCTTGGTGTTTTTAAAGCCCCTTTTGGCACAGACCTTCCTTGGTGTTATGGATCACCTTCTGGCACAGACCTTCATTGGTGTTGTGGAGCCCCTTTCTGGCACATACCTTCCTTGGTGTTATTGAGCCCCTTCTGGCACAGACCTTCCTTGGTGTTATGGAGCGCCTTTGGGCACAAAACCTTCAATGGTGTTTTGGAGCCCCTTCTGGAACAGGCCTTACATGGTGTTATGGAACTCCTTCTGACATAGAACATCCTAGGTGTTATGGAGCCCCTTCTGATACAGACCTTCATTGGTGTTATGGAGCCCCTTCTGGCACAGATATTCCTTGGTGTTATGGATACCCTTCTGGAACAAACCTTCACTGGTGTTCTGGAGCCCCTTCTGTAACAGATGTTCCTTGGTGTTATGGATCCCCTTCTGGCACAAACCTTAACTGGTGTTCTGGAGCCCCTTCTGTCACAGGCCTTCCTTGGTGGTTTGAAAGCCCCTTCTGGCACAGACCTTCCTTGGTGTTATGGAGCCCCTTCTGGCACAAACCTTACTTGGTATTATGAAACCCCTTCTGTCACAGACTTTACTTGGTGTTATGGAGCCCCTTCTGGCACAGATCTTCGCTGGTGGAATGGAGCTCTTTACTTTCTACCAAAGTCTTCTTCCAGACTCCCCACCCTGTGTTTAGAACATAGCTGTGTTATCTAATTTCTTATCTCTCCCCTTATTACCTGATAACATCACTTCCTATTTACGGTAACTAGTCTTCATCAACCAGTTAAAAAAGTTAATTAGCATTTGAATAGAGGAAGCCCAGCTTTTAAATTATTGATTGTAATTAAAATTTATTTGTCCAAATATTTATGCTATAAACATCTCTAAAGTAGCCACGGCAACATTTATTGTCAGTGAGGTCTACTGGATAAAAAAGCAGAAAGAGAAGAAATTCCAGGACTAACAGTTCTATTAGAATGACTTAAAATTCACACAGAAATACTGCTCATTTATTTCATAGAAGTATAACGCTCCTCTATACCCTCCCTAAATACTCTATTTAATTCTTACCTCACATTCTAGGATACAGAAAAAGACAAGGACAAGAATAACACCTATCATTATTTTCAACCTAGAAATTACCACTTGCACACCCATACCCTCCATCCACTACCTTTTTTTTGTTTTTTCTTTATGTCAGGCTTTGATTCTCTTGATCTCTCTGCCTCCTCTTTGCCTCCTCCTCATGATGGCTTCATCAGGGTTAACTACCCTACCCACAACTCTAAAGTATTACAAAAATCAAGTAACTCTATTATCAGTATACCATGTATATGTCCTTCTATTATGGAAATTTTCGACCAATTTTTGGCGCACAACATTTACAAGAGGACTAATTACCTATTACCCAAGATGTTTCCAATGCATTCTGAAATTGGGGATGATGTAGATATACGTCATGTATACCAGTTTTTGTGCAACTTATCCTGATATGTTTGGGTACTAAGAGATGTAAGGAGTGAGAAAATACATACAAAGTTTACAAAAAAAAATGATAGATATGGTAGTATAAGAATAGTTAGTTAGTGAGCCAGAATCAGAAGCTAACAGTAGGTCGTTAGTGACTTTGACAAAGGCGGTTTCTGTACTGTTCAATTACCAAAAAAACAAAAAAAAAACTGATTGGAGGGGTTAAAATAGATTATTAAGTGTCAGGTGGTTATGTAGCTTAAATATCACAACCCGTTCAAGGATCTTGGCAACTTGGGAAGGAAGGGTAAGTTAGATATTGGACGAACGTTTTTAAAAATAGTAGATCTATAGGGAACACTTTTTTTTCATTTTGGATACAGTAAGGGAGAGTGACCCCTGTCAGTTTATTGTTTGCCATCTGTGTCCCATTGGGGGAGATTTTTTTTACTTCCTGTCCCATAGCCAAACAGGAAGTGAGGGAAAATCCCTGCAAATTAATTGAATTCCTTGGGGACCTCCAGAACTAGTGTCCTTATTGGAAGATTTCCCCTTTATTGCTTTTGTGGATCCAACCCTACGCTGTATCCTGGCCTAGACCAACAAGGCCCAGGCCTAGGGCAGAACTTTTCAGGGGGACAGCACGGAAAGAGTCCCTGCCAGCTCACGCTACAATGTTAGTGTTGCGTCAATATTATGGGGTGGACTGGGCTGAGAGGCAAAGTAGTCTTCCGCCCCCCATAAAATGGCCACACTGCTTCCGGTATGCGGGTGGCCGGCATTCTGCAACTGTGGGGGTGGGGCGCTACTTCTAATTTTGACTGTCCTATCATCCTGGACCACAGACCTTCCTCACTGTGCTATATGGTTTCTGCTGCACCATTGGCATGGTTATATCTTCTTAGTCCTCTCCATAAAATTATCAGAAATTTGTGCTTAAATTAGAACTATAGGCACCACTTTTTTTTTTCATTTTGGATAGAGTAAGGGAGGGTTAAAGCCCCTGTCAGTTTATTTTTTACCATCCCTGTCCCATTGCAGAGATTTCCCTTCACTTCCTGTCCCATAGCCATACAGGAAGTGAGAGGAAATCTATGCAAATTAAGGGAATCCATTGCCCCTCCAGGCCCTCAGAACTAGTGTCCCCAGTCAAAAATTTCAGGGAGTGTCTTAAACAGAAAGGGTGTGGCCTTGACAGGAAGGAGTGGGTCATATTTAATTTAGGGACAAAAACATACTTGGGGGGCACACCCAAAAAATGCTATACATCTAAGATGGTGCTGATATAAGACCAAAGACAGTACAAAACAGATTATAGCGCACACATGCAAAAATGACATTTATCCTGCAAGGCTAGTTAAAAACACCTGAACATATTCAAAAATACAGGAGTTTGGTCACACTATATGGTAATATAGTGCTAAGCCCACTTACTGCGACAAAGTACCCCAAATTAGTGGGTCCTAACCTGTTAATAGAATGAAACAACCTAATGTCTCAACCTTGGGAGATAAACTCTTCTACTGTATATGGGAGAACTGAAGGGATTCTTCCTTTACACTGGTGGCCACTAAGAGTGTGACCAAACCCCCGTATTTTTGAATATGATCAGGTGTTTTTAATTAGCCTTGCAGGATAAATGTCATTTTTGCACGTGTGTGCTATAATCTGTTTTATATTTAAATTAGGGGGTGCACAAGTTTAGTTAGACCTAGGGTAGCACAAAACCTAAATACACTACTGGGACAACCCAAAATGTGGGATTTTCTTTTACTTCCACTTTCAATAATAATGGTAAATAGGACAAATAGAGAAAGTGAATTTTTTCAGACAGCGGTAAAAACTGTTGTGTGTTCTAATCCATCTACACTCCATCCAAAAAAAAAAAGTTTTGATTTTAGTTATACTTTAAAGCCTTGTACACACGATCAGTCCATCCGATGAGAACGGTCTGAAGGACCATTGTCATAGGTTAACCGATGAAGCTGACTGATGGTCTGATGTGCCTACACACCATCAGTTAAAAAAACGATCGTATCAGAAGGCGGTGACGTAAAACACAACGATGTGCTGAAAAAAAGTTCAATGCTTCCAAGCATGCGTTGACTTGATTCTGAGCATGCATTATTTTTAACCGATGGCCGTGCCTACTAACGATCAGTTTTGACCTATGGGTTAGGAATCCATAGGTTAATTTCAAAGCAAGTTGGCTTTTTTTTAACCTAAGGTTAAATAATCTATGGGGCCCACACACGATCGGTTTTGACTGATGAAAACGGTCCATCAGACCGTTGTCCTCTGGCTAACCTATTGTGTGTACGAGGCCTAAGTTGTCCAGGCCCATCCTGGGTTTTTTCAGTACTGCGATGATGGCGGAAATTTTGAGGATTGTTGGTACAAAACCAGTGCTAAGGGAGTCATTTATGATATTGAAAATAATGGGGCATAGAGAACTAAAGCAAGATTTATATAAATGGGTGGAAATAGGATTAAGTATGCAGGATTTTATATTAGAGACCAATTTTATCAGGGATAAAGTAAAGAGAAGTGGGAGAGAAAAGAACCAGTAAGACTGGGTGAATTAGGAAGTGATGTGGAAGAAATATGTGCAGTGTTGAGAATGTGATGCTTTATTTTGTACATTTTTGAGGAGAAAAAAAATCTAGGAATGTGCTACAGAGCTGTGTTGAGGCTGGTAACGTGGAGGGACTGAAAGGTTTTAATAATCTGTCAAGGTGCAGAAGAGTTGCCTAGGGTTGCTAAAAAAAATTCTCAATGGCATGGGAGAAGTAGTTTGATCTAGCAATCTCATTTTGACCCTGATAGACACACAAATGATCTTTCCAAACCTGATAATGAACAGTCAGGCCAGAACGATGCCACTTATGCTCAAGTCTCTGCGAGACTGCCTTCATTAAACGTAGGTGAGAATTATACCATGGAGCTGAATAGGAGAATGCAACGGTTACAATTTTTAATGGGGCAAAGGTGTCAAGAGAAGTTGAAAGAGCCTGGTTAAGGGCATCTATTTGATCAAAAAGGGTGTCAGAGGAGAAGATGCAGGATAGCGAGTGAGTGAGTGAATAACTTGTATAGCGCTACAAATGCGAACTGAATCTCCTCAAGGCGCTTTGTAACCATTTCCATCCTTATCCTTCAGAAAAAGGTGGGTCTTAAGTTTTTTCCTGAAGGCCCAATGATTTTCTTCCATTCGGATGTTAGTTGGTAGCTCGTTCCACAGTCGGAGTCCTTGGACTGTGAATCTTCGTTCTCCTTTAGACTTATAGTGGGACTTGGGGATAGGGAGGAAGTAACAGAATTTGCAAATTTGGGCTGATCAATACAAGCCAGTTGTGATAATTTACAGATCAAGACATGGAGGCATTATAAACTGCTAAGTCCTTACACACGGGCATATGTTGGTACTAAAATTACCGATCCTAATCCCTGTACACACGGGCAGAATGTCGCTAGACATTTGCTGGTACACAAATGATCAAAAATGCAGCTACATAACCACCTGACACTAAATAACCTATTTTAACCCCTCCAATCTGGTTTTTGGTAATGCACGTCCGACAGTCGGCTTCTGTCGGATGTGCATGCTGGAAAACCAGTAGACGACTGACTCTTGATCAGCGTTCTCAGCCAATTGCCATATGGTTAGTTCAGCGGCTCCCGACCGGAACTTTCAGCTGTAGTGTATACCCGGCTTTAGTCAAGGGAAGAGCAGTCAGAGACAAAAGTAAGTAATTTGCAATGATAAGGTCCAGGGTGTGTCCTTTGATCTGCATGGGGGTGCAAACTAATTAAGCTAAGTCAAAATATAAGGCAAAAAATTAAAGCAAATCAGCAAATTCACCAAAGAACGCTCCACAAGACTTGGGTGGTCGATAAACAGTAACAAAAACAGATGGGTGGGATATACAGACCTTGATAACAAGGCATTAAAAGGAAAAGAAATAGGGTACATTTACAGGGGATAAAGTGTACAACAAGTAAAAAAACAATTATATCTCCACCTTTGCCCGAGAGATATGGGAGGTCAAACAATCCGTACCCTGGAGGGGTGAGTTGGTGGAAAAGGATGCCATAATTTTGTTTGTGCCATGTTTCAGTTAAGCACAGCAAGTCCAACTATTTGTCTACAATAAAATCAGAAATAGGTAGTACCTTGTTGTTAGCAGAGCGAATGTTCAGAAGCGCCAGTCTGGTCTTCCTTGAAAGATCCATTGGAATCAGAGTGGAGTCAGAGCAGGTCAGTGAAAGTAGGCATTTGAGGTTGGCACAAGTGTAGGCTGGACTTGCAGACTTAAGCTGATAAGCAGGGATCGAGACAGCACAATTTCTTGAAGGGAGGAGACGGCGCCCAGAGCCACGATGCATGTATCTCTTCCTTCTTCCCAATATTCCGGCAGAGATCATATTTGCCTTTATCCCAAAAATGTGTTTTATTTGCAAGAGTTGAAATGCAGTATATACCTGTTTTTTCCCCACATTTTTAGGGTTGTGTTTAATGTGTGCAAAGAGAGATCACACAAATACCTCAAAGTATAACATGTATTCATGAGTATCCGCTCCATAGGGCAAGTGGGGGGCAATTGACCCCCCCTGGAAAATCAAAAAGGTAGAACCATCCCCTTCTCACACAGCCGCAAGCTGTCTGAGCGGTCCTGGGCCAGATGTCACACAGGCACAGCGAGCAGAGTGAAGCCGCCTCCCCCTCCAGTGTTTAAGTGTACACAGGGGGAGGGAACCTGCTGTGCCTGTGCCGTGCTGATGACTGATCTGAGGTACTGAATGGGGGGGGTTTGTGCTGAATGGGGGGTCCGTCTGTGCTAAAGGGAGGTCTGTACTGAAGGGGGTATGTGCTGAAGGGGGGTCCATCTTTGCTAAATGGAGGGGTCTGTGCATAATGCGGGTCTGTTCTGAAGGGGGGTCCCATCTGTGCTACATGGAGGGGTCTGTGCAGAATGGGGGGTCTGTACTGAAGGGGGTTCCATTTGTGCTGAATGGAGGGGTCTGTGCAGAATGGGGTCCATCTGTGCTGAAGGGGGGTCTGTACATTCTCTAGGCTATATTTATATGGGCATGGAGTGAAGCTGAATTATCTCAAGCTATTTCACACTGCCAGCTGGTCGCATTATCGGTAAAGCGGCGCTTTACCATCGTTGCGCTACGCCGACATAACTTTGAGAGGCAAGCACCGTATTCTTAGAGCAAATGCGCCTAACGATGCATCGGCATAAGGTAAATTCGTTGGCTTAAGCTGGCATAATTCAAAGTAGGAGGGAAGTGGGCGTGATCCATTTAAATAAGGCGTGACCCCATGAAAATTAAGGGCCGAACGAACAGCGCATGCGCAGTGACGTGGACGTATGTCCCGCACCCCTATGCGCATGCTCACAACTACGCCCAGCGTAACACCTAAGATACGCTGGCCCACTGCCTACACCCAGTGCATAAATACGCCCAAACATGCGCCCGTCGAGCGCAAAAGTACACCCGTTTTTTTGTTTGTGGTGTAAGTACTTTTGCGTCTTGCTTTGTGCCATGCCTGC
Organism: Rana kukunoris; assembly: GCA_029574335.1. Lineage (NCBI taxonomy): Eukaryota > Metazoa > Chordata > Amphibia > Anura > Ranidae > Rana > Rana kukunoris. Next base: position 161,727,870 of record CM056059.1, read on the forward strand.
TTCTAGGAAGGAAAAAAGGAAGAAGAACTTCTTCCCAGAGGAGAGGGCGATTACAATATCGGCCATGGAGAGGTACGATGCTCGCCTCCATGGGGCAGAGAGTGGCACCACAAGTGAGGCCAAAAAGGAGGAGATCCTGATGAAGATCACCGCACAGGTAAATTCCCTGGCTCATCAGGTCAGGACACCCCAGGACATTTTAAAAAAGATAAATGACCTGCGGCGCGTGGTCAAAGGAAAGCTGGGCAAACTGAGTAAGCATGCCAGGGGCACTGGAGGTGGACCAGCCAGTGCGATTAGGTTGACTCCTGAGGAGAGAGTGGTTGCCCAGTGTCTTCAGAGGGAGCAAGTGGAGGGAGTGGAGGGCTTTGACTCAGTTGAGCAGGCCTTGAGGACAGGTAAGTGTGTTTTATCTACTATCTGGTGTGTAGCATGTGGGGGGTGGAAGGGAACATGTGACAAGTGTGTGGGTCCACCAACATGTGAATGTTTTGTGTCATCCACAGATGTGCAGGAGGGAGCGGGGCCATCTGCTGCCTGAGGCCATCCAACGCCATCATCCCCGGAACATCCTGTACCCCTGGCTGACCCCCTGGGAAGCCAAGAGCCATTGGTGGAGCGGAGTGCCCAGACCACAAGTCAAGAGGTGGTTGAGGAGGAGTTGGTCCATATGGACCAGGAGGTTTACCTCTTTTTTGAGGATTCGAATGTTTTGGCTGGACCATCACACACATCCACCCCCATCATATCCAGCCCCTCAGGGTCCAACTTCATCATCTCCAGCCCCTCATGGTCCATCCCCATCATCTCCAGCCCCTCAAGGTCCTCCCTATATGGAAGGGCCCCAGCCACTCCTGGCCCCAGGAAGGCTACCAGGAAGACAAGGGGTGTCCCTGAGTTCCTGCCGGAACATCTCGCAAGGGAACAGTACCGCCAGACCCAGCATATGGGTGAAGTTGTGGTGGAGATGAGACGCCTGGCAGACAGCCTGGCCTCCTTGGGCCCCTTAAGTGACACTCTGCAGGATGCCTTGGGGAGCTTGGGGAGCTTGGGGCCACAACGGCAGAACTCGTGGCAGAAGTGAAGTTCCTGAGAGTGGTTGTACAGGCACAGACAGCTGCCATCGAGGTGGTACTCACCTGCATATCGGTGGCTTTGGAGGGCAGGCAGCCAGCCAGGGAGGGGCTAGGGGATGCTCCTCCACCTGATGCCCCACCCCCCCACCTGAGGCTCCCTCCAGGCAACTGAGGGCCATAAGCATGGGCACCAGGCGTAGCCCACGCCAGGGCAAATGATTCCATTTTTTTTTTAATATGCTATGGTGAAGAGTTTTTGTTTTTTCTTTATGCTCTGGTGAAGAGTTTTTGTTTTTTCTTTATGCTCTGGTGAAGAGTATTTTTTTAATGCCTGAACATGGACAGTAGTGCAGGCTACAGTGTGACTGGCGTGTGAATGTGGGGGTGACATACCTGCCAGCAAGGTGTGTCACCCTGGGTCGTTGGGGAGAAGTTATCCTCACGACTGTGTGAATGTGGTATGAATGGACAGCGACATCATTGGGGCCTTGGCGCGGCGTTGCTGCTCCCAAGTCCTGCATGTTGGACTTGGGCTAATCCAATGTGATGTGGATGTGGTGTGTGTGTGTGATCTAGGGATCACAGTGGTGTGCATGCGTGCATTGTCCGCAAGCCATGATGGATGTGTGTGTGTTTAACGTTCAAAGATACGTTCCATGAGGCACCTCCTGATTGCTGTTCCCTCAGCAACGGGTTAGCCTCTGGCAGGGGGGGACTGTCTGGTTGGGGGGTCAGGTCATCACATATGTCAATCTCCAGGCCCTTTCTCACGGCAAAGTTGTGCAGCATGCAACATGCACGGATGATCTGGCACACAAAGATAGGGTAATACAACAGGGTACCCCCGGACTTATCCAGGCATCGGAAACAGGACTTCAGGAGACCAAATGTGCGCTCCACCACTGCACGGGTGTGTATGTGAGCATCATTGTATTTTATCTCTCCTCTGGTTTGGGGGTTCCGGAATGGAATCATGAGATGGGGCCCAGGTACATATGCCGAGTCACCTGGAAGGGAAAAGACAGGAGGATGTTAGTCGTGCATGTGCCCCTCGTGATGTCTGCATCATGGGGTCGGACAGTCATGCCTGACTCCCATGTCACTCACCAACCAACCAGCTGTCCTTGTACACGTTCTGTTCAAATTCCGTTGGGATGGGGCTTTGACGGTATATGTAGCTGTCGTGGCTGGCCTCTGGGTGTTTGGCACGGACGTGCCATATGAGGTCTTTGGCATCGGCTATCACCTGTACATTGATGGAATGCCAGTGCTTACGATTGCCGTACATGTGCTCTGTGGCACGGGGGGCTGTAGTGCCACATGTGTGCAATCAATGGCCCCGATGGTGCGTGGGAATCCGGCAATGCTGTCGAAATCCTGCATTGCCTTCTGCCGCAGATGCTCATTGGTGGGTCTGATGATGTGGTGGGACATGCATCTGAGGATTGCGGGGACAACCTGGTCCACACATCTGCTCATGTTGGTTTGTGACATCCCAGCCACAACTCCACTTGTAGGCTGCAAAGAGCCACTGGCAAAGAAATGGAGTGTTGCCAGTACCTTGGACCCCCCGCCCATTCTGGGTAAAATCATCACCCCTAACGCCAGAGTCAAAAGTCTCGGGGTCATCTTCCACTCCTATATGACAATGGACGCACAAATAGGGTCAGTAGTCAGCGGATCTCACCATCTGCTACTTGTGACTGGGAAAAAACCCTGGGAATCAATCTCACCTTCACTGAGAACCCTTCATTGGTTACCAGTAAAAGACAGAATTGCTTTTAAAGCACTCTAACGCATAGATGTATCCATGGGAATGCTCCCTATTATCTATGCGAAAAAATAAAAGCTCATAATCCCAATCGTGTTCTGCGATCCACCAATCAAAATCTACTCCAGATACCGAAAGCCAACTACAAGTCCAAAGGAGATAGAAGATTCGCAGTCCAAGGTCCCAGACTATGGAAAGCTTTACCAACCAGCATTCGGTTGGAGGAGAACCACTTAGCATTCAGGAGAACGATCAAGACTCATCTCTTTTGATATCAAAGGAGACAGGAACATCAAGCGCCCAGAGGCGATTTAGTTTGCATGTGCTGCGCTATACAAGTTTTCATTTATTCATTCCCAGTGGCTGCAGTACATGTGAGCGGTGTGTCTTGCTGGTGATGTCATCATGCAGGACTGTGGCTAATTCCAGGATGGCATCAGGGCTGAATCTGAAGATGCGATACACCTTCGATTCCCCCATGCCAAAGACGTTCATGCGTGTTCGGTATATCCTCTCTCGTGCCCTCCTCCTTCTACGCGCCTCTGCACACACTAGTAGTGCTATGAGCATGCCTGCCCCTGGCATGTTGGCAGGCAAATGTGTTGTCCTGCAAGTGTGATTGCTCAGCTCGTCCGTAACGGTGCTGCTGTAGTTGCTCTCCAGCTGACTTGCGCACGACTGGTGCAAAGTTACCCCTGCATTATGAGGGGTAACTTTAGGCCGGACTTACGTCTTACACACAGCGCGCGTAGCCTGCGTCGGGCGCACGTACGTTCGATAATCGGCGTATCTCCCTCATTTGCATATTTGAATGCAAAATCAATGGGAGCGCAAGATGCGCCCAGCATAAATATGCGCCCACGCTACGCCGGCTTAGAAAAGTTACGTTGGTCGGAAAAAGCCTAGTTTCAGGCGTATCTGGTTCTGTGGGTACGGCGCATAGATACAACGGCGCACATTTACACTTACGCTGCGCATATCGAGATACGCCGGCGTAAGTTCTTTGAGAATCTGGCCCTTAGTGTATATGGAATAGACACCCCCAAGCCTACTCCCTTTGCAATATGACTGCTCAAGGACTTGGTCAGTTTACAATCACACAATCCTAAAAGATGAGTCATTAGAAGTAACCAGAATAACCAGTATATTAGAGTCTAGACATGTGCGTTCCCGTTCGTAACAAATGGATTTTCTTACAAATTTGTTAGTATTCGTACATTCTGATCAATTCGAACATCCGAAAAGCTGAAAGAACCAAAATACAAAAATTACGGAATTACGAATAAGCAAAATACTGAACAATCGAAAATATGAACCTACGATTGGACAATCTTACTAAAATACGAAACACCGAAAAAGCAAAAGAACGAAAATTACATCTATAACGAACAACTTGCATTCCGTATTTTCATTCGTATGTTCGTATTTTCATTCATATGTTCGTATTTTCATTTGTGTGTTTTGTAAATCCGTTTCTTTGTCTGTTGGTAAATTTGTGTACTTGTATCATTCTTTCAAATGGGCACTGAGCAGTGTAGTTCGTGAGTAATGTATCTTACTTATTATCTTGGCCAATCAGCTTATCTCTTTTGTGCTGAGTCACATTGGACAGTGTAAAGCCTTGTACACACGATCGACTTCAAACAAACTTTTCTGTGGATTTTTGTCTGAAGGGAGTTGGCCAGACTTTTGAAACCGAAAATGTTTGGAAAACGCTCATTTTGACGTTTGTTGGCAAAAAGTCAGACCGTGTGTACGGGGGGTTAAGAGAAAGTCTATCTTAATATGTATTAGCCGCGTGTTGCGATGTATTTACGAAAGTACAAAATTACGAATCCATCAAAGGAAAATTAATATCTACCAAATTACGAATTTCGAATCAACAAAAATAAATTAGACAGAATTATGAATCATTCAGTATAAACAAAAAAAAAACTGTTACGAAAATACGAACGGGTCCGAACATGAAAACTTACGTCTTACAAAATACGAACGGGTCCGAATAGGAAAACTTGCGTCTTACGAAACACGAATGGGTCCGAATAGGAAAATTGAGTCTTACGAAATTACGAATCTTTACGAATCTACGGAACGAGATGAAACTGAACAAAAAAATACGAAAATATTTGTTGTGCACATGTCTATTAGAGTCTTTATTAGATGTCTGTGAGGCCAACATTAATAAGGGATATCAAATATGCAATTTCCTTATCAGTACATCAGCATTATGACTGAAAGATCTGGGTACAGTAGGGGGACAAATTTACAAATCGGTCACAGTGCAGTAAATTTATTGGGATTTTATGTGATAGACTAAAGCCGGCCATACACGATTCGAATTTCGATCGAAAATCGCATACGAGCGTGAAATCGGACGATTTTCGTATCATTAGTGTGCTTGTTCGACACACGATTTTCGTACAACAGGCGAAATTTCAAAAACCAACATGTTGTTTTTTTTTTTTGAAAAACGCCAAAAAATCGTATCGTTAATGGTAGAGTTGGACAATTTTTCCCAAGAAACATAACTGCGCATGATCCGAAGAAAAAATAAACCGGAAGGAAAATATACCGAAAAAAAACCCGAAAGAATGTTCGTGTATATAAAGAAACAATGATTTTGATAAAGAAAAAACTTTAGTCCAAGCCAAATTCAAGTGCCAACAAGTCTGCAAGAAAAAGGCTTGTCCATGTATAAAGCTCCTATCACACCTTTTATGTCGTGACATTAACAAAATATAAAAATGTGTTAGCACATCATGCACATAATGCTTAAAATAAATACACTCCACACCAATTTATAACAAGCACAGATTTATTGTGCCAAACCCAAATAAAGGAATGGTTTCATGTTTGTACCCGTATATATGAACATGTAGAAAAATATTTTCTTCAGAAAAATAGAACTCTTCATATAAAATCACTATAAATTTTTGTACAATAGTAGTGCAATTATAAAAAGGTTGGTAGGGATGCAATGTTCTAGTGTCTAGAAGTGGACAACAACAAGAAAAACTGTCCATATGTGCACTAGTTTTCTCACATAATTTTAAACTTTAACCACTTAAGACCCGGACACTTACGCTGCTAAATGACCCAAGGTGTTTTTACAATTCGGCGCTGCGTCGCTTTAACAGACAATTGCGTGGTCGTGCGACGTGGCTCCCAAACAAAATTTGCGTCCTTTTCTTCCCACAAATAGAGCTTTCTTTCGGTGGTATTTGATCGCCTCTGCGATTTTTATTTTTTGCGCTATAAACTAAAATAGAGCGACAATTTTGAAAAAAATCACTATTTTTTTACTATTTGTTATAAAAAAAATCAAATAAACTAAATTTTAGTAAAACATTTAGGCCAAAATTTATTTAGCCACATGTCTTTAGTAAAAAAAAAAAATCGTAATAAAAAAAATAGCTACCTAGCGGGAACAGCGACACTAATACAGCGATCAGAAAAATGATCGCTTAGTGACGCTGGCAATAGGGAGTGAAAGGGTTAACTAGGGCGGTGATCAGGGGGTTAAAACTTTATTAGGGGGGGTGGGGGGGCTATCCTGAACCTAACACTAACTGTTTTTTACAGTGCCTGTCACACTGACACTAAATGCAGTGATTAAATCACTGCATTCAGTGACACTGTGACAGGGGGGTGGGGGGGGCGATCACAAGGGGTTAATATGCCTATGTGAGTGTGTGTCAGTGTTGTGTTGGTGCACACTTACTGTGGATGTCTTCTCTCATCAGCAGCGCTGGGAAACAGCGCTGCGATGAGAGATTACATCATTTCCTCCTTCCTGTGTAAACACAGGAGGAGGAAGTGACAGGCTGGGAGCGCGCTCCCATTGGCTGGGAGCGATCGCGGGGGGGGCGGAAAACATGGACATCCGCCCGCTCGTCGGCGATCGCTCCCAGAGCCAGGGGGACCGCCGCACGCCGCGGAGGGGGTCCCGATGGGACCCCCGAACCGCACTAAGGCGAGGACGTAAATTTACGCCCTTGTGCCTGTACGAGCCATGTTGTGGACGTACATAGGCGTGCGGGGGTCCTTAACTGGTTAAATATGCACAGTTGGTATATATTGTACTAGCCAGTACATATGGTGCAAACATTGCCTACATGTGCTCTGCAATTTGGCAATTATTACAATCCTGTTGGTTAGGAAAGATGGACAAGAACACTGTAGATCAGGTAGGTACTCTGGGCACTCCAGCTGTTTTAAAACAAAAAGTCCTATCAGACCTTGCAACGCCCTAAAAATCACAGGTATGAAACCTAGAGGCAGAGGCATGATGGGATTTCTAGTTCCACCACAGCAGGAGGGCCGAGCTTGCCTCCCATTACTATAGGTGTTCTAGTCTGTTCTAATGTCCATTTGTACAATCAGTAGAGACTGTACAGATGGACAACATGATTTTTTAATTTTAGACAATTCCCTAAAAATTTGTGCTTTGCACTAGAGAGAAGGGATATGCAATTAGCGGACCTCCAGCTGCTGCAGAACTACAAGTCCATATACCTTGAGAGATTGAGGCATTATGGGACTTGTAGTTTTGCAGAAGCAAAAGGCCTGCTAATGGAATATCACTGCCATAGAAAATACAGATGAACAACAAAAAACATTCGTCAAAAGTTACATATGTGCAAAAACGAGCAAGGGTATGCATGAAAAACCATTCAAACTTGTTCTACTTTTTTCAATGATCTCTGAAATTCTGCATGTAAAAGAATTCAAAGTAGTTTGACATTTTTCAATGTCATCACATAATGACTTTAAAGCTGCGATTATTCCATGTGCTGATGTGCTATCAAATGTTGAACTACATGAAGCAGACGATTGGACACCTAGAAAAAAAGAGAAACATTGAAATGCTAAAAAAATTATCGAACTTCCAAAAAAAATAAAAGATTTTTAAATATAAAAATTACCAGAAGTGGACACATGGCTGCTCTCATCACTCCCTTCAACAGGCTCCAGTATGGTTACAGTTGTTCCCAGGCTCCAGTATGGTTACAGTTGTTCCTGTTGCCATTTCAGACTGAGCATGTCTGCTCCAAATCCTGATCTAGTATTTCCACCTCTTCACATGTCTTTTTGAGGCTTCCTATAAAATGCAATAAAAATATAAATGACGTTTGGGTGCAGGTAAAGCATTGCAATACAATTTTTACTTTTAAATAATCAGAAAACGTTGTATTTTTGTAGAGTCAACCAACATAATGCAATGTAGACTCCCATGGAAAATAAGTGAAAGCAGAAAGGAAGCACATGGCATGTTCAGACAGCATATATAGAACATACTCCAAACAACATGGCATATGCATACAATAACATAATACATGTCTATTTAAAAATTTAAAATATAGTACTTACTTTTGTGGAGAATTTTGTTGATTTTTCTTAGTTGATTTTCTTCTCTCAACTTCAGGTCAGACCATCGCTTTCGTAACTGATCTTTTGTGCGATCACTGCCATGGCGTTTTCGTAACACACGTTGCACCCTCTCCAATATTGCATCTTTGCGTATATTCATGTTGGTATACACTTGTTCACGACAATCGTAATTCTTCTTTTGTAGGATATTCACCATGTCTACCATCTCCTCCAAAGACATGTTGGTGGCTTTCTTCTTTATCCTTCTTTTGCTTGTTTTCAATGGCAGACTTTCCTCTATCACCACCTCCACAATCTCCTCCCTTTGCTGTATCTCTGGTGCTGCACCTGGAGAATCTGCCATGTGCTCCTCAGCCATGGTGTCTGCAACCGTGCACTGTACAGAGGAGGCGTGGAAGCCGTGCACTGTCTTACAGAAGAGGCGTGGCCTGTACATGATCTATCACATGTGATTATGCGAACGTATACAGTGTTCGTGACGTAAGAAGGAATATTCTTACGATAACAGATAATTCAAACGTATCTATCTGGGGACTCTATGTTGATCATGAAAGAAGAGGTGCGGCCTGCAGACGGTGAAACACATGTGATTATACGACCGTCTACGGGGTTCGTAACATAAGAAGGAATAATCTTTCAATAGCACAGAATTCAAACATATCTATCTGGGGACTCTATGTTGATCATTAAAGAAGAGGCGTGGCCTGTACATGAACCATCGGTTCGTGACGTAAGAAGGAATATTCGTTTGCTAACTGAGACTTCAAACATATGTGAGGTAAATTAATGTAAGTACACTGTTGATCATTTAATGTGTCTGTGTATGTTTGGAGTTCAAAATTGTAGCTGTTTTGTTGTGGTATACAGGTCTGCTTTTTCTAGATGAGCATTTTTAAATATTGAGTGATGTCTCTATCTATCTATATATCTATCTGATTATTTAGATATATATATATATATATGTACAGATAGATAAATAGATATAGGTATCTATATAGATAGATTTACTTTTTTCACTCTCATTTTTTTCCCCCTTTTTAAAGGACAATGCCTTTCAAATTGACTTCGCCAGATTTCCTACCTCAATTTATTGAGAAATACCAAGAATTATACTGCTTATGGGATGTTAAATCAAGGGATTATTCTAATCGCTCTAAACGTGATGAGGCTATCAAAGAGCTAAAAGAAATATGCAAATCTGTTTGTGTTGAACCCACAGAACAGTATGTGAAGAACAAAATTGCCAATTTGCGCACAGTTTTCAAGAAGGAGTATAAAAAAATACAAGCCTCCAAAAAATCTGGTGCAGGAGCTGAAGACATGTATGTGCCACGTTTGTGGTACTTCAAAGACCTGATGTTTTTAGCTGACTCAGATGATCCCAGAGAGTCCCATTGTAGTCTTCAAACAAGTGGGGCATCAGACTCCAGTCTATTATCGGAACCAGAGGAGATTTCTCTAACCCAAACACAGGTAAATATGTAGAATCATATGTTGGAAAATGTATTTATAGAACTTTCAAGAGAATCGAGAAATACATCACTGTACTATCTAGCATGAACATGTAATACATATTAAAATTATAACAATGTCAGTAAATAAAGAAAAACATTGTTGCACTCATTGTGAAATGTATAATCTTGACTACACTATTCCCTTCTTCCATTGTCCCCAATCCATGTCTTGATAGAACCAACACTAGGGGGACAAGGTGTTCGTGCTCTGTTATAATATATTTTTTCTCCTTTTTTTGGTAGGCGGTATTGTGTGCCTGTCATCAGCACAGGGTTAATTAGCACTATGTAGACAGAAGTTCAGTGGTCAGACAAAGTAGAATTACATAACTCCTCCTCCAAGCTTTAACAGAACACTAGTGAAAGTACCAAACAACTGAAGTAGAAGGGCTTTGATATATATATATATATATATATATATATATATATATATATATATATATAATCATGGCAGAGGCATGTTCTTTTACACATTACCACCAATTTTTAAACAAAAAATGTATATTACCTAGCTATATAGAATCCGGCCATGCAACTGCCCCCCTGCCTACAAAATAATCGGTATAATTTAGACGATTTTGACGAGCATTGGCAGTTGGTAGTCTAGGCCTTGCAGGAGCTAAATTTTCCAAACCAGTACTGTCATTTCGCCAGTCACCTGCCACAATTATCCCACTGGTAATGTCTTCCATATCGACTGCAGATGATGGCATGTATGACACTGTTGTGCGGCGTAAAAAATTGTGTAGCAAACAGCAGCACTCCACAATAATGTCCACTCTTTCAACTGCTACATTTATAGCAGTGTGGAAGATTCGAAATCTGCTGGCCATAATGCCAAAGGCATTTTCAACCACCCGTCTTGCCCTTGACAGGCGATAATTGAAGATCCTCTGTGGAGCTGTTAAATTACGTAAAGGGTAAGGTTTCAAAAGATTTTCATGTAGAGCAAACGCGTCATCCCCAATAAAAACAAAATTCAGTCCTTCCACAGTCTCAGTAGAAGATGGAAGATGCAAAACACCTCCTTTCAATCTGTTCATGAACTCACTCCGCTGTATTACTCCTCCATCAGAGTTTCGTCCATTTTTCCCTATGTCCAGGTATATAAATTTGTATTTTGCATTCACAATCGCCATTAAGATTATGCTAAAGAATCCTTTATAATTACAATAAAACGATCCTGAATTGGCTGGTGGGGTGATCCTTACATGTTTCCCGTCAATTGCACCACCACAATTTGGGAAATTCCACATATCCTGGAATTCTTTGCCAATGTCTTTCCATTCCTGGGAATTTGTGGGAAACTGTTGATAAAAAGACATACAAATATTTAGCATTAACATGATTTATTAATGTTAAACACATTTTTTTATAGGATACTACAAGCCCAGTACCACAGCAGCCTCCTGACCCATCAGGTCTGATGACTCAGAGAGGGAAAAGAAGAAAGGATTCAAATTATGACACTGCTAGTTTGCTGAAGGATGCATCATCCATTATGAAACAAAAAGATGATGAATGTGATGCTGTGGGTTACCTTGTTGCACACAAGTTACGTAGGATGTCCATGCAACAGCGAGATTTGTTTGAATCACTGCTCCATAAAATGATTGGTATTGGACTTAAGGGACATCTTACCCCTAATACTGATCTTACTGGGTATCAGGGATGTCCATCTCATTCACCTGTACCATCTGTCCTGAACTGGCAGATGACTAATCTGTCCCAACAAGGAAGCGCAAGCTGGGCAATGCACCAAGAACCACATCAAGGTTCATGGTTTCGTGAGCAACAATACACTAATCTTTGACTATAATTAAATAAAATCTGGATTGTGATATCTGTTGTTCATGTTGCATTTGAAACGGCCATTGTTAATTAAATATTAAGTTTGAATAAAAATATATTGTTTCCCATTGTCTATTTTTGTACATGGATTGTGTATAGATTTCTGCACATTTTAGACACATCGCTCATATTGAAATTGAATTGCATATGTACTTTTATGTAATATCATTCAGACAGTTCATCATGTTTTTTGTTTTTACCTTTAAATACTGTGGTTGTAGCACCTTTATTAGGGCTTTACACGTTTCCGGTATTATTCGACCTAACGATTGGGCTGAAATTCCAGTGGAAAACTTCAAGTCTTCAAAAGACCTGCCTGTTGCCAAGAAACGGAGGGTTGCCATAAGCCTCTCGTCTGCGCCGATAGCCTTTCTCATACAGGAGTCTTGTTTGGTGATATGTGGCCCAACATACAATAACAGCATCTCAAATGACTCCTGTGTCATACGCAAATAATTACGATAATCTTCAGGATTATTTTCCCTCGATCACGGGGGTTAAATGTGCCTATGTGTCTGTGTGTCAGTGTAGTGTTGTTCAGACTTACTGTGCGATGTGATCTCTCCTCAGCGGTGGTTGAAAAAACCGCCGAGGGAGAGATCACATCACTTCCTCCTTCCTGTGTTTACACAGGAGGAGGAAGTGACACTGCAGGGGAGCGTGTGGATTGGCTGAGAGCGATCCGGAGGGGGCGGACAAAAATGAACAGCCGCCCCCTCTGCACGGATCGCTCGGCCAGGTAACCGGACCGCCGCATGTACGGGGGGGGTCCCGATCGGACCCCCGAACCCCCTCAAGGCACCAACGTATATATACGTTGATGTGCCTGTCGGTGCCATTCTGCCGACGTAAATGTACATGCGGCGGTCCAGAAGGGGTTAAAATCACTGCTCCAGGAGCAGTGATTTTAATGATGCCTAAATTTAAAAAATTCTAATAAAATTCCTTTAAATATTGTATCTGCTCGGTGTCTATACATGTGATAACGTCTTTAAATAGCACAATTACCTGCCTGCCAGTAAATTAGGAAGAACTGATCTTTCTAAGCTATACAGTGTATAAATATATGTACAACTCCTAGGGATGTATATATATCCTCTACACACTGTAAATTAAGCTAAACTGACTAGCCTGCCTGCCTGCTCTATCTAGCTATATAAAAAGACAATCTCTCTGTCTCTCTGACTGCTCTCATTAACAAGCAGGAACACACTACACAAGGCCGCCCAGCAGGCGGCCTTTTATAGTGTGGGGCGTGTGCTAAAGCCCTGAGCCATAATTGGCCAAAGCCACCCAGGCTTTGGCCAATTATGGCTCTTCGTTTTTTGCGCGCTGTGATTGGCCAAGCATGCGGGACATACAGCATGCTTGGCCAATCATCAGCGCGCAATGCCGCAGTGAATTATGGGCCGTTTTGCGTCACTCAAATTTGGCGCTGTAACGGAATGAACCGTGACAGACTGAGATATTCCTATGTCTAGGGTCACCTTATGTCCACTAATGCCATAGGGTGACAAAGAATCACAAGTCATATATTACATGAGATGGGACATTAATAATAATTCATATTGCAGGACTGGAATATTACAAAGTGGATGTCTTGAGATATCACAAGCTGTTGCCTATTTAATATGGGCGCACATGCTTTTGAAAGGTGTTAATTCAGGTCAACCAGACAGTGACACATACCTTTGTATAATAGGCTATTGAAATATCTTAAGGTGTTGGCTATTCACTGTAAAGACATTTCGTTGAAAAGGTGTTGATTGCACCCACTCTCACAAGACTCTGCCATTGTGTGATAAAGCTGTCTAGATAACTTATTCAACTAGATGTCTGTGTTATTAGTCAAGGTTAATTGAACTCTTTTGATGATGCGGTGCCGTCATGTCTAGCTACCAATTAAAGAATTATCCTCAGTGAGTGAATAGGGGGGTGGGGACTGCATTGTCCTGTGATGAACTGTATTTTGCTGTACTGGATATATAAGCAAGCTAAGAACCAATAAAGTCATTCATACATTTTGGAAACTAGAGAACGGAGCGCAGTCTCGCTTATTCTGGGAAATGGAATGGATCATGTCTGCCTGGTTGTTGGTGTGTCGGATAAGCTTGTCGTGGTTGGATGGAAGGTCGTAAGCGGTGGGGACCGTAACATTTGGTTGGCAGCGGTGGGATGATTCCATCATCAGAAGGACAGCTACAAGGACACAGGACAATGGAGACGCTGTATGAACGGATGAAGCTCTCTTCCCTCATGGACTTACTGGAGAGCCGGGGCAGACCGACCAGCAACCGTAAGAAAAGGGACATTATAGCAGAACTGGTCGAAATGAATAGAGCTAAGAGGCCCAGCGTAACAGACAGGACACCCGAGGAAGAATTTTTTGATCGGGCTGTTAGACATGGACTGGCACAATATGGTCCTAATCCTCCACCGGAGATCATAGACCGGGTTATAGCGGCTGTAGATGCCACCTTGCGACAGCGAAGAAGTGCTGCAGCAGCTGAAGAGAGAGGAGAGGTGCAGATACCAGTCTCCATGGAAGAAGAATTCCAAAGGAGGTTACAAGAGATGCGGATACAGCATAGAGGACCAGTATCAGAGGAGGTCCTGTTGGGATGGTCGGATGTGATTCGGTGCCAACTCTGGAAGGAAGCGTTAGCTCTGGAGCAGCAACACCAAGGAAAGGTCCTGCCCTCAATCTATGCAAGGTACTGGCCGCAGTATGACGTACGAATGCTGTTGTTGGGGAAACAACCAAAGCAGGAGTGGATAGCAGAGTTAAGCAGGCTGATCCGGGCAGAGATGCAGCTGGACGAGAGCTACAGAGCCCTCCAGTGGTATGTAGCCCAAGAGTGCCAGTGGTCAGCGGATGACAGCCCCACAGAAGGCTATGACTATGATGGCCTGGGATTGTTGTATTGGAGGATGTCCAGTGATCCCGACTTCGGGGATGATCGGGAGTGGCGCTTGGAGGACATAATGGAGCACAGAGAGGAAAAATTGAATATCTCGGGAGGCCACTGGTCACAGGAAGATTTAGAATATCTGGCCATTCAAGAATGGGAGCTGGAGGTCGCCTACAGACAGCTGCTAGACTCCGCTCAGCAGCAGGGTGGGGCTCCCATTGCCTGGGACTATGAGGAAAGTTCAGATGACAACTGTGAACTCCTGGCTGATGAATCGGCAGTGGAAAAAATGGAGATTGCCATCCCTAACGCCATAACGGATGGTGTGGAGTTCCAGAGAGCCGGGGCGGTTGGCCCCTTTCTCCAGCAACAAGCTGAGGTGGTAAAGCTTTTACCCCCAGCTGAATCACTGGCAACAGAGCAGGGTGCCCCAGGCCTCTGCTCCCAACTAGCAGAAGAGGGGGACCCTGTGGTAGTGGATGGGACTGTGGTCTCCACTCACAGTAACCCAGCGGAAGAGCTGGCAACAGAACAGAGTGTCATAGGCCTCTGCTCCTCACTAACAGAAGAGGGGGACCCTGTGGTAGTGGATGGGACTGCAGTCTCCACTGGCACAACCCCAGAAAATGGTACAGGACTGGGACAGGAGGATGTCGGCTTTGCTTTGCAAGCACCAGGGGTTTTTCACCTAGCACCAGTGGATGGGACTTCAGTCTCCACTGGTATACCCCAGGAAGGGGGGGCAGTTGGCCCAGACCCCCAACAGCATGATGGACTGAGCCCAGCCACCCTGCCTTCTCCCCAGCGGCAGGCGTGTTCTCTGAGAGAGGCAGAGGTTGGCGGGGTGAGTAATGTTCAGTTTGGAGCCATTTATTTGGGGTACAGTATGGATACCAGCATTGGAGGACTGGAACTACTGACGGACTTCGGAGTCAACCTGTTCGGGGTTCCCACCTGTGTCCGTCTCCCACCGAAAGGGGAGAGATGTAACGGCATCACCCGTGACAGACTGAGATATTCCTATGTCTAGGGTCACCTTATGTCCACTAGGGCCATAGGGTGACAAAGAATCATAAGTCATATATTACATGAGATGGATACATTAATAATAATTCATATTGCAGGACTGGAATATTACAAAGTGGATGTCTTGAGATATCACAAGCTGTTGCCTATTTAATATGGGCGCACATGCTTTTGAAAGGTGTTAATTCAGGTCAACCAGACAGTGACTCATACCTTTGTATAATAGGCTATTGAAATATCTTAAGGTGTTGGCTATTCACTGTGGTGGTGGTGACCGTTACAGGTGCGAACGATCGCTTTTGTTCGAATTTCGTCGAACGTACGAACAGACAATTTTCGAGTCGAACATACGTTTGTATCGAACGTGAAGCTCATCCCTATCCTTTACCCTAGTGCAGTCCTCCTTCACTTACCTCATCCTTCCATTTTGCTTTTAAATGTCCTTATTTCTTCTGAGAAATCCTCACTTCCTGTTCTTCTGTCTGTAACTCCACACAGTAATGCAAGGCTTTCTCCCTGGTGTGGAGTGTCGTGCTCGCTCCCTCCCTTGGACTACAGGAGAGTCAGGACACTCTCTACATTGCAGATAGAGAAAAGAGCTGTGTGTTAGTGGGCGTCCTGACTCTACAGTAGTCCAAGGGAAGGGGCGAGCACGACACTCCACACCAGGGAGAAAGCCTTGCATTACTGTGTGGAGTTACAGACAGAAGAACAGGAAGTGAGGATTTCTCAGGAGAAATAAGGACATTTAAAAGCAAAATGGAAGGATGAGGTAAGTGAAGGAGGACTGCACTACGGTAAAGGAAGCTATTTAGGAATAATAAATTGCACCTTTACAACCCCTTTAAGTGGTTAACTTTCTATCATCTGGAACCAGTCTTCCCATTCTCCTCTGACATCAACAAAGCATTTTCCTCCACACAACTGCCACTCTCTGGTTATTTTCTCTTTTTCCCACTATTCTCTGTAAACCCGAAGGAAGGTTGTGTGTGAAAATCCCAGTAGATTAGCAGTTTTTGAAATACTCGGACCAGCCCGTCCGGCACCAACAACCATGCCACATTTAAAATTACTTAAAGGAGTTGTAAAGGAAAATGTTTTTTCACCTCAATGCAATCTATGCATTAAGGTGAATAAACATCTGATGCTGCCCCCCCCCCCCGAGCCCCTGTTATACTTACCTGACCCCTCGAAAGTCCTGCACGGTCCCGATATCCTCTTTGCCGCTCAGCCTGGCCGCTGATTGGCTAGAGTGGATGGATTGACAGCAGCGCAGCCATTGGCTGGCACTGCTGTCAATCACATCCAGTGACGCGGCGCCGAGGGGCAGGGCCGAGTGATACAGGGAGCGGCTATGGCCATGAATTATATGACTTCTTACCTGACATGGCTCTTTAAAGCGGAGGTTCACCCTAATTTGAAACTTAGCGTTAAACACAAGGGCTCAGTGTATGTATTCAAAGTTCGCTGTAAAAAAAAAAAAAAAAAAACGATTGCATACCTTTTTTCTCTCTCCTAAACCAGGCACTTCCTGGTTTGGCTCCCGCGGGACTGGGCATGTCGCTTTGGTTGCGATCACCGCATTGATTCCTGGGATTACTCAGCAATGTCTCGTGACGCTGCCCAGGAGACAATTCTTTTGCTCAGCAGCAGAAGAACTCTCGCGTGATTTTACACGTCACATGACTCTTGCAGCCGGTCATGTGATGAGGGCGGATACAATTCTGCCATTTTAACTGATGGAAAACAGGTGTAAATGCCATTACATCCTGGTGGGCTTTCAGAGTGCCCACAATCAAGATGGAATGTCCATCTATGATTTTTATAAAATATCTTTTCCGGGACAAAGACAATGCTGGCGGCTAGAAGATTAGGAGACATGATTTGCAGATTCACTAATTAACAGTGCAAGAATGATCTAAAAATAAAAAGACACATTTCCGCGGAACCCCCACTTTAAGTCTAAACATTTCTCTAGCTGCATTACCAATCTGCTAAACTTTGTATCCTGCTTATCACAATCGATTATAATAACAATCATCTAGGAGGAATTTTCGCTCTCTCTTGCTCTCTCTCTGCCATGTAGCCTCAGGACCTAAAAGAGACAATATGCCTTATTTTAATCTCATCCTGTATGTTCTATAAAACAGGCTCTCATTTCCTTTTTTTTACCAATCCAAACAGCTCAAAGGCAATGGAAATCTTGTGCAAACTCAAAGTTTAATTCCTTAATTAAAAGGGAACAGCAAGTGGCACTGAGATTTAACCACTTGCTTACCGGGCCAATTCTGATGCCGCGAAAACACGACCGTCTTTCATGACGAGAAAAATGCAATTTTTTAAATTGGTCATTAACCACTTCAGCCCCAGACCATATTGCTGGTCAAAGACCAGAGCACTTTTTGCGATTCGGCACGGCATCGCTTTAACTGACAATTGTGCGGTCGTGCGACGTGGCTCCCAAACAAAATTGGCGTCCTTTTTTTCCCACAAATAGAGCTTTTGCTGGTATTTGATCACCTCTGTGGTTTTTATTTTTTGCGCTATAAACAAAAACAAAGCGCCAATTTTGAAAAAAATAGATATTTTTTATTTTTTACTATAATAAATATCCCGCAAAAATATATAAAAAAACATTTTTTTTCCTCAGTTTAGGCCGATACGTATTCTTCTACATATTTTTTGTTAAAAAAAAATCGCAATTAGCGATTATTGATTGGTTTGCGCAAAAGTTATAGCGTTTACAAAATAGGGGGTAGTTTTATGGCATGTTTATTAATATTTATACGATCAGCGATACTGCGACATTATGGCGGACACTTCGGACACTTTTGACACATTTTTGGGACCATTGGCATTTTTATAGCGATCAGTGCTATAAAAATGCATTGATTACTATAAAAATGCCACTGGCAGGGAAGGGGTTAACACTAGGGGGTGGGGAAGGGGTTAAGTATGTTCCCTGGGTGTGATATAACTGTAGGGGGGTGGACTCACTAGGGGAAATGACTGATCGCTGTCCCTATTGGCTGCTCGCCGAGATGATGTATACCTATGTGACCTCGCCCAACAGAGCCGACCTGCCGCCGTATAACTGTGGCGGCTGATCGGCAAGCAGTTAAAAACGGTTGTGTGTAGGCTCCAGAGCATTTTTCTCGATGTGAAAAATGGCCGTTAAAAATTTAGAACCTTTTTTCTCGTTGTTTTTCACGTCGTGAAAAACGGTTGTGTGTGGGCTTTAACGATGGGGAAAAAACGTTCATACTCAGAAGCAAGTTATGAGACGAGAGCGCTCGTTCTGGTAAAAGTAGCGTTTGTAATGGAGATAGCACATCCGTCACACTGTAACAGACAGAAAAGCACGAAGGCTGAAAAACGCGAATCGTCTCTCACCAAACTTTTACTAACACGAAATCAGCAAAAGCAGCCCCAAGGGTGGCGCCATCCGCATGAAACTTCCCCTTTATAGTGCTGTCGTACGTGTTGTTGTACGTCTCTGTGCTTTGCTCCAGCATTTTTTTCCCACGATCGTGTGTATGCAAGGCAAGCTTGACAAGAATCACGTTGAGAAAAACTTTGTTTCCTGACAGACTCCATGGCAGCCTACGAGTGGGTTAATCCCGCCTCCTCTCCAATGCTATAGGACCCCATACCCTATAAATTTGAGCTCGTAGAGAGTGTGTTCCTTTTTTTGTCCTCCTCATGGACCTACATCACGTTTGTTCCTGTTGGCGTCCGTTCGGATTATTTTCCGAATGCTTGGCATATCATCCATGCGGTACAGCTCAGGGCTGAGCTACAAGTGGGCCTGTGCATTTCTTTGGCAGTATACACTCCATAGAGAAGAAAGGTACTGCCGCTCCAGCTGAGTGCACTAAGCAATCAGTGTCCTCTCAGAAGCCTGGGTGCAGGCAATGCATGGAAACAAAGCTTGAAAGAAAAAGGTGAACAACTGCACTTCCAGCGATGGAATGGAGGTTCCCACGGTATGCCTGAAGATGGACGCATCAACGGCTGGCAAGGTCTGAACATTTTTCACTTCCTCCATGGCAGTCGCCTCTGTGTTGATTTGTTTGTTTGTTTCCCTTTATTTCCTGGTACTCTCCGGTACCTCTGTTTCCCCTCACGGCACATGGAATGCTTTTGCGTTCCAGAGTGCCACGGTGCTTCTGGGTCGTGGGCACTGCCGCCGTTCTACGCATGTGCGGGGCCTCTGTGATAGTGAGGCCTGGCTCGTGTGTGCATGCAGTGGCGGATAGTCCGGCGACCGCGCAGGCGCCATCAGGCTGTCTTCACGGCGCAGGCGCGAGGTGGAGGGGGCGGTGACGTCACCAGGCCGGGGATTCGAAGGCCTGCCTCCTGTCAGCGTGGGTATTTCCGCAGACAGTGAGCAGTGGCTTCCCCCAAGCTGAGTCTGCATCAGGATGTGTTATGGATGTGATATGCTAAAAATATATATATATACATATATATACATATATGTTTTTCTTCTGGTTGTCTTCCCTGGTCTGGGTAGCATTAACGGGTCATCCGCAGACTGTATGTATTTTTTGCTGACGTCCTGTCCAGAGGTTATGGACAGGTCACTGCCTTTATGCAGCCAGCCCTTGTGCACTGGGTACGTGCAGGCAAGGGGAGGGGGCCGAGGTTGCATTCTCAAGGGTTTGAGATTGCGTTTGGTGTCCCCACCCCCCCCCCAATTTTTTCTTTTCAGCCCTTTCAAAGGATCAGACCAGCAATTTGTGGTTCAGGACGTCCTGGCGAAGTCGCATTCCTCCTGCAACTGGAGAAGTCGCATTCCTCCTGCAACTGGCATTCCTCCTGCAAACTGGAGAAGTCGCATTCCTCCTGCAAACTGGAGAAGTCGCATTCCTCCTGCAAACTGGAGAAGTCGCATTCCTCCTGCAAACTGGAGAAGTCGCATTCCTCCTGCAACTGGAGAAGTCGCATTCCTCCTGCAACTGGCATTCCTCCTGCATTTGGAGAAGTCGCATTCCTCCTGCGACTTGAGAAGTCGCATTCCTCCTGCGACTTGAGAAGTCGCATTCCTCCTGCAACTGGAGAAGTCGCATTCCTCCTGCAACTAGAGGAGAAGTCGCATTCCTCCTGCAACTAGAGGAGAAGTCGCATTCCTCCTGCAACTAGAGGAGAAGTCGCATTCCTCCTGCGACTAGGAGACTCAGCATTCCTCCTGCGACTAGGAGACTCAGCATTCCTCCTGCGACTAGGAGACTCAGCATTCCTCCTGCGACTAGGAGATGTAGCATTCCTCCTGCGACTAGGAGATGTAGCATTCCTCCTGCGACTAGAAGGAGACGTAGCATTCCTCCTGCGACTAGAAGGAGACGTAGCATTCCTCCTGCCACTAGGAGGAGACGTAGCATTCCTCTTGCGACTAGAAGGAGACGTAGCATTCCTCTTGCGACTAGAAGGAGACGTAGCATTCCTCCTGCGACTAGGAGACGTAGCATTCCTCCTGCGACTAGGAGACATAGCATTCCTCCTGCGACTAGGAGACATAGCATTCCTCCTGCGACTAGAAGGAGACGTAGCATTCCTCCTCTGATTCACCACACTCACTGCCATGACAGCCACTCTGATTGCAGAGTCTGCTGGAGATATGGGACATGAGTCCCGGAAGGCAAGTCTTTATATGACCAATGTTATGCCCAGGCGGTTGAGGGAAAATTAGACAAATCCAATAAAGTATTGAGTCTCTGGTGAAACACGTGGTAGAGAAACCCCTTAAATAATGTGATACATACCACACACGGAGCCAGTCTATCCTTCTACATAGCTCCTTGGCTAAATGCAGCCTAAAGGATTTCGATCCTTCCAGCCCTACGCTGCTTCTCTGGATTCTTCGGACAGAGAGTTGGAAGGTGATGAGAGGTTTTCAGAGGATTCAATGTCTTTCTGGTACTAGTTAAGACGGTTAAGGAGGCCCTTGTATGGGTAGACCATTCCATTCCCCGGCTACGCAATGGAGTTCTTTAAGCATCCGGGGGAAGAACACACTTTCTCTCCTTCTTGCTTCTTACAGGAATTAAGGATATCATCTGAACGGAGTATGGTGGACAAGAAAACGTATTCATCAAACAAAATATTCAGAGTATACCCCTGCAAGACAGAAGTGGAGTCTCTGGCATACTCCCCACTCATGGTTGCACTGAAGTCGCAGGGAGCAGTGGTACATGTCTGAAGGGACTGAGGTCCCCAGGGGGTATTTTTCCCCCCTTCCTCTCTTATAGCAGGAGAAGGTTTGTTGCGACCAGTGTCAGTCCTGACTTTCCTAAACAGTGTATACAATCTGAAAGAGTCAAAAGAAAGACTCTGTCGACTACCTGTACAGCCAGACCACTGGCTATTCTCAATCAACTTAAATACTTATCTCCACGTTCCAGTGACAAAGGAGTTTCTCAAATACCTCCAGTTTCAAGTTGGACAAGAACATCTACAGTTTGTCTCCCTTCCTGTTGAGCCGACCACCTCACCCAAGTCTTCTCAAGAATTCCTCTGGCCATAATGGCCCTAATCAGAATGAGAGGGGTTCAGTGTGTCTCTACTTCGACCTGTTGCTGACGCAGAACAAAGGATAGCTGCTGGTTCACAGGGAGAAGGTAGTCTCCACCTTGGCCAGCTTTTGGATGGTTCATAGGTCAGGGTAAAAGGCCACCTAGGCCTGATGTGTCAACCATAATGTCGCATTCACAATAAAAATCGCTGATCGCCGCCATTACTAGTAAAAAAATATATATTTAGAAAAATGCCATAAAACTATCCCCTATTTTGTAGACTCTATATAACTTTTGCGCAAACCAATCAATAAACGCTTATTGCGATATTTTTTTTTTACTTTTTTTATATATTTATTGGGGATATTTATTAAAGTAAAAAAATATAGAATTTTTTTAAAAATTGACACTCTAAAGCGCAAAAAATAAAAACCGCAGAGGTGACCAAATACCACCAAAAGAAAGCTCAATTTGTGGGAAAAAAATAACGTCAATTTTGTTTGGGAGCCACGTCGCACAACCACGCAATTGTCAGTTAAAAACGACGCAGTGCCGAATCGCAAAAAATGCTCTGGTCTTTGGCCAGCGAAATGGTCCGGGGCCGAAGTGGTTAAAAATACTTTTTCCATTGGATTCTGCCCCCCTCCCTTCTCTGTTTTTTATGCTAATAAATTAATAATTGGCATTAGTGCACTAATGGACTGTTAATGAACATGACTGTGGATGCGTGACATATAGTTAGTTCAGCGCCATTAAAGGGAACATGTGGTCCGTTTTCAGTACGAGTAACAATTGAGTTTTTACTCTAATGTTAAAGTAATTTTTTAAAAGGTTTTTACAAGTTAGTAATTCCATCTTTTTTATTGTTTTATGTTTTTAATATAAAATACAGATTTATAAATTAATCACTGGAGGGAAATTAACATTTCAGTGCAATCACTTAGCCTTCCTGCTTTTTTTCTGTAAAAGGGAACCTGGGGGCTTTGGTGTACCGAACACCCCCGTAAATGTAATTTTGTGCTTTTGTGATTGGCTATTGTGTTTTCCCAGATATTTGCACTAAGATACAAGTCACATTTTAGGGGGAAAAGGCGTGCCACCCCCTCCCCCCCAATTCATACCAGGCCCTTTCGGGTCTGATATTGTTTTTGAGAGAAACCCCTATCCCAATTATTATTTTTTAAATGGCATGGGGTCCACCCAAAACCCATACCAGACCCTTATTATGCAGCCTGGCAGGTCAGGAATAGGGGAGAATGAGCTATCATGCCCTTAACATGGATGGTGCTATGGTGAATGAGTACCCCTACTCATTCACATGGGGGGATCTTATTAAAGTGGGTTTCTAGATTTGAATATGCCCTCTGACCACAGACCCCCACAACTACTGACCAGGGTTGTGGGGATGAGGTCTTTGTCCCTAGCAACATGGGGACAAGGTGTTTTTTTGGGGGGGCAGAGTCCCCTGCCCCAAAGCACCACCCTGGTTAAGGGGAATGTGCCCTGGCATGGTTCAAGGGTGGGCTCTCACCCCTCCCTCCCTGACCTACCAGGCTGCATGCTCAGATAAGGGTCTGGTATGGATTTAGGGGGGGACCCATGCTATTGTTTTAAACATTTTAGCATGGGGGTTCCCCATAAAATTTATATCAGATCCGAAGAGCTTGGTATGGATTAGTGGGGACCACACACCGTTTTCCCCCCTGTTTTTTAATGCCAGTACTTATTTTGGTTACATTCATTTGACAGCTGATGGCTTATTGGTTGTTAAAGAAATCGAAAAAAAAATCGGAAAAGAAACCCTACAAGAAAATGCATAGAATACTAGCTCATTATGTATTACTTACCTGAGATCGAAGCCCCTGCAGTGGTGCTCGTTCCTCACCTCCGCCATCCTTCCCCTTGTGTCTTCCTCGTATGGCGGCTCCAGCGCTGTGACTGTCCGGAGCCGCGATGATGTCACTCCAGTGTGTGTGCGCAGGTGCTTCCACTAATGGCATGATTGCCGTTAGTAACGGCACGCTCAATGCGCCTCTGCGCCGTTATCGGTGCATGTCTTTTGGAAATATCTCCTAAACCGTGTAGGTTTAGCTGATTTTTCTTGCACCTACAGGTAAGCTTTTACCTACAATCTAGGCTTACATGTAGGTAAAAGTGGTCTGTAAGGGTTTACAACCATTTTAAGGACACCAAACAGGGTAGGTGAATATATACTCAAACCGGCTTTATGAAGATTCAAATTTGTCTGGTACAGCAAGGGGGAAAAAAAGAGAAAATTACTTGCCATCCTATGGGGTGGAAACTTGCAACCGTCCATGTACGTAGATGGAGAAAACCCTGTCTACATGCAGGATAAAGAAGGTTGCTCTGGATGCCACGGGGGTCCCAAGTCTGTATGATCTGCAATGTTCTCAGCGGATTTTTTGAATTGGGTGAAGCCTCGTACCTGGTTGCCGAATAAACCGTGCGTGTGTACAAGGCTTTCAGTTTTCTCAACAAGAAAACTGCCCAGAATCTAAAAATAGAGAACATGTTTTTTATTTTCTCTTCGTGAGATTCTCTGCAGTATTTTCCTGCCGAGAAACCCGAGTATGTATATACCTACCTATCGCCGTGAAAACCTGCACCTTTTCGAAATTACTTTGACGCATGCGTGGTAGCTTTCTAGGCAAAGGTAGGGTGTAGCCCTCATAGTCGCTGACGTCACTGCGTTTGTTCCATTCAAAAGAACGGCGGTTCTTTTGGATGAACTGTCTGTACACTCGGGCGGCAAGAGATTCTTGCCAAGAATCTCGTCAGGAAAGACGTTTTTTTCCTGACGAGATTCTGGCCCATGTGTACAGGGTTTGAGTCTAAAAAGCCCAATGGTGATCAAAATAGGTGTCTGCTGTAATTTCTCTATAAACATTGAATTGCTTTATTTCACTAACAAAAAAAGCATTTTGTGGTTTTTAAATTGCCACTTCTTCTGTTCAGGGTGATACATTGATTTTTCTAATTATTCTGTGCCGCCTTCAGGGGCTTGCTCAAAACAAAATTATAAATATTTTTTTTTATTTTACTTTACAGTACTTATATTTTTAGGCCAAATACCAACACTTCCTTGAAGCAATTTTTTTGCATGCTGCTTTTTTCAGATATTTATTTGTAAAAAAAAATGAAAACCATTTATAATTTTCATTTCAATTCACAAATATGTGACACTGTGTGTTGGTCTATTACATAAAATCCCAATAAAATACATTTATGTTTTTTGTTGTTACATGACAAAATGTGGAAATTTTCAAGGGGTATGAATACATTTTCAAGGCACTATACACAGAACATAAAAGCACAGGCAACTGCATTACATAGGATTGATGTCTAAAGCAGTCCCCAATCTTCCTAGCACCAGGAATTGGCCTTGTGGAAGACAACCCCTCTACAGACTGGGAAGGGGAGGTGCAGCACAGTTGTTGCCTGCTCACCAATATGGCCTCCATAGCTCCTTGCAGCAGTACATACCTTCTTTCCATCTTCCACATTACTGACTAGGGATGAGCTTTATGTTCGAGTCGAACGTATGTTCGACTCGAACATCGTATGTTCGATCGTTCGTCGAAATATGAACAAAACGGGTCGTTCGCACCAAATTAGAGTGACGCGCCACGGCCCATAATTCACTGCGGCATTGCGTGCTGATGATTGGCCAAGCATGCACTATGACCCGTATGCTTGGCCAATCACAGCGCCGTCAGTACTGAGAGCCGTAATTGGCCAAAGCCAGGGCTTGGGGCTTTAGTACACGCCCCACACTATAAAAGGCCGCCTGCAGGGTGGCCTTGTGTAGTGTGTTGCGGCGCTGGTTAGATATCAGTCACACAGAGAGAGAGAGTGTCTTTTTTTTTGTAGCTAGATAGAGCAGGCAGGCTAGTCAGTTAAATGTACAGTGTGTAGAGGATATATATGCATCCCAGGTGTTGTACATATATTTATACACTGTATAGTTTAGCTAGATAAGTTCTTCCTAATTTACTGGCAGGTAGTTGATTGTGCTAGCTGCAGTATTCTCATGTGGTGTATTGCCTGTGTCCTCTGCAGTGTGCACCATAAAGCTACACAGGCATACTATAGACACACAGGCATACTATAGACACCCAGCAGGTACAATATTTAAAGGAATTTTTCATTTTCTTTTTATTTAAGGGAACATGTATCAATTGATTTTATTTATTTTTTTAAATGGTTGTTTTTTCTGGAGCAATGATTTTAATGATGCTGCATCATTAAAATCACTGCTTCAGAAAAAAACATTGCTGTAGTTCCCTGGGGCAAGACCCGGGTGGGTTCTCAAAGACGTTTTCCGACAATAACTTGCATATGGGGCTTTAAAATGAGCACTCATTGACATCAATAGGGTTCTAAATGTTCGCGCGGACGTTCGGTCCGTTCAAAGGTTCTGGTGCGAACCGA
The DNA here is from genome assembly GCA_029574335.1 of Rana kukunoris. Lineage (NCBI taxonomy): Eukaryota > Metazoa > Chordata > Amphibia > Anura > Ranidae > Rana > Rana kukunoris. Next base: position 161,754,378 of record CM056059.1, read on the forward strand.
ACGCGGGGGTGTTCGTCTCATCCCTATTACTGACCTAACCATAGCCCACTGATTTATAATTGTAGGAATGCTGAGTGCCTGAGCTGTTTGGCTGCTCTAGATCAGTGGTCTTCAAACTGTGGCCTGGGGGGCTGGACGCTGCCTTTTATCCAGCCCATGGGCCATTAATACTCCCACCAATGATGGCGCACCATTCCTCCCACCGAAGATGACGACGTCAGGGCACCATTCCTGCCACTGAAGATGATGTCAGGTCACCATTCCATACATTGACATCGGGGGACCATTCCTCCCCCTGACACCAACGACGAAGCACGATTCCTCCCACTGACACCAACAATGGGGTACCATTTCTCCCACTGACACCAATGATGGGGCACTACTCCTCCCACAGACACCATTATGAGCCATCATTCTTCCCTCTGACCACAACAATGGGGCACTATTCCTAGGGTTGCCACCTGTCCAGGATTCACCCTGACAGTCCGGGTTTGGAATCATGTGTCCGGGTTTCAGACTGTCTGAGACCTGGACACATTATTCAGACTGGGCTAAGTCTCCCCCTCTCTCCTGTCTCTAAGTAAGTACATTAAGGTAAATCAGGGTTCTCAGAGCACTCATTACATCAGAGCTCCCTTTTACACTAGAGGCCACAGTGCTCCCCCCTACATCAGAGTCCTCGTCGTACACCAGAGCATCCTTTATGTTAGAGTCCCCAGAGTTATCCCTTACATCAAAGTCTGCAGAGTCCCCCCTTACATTAAAAGGGGAGCCCTAGGGATTCTGATTTAAAAGGGGAACTCTGTGGACTCTGGTGTAAAGGGGGAACTCTGTGGACTTTGATGTAAAGGGGGAACTCTGTGGACCCTGATGTAAAGGGGGAACTCTGTGAACCCTGGTGTAAAGGGGGAACTCTGTGGACCCTGGTGTAAAGGGGGAACTCTGTGGACCCTGGTGTAAAGGGGGAACTCTGTGGACCCTGGTGTAAAGGGGGAACTCTGTGGACCCTGGTGTAAAGGGGAAACCCTGATGTAAAGGGGGAACTCTGTGGATTAACTTCATATGATTAGAAATGTTATTTAATAGCAACATCTATGCATAAATGTATGCATACTATTGTTGTGCGAAGCTAAAGTGTTCGGGTTTGGCTTGAAGAAAAGGATGCAACCCTAGCTATTCCTCCCACTGACACCAATGAGGGGGCACCATTACTCCCAACGACACCAACAAAGGGACACTGTTTACTTCTACTGACACCAATACATTTTCTACTCCCATTGGCCAGTTTGGCCTACCTAAAGTTTGAAGGACAGTAAACTAGTCCTTTGTTTAGAAGGTTTGGAGACCCCTGCTTTTGATCAACTGACCCAGCCTGGCGTGGGGGATTCTGGTTAGTCCAGTGCAGGGCTGGTCTCAGTCCTACTACATTTCCCAGCAGCTACAGAGCAGACAGGAACCCCTTCCAATTTGGCAGAGACTCCCCCCCCCCATGCAAATACAAATCAGGCTTTCCTGACACAGCATGACAGCATATACGTATGGGAAGGCTCCGCCCCCCTTGCCCAATCAGGACCGGTTATACTATAATATGTAGGTCTCCTCCCCTACCCCCGCATTCTCTGTTTTTTCCTTCACTGCTACAGGCAGTTATACTACTGCTAAAGAAAGCAGGAATTTTTATTTTTCCCTCACCTGGCCGGACACTTCCCGCCAAGCCGCACAGGTTCAAAGCCTCTCCTGTGACGAAGCTCCCCGCGGTACAGGCAGACCTGAACGCCTAATGGGGGAGGCCTCACCCCAGCAGGATCCAGGAAGATAGGGGTGAAGGCATATGGTCTCTAGGGATTGCTCATTTATCATGACGCCATGTATGGACATTCATTGGACTTTGGACATGAAGCATGCAGGTGGTAAGGCACCACATGGTGCACACAATTCTATTCAGTTACTGCTGCAAGTATAGGCAAGTATGTGGTTAACATTGCATTACTGAAGGGCTGTGGTTGTGTCTGCAATACTGCTAATGATGATAGCATGTTTGTGCTGTGCTGGGCTGAAGCCTTCCATTTAACTGAATAAGCCTGGCTCTACAGTCTTGATTTATTTCCTGCAGGTTTGTGGTTAATTTGCATTTCTGAAATCATATATCACACATGTGAATGTAACTGGATGTCTGTAGTGTCACTCTGTTTACTAATATTAAACAGACTAAAGGATGTGTTTGCAGCATTGCTGAAGTTTGAACTGATATTAGGTGATATTGAGAGCCCTTTCAGGTTAGTGCAGGGATTGGGCCTGCAGTATGGGCTCACTGTGTATGGAAGTTTGGTCTCCTCTGGTAGGTTTAACTTGCTAGTGCTAATGTCATAGGATCATTAATTTGTGCTGCATTCCTGTGATTACATTAACTCCACACTAGGTAAGGCTGTGATGTGTTTACTTCTATGCATTTACATGTTGACCTTGGTGCTAAAATGTCAGGATCTGTTTAGTCACACTCCTTAGTACTTGTTAGCAATAGGTAATTGCTTGTGTTATTTGGGGTACCCCACTGAAAGATGGGGTTTGTAGTGGTTACTATTTATGGGAAAATAATCCCAGGCATCTGTGAACCAGTAGCAATCAGCCTTCCTAGAGACCAGCAACTTTGAATAAAGGTGAGGGCAGGTAAGTATATGCTATATCCTAAAAAAGTGTGCACATTATGGGCATAATGAGTGTACATCTCAAGCCCTCAACACCAAACACCAGTCTACCTGCTTCTGCGACAAGGGACAGATCCTCTTCAACCCTGAAAAAATCCCACTATGTAGCTAACTGCCAGAAATCGCTACAGGAATCATAGTGGTCGGGTGTAACTGGTGTGACGGCCAGAATGCAAAACAAGGTTGCAGGCCAAAGACAGTGACAAAGGGGGCAGAGACTGAGAAGGCCTACAGTCACTAATGGTTCCATACCAAGCCTAATCATACGTATATATTTAACAAACCTAAGAGTCTCCAGGAGGCCTATCCGGATTTGCAGCCGTTCGGTGGTGATGACGATAATTACCCTGTAGCTTGCAGGCAATGATGCCCACGGGTACAGTCTCAGATCTGAGAACTCTCTATTCTCCTTCCTGAGATTCAACACCTCATACAGCGTGCCAACGGTATCTTCCAAATTCATACAAATTATATCGAGATACAGGAGACCAAGATGTGGAGGTCTCACCGTTTAGTGTTTGAAATCTAATGGAGGTCAGAGTGTCTACTCCAGACTTTAAATACCTTAGCTAAGAGAAGAACCTACAGAATTTAAAGGATGGAATTCCCTGTTCCTTACTGGAAGGAATGAATTGTATACAAGAGAGCCTAGAGACGGCATTAAAGGATACTGAAACGCAGTCGTATCTATTCTTCACTCTCTGGGTTGCATATCCCAGCAACCAAGTCCGAAAGACCTAGGCAGGTTATTCGTTCCCCCATGTGGTCTTCCAAATAGTGTGAGACACATTATCTCACTCTCCATTTAGAGGTACAAAACATCCTAAATATGGCCAGGAACATGGGAATAAGTATTCCTTTTCGCAAATACAGTATGTAAAGTAGATCTAGAAGAATCTCAAACATCCAAGTGTCATACCATAAACTACCTTGTTGCTGAAATGATCAGGCAAAATGGCTCCAGTCTCTTCCTCAACACTAGACAAAGGTTGGTATCTTGGCAACCTGAGTTAGAACATCATCATCCTTTTGGCAGATCCAAACGGAAGTGTTTGAAGTTCCACAAACTTGGAAAAGAGATTCAAGATTGAAGAGACATAGAATTGGCCCTTCTTCTAGGAGAAAAACGATAAACTCATCAGGCCTAATGGCATCGGAAAAGGACAATCCCGCTGTCCAAGGAAGACCATCGCAGTTGTACGGATACAATTAGTCAAAACCTATATGGAGAGGACAAGTCCATCAGATGAGGGCAGAGACAGCTCCTCCAAGCTGGTGATGCATCCATTGACGGAACTCCAAAATAGTTCCTCCAGAGTTAATATCTAAACTACGACCTGGTCTACATTCAACATGTTGGGGGTCCATTCTGGCGGACCCAGCAGTCGTAACTACAATACATTTCAGTCGTTAGAGGGAATAGATCTAATCCTCTTAAACACTTGAGCAGTACCCACCCTTGTTGTCTGGTGAGTTGGTACATCCCATACGTATATGCTGTCATGCTGTGTCAGGAAAAGGGAAAATGTTATACTTACCTAACAGTAATTTTCCTTTCCTGATGCAAGCATGACAGCATATAGGTTCCCTCCCCTAAAAAAAAAAAAAAAAAAGAGAAAGAAATGGCAAATATGGGGCCTGAAACATTTAAAGTAAGGCCTTCCGCAGCGATACTAAATTACGAGAATGCGGGGGTAGGGGAGGAGACCTACTTTTATAGTATAACCGGTCCTGATTGGGCAGGGGGGCGGAGCCTTCCCATACGTATATGCTGTCATGCTTGCATCAGGAAAGGAAAATTACCGTTAGGTAAGTATAACATTTTCCCTTTTACTCGCCTGCCTCCCACCCCCTCGCCGCATCCTGGCCTCAAGCAGGTCACAGACCGGTACCAGAAGGTTGGGGAGCTCCGGTCTAGTGAAAGCATTGTACTCCGGAAATTCCAACCATGTGTAGGCTCCATCGGACATTTGCTGTCGGAATTTGAGAGCTGGTTCAAAAATTTGAGAGCTGGTTCTCAAATTTTCCAACAACAAAATCCATTCTCGTAAATTCCAATCGTGTGTAAACAATTCCGACACACAAAATTCTACACATTGCTCCGAATCAAGTACAAAACGGAAGCGCTCGGTCTGGTAAAACTAGCATTTGTAATGGAGGTAGCACATTCGTCACGCTGTAATGGACTGAAAAGCACGTGGCTAAATCGTCTCTCACCAAACTTCTACTAACACGTCTGGTATTCAACTTCCCTTTAATAGTGCTGTCGTACGTGTTGTACGTCTCCGCGTTCTTGGCGATTGGAGTTTCCGACAAAATTTGTGTGATCGTGTGTATGCAAAACAAGTTTGAGCCAACATCCGTCGGAAAAAAATCCACGGTTTTGTTGTCGGAATGTCTGATTGTTTGTACGCGGCATAAGGGTTAAGTGTTTGCAAGCATTTCCCTTGATTTTGTCAGTCATTCAGATTCTTCCATTGAATCTCCTTTCACTTGCACAGTGAGAAAGACAATATGGCTGTTGTAGACCACTCTAGACCGGTTCTTCTTTCAGACATTTTATTAAAGGGGTTGTAAAGGTTTTGTTTTGTTTTTTCTAAATAGGTTCCTTTAACCACTTAGCAACCACCTGCCGAAAAATAACGGCGGCAAGGTGGTTGCTTAACTCTGGGATCACGTTATATAACGTGATTCCAGAATCGCACTCCCGCGCGCCCCCTGCGGACTGATAGCGGCGGTTTACCACCTGATCGCTCCGTCCAATGACGGAGCGATCACATGTAAACAAACCGGCGTCATTTGATGATGCCGGTTCCTCCCTCCTCTCTCTGTACCGATCGGTACAGTGTGAGAGGGGGAGCGCGGGTGTCAGCAGCTGTGTCGGATGGATCTGTGACTATTGCAGTCACAGATCCATCCCTGCTCAGCTATCCCTGCATTAACCCCTTCCTTCCCTGCGCAATACTCTGCAATACCCCCCCTGAGAAATACTCTGCATACACCCTGAGAAATACTCTGCATACCCCCCTGAGAAATACTCTGCATACCCCCCTGAGAAATACTCTGCATACCCCCCTGAGAAATACTTTGCATACCCCCCTAAGAAATACTCTGCATACCCCCTGAGAAATACTCTGCGCAATACTCTGCAATACTCCCGCGCAATACTCTGCAGTACCCCCGCGCAATACTCTGCAGTACCCCCGCGCAATACTCTGCAGTACCCCCGCGCAATACTCTGCAGTACCCCGGCGCACAATACTCTGCAGTTCCCCGGCGCACAATACTCTGCAGTACCCCGGCGCACAATACTCTGCAGTACTCCGGCGCACAATACTCTGCAGTACCCCGGCACAATACTCTGCAGTACTCCCTGTGCAATACTCTGCAGTACTCCCTGTGCAATACTCTGCAGTACCCCCTGCGCAATACTCTGAACAATACTCTGCAATACCCCCACACAATACTCCCTGCGCAATATTCCCTGCGCAATACTCCCTGCGATCGTTTTTTTTTCAGGCTTCCCAGCCTAGAGGTGAGATGTGGGGTCTTATTGACCCCATATCTCACTGAATAGGACCTGTCATGCTATATTCCTATTACAAGGGATGTTTACATTCCTTGTAATAGCAATAAAAGTAATCAAAACATTTATTTTTGGGAAAAAAAGTGTCAAACTAAAATAAATAAAGTAAAATGAACAATAAAAATGTTTTTTTTTTTTTTTAAAGTGCCCTGTTCCCGCGTGCTCGTATACAGATGCGACCGCAAACGTAAGTCCCTCCCACATATGAAAACGGTGTTCAAACCACACATGTGAGGTATTGCTGCGAACGTTAGAGCGAGAGCAATAATTTTGGCCCTAGACATCTTCTCCAACTAAAAAGATGTAACCAGTAAAAATATTTAAAGCGTTGCCTATGGGGATTTTTAAGTAGCGAAATTTGGCGCCATTCCACAAGCGTGTGCAATATTGAAGGGTGACGTGTTGCGTATCTATTTACTCGGTGTAACTTCATCTTTTATATTATGCAAAAACATTGGGCTAGTTTAATGTTTTTTTTTTTTTTTTTTTTTTAAAGCACAAAACTGTTTTATTTCCAAAAAAAAAATGCGTTCGAAAAATTGCTGTGCAAATACCATGCGCGATAAAAAGTTGCAACGATTGTATTCTCTAGGGTCTTTGCTAAAAAAGCATATATAATGTTTTGGGGTTCTATGTAATTTTCTAGCAAATAAATGATGATTTTTACATGTAGGAGAGAAATGTCAGAATTGGTCTTGGTGTTCCAGAACGCCTGATAGCGCTCCCTGCATGTTGGGCCTCTGTATGTGGCCACGCTGTGTAAAAGTCTCACACATGTGGTATCGCCATACTCAGGAGGAATAGCAGAATGTGTTTTGGGGTGTAATTTGTGGTATGCATATGCTGTGTGTGAGAAATAACCTGCTAATATGAAAATTTTGTTGGAAAAAAATAAAGATGAAAAAAAATCTTGATTTTGCAAAGAATTGTGGGAAAAAATGACAACTTCAAAAAACTCACAATGCCTCTTTCTAAATACCTTGGAATGTCTTCTTTCCAAAAAGGGGTCATTTGGGGGGTATTTGTACTTTTCTGGCATGTTAAGAAATGAGAGAGGCTGTCAGTACATCAGATGTGATCAAATTGATACATTTTCAGTAATTGGTACCATAGCTTGTAGACCTTATAACTTTCACCCAGACTAAATAATATCATTTTTTTTTTGTTTTGTTACCAAAGATATGTAGCAGTATACATTTTAGGCCAAATTTATGAAAAAAAATTACTTTTTTGCTAAATTGTATAATAGAAATGGAGAAAAATTCATTTTTTGACAAAATTTTCGTTCTTTTTTCATTTATAGCGAAACAAATAAAAACCGCAAAGGTGATCAAATACCACCAAAAGAAAGCTCTATTTGTGGGGAAAAAAGGACAAAAATGTCTTTTGGCTACAGTGTTGTATGACTGAGTTATTGTCATTCAAACTGTGAGAGCACCGAAAGCTGAAAATTGGTCTGGTTATTAAGGGGGTCTAAGTGCCCAGTGGTCAAGTGGTTAAGCTAGTGCATTGTTGGTTCGCTTAATGGAAGGAAAAGGTAAGTGAACCAACAATGCACTAGCTTAAAGGAACCTATTTAGAAAATAAAAAAACAAACCTTTACAACCCATTTAAATGTCTATCTGTTATATGTATTATAAACAAATATTTTTTTTTTTACTTTACAGTTAATATATTTTCAATTTAAATACCAACACTTCCTTGAAGCAAGTTTTTTTATTTATTTTTTACATACTCGTTTGGTTCAAGAAGCAGGGTAATCAGATTAAAGAATGTAAAGGGTATTTAAAGGTGATGATGAGGCCTGCACATGATCAGGTTCACACCAGTACATCCAACTCCGCCAGTCCTATGAAACCTTGGTTACTCAAGTGGAAATAATGTGTTGCCATGGGTAAGAATAAAAACCCATGATATATTCTATTTCTATTTTCAGAAATTATTATTATAGAAAAGAGTGAGAGGTGAGAGATGGAGAACGATTTTTCTAAGTTACAGAGGCTTTTTTTCATAAAGAGGCTGCAAGAGGGTTAAATATTTACTATACTCTTACTATATTATCTATAAGGAACAATTTAAATTCTACCTTCATTTTAGCATTATATTATTATTTCTATTATTATTATAATTCCCATTATTGTCATTATTATTATTATTATTATTATTATTATTATTATTATTATTATTATTATTATTAATATTATTATATTGTATATAATAATGATTGAGAGGAGAGAAAGAAAGAGAGGGAGACATTTCTCTAAATTATAGTTGTTGTTTTTTCTTCAAAAAGGAGGGATATGTATGTATTATATTCTTTACAGAGAACAAATTAAATTCTAATTGTATTAAATAATAATAAGGCTGCGTACACACAATAGGTTAACCAGAGGACAACGGTCTGATGGACCGTTTTCATCGGTCAAAACCGATCGTGTGTAGGCTCCATAGGTTATTTAACCTTCGGTTAAAAAAAGCAAACTTTCTTTAAAATTCAACCGATGGACGCCTAACCGATAGGTCAAAACTGATCGTTAGTATGCAAAACCATTGGTAAAAACCTGCGCATGCTCAGAATCAAGTCGACGCATGCTTGGAAGCATTGAACTTAATTTTTTTCAGCACGTCATTGTGTTTTAAGTCACCGCATTCTAGCGCAATCGTTTTTTTAACCGATGGTGTGTAGGCACATCAGACCATCAGTCAGCTTCATCGGTTAACCGATGACAATGGCCCTTCGAACCGTTCTCATTGGATGGACTGATTGTGTGTACGCGGCCTTACAGTTGCTTTTTTTTATATAGAGGAGGAACATGGGGGATGTTATTTACTATGTTATTTACAGAATAATAATTAATACTTATATTTGATCAAATTATTATTATTATTATTATTATTATTATTATTAAATCTATTGTATATAATCGTCATCTTCTTCCTTCCTTTTTTCTTCCTTCTTCTTTCTTCTTCTTCTTTCTTCTTCTTTCTTCCTTCTTCTTTCTTCCTTCTTCTTTGTGTGTACGCGGCCTTACAGTTGCTTTTTTTTATATAGAGGAGGAACATGGGGGATGTTATTTACTATGTTCTTTACAGAATAATAATTAATACTTATATTTGATCAAATTATTATTATTATTATTATTATTATAAATATATTGTATATAATCGTCATCTTCTTCCTTCCTTTTTTCTTCCTTCTTCTTTCTTCCTTCTTCTTTCTTCCTTCTTCTTTCTGCTTTCTTCCTTCTTCTTTCTTCCTTCTTTTTTCTGCTTTCTTCTTTCTTCCTTCTTCTTTCTTCATTCTTCTTTCTTTTTCTGCTTTCTTCTTTCTTTTTCTGCTTTCTTCTTTCTTTTTCTGCTTTCTTCCTTCTTCTTTCTGCTTTCTTCCTTCTTCTTTCTGCTTTATTCCTTCTTCTTTCTTTTTTCTGCTTTCTTCCTTCTTCTTCTTTCTTCCTTCTGCTTTCTTCTTTCTGCTTTCTTCCTTCTTCTTCTTTCTTTCTTCTGCTTTCTTCTTTCTTCTTTCTTCTTTCTTCTTTCTTCCTTCTTCTTACCTTATTCGTCTTTCTCCCTTCTTCTTTCTTCCTTCTTCTTACCTTATTCGTCTTTCTCCCTTCTTCCTTATTTCTTCTTCCTTATTTCTTCTTCCTTCTTCTTTCTTCTTTTTGCTTTCTTTCTTCTTCTTACTTTATTCTTCTTTATTTCTTCTTCTTACTGTATTCTTTCTTTCTTTCTTTCTTTCTTTCTTTCTTTCTTTCTTTCTTCTTTTTTGTTTTCAAATTTTTTATTTATAGTAACAGAGTAGAGCATCCATTAGTACAGAACAGTAAAGACTAAAAACGTTATCCCACATAAGATAGAGACAAACCAAAGTGACATAGGGTCAAAAAACAAGTTCTACAGATATCAAGAGCAAGATAAATGACGACTCTTTTCAGGTAACAAGAAAATAACTGTAGGAAATATGGCAGATCTCACTTAAATGGATGTCCTAGTTTTCAAAAGGGGAAATTAAAGAAACAGAAAGGCTTAAGCCTCGTACACACGACCGGTATTCCCAGCAGGAAAACTGGCAGGAGTGCTTTTGGCTGGGAAAACCGGCTGTGTGTATGCTTCCTCACAGTTTTCCCATCAGGAAAACAGCCGGGAACCCCGACAGGAAAATAGAGAACCTACTCTCTATTTTCCCGTCGTGATTCCCGGTGTTTTGTTTTTTTCGCCAAAACTACTACTTACCGATGGGAAACACTGCGAGGAAGTGTCGATGGAGCACAAACATGGCCGGGCTCCCTGGCCAAAGCTCCATGGCAGTTTTCCTGCTAGGTTCTCGGCTTTCCCCTTTGTTTACTCTGTTGACTTTTTACCGCCGAGAAAACCGAGTGTGTGTACAGGGCTTAAGAGATGCCTGTAGAAGGCAGAAACAACTAAAAGGGGAGGAGGGTGGGGTGTCGCTACATATAAGCATGAAGGGCAGAAAGACCTCAATCTCTAGAATAGCTCTCCAAAAGTGCCTTACCTTTGTCTGAGTATATGAACATGTTCCAATAAGACCGTGTCTTAGTATATTGCTCTCTCCTGTTTTGGGCGGTAAGTACTAGATCTTGTAGGGCTTCAATGTTCCTGACTTTATTAAGCCTCATACCAATGGGGGGGGGGGGGTAGGGTCTCTCTCTGACACAGGCCTTGGTGGCATTATTCAAGTGATGAAGGATTTATTTTGTATATGTCTTAAGAGGGATTTGCGAGCAATGGAGCAGGAAGAAGTCAGGATCCTCTGGTATTGGGAAATCTGTAAATTGTTGGGAGATCGTTTGTACCCTCAACAAGTACTTTTTACATCTTGAGCAGGTCCAGAAGATATGTAGCAAGGTCCCCTGTTCCCCCTGGCATCTCCAGCAATGATCCAAAGCCGCAGGAGAGTATTTACACAGAACTGACAGAGTAAGGTACCAGCGTGTTAATATTTTGTAATTAGTTTCTTGCACACGTGTGCAAATGGAGGATTTCAGGGCAAGGTACATGATTTTCAGAGGGGGAGATCAATAGCTAGTATATCTAATGCCGCATACGCATGGTTCGATGTGAGCTTTTGGTTGGAAATTCGGACGACGTGTGGGCCAAATCAGACTTTCTCTGTCGGAATTTCCGATGGCAAAAATTTGAGAGCTGGTTCTCAAATTTTCAGATGGTAAAAGTTCTTGTTGGAAATTCCGATCATCTGTATGCAATTCTGACACGCAAAAAAACATGCATGCTCAGAATCAATTTGACGCATGCTCGGAATCATTGAACTTCATTTTTCTCGTCTCGTTGTAGTGTTATACGTCACCGCGTTCTTGACGGTTGGAATTTTGTGTGACCGTGTGTATGCAACACAAGTTTGAGGCAAAATTCAGTTGATAAAAAATCCATGGTTTTCTTGACGGATTTTCCGATCATGTGTATGAGGCATTAGAGAGAGAACATGGAAGAGGGTCAGTATCTTCGCAGGATTCAAATATCATCAGCCGGCGTTGAAAGTTTGCCAGGGGTTCTTCTTTCTTCTTCTTAATAATAAAACTAATTAGAGATACGGGGGATGAGTGTGGGATAATTATGATCCTACCAAGGTATCATCCCATAAGAGGCATGTACTGTACATACCTCCCAACTGTCCCTGATTTGGAGAAATGTTCCTCTGTCCCACCCTCCTCCTCATTTGTCCCTCATTTTGGTCTGATCTATAAAGTTGTATATAAAATGCACTTTTTATCTATCAAAAAGTGTTTCCCGGTGATAAACCTTTCATCTGATTTCAAAATTGCTGCATTTGTAAATTCCAAAAGTCAATATAAAGGAATAGTAGTGGTAAAAAAAAAATAAAGGAATAGTAGTGGTAAAAAAAAAACACACTCGTGGATTTAACCAATCTTGTTTTCTTGTGCAATTCTCCTTTAAGGGGGCATGGCAAGGGGTGTGTCCTATGCCTGCATACTTTTGCCGGCATAAGTTGGGAGGTGTGACTATATAGTGAAAACATGGGTGGGACTTTGCATTTACCTTATGGGGGTTTAATAAATTGCCAAAACTAGTAAATTATAAAAAATAAACAAATCTATATATAGTTTCATTTAAAAAAGACAAAACATTTGTTAAAAAACACAGTTACAGTTCGTTTGTCCGGGGTATGGTTAACCTGGCATAGGAATCCGAAAAAATGGGCAAATTTATTTATTGATAATTGCGATTGCTACATTTGTTTGGATTAAATGTCAGGTCACCTGTGGTCAGATAACAAGTGCACACCGTTGGAGGCAGGGGTGCACCACAAGGTAGTGAACCCTATGGCAAACTGCTGCGGATGGACCACAGAGTGGATATGGAGGAGTGGTTCGCTGGGGCACAAACAGGGATCCTATAGGAAGCTTGAGCCCAAGATTCCCCAGGGCGTGGAGTCTAAGACCTAGCTGGTATTCACCAGAGCCTCTAGTGGTGAGGATGGCCTTTGCTGCAACTGGATCCAGGTAAGGGCCCCTGAAGTCCCCTAGGTCACGCTCCGTAGGGAGAGACGGGAAGCAGCCACTCAGAACACAAGAGATGGTGAAGGGTAAGCCGAGGCGGGGGAACAAGCAGACAAGGATAACCAAAGGACAGGCCAAGGGTCAGGGTCACAGGCAAACAGGAGTAGTCGGAGACAAGCCAAAATCGGTACACAGAGATAACTTAACATGTGGCAAGCAGGAACACAATGCTAACAAACAGCGTTGATCAGCAATGCAGACCTGCAGTGCACTGGTTAATATAGAGTCCCTGGAATGGCCTGGGGAGGAGCCATATAAGGAAGAGAGATGATAAAGGCAGCCAGGTGAGGGGGCCTTGCCTCTAAGATGAACACATGGAGAGCAAGGTAAGCTGCCAGAGATTACTGCATATCCATGACAAATAAACAATATTTTCTATTTTTAATACTTTTTCAGCTAAATTTTCTTTTCTTTTTATTTTTTATAATCAGCTCTAAGATCATCTTCCATTCGTGTCTTGACCTCTTCTATTGTAAAGGTCCAAATATAACAATCATGCCATTGTACAAGTCAACTTTCTCGGTGTCCTTAGATTCCTTTATCTGGCCTTGCCATCCTAATTAACACTGGGACTGATAGGCGAGAATTTGCATATAGAGTGATTTTTGATTAGAACTTGTGCGATTTTTATAGAAGCTTCCATTTCATTAATAGCCCTCTAATATAATATACAACTGCAATTTAGTCGGTCATTTTGAGGTAATCTAGTTAACAAGCAGGTGTGATTAATTTCCAATAACAGCTGGTTTTGGCCAAGCGTTGGATTTAATCTTGTTTGTTCTTTTGTGGTTTTTAAACTCTTCCCCGAAGTTTGGAGTTATAAAAACCTTAATGATTTCAGTAAAGTATTATTCTCTTAAAAAAAAATTATGTTTTGATGGATGTTTTTTTGATGGATGTTTTTTTGATGGATGTTTTTTTGGCATTTATCTTCAGTTTGTAATAAAATGATGAGATGAGCGTAAGAGGAAAATGAGAGCCATAACAAAAGCCTGAGTCCCAAAGAGCAAAACACGTTTTAACCACTTAAGGACCGCCTCCTGCACATTTACGTCGGCAGAAGGGCACGGCTGGGCACAGGCATGTACCTGTACGTTGCTTTTAAGAGCCCAGCCGTGGGTTGCGCGCAGGCGACCCGGTCCGAAGCTCTGTGACCGCGCCCGCGGGACCCGCAGACCCGATCACCGCCGGTGTCCCGCGTTCGGTCACAGGAGCTGAAGAACGGGGAGAGGTGAGTGTAAACACAATATGAAACAAGAAAAATCGTGCTAAAGCTGTAAATAAACAAATTGTGGTATGTCAAACACCTACAAATAAAAAATATATATAAGAAAGTCCTGCATAGTATACAAAATAATGTGCACAGACTGGAACTTGAATTCAATGTTCAAAGTGGTTTTGCACATAAGTACAGTCCATCAATAGATTCGAAAGTTCATGTATTGGAAGACTCCCAGGTGAAGATGATGAAAACAGACACTCCGGACAAGGTGCTACAAATAGAACCTCCACCACATATATATGTATGGCCTCTTACCAGATAAAGGAAAAAAGACAGCATTCAGAGATAAACGTATATCCTGGAAAGGCTCTCGATTGCAGTCACCTGGATGTAGACAATCTCCTCGCACACCCAATGAGCATAAAGCATGTACAGGAAACAACAAGGCTCACATAGTGTGAATCGTTCATTTAATAAAATAAATAATAATAACAGTATTGCACTTACAAACGGTATGCAGTTAAAAGCATGGATGAAAAAAATGTAGCCGGCCGGCTGGCAAACACAGCCCGTATCTTCCGGGTATGGATCGTATGCGCGGTGACGTCAGCACGTCTCCTCCCTACGTTTCGTCACAAATGGGACGTGTTCGCGGGATACAGGCGGCGTGCTGAATCACCGCATTTGTAGGCCTGACGTGGAGCGCAGCCTCGATGTGAGTGTAAACACAACTTCCCTGTTCTTCTCTGTGGCAGTGACACTGATCGTCTGTTCCCTGATATAGGGAATGACGATCAGTGACGTCACGCCTACAGCCACACCCCCCTACAGTAAGAATCACTCCCTTAGGGCACACATAACCCCTTAGCGCCACCTAGTGGTTAACCACTTCACTGCCATTGTCATTTTCACAGTAATCAGTACTTTTTGCAGTGAAAATGACAATGGTCCCAAAAATGTGTCAAAAGTGTCCGATGTGTCCGCCATAATGTCGCAGTCATGAAAAAAAATTGCCGGTTGCTACCATTAGTAGTAAAGAAAAAAAAAATATATATATATATGTATATATGTATGTATATATATATATATATATATATATATATATATATATATATATATATATAAAAATGCCATAAAACTATCCCTTATTTTGTAAACACTATAAATTTTGCGCAAACCAAACAATAAACGTTTATTGAGATTTTTTTTTTTTAACAAAAATATGTAGAAGAATAAGTATCGGCCTAAACTGAGGAAAAAAAATTGTCACTCTATTTTTGTTTATAGCGCAAAAAATAAAAACCGCAGAGGTGACCAAATACAATCAAAAGAAAGCTCTATTTGTGGGAAAAAAAAGGACGCCAATTTGGTTTGGGAGCCACATCGCACGACCGCGTAATTGTCAGTTAAAGTGACGCAGTGCCTAATCGCACAAATTCAGGGATCACAGTGAATCTCTTAACGCCTGCTTAGTAATTGGCAGGTTTAAAGACTACCTCCTACGGAAACTCATATATAGTAAGAAGGTAAGTGGGAAAATTGCCAAATGGAGAAGGATGGCGAAACTCCCAACTCCTGCAGTCAGTTCACGTACAGTGAAAATCGCAAAAAGGGACAAGGTTGCATAATGGACAAACCAATACCACAAATACAGTCAGGTCCATAAACATTGGGACATCCACACGATTCTAATCTGTTTGGCTCTGTACATCACCACAATGGATTTGAAATGAAACAAACAAGATGTTCCAACTTTAATTTGAGGGAATTTGCATCCAAATCAGGTGAACGGTGTAAGAATTACAACAGTTTGTATATGTGCCTCCCACTTTTTAAGGGACCAAAAGTAATGGGACAGATTAACAATTATACTGTAAATCAAACTTTTACTTTTAAATACTTTTTGCAAATCCTTTGCAGTCAATTACAGCCCGACGTGTGGAATGCATAGACATCACCAGACGCTGGGTTTCATCCCTGGTGATGCTCTGCCAGGCCTTTACTGCAACCATCTTCAGTTCCTGCTTGTTCTTGGGGCTTCAGTTTTGTCTTCAGCAAGTGAAATGCATGCTCAATCGGATTCAGGTCCGGTGATTGACTTGGCCATTGCATAACATTCCACTTCACTTCCCTTAAAAAACTCTTTGGTTGCTTTTGCATTATGCTTCGGGTCATTGTCCACCTGCACTGTGAAGCGGCGTCCAAGGAGTTCTGAAGCATTTGGCTGAATATAAGCCGATAATAATATTGCCCCAAACACTTTAGAATTCATCCTGATGCTTTTGTCAGTAGTCACATCATCAATAAATACAAGAGAACCAGTTCCATTGGCAGCCATACATGCCCAAGACATGACACTACCACCACCATGCTTCACTGATGAGGTGGTATGCTTTGGATCATGAGCAGTTCCTTTCCTTCTCCATACTCTTCTCTTCCCATCACTCTGGTACAAGTTGATCTTGGTCTCATCTGTCCATAGGATGTTGTTCCAGAACTGTGAAGGCTTTTTTAGATGTTGTTTGGCAAACTCTGGCCTTCCTGTTTTTGAGGCTTACCAATGGTTTACATCTTGTGGTGAACCCTCTGTTTTCACTGGTGAAGTCTTCTCTTGATTGTTGACTTTGACACACATACCCAGGGCTTTTTTTCAGCGGGAACGCGGGGGAACGCAGTTCCGGCACCTTGTGAACTGACTGTATGTAATGGCAAGGGATGCTGGGGTGTGCTGCAGGGTATTGATGCTCACTGCTGTGGATCTTTTTTTGCAGGGGGGTCTATTGTTGCTGGTGGGGGACCTATTGTTTCTATGGGGGTCTTATGTTGCTGGGGGGTCAGTTGTTGCTGAAAGACATCTACTGTTGGGGGAGGGGTCTGTTGTTGATGGCAGCCAGAGGGTCTATTAATGCTGGCTGTACGGAGATCTTTTGATGCTGCCGTGAGTCTATTGTTGCTGGCGGGGACATTTTGTTGTGGGTGGTCCATTGTTGTTAGGGGGATCTATTGTTGCTGGCTGCAGGGGATCTATTTTACTGCTTTTCTTGATATCATTATCAAATTCCATACAAATTACTTGGCACCACAAAATGATACTTGGTTCTATTGTGGTGGATTATCTAAAATCCCTATTTTATTTTAGGCTATTCATTTATTAGAATCACTGAAATGTTTTCCCCTTTTCTTTATATTATTTTTATGTCTTTTTCATGTAGTTATATTGTTTTTATATGCATACGTATATGTGTGGGTATGTCACAATACTGCTTATTTTCCTTGAGGATTTTATATCAGATATTGTTTTCCAATCTAGTAGCCAAGTTTTTATGGACATACAGAAAGGACTATTCACGAGCAGATGCTCCCATCCCCCTTTGCTTCAATTCAAGTTTCAGTTGTAAGAGGAAGTCGCCCCTCCCCCTATTGCATTCCTAAATGGACTTCGGCTTCCCCCTCCTCCTCACTCGGAGACTTTGAAAGGAACTTTGAATTCTGTAACGAGCTATTTGTATCTTCTACGGCAGACCCTTGCAGAACTGACTAAGGACCCCTGTGTATGAATTTTGGGACAAAGGGTTCACAAAGGGGCTTGTGAGGGGTGGGTCAATGGCTGGATGGGAGGGTGAATGGGAGTGAAATGTGTAAGCTAACCTATCAGCATGCATGTGTTTTGTGATGTCATCTGGCAATAAAATTAGACGGCTGGCTGAAGTCCAGTCTCTTTCACCTTTGGCAACCCGAACAAGCAGTCTGTCCTTTCTTGTTGCAATGAAGTAGTACAGGCCATCCTGTCCTGTGTCAGGAAATCAATTATTCTCTTTCAATTGGCCCTCAACGTGTGTGGTTTTTGGACTCGAGGCGGGAATGCGCTGGTCCACAAGGAGCTGCCTGAGAATTGAGGAATCGTCTAACATTGACTGGGGAGTCATGAACCCCAAAACAGTAAGACAAAAACAGGCAGCCTTTCTATTTAGCAGGTGCCCGTGCCCACCTTTTAACCACTTAAGCCCCTCACCATTTTGTTGCTAAATGACCGGGCCACTTTTTGCGATTCGGCACTGCGTCTTTTTAACTGACAATTGCGCGGTTGTGAGATATGGCTCCCAAACAAAATTGACGTACATTTTTCCCACAAATGGATGTTTTTCTTTTGGTGGTAATTGATCACCTCTGTGGTTTTTATGTTTTTAGGCCAATACATATTCTTCTACATATTTTTGGTAAAAATGTTTTGCAACAAACGTTTATTGGTCGGTTTACGCAAAAGTTATAGCGTCTACAAAATAGGGGATAGCTTTATAACATTTTTATTAATATATTTTTTTTACTAGTAATGGCCGCGATCTGCGATTTTTATCGTGACTGTGACATTATGGCGGACACATCGGACACTTTTGACACTTTTTGGGACCATTGTCATTTTTAACAGCGATCAGTGCTATAAAAATGCACTGGTTACTGTGGAAATAACACCGGCAGTGACAGGGTTAACCACTAGTCGGCGCTGTAGGGGTCAAGTGTACCCTAAGGCATGATTCTTACTGTAGGGGGGCGTGGCTTTCTGTGATACGTCACTGATCGTGTTCCCGATGACAGGGAACACGCTCAGTGACAATGTCAGCTAGGCAGAATGGAGAGATGTTGTGTTTACACTAACATCTCCCCGTTCTATCTCTCCGTGAGACAATCGCGGGTATGCCCACGGCGATCGAGTCGCGGGACCCGCGGGCTCGCACACGGAGACCACGGCCGGTGCGCGCCCGCTCGCAACAACCGCTTCTTAAAGGGGACGTGTATATACAACTTGCTGGAGAACATGACGGTTCCTCTGCACTTATCTTCTCAAGCCTAATATGAGCCTTTCCATCGCTACTTATTAGGCTCCAGTGACCTCTGACTCCAGCAGCATATCTATTTCTGGCAACAACGTACTCAACCATTAGGCTGTTTGCAATTTTGCCCTGCCGTCAGCGGCCAGGTCAGCAAACTCGGATCATCCGGAAACCCATGCTTTTAAATACATGATCTATTTGTTTGAATTATCATACAGCTTACTAGTTGTGAATCCTGGAACACCCCTGAAGAAAGGGACTATGTTTCCCTGAAACGTCGGGACTACACAGGGCATCACACCACACAGCATGATATGTTGAACTGTATTTCATTATTATGTATTTTTTGTAATTGTTATAGATCATGTAATCAACTTTTATCTTATACTTCCTTAATAAATTATATAGAAATATTATGTTCTTTCTTACTACATTTAACACACCACAGTGCCTTTAAAGTCCGACTAGGGGGCTTTGCCTTTATTCTTTTCGATTTCTCATTTGGATGTGGCACTTTAGAAAATCAACTCTGATAACTCCCTTTCTTGATGTATATATACGTCCTTCTGCCTGCCTGTGCCATGCTGCAGACGTATATCTGCGTGCGGTGGGCGGCAAGCGGTTAAACTGATGGGGCCCGGGCCCCACTTTTAAACTGAAGGGGCTCGGGCCCAGTACAAGAAGACTGCCTTATTAGCGGCCCTGTGGGGGGGTAGTGCTACATCACCTTAGTGCACAGAATGCATTAAGGTAAAACAATCCTTCAGCCTTAAGAACTACTTTATGGCATCGTTCAGAGCGGTGATGTTTTCTCATAGATGATACTATAACAGTTTGCTACATGAATTTTATTCATTCAATTAGTAGTAAAGCCGGTAATTATGTTATTTAGAGGGCTCTTTACTCATGTACACGTAGGCAGGAGACAATTTACAAGCTAACTAGAATGATAGTGTTTGTGCCACAAACTAGTAGATTATGTAGGAGGAGAGATTATCACTCGGAACCACGTCGGGTTTCATGCCAGGAATTTGTCTCCCAAGTGATGCATCTGATAGCGGCTCAACGAGGAGTGAAGAGACACTGAGCAGGCAGACTTCAAAAGGCCAAATCTACCTATACAGCTAATTAGGCAATAGCCTGACGCTTGACTGCAACAGATCTCCTGCAGCACTATCATCAATTTGACCGAGGTGAAGGATTTAGTGGCGGCTGGTGCTCAAATTTTTTTTTGGGGGGGGGGGGGGTGCAAACAAACAAAAAAAACAAACAATTGCAGCCTCACTGTGCGCATCAAATGCAGCCACTGTGCCCATCAAATGCAGCCACTGTGCCCATCAAATGCAGCCACTGTGCCCATCAAATGCAGCCACTGTGCCCATCCAATGCAGCCACTGTGCCATCAAATGCAGCCACTGTGCCATCAATTGTCACCTCTGTGCCATCAATTGTTGCCACTGTGCCATGCCATCAAATGCAGCCACTGTGCCATCATTTATCGCCACTCTGCCCATCAATTGTCACTACTGCGCCATGCCAGCAAACGCAGCCACTGTGCCATCAATTGACACCACTGTGCCATCAATTGTCACCACTGTGCCCATCAATTGCCACCACTGTGCCCATCAATTGCCACCACTGTGCCCATCAATTGTCACCACTGTGCCCATCAATTGTCACCACTGTGCCATGCCAAACGCAGCCACTGTGCCATGCCATCAATTGTTACCACTGTGCCATCAATTGTTACCACTGTGCCATCAATTGTTACCACTGTGCCATCAATTGTTACCACTGTGCCATCAATTGTTACCACTGTGCCATCAGGGCCGGACTGGGAATAAAAACCAGCCCTGGAAAAAATGTCATACCAGCCCCATAGCATAACGTCATTTTCTTATTCACGAAAGGGAAAACTATGCAGATTTGAAAAGTGTATTATATATACAGAAGACAGATATAAAAATCACATAGGGCTATATATATATATATATATATATATATATATATATATGCAAATAGCAGTTAAAAGTAGTCAATCATCAAGGGGAACCCCAGGAAATCTGGGAACGTGGGGGGGGGGGGCCATTGAAATCAGCAGCAGTGCTTTTTGGGGGCGATTTGAACCGTTTTAACCTTTTTCGGCCACTAGCGGGGGTTAAAAGTGCACCAATGGCGGCTGAAAAGCACTGCAAAAAAGTCGGTAAAGCACCGCTAAAAATTGCAGCGTTTTACCGCCAACGCCCCCAACGCCTCAATGTGAAAGCAGCCTAAGGTAAGGGGTGGGTTACTGATATAAGGGGGGAAACCTTTATATCAGTGTCCCTTTATATTATTGTATTCACTCCCCCTTACATCAGTGACCCCCCCCCCCACTTAGGCTGGCCTTGCGGTGCTTTCACTGACCTCCATTTAGGTCCACCTTGCAGGGATCAGTCAATCGGCTCCAGCTTGGTGGCTCTGGTTTCTCTGACTTCTCCCATGGTCCCCATCACAGCGACACTCCCACTCTTGACTCCTCTTCAAACTCCCTCAGAGAATGCAGACTTCACAAGATACAAGAGATGGTCAGAGACTGCGGACATGATACAAGAGATGGTCAGAGACTGCGGACACGCTACAAGAGATGGTCAGAGACTGCAAACATGATACAAGAGATCAATGCAGAGAGAACAGGCAAAAAATATATAAATGCACTTTTTTTTTTACCTGAAATTTTTTTTCATTTATTATTAAAATAAATACATTCACATTTTATTATTATTTACAGTATATTATTTTATTATAATACATAACTTAGCTTTTTTTTTTAAATAAAGAAATCCATGAGAGAGGAGCTGAAATGGTGAGAGAGAGAGAGAGAGAGAAAGGGGCTGCAATGATGAGAGAGAGGGGCTATAATGGTGAGAGAGAGAGAAAGGGGCTGCAATGATGAGAGATAGAGGGGCTGCAGTGGTGAGAGAGAGAGAGAGAGGGGCTGCAATAGAGAAAGGGGGGCTGCAATGGTAGGGGGGGGAGAGAGAGAGAGAGGCTGCAATGGTAGGGGGGGGAGAGAGAGAGAGTGAGAGGGGCTGCAATGGTGGGAGAGAGAGAGAGGGGCTGCAATGGTGGGAGAGAGAGAGGGGGGCTGCAATGGTAGGGGGGAGAGAGAGAGGGGCTGCAATGGTGGGAGAGAGAGAGAGGGGCTGCAATGGTGGGAGAGAGAGAGAGGGGGCTGCAATGGTGGGAGAGAGAGAGGGGGGCTGCAATGGTGGGAGAGAGAGAGGGGCTGCAATGGTGGGAGAGAGAGAGAGGGGCTGCAATGGCGGGGGAGAGAGAGGGGTGCTGCAATGGTGGGGGGAGAGATAGAGGGGGGGCTGCAATGGTGGGGAGAGAGGGGGGCGGGCTGCAATGGTGGGTGAGAGAGGGGGGCGGGCTGCAATGGTGGGTGAGAGAGGGGGGCGGGCTGCAATGGTGGGTGAGAGAGGGGGGCGAGAGGCGTGCTGCAATGGTGGGGGGTGAGAGAGGGGGGCTGCAATGGTGGGGGAGAGGAGAGAGAGAGCGGCTGCAATGGTGGGGGACAGAGGGGGGCTGCAATGGTGGGGGAGAGAGGGGGGTGAGAGGCATGCTGCAATGGTGGGGGGGTGAGAGAGGGGGGCTGCAATGGTGGGGGAGAGAGGGGGGGCTGCAATAGTGGGGGAGAGAGGGGGGCTGCAATGGTGGGGAGGGGGGAGAGAGAGGGCGGCTGCAATGGTGGGGGAGAGAGGGGGGCTGCAATAGTGGGGGAGAGAGGAGGGCTGCAATAGTGGGGGGAGAGAGGGGTGCTGCAATGGTGGGGGACAGAGGGGGGCTGCAATGGTGGGGGACAGAGGGGGGCGAGAGGCGTGCTGCAATGGTGGGG